>LR990285.1:22550653-23788153 GCA_905147355.2 Apotomis turbidana
GAAGGTAGCTGACACCATGGATAAAATATAACTACTGTAAACATTGATTTGGAAATTCCTGTACATCTCCTCTATGTGTACCTATCAATTACCTAGTTATAATATAATTGTAACAGTTTTAAGTATAATTGACGAAAATTTTAGTTTCTTTCGGCTTTCTTCTCAATAGCGGTCTCCTTTTGCGAAATGCCGGTAGATTCAGATTCAGACATGTCAAAGTGCCCTTGTGGCCGACTTACCTACAGAATAAACATTTTGATTGATTGATATATAAAACATAGGCTACATTTTGTCCCAAAACGTTTAAGTGTTCCCAAGTACATACATCAAAAACATCCAAGATCCATATTGTGTACGCGTCTAAAGGTCAAGTTATATTGGTCGTTTGGGTTCTATTAATCTTATCATGTCACTGAGGCATCTCTCGGCTTTTAAGACATGTCGGTTAATATTGGATGAAATCGGTGTCTGGTATTTGGCGCTGCGATTTAGCTTTTATGTCTCGTGAAGTATTTGCGGCTTCATTACATCCAAAAAGACCATCTAACGATGGAGGGTTATGTGGATAAAGTTGTACCGTTGAGTTACTTCTTGTAATTACTTTAAAGCATAAGGTATATAATATACAGGATGATCAATCCAAATGGGTCAGTAGGGAGAAAACGAAAACTATAAGAGATAGGGAATCTGTTCTTAGGATGGTTCCTATACTGGATTTTAGATTTAATAGAAACTGCATTACATTTCTTTTATAGATCTCATACATAACGGGGTATTGAACCTGGTTAAAATTCGGTAAGTAATCGCATGTCGTATTGTAACATTCTTTACAGCGGTTTTACCGGGTTACGTATGACATTATGTATGAGATTTATAAGAAAATAAAAATGTAGTTTTTATTAAATCAAAAATCTACAACATGGTTCCTAAGAACAGATTTCCCTATCTCTTATAGTTTTTGACTTCTCCCTGCTGACCCATTTGGATTGATCACCCGGTATATTAAATTGTGCACCGTAAAATGCACTTCGTGCACTAAAATGGCTATTTAGGAATTCTCATTTACTGCCATTGCCAATCCAATAAGCACAGTCTAGCCGTCATTGAAACTTTCACCGACTCCCAACTTCTGCTGAAACAATAAGAGCGAAGATTCATTTCACGTTGTATTACAAAATCTATCTTCTCGCTTGGATAGTAAGATTGATCTTACTAAACTTTGATAGTAAATAGTTGGTTCGTTACTTAGTAGAACTTACTAAGTAAGTTGTTAAATGCGGAGTTGCAGGCTGAGGCAACTCCAACCTAAACTCTTTTTTAAGTTGTGGCAGGTGTCGTCGTTTATGATATACATTCTTTTTTTAGGTAAAAGCAAGATCACGTCACGAGTCTTGCTAAATAGCCATCGAACCAGGTGCTTACACGAGGGTGCACGTCTCCCACCTTTGTTCGGGCTATGGTTATGGTTATTGGCCGTTTTCCGCACTTAGCCCGTGTAAATATTCGGGTCGCAGTGCGTACAGATTTGCCAGCTAGGGTTTAGCCAGCCTAACTCCGTCCAGAAGCGCAGGATTTTCCTGTTGTCTCCGCTGGCTTCTCGAAGTGACCTCGGTGCATTGAGGATTTCGGCCCGTTGTTTACGGCAACGCATTCCAGGCTCACGTGGGTAGCTGTTTCTTCGGACGAAAGGAATCCTACTCGGGCAATAGGTGCGCGTTTGTAGTCATATATTGGTTGCGCAGTCATTACCGAAAATCCGAAGAGATAATCTGCTTTTTGTTGTATTTTTTGGTATATTGTCAGCTTAATGTACCATTAATTCATTTTGATGCTGACTGCACCATTAATTGGAAAACGTCATTTAGCAAACGTTGGATGTAGACAGTAATATTTTCAAACCAAGCATACCTTTACCGTCAGTATTTGCAGAGAAGCAATTAATGAATATTTTGTTCCCGAGAGCGACAAGGCAAGTTAAATGAATTTAGTTTGTCACGCGGGCATTGTTTGAATGAAGCGGTTTGTGGCAACAAGAACCATTCAGTTCTGATTGCTTTACGAATGTGCATCGTACATTTGCAGGTTATGTGAGGATAGGATGTTAAGATAACCTGAAAATGGAAATGTGTGCGAGGTGACACAAAATTTTCCGGTTACCTAGTAGTATAGTAGTATGCTAGTAGGTAATTGTTAACGAACGGGAACCAAATTAGATCTGACACGGAAAATAGTGAAATGATACAATCCTCACCTACCTACATTCTAAACTCTAACTCCAAGAAAATTGAAATTGTCGTTTGAAAATGTCTTTTAAGGCGGGCTTTTCCCAGTAGACGCCGAACTCACTCATTTTCAGACTCGTCGTAGACGTTTAATCAGTGTTTGAAGATTATGAAAAACATATATATCATACTTAAGGATCTTCTGAATATGAAATCGTGTTCAGCAACATGATTGGAAAAATTTCGCTCGATAGAAAACAACCCCAAAGTTACCTCTATTCGTAATATGTTTTCAGTAGTATGGCTAAAATACGAACCTTTTTTACCCGTTTTTTGCGTAAATGTATAGATACTAACATTATCTCGTCAAAGCCGATGGTATTGTCTGAATAAAATTATTTATTTAATCACTAGAACTAAATATCTACTAAAACTACGAGCGCAATCACGCGCGGTGCCATTTTAGTCGCGCTTCGGCGCTTGAAGAGGACGGACCTGTGTCAGTTTGTTCCGCGCGACCACGTGATCGCATTTACGAATTATTGTTGCAAAAAAAAATGGGAAATAAAGCTGCACGAAGTAAAAAAAGAAGCTTTTCATATAACAAAGAAAATGCTCGAGCAAGGAATGCGAAAAAGTAAGTTAATGTTTTATTTATAATAAATTTACAGAACCGAACATAAATGTCAAAAAGTAGCACGGTTGACATGTTCAAGTAGATGCAAATAACGCTTTATTTATAATTTACAACAACATAATCACTTCGTACAAAAGAACTCATTGCTCAAAGCATTAAGAATCAAATTGACTTACGTACCTATTACCACAAATATTTTTCATCTAAATTAAGTTTTTTAGCGTATTCTGACTTATGTCTCCTGTCAATCTTGGAACTTGGCACGCATGGAATTTAGTACACAGTTAACATATTTTAGTACTTTAAGTCCATGCCTACCCCGTGGGGAAAAGGCGTGATTATTGTATGTTATGTAACCTAGATATTGGTTAGTAAAAATAAAATTTGTACTTTACACATACTCATCAGTACTTGTTCTTCCTGTAAGGCCTTTAGCAACAATCGATTCGAATGTATATCGGACACCTAGGTATGTAGCTTACTGCGCGCCGCAGAGGAGGGTAATGTGTTTAGCAGTCTGTTTATGTATGATAGCGCCTTTGAGATTAGGCCACATTTAAATGTATTTAAAAGAACAAATAATTTTATTAATTGGATTATATTTATCTCAGAAGCACATTTAATAGATTATTGAATATCTTGATAATTTAGTTATAAGTTATTGGCCAATGCTAGTTACATGAGACATTTTTTGATTAATAATATCAATTTAAGAAATAGTAGATTCGACAATAGTATTGTTCAAAGACCCGGTTACTTAACGCCTACCGCTTACTTGTTTCTCCCCTCCATTTCATGGTACTTTGATGGATTTTAAATACCGAGTCCTGTGACCTTTCTATTCAATCCTTTGTGAATTTTTAAATAGTACGTTTATTCACACTCCTCATCCCCACCTTACTGCCGTCACAAGTTCACACGTAGCTTTCTTGAGTATTTTAAAAGAATCATTGTGGCTTTGCATTATGGACACTGCTCTAACATGTATACAAGATTTTATGAGTCTGACGTCAATCGAATCGTCTGTCATCAATTATCAGGCGTAGGCGCCATATATAAAATTAAAAATCTATTTCAATAAATTGTGTTAAATGGACCTGATTGAATAGTAATTTAATAATAATAATAAACCTATATTTTTTATGTTCATTCGTAATTTTTGATATTAATGTGCCATTTAGGATCTATAAGGATTAAAAGTTGGCTAGCAAATTCGATTGGGTTAAGTTTGGACCTTATTCATAGGTAAAACTAAGATATCAACCAGATCTAAACTTAGAACTTATCTACTTTCATGCTATTTTATTTCAATAATTAAGATAGACCCTGGGATAGAAATGTGAAGAAAGAACAAAATAGTACTAAACGTACGTTATTTTAGATTCGTGAAGTGGGTGAAATCTTACGGGCTAAAAGTATCATTGGGTTTAAATGGAAGCCATATAAAAATTGCTATGAAAAGTTAAGTTGTTAGCGGCCAGCAAAAACAAAGCAAGAAGTCTCTGCAGTAGAGGCATTTAATTATTCGTAATAGTGAGATTACAACTCCAAGAATTTATCGTAATTTAACTAATACAACATAGTTATGGATTAACTAGCAGTGTTGCCCGCGACTTCGTCCGAGTGGAATTTTATTTTGAACATTAATCCACCTTTATTATTTTCATATCGAAGCAATGTTGAAGTTACTTTCCTTATTTGAAAGTTGTATCATTTAAGTCAAGTGCTGTGTTCAGGGCTGAATTTACAAAAACACTGAAATCACTTTTCTTGTATTCTAATAATATGCCCTACAGTTTCAAGTAATCTTCATATAAACTTTCAACCCCTTTTTAACCCTCTTAGGGGTTGAATTTTTCAAAATAGCTTCTTATCTCTTGTACCCTTTATAAATGTAACCTAGTGTGCAAATTTCAACTCTCTAGCATTTGTAATTTCGGCTCTGCGTTGATGAGTCAGTCAGTCATCAGTCAGTCAGTCAGGCAGGACACTCGCATTTATAATATGTATATAGATTAGCTTAAATTATTAAATAAAAAGGGTTATTAGATACGAAACTACGAAATGTAATTGTCTATGCCCTAGTCATAGTTACAGAAAAGTGCCCAAAATACAAAAAAATAGAACAGTAAGCTATTGCGCATTAATTACTAAGTTTTTTTCTCGCAGTCAAAGTGAAAAGCAAAGTGTTCAACACATGGTTAAAACCCATTACGACATTCAGGTTATATTTATCCTCGCTCACTTCTTTCGCTCGTCCAAATAATCACTTCGTGTCACAGTGGCTCAATCTTTTAGCTCATTATCAAACAATCTATTATTAAAAGTCCGCAACATGAAGAGGGTAGTAAATCAACATATCGAGCTGCAATCTACATATCAATAATATGCATTAAAAAAAAACTAAAATAACTCCGATCCCTTCACAGAGAACAGTCGCAAGTAAAAACTATAAAACATAAATTAAGTTAAAAAAAAAAAAATGTTAAAACGTAAAATAATATTTAGTACTTCTACAGTAAGAATTCGCATTTCACTTTGAACGATTTGCACCGACCACTTAAAAGACTGCCGACCGTATTGTGATTGTGACACCGCTGTACGTACAGTGCATCGCCATCGCGAATTTGCGTTAGCGAACTCGGCGAGCGGGGCGGGACGCGCGGGCGGCGCTCCGCGTCTTGCCGCGCACCTCACCCCCTCAATTCGGCCGTAGGGTCGGACAATATCGCCTTAAATGTGGATATACATACCGAAAAGTACTTGAAATAATTTGGACAAATAGAATACCGAACGAAAATTTAATGCTGTTGGTGAAAATTTCGCTTCGGAAGCCGATTCTACCAAAAGCAAAGAATATACTGTATATATCTATACTATTATAAAATCCTAAATTTGTATTGAAAATAAATTTTCTATGGAGGGAGGTCATGATTTCAGGAAAAATCTCGATAGCGTGATGCAGCCGGATAGTTGTTTTGTATGGACACGCGTCGCCGTGCCAACCTGGCGCCATCTGTTTTCAAAAAAACCGTTGTCCTCGCATCACGCCGAAACGGCTGGATAAAAAGCTACCAATTTTGGTACAGGAATAGCTGAACGTCCAAAGATGGTTATAGGATACTTTTTATTATGATTAATATTTATCTCTGAAAACATAAATTCCATGAAATATTTCCCTTACAATGTGTAAACCTTATAATGACAGCGTTTGTGATTTTGAATTTAGAACGACGCGACCCCCGCGTGGCTCTTACGTGTACAAAAACTAAAAAGTATGAATTCGACATAATACCTCCGCGCGGCCCACCGGCATTAACAATAAGGTTAAGGTTGTTTGAGGCGTTGAGTTACGGAAACCGTCTTAGTTAGATAGAAAAGATGGCGCCAATTATCGACCAACACAGACGAAAATATGAGTGCAATGTTCGTTGTAAATTGTCTCATGCCCAAAAAAAAAAAAAAAATTTCTTTAAAAACACAATTTGCGACGATAGGAACTAATGCTCTTTTATTGAATATACAATTATATTCTTCTGTAGTTTGTAAGTATCGACCAAATCCCGGAGACGCAATTAAAAACGTTAATGAATAAAACAGATTTTTTAATGCTATTTTATCGAGTGTAATTGAAATAAAAGTATTTCGAATCAATTTAAGTAAATTAAATACAGTTCTAAATATGTTTTACCAACCAACATTTAGAACATTAGGCGCAAATTTTGGTATTGTTTGTGTTTGGCCTAACTTACTAATAAGGTAGCGAAATGTATAATAAACGATAAATATACGATATATTTAGCGACAATTTTGCATCTATGTAGTTTTTTTTATATATAAAATTTATTCAAAGTAATAAATATCAATCATTCTTTATTTTTAACGGCGTGTTGAGATTTTGTTGATGACCCAATTTTCCGCTAGATGGCGTTGTTACCTTGACAAAATCTCCATACTAGCGGCTGCATCGCGCTGTTAAGATTTTTCCCGAGTTAATAACACCAGCTCCATACATGTAAAGGATTCACGCACGTCGTTGCGTTGCGTGCCTGTGACCACGATTCGGCACAAGCTAGGGTGTAGTGTGATGGGTTAACCCGGACTTCGAGGATTACTACCGAAGTTGTTGAATATTGATCGCATACCTAATAATATAAGCAGCAGTGTATCAATTATTGAGAGTTGCTGTTCGACAATGTATGCATTTTGTATGAAAAACAACCATGATTCGAGACAAGACAAAATTATAAAATTTCCAATGTAGAAAGGATTTCACCCAGCCGGGATTTGAACCCAGAACCTACTGAAATAATAACCGTGTCATCTCATGCATTTTCCTTTGCTTCCTTATTCATTATACCACGGATAACAAAACAGTGAGGCCATCACGTATCCGTTCAGTGGTGCTGTCGCCATTATTGACGTACGCTCGATTGAGTTAAGTTGGCACCTGAATCTTATGGCGTTACTTAGGAAATTATTATGACAGGTCATATTATTATATTAGTATTAGTACCATTGTAGACGAAAATAATTTATTGTCATCTTAATAGATGTCATTAATATATGTTCAGGTAGGACTATGAGCTAATTATTTTTCAAGGTGCTTTGAATAGTTATCTACAATAATCAATAAATATTCAAAACGATATATAAACATAAGTCTAGCCTCAATTTAAACTAAACCAAGATGATGTTCACAATGGTAGCACCTAAGGTACGGAGCGTTCTAGGGAAGTCGCCCACCCACTAATTTAAGTAGTAACTTAATGCGATGCCGAAGGCCGAGCTCTACGTAGCACTGAAGGTGCAGAGCGTCCCAGGGATGCCGCTCACACATTTAAGCTTATATAAGTGTGTGGGCGGCCTCGCATTAAGTTTTTTAAATCTACGATAGACAATAAATATTAAAAACGATCTTTTAAACATACCTAAGTCTTGACTCAATCTTAATTAAACCAAGATGATGTTCACAAGCGAAGCACCGAAGGTGCGGAGCGTTCTAGGAAAGTCGCCCACCCACTAATATAAGTAGTAACTTAATGCGAGGCCGTAGGCCGAGCTCCACGTAGCACTGAAGGTGCAGAGCGTCCCAGGGAAGCCGCTCACACACTTCAACTTATATAAAGTAGGTGGGTGGCCTCGCATTAAGTTATTTAAATCTATAATAGACAATAAATATTCAAAACAATTTTTTAAACATAAGTCTTGCCTCAATTTTAATTAAACCAAGATCATGTTCACAAGCGTAGCACCGCAGGTGCGGAGCGTCCTAGGGAATGCGCCCAACCACTAATATAAGTAGTAACTTAATGCGAGGCCGTAGGCCGAGCTTCACATAGCACCGAAGGTGCAGAGCGTCCCAGGAAAGCCGCTCATAGATTTAAACTTATATTAAGTGGGTGGGCGACCTCGCAATAAGTTATTTAAATCTACAATAGACAATAAATGTTAAAAATTGGGCGAGTGCGAGTCCGGCTCGCGCATGAAGTTTGTTGTAGGGAGCCCCCCTTAAATATTTTTTTTATTTTATTTTTAGTATTTGTTGTTATAGCGGCAATAGAAATACGTCATCTGTGAAATTTTCTACTGTCCAGCTATCACCGTTCTTGAGATACAGCCTGGTGAAAGACGTACGGACGGACAGCGAAGTCTCAGTAATAGGGCCCCGTTTTTACCCTTTGGGTACAAAACCCTAAAAACGAATGGATCAAATTTAGTGCGTTTTTTTTTCATGGAAAGACTTGTGACAATCTCTTAAACATAAGTCTTACCCCAATTTTAATTAATCCAAGATCATGTTCACAAGTGTAGCACCGAAGGTGCGGAGCGTTCTAGGGAAGGCGCTCACACACTTAAACTTATATTAACTAGGTGGGCGGCCTCGCATTAAGTTATTTAAATCTACAATAGACAATAAATATTCAAAACAATTTTTTAAACATAAATCTTGCCTCAATTTTAATTAAACCAAGTGTACAGGCACACACTGGCTTGTGGGGTAGCTATACAAATTAGGTATATTTGTATAGAGTTAGGTAGCTAAGTAAGGTAAGTAAGTAAGGTAAGTTTGGTAATGTAATGTAATTGGTAGGTAAGTTAACTATCCAGCGTGTGTCTGCACAGACTGCGTACAGCTAAGGGTTGACTATGACTAGGGAGCCTACTGCCCTAAGTCCCTAACCTAACACCTTAACCTACGACTTGTAGCGGGAAAATCTGTTACCAGGAGACCTAAGGTAACAGATGGATTCCTACGGGGAGGAACGGGGTGTCGGGGAGTGGTGGTTTTCTTACTGCCAGTCAACCAGGCTCAGTTGACCGATTAAGGGCTTGAGGGTGTCTTCGCCACAGTAAGAGGTTGGGTAAGAGAGGTAGTGAAACACCAACGGACAATTGGTATCTGATTTATTTTACTTCTTAACGCTATATATACAAATCTCAAATAATAAATAAATAATCTCAAATACGTACAGCACACTACTATACATTTTCTTTGTCTACTGTACGTGTAAACTGCAAGCTGAGCTTGATCTCAATTCTTTATTTGCGTAAATGCATTGAGGTTGCTGATGCATGAATTCTGTTCTCTGAACACCAAGATCATGTTCACATGCGTAGCACCGAAGGTGCGGAGCGTCCTAGGGAAGGCGCCCACTGACTAATATAAGTAGTAACTTAATGCGAGGCCATAGGCCGAGCTTCACATAGCACCGAAGGTGCAGAGCGTCCCAGGAAAGCCGCTCACACATTTAAACTTATATTAAGTGGGTGGGCGACCTCGCATTAATTTATATGAACATATTTTAAGTGGGTGGGCGTCTTCCCTGGGACGCTCCGAACCTTCGGTGCTAAGTTACTTTATAAACCCTTAGTAATTTAATGCGAGGCCGCAGGCCGAGTTCCACGAGCGTCCCAGGGAAGCCGCCAACCCACTTAACATATGTTTAAGTAACTTAATAGGCGGCTTCCTTGGGACGCTCCGCACCTTCGGTGCTACGCGGAGCTCGGCCTGCGGCCTGGCATGAAGTTACTTCATCTTATATTAAGTGGGCGCGGCTTCCTTGGGACGCTTCGCACCTTCGGTGCTACGCGGAGCTCGGCCTACGGCCTCGCACTAGGTTATTTCAACTTATATTAAATGGGTGGGCGGATTCCTTGGGACGCTTCGCACCTACGGTGCTACGCGGAGCTCGGCCTTCGGCCTCGCATTAAGTTACTTCATCTTATATTAAGTGGGTGGGCGGCTTCCTTGGGACGCTCTGCACCTTCGGTGCTACGCGGAGCTCGGCCTGCGGCCTCGCATTAAGTTACTTCAACTTATATTAAGTGGGTGGTCGGCTTCTTTGGGACGCTCTGCACCCACGGTGCTACGCGGAGCTCGGCCTTCGGCCTCGCATTAAGCTACTTCAACTTATATTAAGTGGGTGGGCGGCTTCTTTGACACGCTCCGCACCTTCGGTGCTACGCGGAGCTCGGCCTTCGGCCTCGCATTAAGTTACTTCAACTTATATTAAGTGGGTGGGCGGCTTCTTTGAGACGCTCCGCACCTTCGGTGTTACGCGGAGCTCGGCCTGTGGCCTCGCATTAAGTTACTTCAAGTTATATTAAGTGGGTGGTCGGCTTCCTTGGGACGCTCCGCACCTACGGTGCTACGCGGAGCTCGGCCTTCGGCCTCGCATTAAGTTACTTCAACTTATATTAAGTGGGTGGGCGGCTTCTTTGAGACGCTCCGCACCTTCGGTGCTACGCGGAGCTCGGCCTTCGGCCTCGCATTAAGTTACTTCAACTTATATTAAGTGGGTGGGCGGCTTCTTTGAGACGCTCAGCACCTTCGGTGTTACGCGGAGCTCGGCCTGCGGCCTCGCATTAAGTTACTTCAACTTATATTAAGTGGGTGGGCGGCTTTCTTGGGACGCTCCGCACCTACGGTGCTACGCGGAGCTCGGCCTTCGGCCTCGCATTAAGTTACTTCGACTTACATTAAGTGGGTGGGCGGCTTCCTTAGGACGCTCCACACCTTCGGTGCTACGCGGAGCTCGGCCTTTGGCCTCGCAATAAGTGTAGTGAACGGATGATATTGTGTTTACGCGTGCGAAGCCGCGGGCAAAAGCTAGTATATATATATATATATATATATATATATCTACTCCAAAAGTGGGATAACATTGTATTTGGATCTAATGTAAGTTTAAACAAAAATAAAGTAGGTACATTTTAAAAGAAACCAATATGTACAAAAGCGAACTTATAAGAGATCTCTTCCAGTTAACATATGACTCGGGTTGGTTGCTGCTCTTGATTGCACAGCGAATTAACTGAAGCTTCATTGCAGTGACCTTCACCGTGCCCGGCCAAGCTGTCTCGCCTAAATGACGCCTTCTAATTAACCTAGAGCTCCAGACGTCATGCGACGGAAATTGTAGTTTCTAGTTTCAAAATCTGACTTAACATATTGGAAGTTCTAAATTTTAATATCGTCATGCGACACGACGCTTGCTTACTATTAATACCTGTACCTAATACTACTAAAATCTAACCCTAGCTCCACACTATTTCTCGAAGTTGACCGAAGTTGGGCCAGGCGAGGTTGGCAGTTTGGATTCCGCCGGGGCAGGTCCACGATCGACGCTATTGCGCGCGTGAGGGCCCTGGCGGATGGAACTGTGGCCCAGGGAGAGGTGGTTCTGGCGGTGTCTCTTGACATCGCCAACGCGTTCAACTCCCTACCCTGGGCTTGCATCACGACGGCACTGAGGCGCCACGCTGTGCTGGAGTACCTGCGGAAGACGGTTGAGGATTACCTCACCGATAGAACCGTCAAGTACCCTACGGCTCACGGGTGGCAGGAGAAGGGGTTGTCGTGCGGTGTTCCACAGGGGTCAGTTCTCGGGCCGCTTCTGTGGAACATCAGGTACGACTGGGTGCTCAGGGGGCGCAATGTGCCGGGGGTCAAGGTGACGTATTACGCCGACGACACCCTGCTTACAGCACGTGGAAGCACATTTCGGGAGGCGGCGATTCGGGCCACGGCAGGTATGGCAACGGTGGTTGCCCGAATTAGGAGGTTGGGGCTAGAGGTGGCCCTGAACAAATCCGAGGCCCTGTGTTTTCACGGGCCCCAGAAGGCTCCTCCGGCGGGTTCCAACCTGGTAGTGGGGGGCGCGTCTATCGGTGTCAAGTCGACAACGCGGTACCTGGGCATAGTCCTTGACAGCCGTTGGATGTTCAGGGATCATTTTAGGTGCCTTGCTCCCAAACTACTCGGGGCGGCCTCGGCACTTAGTTGGCTGCTGCCTAACATGGGTGGGCCTAACGCAGGCTGCCGTAGACTATACGCAGGGGTGGTGCGGTCGATGGCTCTCTACGGAGCGCCCATCTGGGCCGGATCCCTGACTGCCCAGAACCAGGCCCAGTTGCGGCGACCGCAGCGGGTCATGGCAGTCAGGATGGCGAGGGCATACCGCACCGTCTCACACGAGGCGGCCTGCGTACTGGCGGAGACCCCGCCCTGGGACCTCGATGCTTCAGCTCTGGCCGACATCTACTGGCGTGTCGCTGAAGCGCGAGAAGAGGGGGTCCAGCCCCTCCTGGAGGACGTCAGGCAGTGGAGGCTCAAATCCCGCCGTAACGTCATACAGGAGTGGAGGGAAAGGCTGGAGGCGCCAAGTGCTGGCCACTGGACCATCGGAGCGATCCGGCCCGTCTTGGAGAGATGGGTCGGAAGAAAGGAGGGGTTTCTCTCCTTCCACCTTGCACAGGTCCTCTCGGGGCACGGCTGCTTCGGCAAATACCTGTGCAGGGTGGCAGGACGGGAACCGACAGCGGTATGCCACGAGTGCGGCGCCGCTGAAGACACGGCGCAGCACACGCTGGAGGTGTGCCCAAGTTGGGCGGAGCAGCGGGCCGCTCTCGTGGCCGTAGTGGGGAACGACCTCTCCCTGCCTGCCGTGGTAGAGGCCATGGTAGGCAGCGACAGGTCGTGGGAGGCGATGTCCCCCTTCTGCGAGGACTTGATGGCGCAGAAGGAGACAGCGGAGCGTGGCAGGGAGGACGATACGGCCTCCCAGCCAATGCGCCGCAAACGCGTGGGGCGACGGCGGCTGGCCTACGACCGCCGATTACCCCCATAAGGGTGCCTGTGGGCGGCAGACACGGGGACGTCTGTCGCCTACATGAAGGTCCCCGAGCGGTAGGCGGCCGTATATCGGCACGCCTCTAACGAAGGCCGGGTTGAGCAGTGCTCCCCAGAGACGTGTCCGAAGCTCGGACGACCGCTAGCAAGGTCGTGGTAGTATGCGAAGAGCGTTTCCCGTGACCTTGCCTATAGCACAGAGGCGGCAAATGGAGGGGTTTTTAGGGTACACCATAGACCTCATTAGCCACCATGGGAGTCCCACATAACCACCGGGGTCCGTCCCCGCACCCTGGTGGTATGCGTAATGCATTTTCCCCTCCTAAAAAAAAAAAAGGCGAGGTTGGCCGACCACCGACTACCCCCATAAGGGTACCTGTGGGCGGCAGACACGGGGACGTCTGTCGCCTACATGAAGGTCCCCGAGCGGGACGTTGCCGGGTAGTTGGCACGCCCGTCGCCCATGTCGAAGCAGGGGTTGAGCAGTGCTCCCCGGAGACGAGTCCGGAGTTTCGGACGGCCGCTGGCAAGGTTGCGGTAGTGTGCCTAGAGCGTTCCCGTGACCTTGCCCTATAGCATAGAGGCGGCAAATAGAGGGGTTTTTAGTGGGTACACCATAGGTCTCATTAGCCAACATGGGAGTCCCACATAACCACCGGGGTCCGTCCCCGCACCCTGGTGGTATGCGTAATGCATTTTCCCCTCTTAAAAAAAGGCGAGGTAGGCCGAAGTGCCACTCCACACTAATTTGCCCAACCTTGGCCAACTTCGCGAGTAGTGTAGGGGTAGTTAGACTCAAAAGATGGTATAGACGCATCTGAAGGGCAACTCCGAGGATCAGATTTCGAGGTTTGTCCCGTGCCATCCCTTCCAATCTCGTATCAAACAATGAAGGAGCGGGTCGGCACGATGATGAAGTTCGAGATTCGAGCGTCAGAGTAACCTCCCTGATGACCAGACTTGGCTAAGCTTAAGCTTGGTTAAGCTTGCCTTGAAGTAACAGTCGACAATTACTTGAAAGACAGTACGCAGGATAAATAGCAATACCGATGAAAAATGGCTATATCTCCGATATAATGCCGCGGAATTACAATACTTATCGCACGGTCCCGTCGAGTTGCAGCCCTGACAAAATTTTCAGAAAGATATCAGTGTAAAAACTGAAATTTAGTCGCATTCGAGTCTACAACCCCACTGAGCACTCTAATAAATAAGCGTCACGAAATCCAAATGTATGCGCAAAGCATTGGGCTGCAATTGCAAGGCGAGACGTCACGGACACGAACAGTTCTTTATACTGCCAACCACGTGCATACCCCCATTACAAACCAATTATACTTTACGTAAACAACGTGGACATAAACTGAAATTCAATTGAATTGACGACGTAAGAAATGACCTTTTCAAGTAATTAGCTTTCAGTATTTTTTAATTTGAGCGTTCTGTATTCCTTTGGGAGACGTTTACGAGCAAGTCCCACGAAATGAAGACTACCGAATTGAAGGTTTATTGATAAGCCACAGGATATTAATCAGATAGTTCAAATTTAGCACGATTATACCTGCTTATATCATTTATTGAATAAAAAAAATGCTAAAACGCGTACCAAAATTTTGGACGAAATTTAGGCGATATTCGTCAGCCATACAAATCGATAAAAAAAGCGATTGGACAAAATCCGTTGTGTGACAATAATTTAAGATACAAGAAAAAACCATAAAATAAATCCTTAAGGTATGTTCGATGGTTAATTGTTGTTTCATATGGGAAACTTTGATAAAGATTTTAATAGAGTCAGTTAAGTATTTTGTGAAAAATTAAGGTACTTACCTAAAGCCGATTAAACATATCCTGCATAGTGAAAACCGCTTTTAACCTGAAAGCCTGCCAATGCCGATCGTAATGTGCAAATATCGAGATTAATTTAAATCGTCTCGCTAAAGTTCAAGATTAAATAACTTCTAGATGAAGTCTTCGGGTTAAGGAAGTAATCACTCAAGTTTCGGTTCCATTCGATGTCATCAATTAGATATCCAGTGACATATAAATCGTCTAAAACGCTTCGATGTCTACTATGTTGAATCGATAGTCCCTTTCTTTTGAGATGTTAATGAACGAGATAGCTTTAAACGACTTTCGGCACATTTAGTATGAATGAATTTACTTATTTTGACATAAGATAGGTAGTTTCTTTTGAGTTCAGCGGTGTTTTGCCAAAAACACTTGTAGCACGATATTTTGTTGTCTAACAGTTTATTTCAGTTAACTTTTATCGTGGAATCAAAGTTGGAATGTCGCCGTGAACCTGATGGTATTTTTATGCGAAAGAATCGCAGGGTTTTGCTAAATAAAATCAATTCGAAAGTTTTTATGGGACAAGTTATTTCAAATCAGACAATTTGTCAGTCAAGAGATCTATAGTCATCGCAGAAAGGTAGAAAAATCACTCATTGTTGATCAAAAATAGACTTGAACAGCTCACATACTAAAACGCATTAATTTGCGATCAAATTAAAAATGCTCGCAACGCCGTCCGTTTGGAAGAGAAGTCATAATGGCATTTTTCACTAAATCACAGTTGGGTAAAAGCTATGGTGAAGAAGAACTCTCTTCCTTTCAATTTCAAACATTCAATAGTTATTATATTATAAAAGTGTATTTTTATTTACATATTCTTCCATATGACAAACGGTTTAATAAACATTAATCTCTGATAGTAAAAAAAGAGGAGAGCTACCATGAATTTGAATACCTACAGGATATGACGACTCAATCTTTTCTATTGTTTTTTTTTTTCATAGGTACCAAATAATAGTATTTTTGAAGAAGAGTGTAAATACTACTTCATACTATAGTTAGAGTAAGTACCTCTTGATAACCTTGTTTCTCAACTAAACATATTTAATTTATGACTATTTTAATGCGGTTTAAGCTATTTTAATTTTAACTTTTATGCATGTTGTTTAGCTCTTATTTAGCTTAAGTTTTTGCATACTGTTTCCATGCTTTACCTTTTTTATCGTCGAATAAAAGTAATCTCTAGCTTCATCTTATCAATTTAAGGTAAGGACTTTACTTTTACTTTTTACTTTTCAGCAGTCAGCAGCATAACTCAACATCAAGTAATCATAATAAGAACCCAACTAACTAGCAAATTCTTTGAAGATTACATAAAAGCCCTTTCAAATCTAACCGCGAAATTTGGCTTTTACTTCGTAAAATGTCATCGTTTCGCTCAATGTCGGCCGCATTTTGAAGTTGTCGGAAACCCTCAACTTCGGTCCCCATTATATCGGGTATTAATAAAATTTGTCGTTGCTTCGCGGCCTGTCGACCCTTGTGTGTCAATATTGGAGTCGGATAAAAGTTAGCCGGCTTGGATATTTGTGTGTGGTGGCTATGCTTTGGAGTTTTTGAGGACAGCGTATTGACGGTCAGAAGAGAGACAAACTCCGTTTGTGTACATTAATATAACAAAACACGACTTAGTTTATTTATTTATTTAAACTTTATTGCACAGGACAAACAAATAGAACTGGCGGACTTAATGCCATGAGGCATTCTCTATCAGTCAACCATAAGGCCAAACAGAGACATAGTTGGTGCGGGATCGGTCTACAACAAAACGCGTATGCACACGTTGCAATTAACGAAACAATAAGAGTACATTACGGCAGACGCCGGGAAAGATGGGCTTGTCGGGTGAGTATAGGAATAGACTACCGGCTAGTGATACGAAGCACGGCTAGGCATGTATAGTCATTTTCTCACACGTATGCAATGAAATAAAAAAAATATCCACTCAAAAAAATATAATTCAGCTGTTTAGCCTGTTAATGAACACAGACGCCATGTTTAAAAATATCACTTCCCGGCTTAGGCCTTCAATTTTGTATGAAATTCCTTTACAGTTGTCTCGAGTTGTGTCCCGAAACGTGATTTTTCGAAGCCTGTTAATAACGCACGTTATGACGATATTTCATTGCATGTTTGAGAAAATAACATTAAGTATGTGACATTTACAATTTAGTACATACTTAATATTAATCTCGTGTCATTCAGTATAATTTACACTACAAAACGTAACTTCATTCGAATAAAGCTGTAACCCTCTTTTTCGGTACCAATTAAATAAACTTTCTCGAGTTAAATGGTTCCCTTCTACCATATCATCTTTGTTTTAATTTTTTTTAATATTAAACTTAAAAGACTCGTTTTACCAAAAATACAGGTCTAATTTAGGTAATGAGAACCAGCAATCCTAAGTCCTACGTTCACATTTAGCAAGTAAATTTTTATTGCGCTGTAAAACCGAAGAAAACACGAAACAAGAGAAGAAACAGCACAACGCTATTAGTCTAAACATCCTAGTTATTTACAGTTTCAACCCACGTATAGTAAAACCACGAATATTGAGCGCGCACACGAAAGACTTACTCTTTGTCATAATGTTTATTGTCGTTTGGGTCGACCTATATTTTGGTGGTTCTGTTAGAAACTGCTTAGGTCCTATTACTACTAAGCTGGGATTAGAAGCAATCAAACTGGAGACATAAAACGTACTGGGACAAGTTTACGAGTATGTCCTTCGTCGGCCATCATGGGTTCATTACTTACGGACAAAACATTCGAAAACGTTTACGACAGCGTCAGTCCACTGCAACTCAAGCACAACTGTGACACGCGACTGCTTCGCTAAAAATGTTACCTGTCTCTTTCTTCACAGTACTGTAAGAGAGTGGCAAGCGATGCTATGTCGCGCGACAAGAGTCGCAAAACTAAGTTGTCCTAGACGGGCTGTGCAGTGCTGTGAGAGCTAGCTAAGCGGTCAAGCGGTGTGCGAGGAAAACATCTAATCTATTATAAAACGCTAAAATTGTATTGAAAATAAGTAAGTAAGAGAGGGGTCATTATTCCAGGATAAATCTTGACACTGCGATGAGATTTGTATGGGCGCGTGACAGCGCCATCTGGTGATAAAGCAATTGTCCGCTCATGATATCGAAACGGCTGGAAGGTATTTAACCATTTTTGCGTTTTGGATTGGACATTCAGAGATGGATATAGGATAGGTTTTACCGAATACGGTTATTTAAAAAAAAATACACCGACGAAGTTGCGGGCGCCTTTTAGTTGTACACAAAGTCCCACACGTAAAAAGTAGGTAAGTGTTACATCTACATCAAAAAAGATTTTAATCCTTTTAAAAAGCTGTCGCATTAAATTCGTGTTCAACACAAAATGTCTTGAAACCAGCGAACGAATAAAACATAGAACACGAGCTTCATACAAAGTTACCATCAAAAACCGGCCCAATAGTCGAAATGCGCATGCGCACCGGTCCACCAATCACAGCCAGTCAAATGTTCTCAGTTACGCTTAACAAATAAATGTGATTCGCCAATTTCCGAATGGCCAGCTGTGATTCGACTAAACGCATGACATTTGTCTATGGTAACATGGCGGTGACAGTGAAAACTCATAATTGGTGAATCGTTAATGCAATAAAGAGTCATTTTTGGTTACTTCATTATAAATCTTGAATGTTAAGGTTATTGCTTACATACGAATTAAAAAAAAAAAACATCTTTTAAGGAATCCTTGTTTGTTCCTTGTTGTTACTAATACTTTGAATGATTGTTATTAATGGGTGCTGTATATATTATTATTTCTCCTTCTTTGTAATAATTTATATTTTAACTGTAGGTAAAGTCGATACAATTAACCTTTCTAGTGGAAAAATATCAAACATAATTAGGTACTTACTTATAAGTTTTCCTGCCGGACTAACGGAAAACGCATAGTCTTTTCTGAACGGTCTTTGCAAACATTCTTAATCGTGAACGACAAACGTACACACTTTAAAGAAAATGGTGCGCCATGACGTGTTTCATAATTTCAAATTTTGTCGACGCCGCGTGGTTCAAAATTTGTCCGCGCTCCGACCGCGCACGCCATCGCCACCGCCGCGCGCCGGCCGCTCGCTCGCTGAGCGTGAGCGCTCGTCACCGATCGATGTCACCGCTAGTCATCTCCCTCGCACGCGTTGGCTTGCAATCGGGCTTCATACCGCCCACTCTAACACATGGAAATATCCTATGTATCAGGGCTTGAAGTTAGATACGGATCGGCTACTTGCAAATTTCGTGCGCGCGCGCGTCTCCAGGGGTGATTTAACTTCACGTTGTTTAGAAATGTTTAGTGTTTGTTTTAGCGAAAAGTAGGTAATAATACTATTAGAAACAGTGCTTGTGTTATGATTTTGTTTGTTGTTGTGATTACTGTGGCTTTAAACGATGGAAGGAGTTGTTCTGTGCGATTGTGATGAGTTAATGCAGGTCTTATAATAGGCGAAGGAAAGGTAGGCACTAACTTTCGTTCATAAAAAGCTCATATTTTCCCCAAAACCCACGCCCGACCTGTGTATTATTGAAATTTTACATTGAACACTAATGCGGCAATAAAATGGATTTACCCACTAAAAAATTACCAAAACATATCCCTGGGCTTGCCCTCTCCTGTAAGCCTAGGCACGCCACTGATTGCATTACATTTTTCAAATATCGTATATAAATTAGTCATATGGCATAACACCATCCCTATACAAAATCTGTTCCGTAAAATAAATTAAATTAATATGTGTAAGGCTTTACTTACGTATGAAAACTGATACCATATTTTTTTGTGTTTTCCTGAGTGATTAATACACCATTTCACTCAACAGTAAGTACGGCATATTTTCTTACTTTGACTTCACTTTTTTCACGTAATGCAACTGTTCGGCGTCGTCGCCATTTGCAAACTAGACAGCCGTTTGACACAAAATTTACGCCCCGCCTTAACTGACACAAAATCCGTGGGGCCATTTTCCGACGCTAGTTAGGCTTCTATGTTTTATTCGTTCGCTGCTTGAAACCGTCTGTGACAAATCCACCTAAACGTAGACACGATTGCCACGTGACAGTTCAATTAATGAACTTTGAAGCGTTCTAGCATTTAAATTGCCTGAAAATTATAAGTCGAATATCTATAGTTTTTTTTTACGTATATTTAAATTTTTTATACCTAGAAATTGGGGTATTAGATTCAGCTATCAATGTTTAATATACGTGAAAACGTGCTTGTCGGTTTGAAATGAAATGAAATATTTATTTGCTGAATATGTAGAAGCCTGTACAGGCGTAAATCATACATTTCGAATAGTGGGTACATATTCAGCCGGAAATCCGGCATGCAAATTTTATAGTGTAGGTAAGTTACAACATTGAAACTATTATTAAGTACTTAATTACGAACGCGAACATGTCACATTTTGACTTAATGTCTTAATAAACTTTAGTATGTTAACATCAATAAAATGCCAGAATTAATTTAATAAATAATATGTCAACAATGAAATAATAATAGTAATCTAAATGTTCAATTAATTTGTACCTATTCAATCTACAAGGACTTTTTTCAAGGAAGTCATGAGTCGAGTAAAAACATTGCTCAGTTAACCACCTTCGCAGAGCCCTACAAAACCTGTTCATTGGTAACATACTTATTTCCGATGGAATAGAATTAAATACTAAACATGCCATATAGTGGCTGGTATAGTGAGTGGTTTAGTAGTGATCAGCGGGCTATACCCTATGACTAAATTGATCAAAAGAAGTGGAAATAGGTAGAAAACAGACCGAAGAGTGACATCAAAAATGCCCAGTTTCTCAAGGAAAAGTAAAAGATTTTGGCCACGACACGCAGCGAGGCAAACCTGGCGAAAAATTGCACGGTAATTAGGTACTCAAAGTATCCAATTACTTAATTAGGTCCGGAAAATGCAGGCTTCACTGAGCGTAAAGGGAATTACACCAATAAGCATTCTCAGTTTTATGTGTTACCTAAGTGTTTTAGTCTGACTCAGTAAAACCCCAAAATGTTGGGTGAGGTTGTTTTTTTTTCTTAGTTTACTAGACGCAACTTCCCATGCAGCACACAAGCTGCATAAGAGCTTTATACACGACGTGGTTGGCGCTACTGAGCCGGCGGTCCCGGGTTCGAATCCCGGCCGGGGCAAATATTTGTGTGATGAACTCGAATATTTGTTCTTGGGTCATGGATGTTATCTATTTGTGTATTTATATTTATGTATATCGTTTAATACACATATACACAGTTTTAGTACTGTTTTGTTTGTGTCTAGATCGATTTGTGTATGATTGTCCCCTAATATTTATTTATTTATTAAAAAAAAAAACATCTCATATTAAGTTTATTATTAGCTCCAAATGCAACTATCCTGGTATTGAAATTGGTTGAAATCCGTTCAGCCTTTTCGCGATGAGCAGACATTTTTATCAACAGTTGGCGCTGTATTTTCGGCGCCGCACGCCCATGCTGATCCTGCATCGCGCTGTAAAGTTTTTTCCTGAAATGATAACGGCCCTCTCCTAAGAAAACTATTTTCAATATTATTTTAGAATTTTATAACACTACTTTATCTCGTACAACCAAGATATTTGCGTGATCGTTTATCGAATTAGACTTCTGCGGTTCTTCGGCTTAAGGTTATCCCTTTGGGTCTTTATAAAAGCCGCAAGATGACTGTATTTTATTGGTTGTTTGTGTAGAATGCAATTAAATTCGTGTGGCGACGCGATCGACTGACCCGTGTGTGCCTTAGCTCTAAATAATAAATATATTTCATAAAACACGCATGAATAAAAAACACTGGGATGTCTTGCAGACTCCAACCTAGGCTGGGTCTGTATCTCAGGGCCTTGGCCTATATTGATTCCGTAATAATACTATTACGTATAATTTAAGGCTGCCTGTCCACTGACACAGAGTGAAAAAACCAACCGGCTACGTCTTTGTGTACCCCAAAATAAGTGCCTTTAAATCTGAGGAATGTGATTGGTCCTTATATACAGCTACGCTCCGCTCCGCTCATGTGGACCAGGCAGCCTAACCCGATAGCTTTATCACTCCACGTTGCCGTGACGCGGGACCAAATGGAATTAATTTGCAATTTCATCGTCAAATCCAAAGTTTCAAGTGGCGCGCGATAATTCACACGGAGCACTGGTTTACGGGTCCCAATTATGAGGGTGACCACGTGTTGGGGTGACTCACTAATTTCACCTAAAGTGCTTAATTCACAGCTTCATTTGATTATATTCATAATTTATTATTCTTTATTGCATTATCATGTTGTACAATAAGATGTTACATTAATATGATTAAGTCCATAACACGAACCCTGTCAGGGCACAGCAATTTACTTAGTGGTGGGTGTATAATTAGGTACAATTTCGATTTAGATTATTAGAATAAATAAATTAAATTTTGTTACAATAATATCGCATAAATATCATTCCACATTATTACATTATATTATTACATTATTTATTACATAATTGTAGGTTTATCATAGATTATAATTTTACATTATTAATATAATATTTATTATCTTATCACATTTAACATGAACTAAGTACCTATAATTTTACTTTGGCAAAGATTCGTCGTTGAGGTATTCAACATTTATTAATTAATAGCTTTTTTAATTCCCTTTCAAATAAGTACAGTGTCTTTCGGCTCATCTCTGAGTATCGCTGGCACTCAAGTTTAACCTTCTTTTTAGGGTATAAATACGGAGAATATTACGCAAATCGATCTAGTCCCAAACTATTTATGTAATGCTTGAATTATTTACATCATAAAAAACAATACTAGGGCGAACTAATATTCGTGCTCATCACACAAATATTGGCTCAATGCCGGGAATCACACTTAGTATTGCCAACTTCGTAGTTAGCTGCACCACTAGGTATCACAAAGACAACTGTTCGTTCGTCTAAATACCAATGAAATTATGAGATTGTCACTGAATAATTAACCCACCACACACCACCAGCCAATTAACCAATTTTGGTAAAGAAACAGCTGGTTATCCAAAGATGTTTTTAGGATACTTTTAATCCGACCACAGTAAAATAAGTTTCTGTCAAAAATGTCATTTTAGTGGCAAGATTTTATAGCCGACTGTACTTTTCTATGGATATCCATCAAATGCTCACTGAGACGATTCTAAAGAGCCCAAGCTCGGTAGGATTGCTTTTTTATAGAGTTCCTATGGCCACCTTCCGGCTCCATCATCAGATCAGCCCCATGGTACCATATTATTGTATTGTCATCAAAGTTAAGTAAGTATGCAAAATTTCAGCTCAATCGGTTGACGATATCTGCTTCAAAATTGAGTTGCAAGATTTCACCCGAACAAACATATACTTAGATACATACATACATACATTGCAACTTAAATAAAAGCTTTTAAAAAAATAAATACACAGACACCATCAATACCAGATACGCGGGCACCATCTGGTTTATAATATGTACAACTTTAGAAAATTCGCTATGATTATAGTAGGATCCCTCGTGTGTCTGTGTCAGTCCGTCCGTCTGTCATAGCTAATTTGCTCCTAAACTACTGGACAGATTGAGTTGAAATTTGGTACACGCATGTAAATTGATGACCCAAACATGGACGTGTAACGTAACGTAAAGTAAATCAAGTAATTTGAAACATGGGGGCCAGATTTGAGGGGTAAATTAGAAAAAAAAAATAGCAAAGTATATCGTGTGACATATCAAATGAAAGGGTACATTATGAACATCTCAAATATATATATTTCATCATTCTAAATTAAACTGTTTTGAAGTTATTTACGAAAATGAGCAAAAATTGTCGATTTCTCCACACATCCCTTATTTCCTAAAATAGTAAGTCTAAAAAAAATAAAAAAATACGGGATATAGTTGAATTATACTTGTAGATTACAGAAAAACATATAAGAAGTCTATGGTATTGAAAGTAACACCGTTTAACTAGTACGAATATTTATATTTCGCATAATGGCCAATTGACTTAAATTTTAAAAATAGCATTGCAACGGTAAATGAAAGAGTAACAGAAATAAATTATACATTTTTAGAAAGAAAATGTTCTATTCTTTACTCTTGTGATACATATTTTGGCCGAGAAGTGTGAAATTTCTGAGATAACAAACCTTTTAGCAGAAAAAAAAGATCAATAATTAAAAACGTTAGTATTTGATAACAGATTGCGCTGATTGTATAAGTGCTATCGCTTTTGTATGTATGAAAGGCTTATAGTAAATTTATTCAGGATTATTTCGTTCCTATACATTTTGTATGTATCGTACACGGTTTTCTTTTAAAGTGGAAAATACCGCGCTCCGGGACACATTTGAGGGCGCGGGGGGGTGACGCTCACCCCTGAGAGGGGGGGAGAGTAGATAAAATTAAACTTGGCTCTATAACCTACATATCCTGATAGATAAAAGTTGTCCTTTCATTTTGCCAAATTTTCCATATATTGCAATCTAATTTTCTTGGACTATAAGCGACGCGGCGAACACGCCGCGCGATCGCCTTCATACAAAATACGCTCGCAAATCGCAAGTGTGATAAGGCCCTTACTATGTTGGAATTTTTGAACCTACAAAACAGACTATTATTTCAAAGGCACACCTAAAACAGCTTACCTTAAGGGTTATAAAGGAACAACCCATTTTCATTCGTTTCAAAGTTATGGACATGAATTAGGTAATTATAGCGAACCGTGGAGGACCGAGGAGTACGGGAGTTCGATAAACTTCCTTAACTTATTTATTTATTACTCTATGTTTAAGCAAATGAGTTAGTGATGTCGAATAAGGTTCAGATAGTGTTTTATGCTTGATATAAAAACGAAGGAACTTTACAAAAAAAGGAGTAAATCTTCAGACATATTAGGTAGAAAGTTTTTCCACAGCGTTAGACAGAAACCACTTTTTATTTGGTACGAGACCTGAATACCTCTTTCGCTTCAGTAACTTTAAAAGAATAAGAATTCGTTTATTTACTTAGGATATTCAGGATTCACTAGATTCTCCTTTGCATCGTCATTGAATTTAAATTAGTTATTATTAATACCAGGGTTGGTAAAATGCGAGCATAATTCATTAAAGTGATGTGTACGTCACACGTCATTTCAATCGATTTCGCTCGCATTTTACGATCCCTGGTCTTTACATTAATGAATGCTATAATAATAAAATTAAAACACAATTAGGTGCACAGGATTTTCCAAACAATGCAACATTTAAAACGCCCTCTATTTGGTTCCAGCGCGTTGTTCCTACATTATCAGGTTATCACCTCCAAATTTATTTTGAATTAAGAAAAACTACAAAATCTTCGACATAGGTATTTTGATTAGGTAGAATTAGAATTAGGTAGAATTATGTAATTGTCATTTTATTATATATTTCATATTTTAGTATCAAAAATGTTTTGGTCGTGTGAACTGTTCATTTGCATGTAATTATTACATAAATAACTGTGTTCTTAACATCACTATCAATTACGATGTGTGAAAAAGCGAGTACAAACTACGAGTGTATCAACTGACCAATCTGAAATTCCCCGGAGCGTGGCGATAACTTGTTTATGAATACAAAATAAAACATCTTATTCCACATTTTTATCTCTCTTCAACGGCTGGGAACCCGATAACTGCTTCAGTCTAGTCGTTGGATACGATAGAAGTGTATGTGATCATGTACAAGTTGTGTAATGTGATAGTGACAATAACAGTGTTATGTGTGATCTACGGTGTAAATGCAGAAGGTATACAATATTGGCTACGCGCATGACTGCAGCATTGCGTTGCGTTGTAACTGGACATTTTCACTGGTTTTCGCTGTCGTTGTTCATTACCTTTGTTTTTACGTTTGGAGAAAATCTAGGTTATTCCCCCTCTGAATCATAAGCACTATTGATTATTTTAGTCTTTATGTCCATAGTGTTCTTTATTTTCCACTACTTTACTTCCACACAAATGCACTTAAAAAAAGAGCGTGAGTAGAATCAGAAAAAGTCGAACACTTTTTATCTCCTACTAGAACAGTAATATAGTATAGTATTTATGCATTATGTATACTGTCGTCCAATAAATAGTACAAGCATTGTTTAGTTTGGGACTAGGTGGATTTGTTTAAGATTTGTATTTATAGTGATGAGTTGGCATAACTACAATTTTCTCCAAATGTAACAATAAAGAAAATGAATAATGATTTGTGTAAAGGCCCGGCTGGAGAAGACTGTCAATCAATTAATAAAATACAGGTGTCTGGTTGCTTCTGTCGCCGTGTTGTGTTCATTAAAATGAGATTATGCCTCTAGGTATTGGCGACAGATGCACGGAAAACGGTTTCTTCGGTGTCTGCAAGCTCGTGAGCGAATGTGCGACAGCCCCGGAACTCGATATTGACTTGAGATCTGTAAGTGTAAGTCGTAGTCATCGTCAGCATTTATATAATCGTATAGTGCCTATGCAGCATTTATAGAATGTACGAGGAAGGCGGCTATCAGAGAAGAATGGCGGCGTGTTGTGAAGCTTGCCACCAACATCTGAAATGATGACCACGACCACTCTGCCAAGAGTGAAAACGACAAAGAAGAAGATAGTGCCTATGGGCACTACACCCTTCAATCTCAGCCTCACTGGGATGATTTGGTGGTGTCGGAATCAGCTGTATGTATCTCATATAAAAAATATGGTAGCCATGCATTGCCAAATGGGCTAACCTTCATAAGTGAATTCCGATACGATTTGTTTGGTTACGGAAGTTGGTGAAGTTGCTAAGGTGGTGGAGTTCTATTAGGTATATGTTCCATCCGCTCATAGAACAACGGTATCCTGGACCTTTGGGAGGCATGCGTGCGCGTGGAGCCGAAGCCAACGCGTAGAGGCCTATCTATAACTCAATGTAATGTAAGGGTTACACTGTGAGGAAGTTGTCCCCGCCTATGTCATGGGACATAAGTAGGTATACGCAGACCAGCATCCGTGAGATGCAAGAACATTTATGGAATTTATGGAATTGAGCATTTATGGAAAGTTGGAAAAATATAACTCTGTGCTGTCTGTTACTCGTATGTTATGATTTTCAACAAGACCATGTTGGATAAGAAATAAGTCATACATTTTGTTGTGGGTAACATTGACCTTTGAACGAAGATAAGTTGCAATTAAAACAATGAGAGAATTAAATGATGAATGTTACGGAATAGCTAAAATACGTATAACCTGACTTATTTAGACGCGTAACCAAAGTAAATATATCTTGATACGGAAGAATTTTTAAATGCTTAATTTTTTAAAAACTTTCCTTATAAATATGTAGTTAAGTAGAAAAAGATACTCATGATATTGATATGTCTACCACAGGCCAAGAGAAAAAAGATAAGACGCGTACTTGTATAAAAATAGACCGAAGCTCTCATAAAAAATGAAGTAACTATACTTTAGCAAAACGTTTGTTCACTTTCATCATAATCATCGTATTCTGACCGATTTCGGCCTTGGCGACTGGACACAAGACTGACTTCATTTGGCTTATTGAGCGCCGCTCATGCGCAATTATTGCCATAACATAAAAGAGCAACGACACTCTAATCACCGCTGGTGGTCTGGTCTTAAGCTCTTCGGGCTTTGCATCGAGCTCACTCCTTCTTTTTTTCCTGGAAGGCATTTACATTGTATGCCTCCACTTCGATATTGTGCCAAGCTCTCCCAATGCCATATGTCAATGTCACCTTTCTGCATATCGCGCTTCGTTACCTATCTTTGCAGACGATATATAAAATTCTTTCCTAAGAATCGCCATGACCTTATGACCGGTAGTGCTGGTTCCTGATCCAACAGTCTTCTGCGATCTTGGCCAAATCAATGATCCACCTTAACTTCCTTTTAATCGGGCACTTTTTGAAATATATATTCATGAGTACTCTCGTTTTATTTAGATGCAATGCGAATCCAACGGTGTGGAACGCGTAGTCTGCTGCGTGGATGACCTTGAGAACGCTACAGTCCCTACAGTGACACCAGCCACGCGGTAAAGTAAATATAAATAAGTATATACCTTATCCGAATATACTTACACGTTTTGTTTTGATATGGTATCTGCAAAGATATTAAAAAATTGTATTCAGATTATGGCGACAGCGTCACGCGGCTTAGTGGGTCCAGTGCTGAAAAAAAGTTAATGATACAGGTACATTGCGCAGATCTAGAAGTGGCGCAAAAATTACCAAAAAATTAATGAATAAAAAGTGCGCAGTTACAGAAGATTCGACCGGGCGCATAAAAGTTAGTTACGATGCTGAATGGGTCGCTTGCATCAGTCAGCATTGCATAGTAATCCATAGAAATCCATATCTTAAGTCGTCCTGTACGTATAACATAACTGTGACACGCGAACCTTTCTCGCGCAAGAAAGACTCCGTCACTGTCTAACAGTGCAGCGAAGAATATTATGCATCTCTTTCTTTGGTTGCTTTTCAGATCATCAGCGTCTACTTTGGACCCACTAATAGAAGCCCAATGCGCATCTATACCCGAACATCTTACAACAGAGAAAACTGGCCAGAAAGCCTGGGACAGTAAGTAAAAAATAACAAAAATAAGGAAGGGAAATAAATTAGATTTGTAGTACAAGTACGACTATTTTTTTTCACATTTATGATTTCACGTGACACCTTGAAAATTAATAAAATTTGGTAGGAAGTAGCTGACATCCTGGATTAACACATAGGCTGCTTTTTATCCAGAAAAAAATGTAGTGTTCCCTTGGAATGAGCGGGTAACACCGCGGAGTAGCTAGCAGGTAATAAATATAAAAAATCCGCATAAAACGTCATATTCATTATCCAACAGAATGCATCGACTATCAGAGACAGTTGATATATCCCTGTGAGCTCAGCGTGGCCGTGATTAGTGATTATAACCGCGTCAACAACTGCAAGCATGCAGCCAGCACCCCCATATACGGCGGCACTGCTTCCAACACTGACGAATTCCCTCACATGGTAAGTTAAGAAGACTGTTTAAAACTGATTGAGTATGGTACAGTCTGGGGACTAGGGTCTATCTATCTATCAGACACAGACGCCCACTGTTGCATATAGGCCTCCCCTATATCTCGCCAGAAAGTGCGCTTGGTTCTCCTGCGAATATCCTCATTTCTCATTCTATCACGCAAAGAAACCACGAGTACAGCCCTTTCCATTGCACGTAGTGTAATTATTCTAAGGAGCCTTATGAGTCCCATTGTGAATGACCATGTCTCAGTTACGGAACTGAGACATGGTCATTCACAGCCATCACTAGCAACAGGCACTGTTTGAAGACTTTTGTCTTCAGGTACTGGGGAATTTTCAAAGAAGATGAAGATTTCGAGAGGATGTGACGCAGCTTCCCGAATGCTGCCCAGCCGAGTAGGATCTAAATTAAAAACACTCACATAACTGGATCTGAAAAATAATATGATTTGTGATATACCTAGGTATAATCGACCCAACAATCTCATGTCACATAAAAGTCGATAAAACATAAGAACTTATATAATACATGCTATGAAATTTGAAAGGTCTTTTTTTCAGGTTCAATTGGGTTATGTGGATTCAACAGGAACACTTAGTTCTGCAAAATGGTCCTGCGGCGGGACTCTGCTCAGCGAATGGTTCATTCTCACAGCTGGTCACTGCACATCGATGCCGAAAGAAGCCTCTACAACCAAGATAGCCTCGAATGATGCGTAAGTTTAATGCTCAAAATATAAACTTTATATAAAAAAAAACTACAAACACCACATTTTATCGGGGCACAGACTGATCATAATCCTAATACAAGCAGTCAACTGCTTCATGTCAGTAATACGACCGTAACGAGCGCAATTTTTTTCGGGACGACGGGTCAGAATCAGAACACGACCAGATGAACAAGCGAGCATATTGAGCGCGCAATTTTCGTTAGCACTATCGCAAACAAAAGGCCTCGTTCACAAATTCCAAGTTGCTCAGCGACCTATGGAGCGGGCTATGCTCGGAGCTTCTCTAAAAGACAAAATCGGGGACCCAAGGGATACTGAAGATAAGCAAGTTGAAGTGGCCATCCGAGTTTGAGTGGCGGGCATCCGAGATCTGATGGGCGATGGGGCAGACCAGTTCTCGAGTAAAGATCATTAATTACTCGCCCGCAAGGGCCTGGTCACCCCCAACAGCCCGTCTAGCACAACTATGCTTTGTGACTATTGTCGCACGAGATAGCGCATCCCGTCACTCTCTCACATTACTGCACAGAGAGAGACGTACAATTATCTCGCGTATGACAGTTTATGCTAGAGGTGCTGGTGGTTCGATGACCTTTAACGAGTCGCGACAAGTGGATGGATGCGGAAAGCGGAGGACCGAGTATGGTGGCGTGCATCAGGAAAGGCCTATGGCTAGTAGATGACTGTGGGCTGATTATGATTAGCTATAAAACTGCGGTGAAACTTATATTATAAGAACCGCGACTGTGACGGAAAAAACGCCATTCATTACCATTCCTGCGCAAGCGTAACCTCCAGCATCTCCTACGACCTTCATTCAATAAAAGGCAGCCTTCTCTTTCTCAGAGGCCCTTTCTTCTTCTTCTTTCTAGAGTTCTTAACCAAGTTGTAGTTATTCATATTTAGGGTTCCTTACCTCAATCGACGAAAACAGAATCTTTATAGGATCACTTGCGTCTGTCTGTCCGTCCGTCTTTTTACCCCTATTCTCAGAAACACGATGGAGGTATCAAGCAGAAAATACTTTAAAATATTCAGGTCTAGCTTGGAGCCGAGAAAAATTTTAATCTGTTGTAACGTGCAACTGCGCTTTGAGTAAACTGAGGCAGTCCTGCGTTCACCTATGTGCGATGGTCTCTGACAGGAGTGAGTCTCCGTCCACACTTGATGTAATGCTCCGAACTAGACAGGGAGAGAAATCTAGGGTATCTTAGTGGGTAAGACGTCTTCAACGAATATGGATGAGTTTTCAGCTTAGTATTATATTTATTAGGAAAGAATAGTAAAGAGAGGGCGCCAGACACTTTTGCTTTATTCTCCAAAGGTCAGGAGATTGAAGGGATTATGCTAAGGAGAGAGATTTAAGCAAAACTTGAAATTATGAACCACAAATGTATAATTACTAAGTGGCAAATTATAGATTACACAGGAGTGAACACTTATTCTACTATTAATTACTTAAACTATCAGACAGTTTGGGCTATTCCCAGGAGAATACAGAGCTCTTTAAGAGGCGTATACGCATAGAAGTTTAACTAATTTATTGAAGTTAGTTAGTTAGTTACATGAGAACTTGGGTTTGTGTGTGAGGCTATAGAACTTTACTTTGTAATTTAAACAACAGGAATGCGACTAGGAGTTAAATACGGAACGTTTTCACCTTGGCTTAGAAGGCGTGGTGAGTCCACGCTGCCGACGTGTGCTTCGACCACAGATGTCTCCACTCTGAACCTCGTGAAAGGTACAGCCCGTGACAGCTTCGACACCCAGTGTCAAAGTCACCAGTCCGCAACACGGAATCAGCACGGCCAGGGAGTACGACGCACCCAGCTCGATCACCTCTGCAATCTGGCTACTACAGCCAGCCTTTACGCGTAGCGTAGGTAGGTAGCCAGTGCTATCACTGAAAATAATACTTTGTCTTAACAAACAATCGACATACGACAAAACCCTGCAAGACAAGTACACGACAAATTCACTCAGACACTTCCTAACCAATGTACTATTGCTAATCGAAATGATTACGTAATAAAAGTGATTTCTCTTACCCGGCGAGAATCAGGGTTAGGCAAATTCGTCCGTCACATCGGCTGCTGTGTGTGTTTCCACAAGAAAGAAAAGAAAAATGTCTGTAACAATTTGAGAACAGAAAACGTTAGAAAATAATTATACGAAATCGAGAAATAACATCGTTAACCACTTCTGGACAACGTAGGCTCACTCACCGAATGGTTTATTGTGTCATCGTAGGTTTTGTGTCTAGGATGTCTCCAGATATGAGTGCTCACATTTTCGAAGACAAAATGGCTGCCTCTCAGGGAGAAAGTGAGTACGTCCTCACGCCGTGAGCTCGGGGGACGCACTGGCTGCCGTTCGCTGCGCTTCTCTAACCATCGGAACACTAGAGATGCCCATACGCAATCGCGAAATTTCTCGATTCCAAAGACAAACGATTAATTATTATGAAATAATTAATTCATACGATTAGATAAAAAATAAAACACTCCTTTATTTAATATTTATGAATATTAATCCTTAAATGATTAAGAAGACATCGAACTATGTCGATTCAGTGTTGCCAGCTGCAACGATCTGCTAATGTATTTGAACAATGCCGCTACTAGATGGCGTTAGATCCGCACCGCTGTCCTGCAAGACCAGTGTTCCTGTAGGAATACCAGAAACTAGATGGCTGTAGTAGTAGGAAACTAACAAAATTATGAAATATGATATGACTGCGTAACATTACCGCTCCAGTTAGAGAAAAAAAATTTTTTTTTCTTTCAAAAAAATGCAAAAAGTTGGAAGTGAGCAAAGCCAGAACAGATAACAAAGCCCTACCCGAAGCCCTATCTGAAGAACAAACGCAGGCGTCACCACCGATGCTCAGCTCGTTCCTTCCGAATGAGTAGCAGAAAGCTTGGAAAATACCGACTGTGGACGGTATATATGTCAGAGAATAAACGCAGGTATCAACACCTCTGTCAGTGTTCTCGGACGAATACCAGAAAGCCTAAAAGAGTACCGCTGTGACGGTATATGTGTCAAAGAGAACGCAGGTATCAACACCTCTGTCAGTGTTCTCGGACGAATACCAGAAAGCCTAAAAGAGTACCGCTGTGACGGTATATGTGTCAAAGAGAACGCAGGTATCCCAAGAAGTATGTGGCGCGACATTCGACTTCCTGAACGTCTACCAGAAAGTGACGAGGACTGAGACCTCGTACAGCGCAAAAGGGCAAAAGTTGGCTTTCAACGCGTTAAAAAAAATTTGTAAACACTTAAAATGTGATTTCTAAGTGGAAAAGGAAAATTTAAAATACCAATGCGTTGGAAAATATTTGTAAACACTTAAATGTGATTTCTAAGTGGAAAAAGGAAAATTCAAAATACCAAACAAGTATAATTGTTTATGTTTTTAAAGTTTTTGTTTTCCATGTTTCAATGGGATGGAATGGAATTGTATTGTTTATGAAAAATCTCAAAGGGATATCATCGTCTATCAAAGACCAAAAAAAAAGAGGAATTTGAAAAAAATGTAAGTGAGTATGACCATGAAAGAAAGGAGTACTCCATCCAGGAGTATCTCAAGAGAGAGCCCAACTGCCTTCTAACCTATCAACTTAACCTACACCTTACCACTACGACACAACCCTATGTAGAGGTCAACGACCCTTGACCCACATACGAGTATCACCTTAGAGTTAGACAACAACAAAAGACAAATAGTTGAGCAGATGTGACAGTTGTCACACCATCTCAGTATAAGCTTAAACTAAGTTTCAAAAGTTTTAGATGAGAAAAGAAATTCTATCGACTGTACGTGAAGCTTCATACGTTGACAAACTGTCCTGAAAATAGCTAACCTTGAGCGATTCCAATCAACACGACAAAACAACACCAGTCTTAGAAATACAAGAAGACATACTGTATATGAGTAACATCAGCGCCTGCATATGTTGATTAGACATACACCTGTGATCGAGGTCACATGGTTGCACCAACAGAAATCTCAACAGCAGTTCAAAGAAAACACCCCCTTTTCCACACAGGAATTTCCAAGCAGTAGACTTAAATTTAAGATGTGTCATTCCGACAACAGTAGAAGTAGAAGACCTATTTGTCTTTAAGATAAGAACTGAATTTTTTTTTTTCAGCAGTAGAAGAGAACAGACGTGGACATATTTTTTCCAACAGCTTAACCTAATGTCGACAGTAAAAGCTTAAAGATATGAACATGTGAGAACCACGGCTATCTTAAAAAAATCCTAATCTATTTCTTACGCGTAGGCGTCCCCACTCTATGTGATATCTACCTATCTATATGACCTATTTATATGACCTATCTATTTTCCTAACGAACTATATCTTGACAACTAAGCATGCACTTATCAAATTATGTCTTTATACTACGAAATTAACTAACACAAACGATGGTACCAATCGATGTGTATCCTAATAATGAGGTCGACTGTCCATTCCAGATTATTTTCATTTGAGTGTAAAGTAAAAAAAAAACCTATCGGTGTTTTGCCTAAGAGAAGCTACGTCCCTACGTCTCACTCAAAGAATAACGGTTTCTCAATTATGTAACATTCTACGTCAGGCAACACATCACTAAGTGCAATGTGCATATATACGGTTCGTTTATTACCCGAAATTACCTGGACGGAATCCATATTCTATTTAATCAGTAGTCGTCAAAATACGCTTAGGTGAAAGAAATCAGATAAACATTACGTCATCCGTTACTTAAAATCTCAATCTTTGTACACAAGTCTACCTAGAAGGCAAAGTTAAGTTTCCGTAACCCAATCGCGACTCATTATTTGCGCGTATCAACCTATCCGCTAACTACCTACATTTGAGTAATATTAGTCATTATGTTAAGATATCTCGCATAGCAAGAATAGTCAAGCAAAGAGTGCAATGACCTAATTACGTTAATATATTAAAGTACTGCATTCTGAGAGTTAAAAAAAATGATAATTATTCAGTTAAAATTCTCAGTCAGAACATCAAAGTGAATTCTATTACACCGATAGAACAATTAAAAGGATTAAGCTTAACCTTTTGAACGCCAAAGTATTTATGTAGTTTTTGATGATTGCATTATAGGGAGAATTTAAGTTAAATAAAATGTTTACAAAATTAAACCTTTTAACGCCATAAGGGCTTTGTAGTTTATAGTTAACCTAGGATTTATTTAAGTGTTTGAATTTTCATTGAATATAAAGAATACTAGCTTTTGCCCGCGGCTTCGCACGCGTAAACACAATATCATACGTTCACTACACTTATTGCGAGGCCAAAGGCCGAGCTCCGCGTAGCACCGAAGGTGCGGAGCGTCCTAAGGAAGCCGCCCACCCACTTAATATAAGTCGAAGTAACTTAATGCGAGGCTAAAGGCCGAGCTCCGCGTAGCATCGTAGGTGCGGAGCGTCCCAAGAAAGCCGCCCACCCACTTAGTATAAGTCGAAGTAGCATAATGCGAGGCCGAAGGCCGAGCTCCGCGTAGCACCGTAGGTGCGGAGCGTCCCAAGATAGCCGCCCACCCACTTAATATAAGTTGAAGTAACTCAATGCGAGGCCGAAGGCCGAGCTCCGCGTAGCACCGTAGGTGCGGAGCGTCGCAAAGAAGCCGCCCACCCACTTAATATAAGTCGAAGTAACTTAATGCGAGGCCAAAGGCCGAGCTCCACGTAGCACCGCAGGTGCGGAGCGTCCCAAGAAAGCCGCCCACCCACTTAATATAAGTTGAAGTAACTTAATGCGAGGCCGAAGGCCGAGCTCCGCGTAGCACCGTAGGTGCGGCGCGTCTTAAGGAAGCCGCCCATCCACTTAATATAAGTTGAAGTAACTTTATGCGAGGCCGCAGGCCGAGCTCCGCGTAGCACCGTAGGTGCGGAGCGTCGCAAAGAAGCCGCCCATCCACTTAAAATAAGTCGAAGTTACTTAATGCGAGGCCGAAGGCCGAGCTCCGCGTAGCACCGCAGGTGCGGAGCGTCCCAAGGAAGCTGCCCACCCACTTAATATAAGTTGAAGTAACTTAATGCGAGGCCGAAGGCCGAGCTCCGCGTAGCACCGTAGGTGCGGAGCGTCGCAAAGAAGCCGCCCACTCACTTAATATAAGTCGAAGTAACTTAATGCGAGGCCGAAGGCCGAGCTCCGCGTAGCACCGCAGGTGCGGAGCGTTCCAAGGAAGCCGCCCACCCACTTAATATAAGTTGAAGTAACTTAATGCGAGGCCGAAGGCCGAGCTCCGCGTAGCACCGTAGGTGCGGAGCGTCCCAAGGAAGCCACCCATCCACTTAATATAAGTTGAAGTAACTTAATGCGAGGCCGCAGGCCGAGCTCCGCGTAGCACCGAAGGTGCGGAGCTTCGCAAAGAAGCCGAATACCCACTTAATATAAGTTGAAGTAACTTAATGCGAGGCCGAAGGCCGAGCTCCGCGTAGCACCGTAGGTGCGGAGCGTCCCAAGAAAGCCGCCCATCCACTTAATATAAGTTGAAGCAACTTAATGCGAGGCCGCAGGCCGAGCTCCGCGTAGCACCGAAGGTGCGGAGCGTCGCAAAGAAGCCGAACCCCCACTTAATATAAGTTGAAGTAACATAATGCGAGGCCGAAGGCCGAGCTCCGCGTAGCACCGTAGGTGCGGAGCGTCCCAAGAAAGCCGCCCACCCACTTAATATAAGTTGAAGTAACTTAATGCGAGGCCGAAGGCCGAGCTCCGCGTAGCACCGTAGGTGCGGAGCGTCGCAAAGAAGCCGCCCACCCACTTAATATAAGTTGAAGTAACTTAATGCGAGGCCGAAGGCCGAACTCCGCGTAGCACCGCAGGTGCGGAGCGTCCCAAGGAAGCCGCCCACCCACTTAATATAAGTTGAAGTAACTTAATGCGAGGCCGAAGGCCGAGCTCCGCGTAGCACCGCAGGTGCGGAGCGTCCCAAGGAAGCCGCCCACCCACTTAATATAAGTTGAAGTAACTTAATGCGAGGCCGAAGGCCGAGCTCCGCGTAGCACCGCAGGTGCGGAGCGTCCCAAGGTAGCCACCCACCCACTTAATAAAAGTTGAAGTAACTTAATGCGAGGCCGCAGGCCGAGCTCCGCGTAGCACCGAAGGTGCGGAGCGTCGCAAAGAAGCCGAATACCTACTTAATATAAGTTGAAGTAACTTAATGCGAGGCTGAAGGCCGAGCTCCGCGTAGCACCGTAGGTGCGGAGCGTCCCAAGAAAGCCGCCCATCCACTTAATATAAGTTGAAGTAACTTAATGCGAGGCTGAAGGCCGAGCTCCGCTTAGCACCGAAGGTGCGGAGCGTCCTAAGGAAGCCGCCTATTAAGTAACTTAAACATATGTTGAGTGGGTTGGCGGCTTCCCTGAGATGCTCGTGGAACTCGGCCTACGGCCTCGCATTAAATTACTAAGGGTTTATAAAGTAACTTAGCACCGAAGATGCGGAGCGTCCCAGGGAAGATGCCCACCCACTTAAAATATGTTCAAATAACTTAATGCGAGGCCGCCCACCCACTTAATATAAGTTTAAATGTATGAGCGGCTTTCCTGGGATGCTCTGAACCTTCGGTGCTATGTGAAGCTCGGCCTACGGCCTCGTATTAAGTTACTACTTATATTAGTGGGTGAGCGCCTTCCCTAGGACGCTCCGCACCTGCGGTGCTACGCTTGTGAACATGATCTTGGTTTAATTAAAATTGAGGCAAGACTTATGTTTAAAAAAATGTTTTGAATATTTATTGTCTATTGTAGATTTAAATAACTTAATGCGAGGCCGCCCACCTACTTAATATAAGTTGAAGTGTGTGAGCGGCTTCCCTGGGACGCTCTGCACCTTCGGTGCTACGTGGAGCTCGGCCTACGGCCTCGCATTAAGTTACTACTTATATTAGTGGGTGAGCGACTTCCCTAAAACGCTCCGCACCTTCCGTGCTTCGCTTGTGAACATCATCTTGGTTTAATTAAGATTGCGTCAAGATTTAAGCATGTTTAAAAGATCGTTTTTAATATTTATTGTCTATTGTAGATTTAAAAAACTTAATGCGAGGTCGCCCACACACTTAATATAAGCTTAAATGTGTGAGCGGCATCCCTGGGACGCTCTGCACCTGCGTTGCTACTTAGAGCTCGGCCTACGGCCTCGCATTAAGTTACTACTTAAATTAGTGAGTGGGCGACTTCCCTAGAACGCTCCGCACCTTCGGTGCTACGCTTGTGAAGATCATCTTGGTTTAATTAAAATTGAGTCAAGACTTAGGTAAGTTTAAAAGATCGTTTTTAATATTTATTGTTTATTGTAGATAACTATTCAAAGCACCTTGAAAAATAATTAGCTCATAGTCCTACCTGAACATATATTAATGACATCTATTATGATGTCAATAAATTATTTTCGTCTACAATGGTACTAATATAATAATATGACCTGTCATAATAATTTCCTAAGTAACGCCATAAGATTCAGGTGCCAACTTAACTCAATCAAGCGTACGTCAATAATGGCGACAGCACCACTGAACGGATACGTGATGGCCTCACTGTTTTATTATCCGTGGTGTAATGAATAAGGAAGCAAAGGAAAATGCATGAGATGACACGGTTATTATTTCAGTAGGTTCTGGGTTCAAATCCCGGTAGGTGACATCCTTTCTACATTGTAAATTTAATAATTTTGTCTTGTCTCGAATTATGGTTGTTTTTCATACAAAATGCATACATTGTCGAGCAGCAAGCAACTCTCAATAACTGATACACTGCTGCTTATATTAGGTATGCGATCAATATTCAACAACTTCGGTAGTAATTCTCGAAGTCCAGGTTAACCCATCACAGCTACACCCTAGCTTGTGCCGAATCGTGGTCACAGGCACGCAACGACGTGCGTGAATCCTTGGCCTCGGTGTCGGGGAGACCCATCAATGGCTTCAAAGTTTTACATGTATGGAGCTGGTGTTATTAACTCAGGAAAAATCTTAACAGCGCGATGCAGCCGCTAGTATGGAGATTTTGTCAAGGAAACAACGCCATCTAGCGGAAAATTGGGTCATTGAGAACAACATCTCAACACACCGTTAAAAACAAAAACAATATGATATATTTTATTACTTTGAATAAATTTTATGTATAAAAAAAACTGCAAAATGCAAAATTGTGGCTAAATATATCGTATATTTATCGTTTATTATACATTTCGCTACCTTATTAGTAAGTTAGGCCAAACACAAACAATACAAAATTTTTCGCCTAATGTTCTAAATGTTGGTTGGTAAAACATATTTAAAAATGTATTTAATTTACTTACTTAAATTGATACGAAATACTTTTATTTCAATTACACTCGATAAAATGACATAAAAAAAACTGTTATATTCATTAACATTTTTTAATGCGTCTCCGGGCTTTTTTATGGTCAATACTTACAAACTACAGAAGAATATAATTGCATGTTCAATAAAAGAGCATTAATTAGTTCCTACTGTAGGAAATTGTGTTTTTAAAAGAAATGTATGTTTGGTTTTTTTTTTTTAGCATGAGCCAATTTACAACGAACATTGCACTCATATTTTCGTCTGTGTTGGTCGACAATTGGCGCCATCTTTTCTATTTATCTAACTAACACGATTTCCGTAACTCAACCTCAAACAACCTTAACCTTTTTGTTAATACAGGTGAGCCGCGCAGAGGTATTATGTCGAATTCATACTTTTTAGTTTTTGTTTACGTAAGAGCCACGCGGGGGTCGCGTCGTTCTAAATTCAAAATCACAAACGCTGTCAATATAAGGTTACACATTGTAAGGAAAATATTTCATGCAATTTATGTTTTCAGAGATAAATATTAATCATAATAAAAAGTATCCTATAGCCATCTTTGGATGTTCAGCTATTCCTGTACCAAAATTGGTAACTTTTTATCCAGCCGTTTCAGCGTGATGCGAGGACAAAGGTTTTTTTGAAAACAGATGGCGCCAGGCTGGCATGGCACCGCGCGCCCATACGAAACAAATGACGATCCTGCATCACGCTATCGAGATTTTTCCTGAAATCATGACCTCCCTCCATAGAAAATTAATTTTCAATACAAATTTAGGATTTTATAATAGTATAGATATTCATGAAACTAAGTGTTTACAAGGTTCAACCTTTTAAACGCCACAACATCATCATTAATCTTAATCTTGTTAAAGTTTAAATACCTAGTTAAACCTTCACAAAACAGAATCTACTCTAAAAAAGAAACTTCATTTATCTAAAGTGTCAATAGGAATTAATCTTTGTTTTATAATTATTGACAGAACAAAGGGAGGAACATCATCACAAAATATTGACCCGTGCCACTTATTATTTTACTTTGTTACCTACATATTACGCTTCACGATAAAAGTATGCAGTTTTGCAATGCTGCTTCCGTTCCCAGATTTGCAATGCTGTTTCCGTTCTCGGTAGCACCAAAGTTTAACCCACGGTTAACCATCGGTTAGCTTGTTATGAGAAAATAGCTTTTAATTTTGAACAAATACCACCACATGCAATGTAATTTATCTAATATATATATATATAAAAGAAAGTCGTGTAAGTTACACTATTTATAACTCAAGAACGGCTGATCTGATTTGGCTGAAAATTGATGGGGAGGTAGCTTAGAACCAGGAGAAGGACATAGGATACTTTTTAACATCACAGGACATAAAACGTCATAAACGTGACAAAACGCAATTGATATGGAATAACAAAACGCAACTGAAAGCAATTTATCAGTAAAAAAAACAGTCTATACCCGTTCATTTGTTAAAAAAGGGTATAACAAAACAAAACGCAACTGACAGCTAAACGTAATGTAGTCTATGGTTAATTATAGTAGAATTTTGTAGTTGACCGGTTGATGTGTTTGTTATATTGTGTTAAAAATGGTATAACAAAACAAAACGCTAATTACAGGTTACAGCTAAACGTAATGTAGTCTATAGTTAATTATAATTGAAGTTGACCGGTTGATGTGTTTGTTTCGAGTTTCTATTAGCTTATTGTGCCGAGATCTATATCAATAAAATAAAGTTGAGTTAGTTCCGCCACTTATAACTCGAGAACGGCTGAACCGATTTGCACGATTTCGGGTTTGTTGTGATCGTCTCGGCCAAAAATTTAATAATATGCCAAAAAAAGGAAAAGATACACAAAAAGACCCCACAATTGCAATTTTTAAATTACGAGTTAAATAGTCCGCCATGGTCCAACGCGGCCAACATTATGAAATTGAATGTTTACAAATGAAGCGAAAATTGAAAAATTTAATGATTCGGACAGGATTCGAACCTGCGATAAAGTCTAAATCTTTACGGTAGATGGCGCTACGATGCCACCCTAAGTCATGTCGAAGCAACTGGTTGAAAAATTCAATGACTCTGACATCTGATTCGGTGGTCCAATTGGGAGGACGCCAGTGTTGGCCCGGAAAGCCGTTGGAAACGCAAGTTTTTTCAATAGGATTCAGTATTTATTTCGCAAGAAGAACGAATGATTGAGCAGCATTCCGGTAAACAATGTTTTGAAATTTGATAATGACAAATCCTTGATTGACGTTTAATAATGAAAATATGACGTATGCAGATTATTGCCATAGGAAAGCTGTTTGTAGCGTCACTATCCCTGGGCGGGACTGACGCTTGCTAGGCTATAAAATTACCGCAATCTAAGACAATTTAGTGCTGAGAGATTTAGGGTGGTCGTTTTAGACCAAACAGCGAAAAAAAAATATTTTTTTAAATTTGACGTTGTCTGATGACAGATGCATACCGAATTTTACTAACGAGATCAAATGAAAATCTAACCGATTTGTGGTGGGATTCATCGGCCATCTTTGTTCATGTTCATTTCATCTCATGTTTTAATAATTTATTTTTTATTTTTTTGATAAGTTTTTTAACACGGAAGTCATGCATTGGTTATAAACCAAAAAACTGATACTGGCACAAGCTTCGAGCCGCCATTTACGGATTAATAATAAAATCTAACCGTGTTACTTAATTAATTACGTATTTGCTGGGATTAATTTACAAAAATGGATAGATTCGCACGTGTGTGGGTTGATGAGGAATATACTCCTCCAAAATACACCAAGTAATGTTTTTGTGCCCGATTGGAAGAACGATTCGACGAAAACCCCCGATAAACGTTTCTTTCATGTGCCACATAAGAATAAAGGAGATTGGTGTCTAGCAGTGGGGAAATTGGTTCTGCCAAAGATACCATTATTAATCTGCGAAGACCATCTTGATGTAAGTTCAATAGTTACTGTTTCCAGAATCAGTAATGGATCAGTAATATGAATCAAACCAAACCGACAATTTTGAATTTTGATAATGTCATGTCAACCTCAACGACATTCCGTTTTGTTTTATTACTAAATCGGACTAAAGTAACCGTTCCATTGAGTCAGAGTTTTGGCGCAGGGCGGACACTGCCTACTAAAAACTGAACTTGAATGTCAGTGTCAATGTGTGCGTGTAAGACGCACAGGGCTGCCTCAAACGCATTGCAACAACTTTAATTGCACATAAATATGACATAAGCTAGAAAATTATCACCACCACACGACAACGGTCTTGATGGTGATAGTGGTGATGATGATGGTGGTGACGGTGGTGATGGTGGTAGTCCGTGGTGGTGGTGGTGGTGATAGTGGTGATGATGATGGTGGTGATAGTGGTGGTGGTGATGGTGAATGTGGTGGAAGTGATGATGGTGATGGTGGTGGGGATGGTGTCAGTGGTAATAGTGGCGAGAATGATGATGTTGATGATGATTGTGGTGATGATGGTGATTTTGGGGTCATTTATATCATTAGCCATCACCATCGGCACCGTCATTACAATCATCATCGTCATCATCATCACCACCATGACCATCATCATCAGAATCAACACCGCCATCATCATACCTAATCATCATCATCATCATCACCAGTCACCACCATATTCATCATCACCATCATCACCAGTCACCACCATATTCATCATCATCACCACCACCAGTCGCCACCTTCATCATCATCACCACCAGTCTCCACCATCATCATATTACCATCATCAACACTATCACTATTTCACGAGTCAATGCCCACCTATAACCCATATACACAATCAGATACACAACCCTTTCAAAAATTTCTACGCAGCAAACTCGATTCCTACTCGGTGCCCTTGCGGGGTGAGGTAACTCGAATAAGGGGCGGGGGTGTGCGGGTCCATTCTGTATGTAGTACTATAAAGTATACTGTGGTTTTGGTGTTGCCACATTTTATAATGAGTAAGTTTTTATAAATTAATAATAAGATAAGTATATAGTTATCTCAGAAAAAATATATAAACTTATAAACTTAATTTCATGCACTGAAATCGCTTATCTTAGCTATAAAAACAGACATTACATCATTCGATGCAGAATTCAGAAAAATAATAAAATTATAGTCATAAAAATATGAAATGTTGTACATTATCAGTGGTGGTAGTCTGAATTTAGCTATCTCTACCCACATTTATCGACTTTCAGGCGGTACGAAGTTCGCCGGGTCAGCTAGTGGCTGATATATAAAATATCTTAAACTGGAAGTATATTAAATTACTTTTTAGCATTAAAATGGCCTAATTAGTTTCAAATTTCATATGTTAAAAACAAATTAAGTTGTGAACATTTTGCCGTTTATAACGTCAAGAGAAAGTAAAATTATTTGAGATTGTATATTATTATTGTTTACAATGGAAACAAAACACTAAGATTAACTTTAGCCATAAGTCGAACGTTAACCGACGTTTAACGGTTTCGATAAACCGGTCCCTATAACACAGCACTACATAACCGTTTTAAATCGGCTGAGATTTTATGATGTCTTTTACATGCCAAATGCCTAGAGATTTTTGAGTATTAAAATCGCGGAGTTCGTACGTTACCGGTGATATTTTCCTAAGTACGACACATTTTTTAAATTTGGGAGCTAATTTTTGAGCAAAGAATTTACTTGCGTCGGAGAGAGGAAATTCTCTTTTCCAAACCACTTGACCCACGTCATATTCTAAGCGTCTCCTACCCCGATTGTAGTATACTCGGCCTCGCTGATAAGACTTCTGTAAACGGTCATTGACCTTTTCAAAGATAGGTTTTAAATGTGACAACATTGAAGAATATAAATCCCTATTAGTGAATTGCAAATCATTCCCGCTAGGAGGTCCTGAAGGGTACCATTCCCCAGAGAGAATAGCCTCTCGTCCACTATTCAGAAAATAAGGGCTAAAACCAGTGACTTCGTGAACAGCTGTGTTTATAGCGAACTCGATCGCACTAACTTCTCGATCCCACGTGCGGTGATCGGTTCCGACATAAGAAGCAATTGCTGTACCTATAACTTTAAGCGTGCGTTCTGCAGGGTTATTCTGCGGAGTAAATCTACAGTTATAAAAGAATTTAGGTATTTTGTACCTCTCCTTCAATGACTGCATGTGATTAGACACATACTGTGGACCATTGTCCATTATAATGCACTGAGGGACTCCGTACTTTAAGATAACATTATTTTCAATTAAACTTACAACAGTTTTCGCCAATGAGTTTCTCATGGGGAAAATACAAGTATACTTAGTAAAACAGTCACAGACTATTAGAATAAATTTAAAGCCTTTATAGCTTCGAGGGAGAGGTCCCAAAATGTCAGTACATACTACTTGCCAAGGTCGTTGGACCTTCTTGGGGTTCTCCATAAGACCAGCAGGTGCTTCATTAGTGCTTTTATAAGCTAAACAGATTTGACAGTTTTTTACATACCTTTTAATATCGCTTAGCATCTTGGGCCAAAAATATGTTTGTGCTACCCGTTTTAAAGTTTTAAAGATACCTAAGTGCGCAGCGTCCGACCTATCATGACATTGCTTAAGTATATCCTGCCTAGACTCGTTAGGTACAACTAATTTCCATTCTGAATCCCTAGACAACAGATTTTTGTTTCTAATACGTTTATATAAATTGTCATTTAAGATTTTGAAATCAGGAAGTTTTTGAGGAGTTGATTCAACCCTATTATAAATTTTAGTATACCAGGCATCAGTGACATTATTTATTGGACAGATAAGCTCAATTGCCTCAGACGATATCGGAGCCCTAGAAAGCGCGTCTGCTAGCTTATTCTCAGATCCCTTTTTGTACTGGATATCGAAATTAAATTGAGATAGCCTAAGAGCCCACCTAGCTAAACGTCCAGTTGGTGATTTTAGACTGACCAGCCTCTGTAAACTACTGTGGTCAGTGTAAACCTTAGTTCGGAAAGGCGAGCCTTCTATATATAGAAGGCTCCCATATTCGCTATATATAGAAGGCTCTCATATTCGCTCTAGAGAAGTTCAGAGGCTATAGCCTCTGAACTTCTCTAGAGCGAATATGAGAGCGTTAAGTTCCTTTTCAGAGACAGAGTGGTTTCTCTCTGTACGAGTAAGGGTTCTACTAGCATTGATTGATTGGTGTAGGGACGCCCGGCCGGAAACAGGCGGGCTGTCGATCGCTTGACTGCGTTCATTCAGCCCAATTCCCAATTGGAGCCAACGGTTACTGTCCCGGCGGCGCTCCCATACAGCCTTCTTCCTCGAATCTCCTTGTTCTCCTGCAGAAGGAAAGGACATCTTTAAGGTTAATGTCCCTCAGCTCTTCCTCTTCTAGTTTATCTTTTCTGAAGATGCTATAGCGTATTATCGCATACATGCCACACTCTGCTATAACATGCTTACTCGTCTCCTCCTGGCCACAGTGCGAGCAGTATGGATCACTTACTACACCCATAATATGTAGGTGCCTGTTAAGGCTATTGTGTCCCGTGATTATGCCTGTTAATAATCTGAGAGTTTTCTTACCTAGTTCCAGTAGATACCTGGTCCTTTTTCTGTTTATGCCTCCTAGGATCATCTTCGATTGTCGACAGTCCGTTGTCTCTCGCCATTGTCTATTGGCCTCTTCCTCCATTAGCCTAGCTATAACTCCTTTCGTGACTTCTGCCGATATTGGCAGTGCAGGTTCGGGTCCTATGAGTTCCCTCTCTGCTCCTAGCCTTGCCATCTCATCTGCCTTTTCATTCCCTGTCACACCCTGATGTCCAGGTACCCATGCTACCGTAATCTTTGTGTGTTCTCCAAGTTTGTTCAGGGCTTCTCTGCATTCCTTTACCAAGGACGAGTTTACCGTCTGTTTGTCTAACGCTTTTAGTGCAGCCTGGCTGTCTGTGTATATAACGACAGATCCCACTTCCTGCGAACATTCATCTATTATTTGTGCACATCTCATTATGCCACATACCTCTGCCTGAAATACGCTAGCGTACCTTCCCAGAGGTATGTGTACCTTCTTGTCCAGCTTCGGTATCACTATGCCGGCTCCTGCTAGTTTCGTGGATTCCCGCCGAGAACCATCCGTAAAGCAGATAGTCACGGGGTGTTCTACCTCTATTTTCCAATTGTCCCTTTCTCCTATGTGTATCCTATATTTCTTATCGAACATCTCCTGTCTCTTTATGAGGTCGTTGTTCTGGGTAAGCATCCCCATCTTCGAGCCTGCTTCCCTCTGAATAAGTGCGTGTCCCTTGTCCACACAGCTTCCTCTCCATTCCTTACATGCTTTCATTCTGTACCATTGTTCCATGGCCCTCTTCTCCGCTTCTATTTTAAGTGACTTGAGACCGAGCATGATTTCCATCGCCTGCGTGGGCGTTGTTCTCATTGCCCCCGTGATCATAAGACATGCCAGTCTTTGTACTTTTGATAGTTCTTTATGGTATTCTTTGATGTTGGCCTTATGCCACCATACTATGGCACCGTATAATACTCTCGGTAGTATCACCGCCTTGTAAATCCAGTGTATCATCGCTGGTTTCAGGCCCCATTTCCTTCCGACCGCCCTCTTACACTGGTAGAGCGTTCTTATGGCCTTTGCCGCTTGTTCTCTTATGTGTGTCTTGAATCTGAGAGTACTGTCTAACGTTATTCCCAGATATTTGAGCTCTTTGACTACTTCCAGTTCTTTGCCTTGAATGCTGATAGGTTTCATTTTCTCTATTTTCCTCTTATTGGTAAATAATATCAGTTTTGTTTTATCAGGGTTTAGGTCCAGTCCTCTATCCCTACACCAAGCTAATATTTCCATCACTCCTTCTTCTCATTATGTCTCTGACCACATCTAATGCCACTCCTCGTACCAGTATGACTCCATCGTCCGAGTACGCTTGCACGTAAAGGCCTCCTTTATTTGTCCTCTCGATTAGGGAGTCTAGAAGTAAGCACCACATCAGCGGTGATAAACATCCTCCTTGTGGAAAGCCCCTTTTCGGTCTTATCTGTCTCACTTCTCCTCCGAGTTTCGCCATTACAGCCCTACCTCTTAGCATTTTACTTATCCATGTCCCAATGGTAGGATTTATGCCATCTCTCTTTAGACTTTCTTCCACCGCTTCAAAGGTTGCCTTGTCAAAGGCCCCTTCCACGTCGAAGAAACATCCCAGTGCGTAATGTTTTGCTTCCAGTGATCTCTCGATCCTTACTGTCAAATTGTGTAGAGCCGTTTCCGTGGATTTTCCCACCATATAGGCGTGTTGGTTTCCATGTAGCGGCTTTCCACTATTTCTTATTTGTGTTCTTACGAAAGTGTCTATCACTTTCTCCATCGTTTTCAGTACGAAGGATGAGAGGCTTATGGTTCTGAATGACTTCGCCTCTTGGTACGTCTTTTTCCCTGGTTTTGGTAGAAAGACGGCGCGAACTTTTCTCCATGCTTTCGGGATGTACCCTAGGGCAATACTGCCTCTGAATATTTCCACCAGATGCTCTTTTATCAGATCGTAGCCCTTTTGGAGCAGTCCTGGGATTACACCGTCCGGCCCAGCGGCCTTAAAAGGAGCGAAAGATTTGACTGCCCAGGCCAGTCTCTCCTCCACTACCACCTCCTCGGCCGTTTTCCAGTCCGGTATATCGTATCCTAACGACTCCTCTTCCTCCTCCCTGGCTTCTTTGCAGTCTGGGAAGTGCGCCTTCAGCATAACTTCCAAAACCTCTCCCGGGTCCGTGATCAAACTATCGCCTGCCTTCAGACTTCCCAACTGGCATGCCTTATCGCCTGCTAGTAGTTTCACCACCCTTGCCCCCTCCGAGTAATTATTTATCTCCTCTGTATATTGTCTCCAGCCTTCCCGGCTGCATTTCTCCCTCAGCCTGCTGTAGGCATTCCGAGCTGCTCTGTACATGTCCCAGCTCTGAGTGTCATTCCTTTTTGTGGCTTGTCTCATAGCCCTACGTGTTTTCTTTCTTTGCTTTTGGAGCTCTTTGTTCCACCATGGTTGCCCTCTACCAGTCTGCACTGTCTTTTCGGGGCATGCTGTGTGGAAGGCCTCCATGATGCTGCGCTCGAGCCCTAATGCCGCCTCTTCCAGCTCCTCGATGTCTGTACATCTCCTTGGTTTCGGCACATTGGCCTTCAGTTCTTCTTCGTATTTTGCCCAGTCTACTAGCATAGGCGATAGCGTGCTCGTGTCCTTCATCGTCTAACTGAGATAATGCGCATCCTAATCCAACATCAGAAGCGTCAGTCGAAATGACAAAAGGTCTATCAAATTTAGGAATAGACAAGATCGGTGCTGTCACCAATAGTTCCTTAACTATTTTAAATGCCTTATTGGCCTCTGACGTAAATTGAAAAGAAGTTCCTTTCCGAAGTTTTCTAGTAAGCTTATTTAAAGGAGCACAAACAGAGGAATAGCTTTTTATGAATCGACGGTACCAGGACACCATGCCCAGAAAACGTCTTAGTTCCTTCTGAGAAGTAGGCACAGGAAAATCTACGATAGCTCGTACTTTGTCACTATCCGTACGCAAACCCCTGCGATCTACGACATATCCCAAGAATTTCAAAGAAGAGCGACAGAAAACAGATTTTTCTAAGTTAATAGTGAGTCCGGCTTGCTTCAGCTTCTCACAAGCTTTTCTCAATAAGGTCATGTGATCCTCAAACGTTTCAGAAATTAATATAATGTCATCGACATAGTAGAAAATGTTATGAGCAAACTCTGGTCCAAAGACCTTGTCCATGAGTCTCATCATACGAGCACTAGAATTAACTAGACCAAATGGAAGTCTGCGGAACTGAAAGCTTCCTAGTCCCGGCAAGGAGAAACAAGTTTTCTCTCTCGATTCCTTAGCTAACTTAATTTGGAAAAAGGCAGATTTTAAATCTAAAGAACTCATATATTTAGCATCATTGAGAGAATCTAATATTTCCTGAACCCTAGGCATAGGATATGTATCTACTTTAGTTAAGCTGTTCAGTTTTCGGCTATCTAAGCACATTCTTAGCTCACCGTTAGCTTTAGGCACTAAAAGGATTGGACTGTTCCAAGCGGAGTTACTTTTTTCTATAATACCCATTCGTAACATTTCATTGATTTCCTTTCGAACGTATTCCCGGTGGTGAAATGGAATCGGATAATATTTTTGCTTGACCGGTGGATGATCACCCGTATCAATGACGTGTTCCTCGAGTGGAGTACAGCCTAAACGGTCCTTAGTAGCCGTGATGCATTTAAATCCCGAGACAACCCTATTCAACTGAGCCTTTTGAAGGTCATTTAAATCCTCCAAATCGTGCAAATGTATCTCAGAGTCTTTCAATAAGTTAATATTAGAAGATGCAGTGTGATAGTGCTTCGATTTTAAAATGTCAGAACAAAGGTTAAACTTGGCTAGAAAATCTACGCCTAGTATAAGAGGAGTGTTCACATCTCTACATACAAAGAATGTGACATAGTGTAAATCATGTTTATAAGAGATAGGTACTTCTATTTTCCCTATTACTAACAAGCGTGAACCGTTACCTACAGTCAAGTCTTTCGCACATGTCTGCAAAGGAAATTGCAAGCCTTCCTTATGCAATAGTGAATACGCGGATTCACTGATTATTGACACGGCAGCTCCACTGTCCGCTAACGCGTTACACTCTAAACCTAGAATACCTACTGATAAGAACGGTCTAGGATCTCCTAAGTCTTGTTTAAATAAAGGTTGATAAGAGTTATTTTGCAATATATCAGACGAGTATAGTTGTGTTTGTGTAGACCGGTCAGAGACTCGAGTAGTCTTAGAATTATTACTATTATTAAAGTTAGCTGCCTCTGACCTGTCACCTAGTTTTTTTGTGCAAGGGCAATTTCTAGTAAGGACTCCTGGCCTTTTACATCTAAAGCATATAGGAGTGGGATATGCGTCACAACGAGAATGATGATGGTTTCCACCACATTTTCCGCAACTAACAGTAGCTCTATTCTGTCCCTGATTAACGTTACGGGGTCTAGCATCAGAAGATGAAGGAATTGGGTTTGAGATCCCACTGCAAAAGTTAGGTATAACTAGTTCTCTACCTGTGTTCAAGAATCCACGGTTCTCGCATTTGAACTTTGATACTTCTGAACGCGCACAAATGTTCTTCAGTTCCCTAACGGTACGTACTTCAGTTAAAGCCAGACGCGAAATAAAATATGGATTCATGTTCGTCATGATAATTTCGAGTTGTTCTGCGTCGGTAATAGGTACTGACAGACGCAAAAACAAGCTTTCCATGATGTTAACATACGACCTAATCGATTCATTCTTGTCCTGCAATCTAGCCCTAATCTGGTTCAATAGACATCTTTCGTATTCTACCGGTTGAAACTCGTTTTTAAGCGATTCGACAAGATCATCAAAGGTACTAAAGGGAGACTTATTTATGCGAAACCACATCAACGCCTCCCCAGAGAAAAGATGAACCGCGTTTCTCAACAATTCCTTATCCGAAACCTCCGAAGAGTATTTAAGCTCTTGCAATCTAAAGATAAAATCCTGGACGGAACCTCTACCATCATATACGATACCCCATTTAAGCACTTGAGATGTACGATTTTGACAGAAAACCGGAGGAACAGACTCAACCAAGTTCATCGCAGAGTCCTGAGAAGATGAGCCAGGCTTCTGATTACATTTTAAATTTTCTATGGCATTGAACGCCTTAGCCACCAATGCTATCTTTTTCAGTCTCTGTTCAGAATTAATTAAAAGCAGTTTTTCTAACCTGAGTATGACATGAGACAACTTCGACAAACACCTTCTCCGACACGACGAGGACGAGTGATCTGCCTGCAGAACCGCATCCAGTTTTCCCTCGCAGACCTGAAATTCGTCGTCAACAGACAAACTTGAGATAAAAGTGTTCGCTTTCGTGTTGTCTAAAGATGTGCCCTTGGCAGATTTGAATTGGGATTTAAGCTCTTCCACAGTATAGCTAGAGTCTACATCTAAGCCTCTTGCTTGCAACTCAAACATAAGTTCGTCCTTAGTCAGATTATCAACTTCAATTTGTAACGCCATGTTTGACAAGTATATCAGTATTCAACACTTAATATTTAATACAACAGATAAGTAAAAACAGCTACTAGAATTATTCGTACTTATCTCCTCTATTTAAGATACATAAGATAGGTTTTACCTATAAAATAAAGCTTGTGATTCTACACAAATGTCAAAATAAAATATTAAAGTTGACAAGTAATTCTAAATTTAAGGTTTACAGTTTTATAGCTGTAAAGTAGGTATACAGTTTAGTTATAATATAGTTGTAAAGTAGGTAAGTATTGAGTTTGGTTATAACTCAAGTAGTAGACTTCACTCACATGAGCAAAGAAAAGAGTGAATGTCCAATTGACAACCTAGACACACAATAGACACAAAATATTTTGACACAAAAAAAACAGTAAATATGACACAGATTAGATTAGTAGTTTTTGTTTTATAACAAAGTTAGCCTCACACACCAATGCAACTATTATAGTTCAAAATTCAAGCTCATTTGACAGATTTATACTGACAGAAACGATAAACACATCCACAAACGTTCCCAGACGTACCAGATAAAATTGCAATTCCAGGGTTCACGTTGACGTACCAGAAATGTCTGAAATTACAAAGCCCCACGTTGGGCGCCAGAAATGTAACGTGCAACTGCGCTTTGAGTAAACTGAGGCAGTCCTGCGTTCACCTATGTGCGATGGTCTCTGACAGGAGTGAGTCTCCGTCCACACTTGATGTAATGCTCCGAACTAGACAGGGAGAGAAATCTAGGGTATCTTAGTGGGTAAGACGTCTTCAACGAATATGGATGAGTTTTCAGCTTAGTATTATATTTATTAGGAAAGAATAGTAAAGAGAGGGCGCCAGAAACTTTTGCTTTATTCTCCAAAGGTCAGGAGATTGAAGGGATTATGCTAAGGAGAGAGATTTAAACAAAACTTGAAATTATGAACCACAAATGTATAATTACTAAGTGGCAAATTATAGATTACACAGGAGTGAACACTTATTCTACTATTAATTACTTAAACTATCAGACAGTTTGGGCTATTCCCAGGAGAATACAGAGCTCTTTAAGAGGCGTATACGCATAGAAGTTTAACTAATTTATTGAAGTTACATGAGAACTTGGGTTTGTGTGTGAGGCTATAGAACTTTACTTTGTAATTTAAACAACAGGAATGCGACTAGGAGTTAAATACGGAACGTTTTCACCTTGGCTTAGAAGGCGTGGTGAGTCCACGCTGCCGACGTGTGCTTCGACCACAGATGTCTCCACTCTGAACCTCGTGAAAGGTACAGCCCGTGACAGCTTCGACACCCAGTGTCAAAGTCACCAGTCCGCAACACGGAATCAGCACGGCCAGGGAGTACGACGCACCCAGCTCGATCACCTCTGCAATCTGGCTACTACAGCCAGCCTTTACGCGTAGCGTAGGTAGGTAGCCAGTGCTATCACTGAAAATAATACTTTGTCTTAACAAACAATCGACATACGACAAAACCCTGCAAGACAAGTACACGACAAATTCACTCAGACACTTCCTAACCAATGTACTATTGCTAATCGAAATGATTACGTAATAAAAGTGATTTCTCTTACCCGGCGAGAATCAGGGTTAGGCAAATTCGTCCGTCACATCGGCTGCTGTGTGTGTTTCCACAAGAAAGAAAAGAAAAATGTCTGTAACAATTTGAGAACAGAAAACGTTAGAAAATAATTATACGAAATCGAGAAATAACATCGTTAACCACTTCTGGACAACGTAGGCTCACTCACCGAATGGTTTATTGTGTCATCGTAGGTTTTGTGTCTAGGATGTCTCCAGATATGAGTGCTCACATTTTCGAAGACAAAATGGCTGCCTCTCAGGGAGAAAGTGAGTACGTCCTCACGCCGTGAGCTCGGGGGACGCACTGGCTGCCGTTCGCTGCGCTTCTCTAACCATCGGAACACTAGAGATGCCCATACGCAATCGCGAAATTTCTCGATTCCAAAGACAAACGATTAATTATTATGAAATAATTAATTCATACGATTAGATAAAAAATAAAACACTCCTTTATTTAATATTTATGAATATTAATCCTTAAATGATTAAGAAGACATCGAACTATGTCGATTCAGTGTTGCCAGCTGCAACGATCTGCTAATGTATTTGAACAATGCCGCTACTAGATGGCGTTAGATCCGCACCGCTGTCCTGCAAGACCAGTGTTCCTGTAGGAATACCAGAAACTAGATGGCGGTAGTAGTAGGAAACTAACAAAATTATGAAATATGATATGACTGCGTAACACTGTAGCACAAAATCGGTGGTTCCGGTAATAGTCACTGCCGCTCTTACTTGTGATATATCCTTGTCTGCACGCCTCTCGCCAATTTAAATGTTAACGAATTTGGGTCCACCCCATATAACGCTAACCTACCTAACTATATACCTATTAACGCTAACCTACCTATTGTGTTTCATCAGTGGGTTAATTTCCTAAAAAAAAGTATTTCGTTACCTACCGAATAATTAAAGCACACAAAAGTAATTTTAACTTAAAATGTGTAAAAAAATCCAATATAGAAATTGTCTGTCAGTTAAGGGCATGTCGTCCTTAACATTTTTTTTAATTCGCACGTAATATAATACGCTTTAGGATTTTGGTATTTTTTGCTATTTAGTCATTATTTAGTACATCTCTGAGACCACGCTAAAGCGTTAGATTATGAAGTTAAATAGGCCCATAGCCCATATATTTAAACAAATATTTTTTTTTCGATCCGTAGGTAACGGTATATTGCCATTTATTGCAGATATTATTCAGTGAAATATGCGGTTCTCGGCGTGCTCGAATCGCTGAAGAGAATAACCGCCATGGAAGACTATCAAGTATATACTATTGCTAAAATAATTAAACACCCAGATTACAAGCCACCAACGAAATACAACGATATAGCATTGTTGAAAACTGAAACTAGGTAAGTATTAAATTTGTCAAACTTGTATGTTGTAAATTTGTACAGTCACACTAATATTATAAAGGCGAATGTTTGTGAGTGTGCTTATGTGTATGTTTGTTACTTTTTCACGCTCAAAAGGCTTGATCAATTTGGATAAAATTCGGTATGGAGATAGCTGACACCCTGGATTAACATAGGCTACTTTATTTTATCCCGAAATAATGTAGTGTCCTCGTGGGATGAGTGGGTAACACCGTTTGGCGCTAGCTAGTAATGCCATAAAGATTTTTTAACGTAAATTACATTATTTCTTTTTAAGTGAGAAATGAACTCACACCTCTGTTAATATTAATACCGGAACATCGCAAAGTGGTTCCAAATCACGAAAAGTGGGACAGCCTATTTCACTATAAAAAAATTGCATTCGATAGGGAATTTTAATATATGAAAGAAAAAAAATAATGCTATACAGGCATATTTTTTGTTTTGCAAACAAGCTGCGGCAGCAGAAATGCTGAGCAATTGACTTTTTATTATTATAGTAGTATGAGTTCTTTGATTAATGTATGTATCTCGTTAGTTCGCATTCGTTAGTTCGCTTACAACGAACATCCTCAAATCGAACAGATATTCATTAGTTTTATCTTTCCAACCAAATACTATGGCCCCGCCCCCTCCCCTCCTCCCCATCTCCTCCCGTTATCTTAAATAACCTAGCACTAAGTGCGCACCTAGGTAGTAAGGTCTGTCCACGAAAAAAAGTGGTCGACATTTATTGTAAAAAAATAAAAAATAAAAAAGTAAGTGACATCTGTCACTTTGATAGTTAAATAGCGGGAAAACTAAGCTTTGTTTCGGGGCTATTTTGAATTTATAAATTTGTAACATTAATGTAATGTCCTCTCGCCAACTGGATATCCGTAAAAAACACGTGTACACTTACAACCAAAATACTGGTATTTCGCAAGGAAAGTTAGCCAAATTATTAGAAGTTCCAAAATCAACCGTGCAAAAGGTATTGCCTAATTATCAGTCGAGATTGTCTGTTTCGAGAAAAAGTGGCTCGGGTAGAAAACGCGGTCCTGTTTATAAATTCAAGGCGAAAAAAATCATCGAGCACATTAAGAAAAATTCAACCCTTTCTGTTCGGGATGTCGCCAGGAAATGTAATGTATCGAAATCGTATGTCCAAAAAGTAAAACAGAGTGCAGGCTTACGATCATACAAGGCATCTACGGTTCCTAATCACGATGCTACAAAAGATAAAGTATGTAAAACTCGGGCTCGAAAATTGTATACAAAATATTTGACGCAGTTTGGTTGCATTTCGATGGACGACGAAACATACGTGAAAGCGGATTTCAAACAATTACCAGGTTTACAGTTCTACCTGGCAAATCAAAGAGGGAATGTCGATAAAAAATATACAACAAAAAAGCTTGATAAATTTGCTAAAATATATAATAAAATATATAATAATCATTTACATGTGGTGAAAAAAGCAGATCATTTGTTGCTACGGGTTAATGGTGCCCGAACCATTTACACAAAAGAATGTTTGAAAAAACGCTTATTGCCATTTATAAGAAACCACACGGAGTCTGTCATATTCTGGCCTGATTTAGCCACCTCACATTATGCTAAATCTGTTATAAAATGGTATACTGAAAATAGTGAAAATAATGTATCTTTTGTACCGAAATCTGCTAATCCACCGAATTGCTCTGAACTGCGACCTGTAGAGCGTTTCTGGGCAATAATGAAAAGAAAATTAAAAAATAGTGATAAAATGGCTGCGAATGAGAAAATATTCAAAAAAATGTGGGATATGACTTGTAAAAAGGTGACTAAAAGAGATGTACAGAAATTAATAGAAGGAGCTCGAAGGAAAGTCAAGGTATTTTATCAGGGTTAATTTGTTGAACATAATATGGTTTATTTATTTGAAGAACACTAATAAAACTACAATGTAAATACCCCATTAAGTTGTTTTTGTTAACTTTTTTATCTAATTTGTCGTTATATTGCTGACCATATTTTTTCGTGGACAGACCTTAATATAAATATGACCAATATGTAAAATTAGGTCATTCGTTATCGAATTTTTGGAGAAGCAACATACCCTAGAATAAGAAATGGCGCAGTTCGGAACAGTCTTGGATTTATACATGTTTCTGCGAAACGAGAAGAACTTGAAGGACTACAAACGACTTCACAGAGCTATCTTGGATAGTGTCGCTGTTGAGGTGTCACCAGCAGATGCGAATAGCATTTTAGAGTACTTGAAGCATTTCTCTTGGCGCTTGAATACTGCCTGGGCCAACTGTTCCAGAAACCAGAAGACCTTCATACTCCGGAACGAAGAATGGTTGGGGCAGCCAGTTCAGTGGCCTAGCTCCCTTTCAGTTGATCTGCAAGAAGCGTTAAGACTTGCCGGAGAAGATTTCAACAGCGAGGGCCAGCTTTCTACGGAACCTGTGTTGTCTGAACAGACGAGTGCTGAACCTGGATGTGTGAGGAAACCTTTTGCTGACTTAGAAAATAAGCAAAAGCGGAGGCGAACGCAGTCGTTAAGCGAATTGGATGAAGAAGAGTTAATGTTTGCCTTATTGCAACGTTTAAATGCAAATGGAAAGAGTGATCTGGCAAACGTAATTGACCACCTTGCCAAAAACCCCGAGAAGGTGCCTAGTGCCAATTCTTATTTGTTCGACAAGGAGCTGAAGAAGACTTTGCCAGAAGATAATACTTTAGCGCTTTTTGTGGCTCTGGATTTATCCAAGTGGGATTATCAGACCCTGAGGGCCATTCTGTCAGATTACGCGGGCTTCCCGTTACTCATGTCTTACCAGAAGTTGTTAGAAGCCAAGAACAGATGCTACCCTAAGCCAGAATATGTTACAATTGAAGAGGATGGAGCCAGTATCAGGCTTCAAGGTCTATTAGATTTAACGGCTCAAAAGATTGTGCGTATAGTTAGTGATAAGTTGGGTTCAGATAGTGGAAGCCTTAAGCTGATCAGTAAGTGGGGTTTTGATGGGCCATCATCGCAAAGTGCTTACAAGCAGACATCTGAAGGTGATTTTAGTGATGTATCAGTGTTCATGACGAGCCTTGTTCCTTTGCGATTGGAATTTAATAATAGTGTTGTGTGGGAGAATCCGTGTCCTTCCTCGTCTCGTTATTGTAGGCCAGTAAGGTTTCAGTTTGCGAAAGAATCAGTTGATTATGTCAAGCAGCAGGATGCTAAGATGAGGAAGGACATAAGTGACTTAGCTTGCTTCAGTGTGCGGAAACTTTCAAATTCATCATGAACTTCACATGACGATGATAGATGGTAAGGTGGCTACTATTGTGTCTGATACTCCCTCTGCAGCCACTTGCAGTGTTTGTCTTTTAAAACCTAGTCAGATAAATGATTTGTTATCAGTGAAGATGAGGCCCATTCGTGAACAGGTTTTGCAGCTAGGTCTTTCAACCCTTCATATGTGGATTCGTTGCATGGAGTGTTTGCTGCACATTTCATATAATTTAGATTTTGAGGAGTGGAGTGCAAAAGGCGAGAACAAGAAGCTGAAAGAAGCAATAAAAGCACAGATACAAGCTAAGTAAATTCAAATACCAAATGGGACTGTTGATTGATGTTGTTAAGCAAGGTTATGGAACGACTAATGATGAGAATACGGCTAGACGCTTTTTACAGGATTACAGGAAGACTGCTTCTATTTTGGGAATTGACGAAGACTTGATCAAACATTTCGCAGTGATTTTGCAAGTGATTTCTTGTGGTTGTGCGATCAACTTAGATAAATTCCGAGCGTATTGTTGGAGCACAGCAGAGCTTTATGTAAGGCTCTATGTATGGTACTAGTGCCAGCTAGTGTACATAAATTGTTGATACATGGAGCCTATATTTGTGAACATTTTTCTTGTCTGCCCATAGGTATTTTGTCAGAGGAAGCAGCAGAAGCGAGGAATAAGGACTTCAGGAACACCAGAGAACACCACACAAGAAAACTTGGAAGGAAGGAAAACAATGAAGACATTCTTCACTACATGTTGTTGACTTCTGACCCTTACCTGTCGCATATTTGCCCGAAGTATTCGACCCGTGTGAAGATGGATTTGCTGCCGGAAGCTATGGAGCTACTAGTAGAATCAGTTGATCATACAGGAGAAGATATTTAGGAAAAACATTGTCATGGTCCTATGCCAAAGGTCTTTTTCAAGGCCACTACGAGTTCTTTTGAGGACTCCCAAAAACCCTTTTCAGGGCTACACATATTCTTGTTTCTGCTCTGACGCATCAATCTACTCATTTTTAACACACCTACACCCGCCATCAAAAAACATTCACATCATCTCAGTGAGTTATACTATAAAAATGTACAAAATTCAATTGCTCAGCATTTCTGCTGCCGCAGCTTGTTTGCAAAACAAAAAAATTTACCTGTATAGCATTTTTTTTTTCATACATTAAAATTTGTTAAATGTGTTTTTTTTGTTTTTGATAAAAAAAATGCTAAAGTTCTTATTCCATACATTTTTTTTTTGTTACCGCTTTTACAAGTTTTTGTCAAAAATTGCAAAGAACATTTATTTTTTCAAATCAAATTCCCTATCTAATGCAATTTTTTTTTATAGTGAAATAGGCAATGTCCCACTTTTCGTGATTTGGAACCACTGTGCATCGTTCTCAATTGCCGATAGACCACCGGAGTCACCGGACCGCTTGTACATATACTTCGCGTCGATTTTTAGGGTTCTGTACTAAAGGGTAAAAACGGGACCCTATTACTAAGACTCCACTGTCCAAACGTCTGTCTGTCTTTCTGTCACCAGGCTGTATCACATGAACCGTGATAGCTAGACGGTTGAAATTTGCCACCACGGTTTGTTGTACCACGGTTCATAATCATGTACAAAGGCGTTCGTTTGGAGTTCATCTTCAGGGCCATCGAAGGGATCAGTTTCATGACAGACGGTCCACTCTTTCACTCTTATGCTGTACTGTGTATTGGTTGACATAACGACTCTTATACACTGTATAATATACAGTCTCTCGACGCCCAATAGTACAATACGCCAAATCAAGAAATTCCTAGACTTGGTATTGGCATTCAGATCGGAATACTGAATGCCAGTCGAAGAAACCTTTAATTTTGCTCTTAGAAACGAAAGGTAACTAACAAACCTAACCGTGCCGAACTAAAATAAGTTTAAAAGATTTTATTTTCTTACAGAATGTGAGTTACATACCAGTATTTACTATATTCCTAGGAATTTCATGATCTAGCGAACTATACGATCGGGCGACGACATATCGACAATATAAAGGTGCAAAGCCAGTACGTTCATTCTGCTGTCAGCTGATGTGACCAAAACACCGATAAGCTGACAACCCTGCTACGGTGCTCACGTCTTTATAACGATATTATAATCCTAGTGTGCCCGACAAAGGAAATTATGAAAACAAATGGCGCCAGGTTGGCACGGCGCGGCGCGCCCATGCAAAACAAATGACGATCTTGCATCACGCTACTAAGATTTTTCCTTGATCTGGATTTTTCCTCATATCCCTCTCCATAGAAAAAATATTTTCAATACAAATCTAGGAATTTATAATAGTATATATATTATGTATACATAGATTAACTTTTTTCTGTTGCTCGTTGCCATGTTGGTGTCCCCTGGGCCACTATTTAAAAATAGGATTAAAATTACGATTTAGGCGGATATAATTTGCCAAAAACTTAAGGTAGATAAGATAAAAAGTTTGATCACTATTGTCCCCTGGGCAGCGGGACAGCATAACAACAAGAAGAAAGTTGAGCCAACTATATAAAAAGTATGTTAATAGTTTGATATGAAAATGTCTCGTTTTTCAGAATAATTCTTAGCCCTTCAGCAGTACCAGCTTGTTTGGACGTGTTTGGCGGAGATACAGCGATCGGCACCGCCACTGGCTGGGGCTTAACAGAGAACTACGAATATTCTCGTATGTTACTGAAGGTAAGCGCTGTTGGGTCATTATTCGAGCGTTTCAACCGCCTCACTTACGTGGACATATTTTAGGCATATTTTGGCGTAGATTTTGATACCTTTTTCGGATATTAGTTAGATGGCCGGTAAACTTAGATATCTAACCAAAAACGAAATCGAAATCTGCAGCCACTTCTACAAAAATGTGACCACGAAAGTGATTCGGAACAAACGCTCGACTCATTGTCCAGCTCTTAAAGTCCAAAGAGGTTTTGCGAGAAATTTCCCTAAGTTATCATTATCACATCCATACGACAGATTACAATATAGATTTTTGCTATTTGAGCTGCATTAACTGACTTTGGCAATTTGGAATTCCAAAGGATGTGTACAAGAAAATTATCGCTATAAATTGCGCCTGCCATTTCCATTTTAATGAGTCGACTCGGCCTTTTGAACTTCAATATATATTTTTAATGTTTCTATCTTTGTATTTATATAGAAGAAATAGTGATAGATTACACTTTTAAAAATAAATCATGGTACCATGATTTAAATACAACAAAACAATCATCAAAATAAAATATTTTTATCTCCACGATTCTAACACAATAAGAGTACAGTCACAACACAATTTCAGACATTTTGAAAATGATAGTTCATCAAAATATACGGAGGCTTAAAGCGGCTCATAATATCTTGAACATTTTATTGTCTCCATTCCAAGTAACACATTGGCTGCGTTTCCACCAGTGCGAGGATGCGTAGCGAGAGCGAGAGGTGTGTTTTTCTTAACCAATAGAATCAGTTGCGCTAAGAGACGATAAGTAAATGAAGCTATTCCATTGGTTAACAAAAACACATCCCTCGCTACGCATCCTCGCACATCTCTGGTGGGAACACAGCCTAAGGCTTGTCCAGTAAAGCGGAGCGGAGAGCATGAAATAAGCAGGCTGCGTCATGGATGTGTGGGAAAGCCCCCAACGAGGTGGACCGACGACCTGGTTAGGATCGTGGACAGAATCGTTGTAGAGAACTTTGGTGGAGGCCTTTGTCCAGCAGTGGACGTCTATCGGCTGATGACTAATCGTAAGAAAGTCCTTAGCGATAAGACCGCCTATTGTCTACCATTATTTAATTTATGATTTCTCATGTAAAATTTTTCTTGTTGGTGTGCAATAAAGTATTGTTGTATTGTATTGTATTGTAAAGTCTCATAGTAGTTTCCTACAGACGTACGGCCTATGTACATCATAAATAATAATAAATAAAGAAACAAATATCGCACAACCTCACACAAATCAATCTAGTCCCACAGTAAGCTCTAGCAGGCTTGTGTTATGGACACTAGACGACGATAAACATAACTATATAGATAAATACATACTTAAATACAAATAACATCCATGACCCAGGCACAAATATTCGCGTTCATCACACAAATATTTGCCCTTGCCGGGATTAGAACCCAGATTCGATCATGTGTGGCTGATAGATAGTTTTCTGTTCCAGGTATCATTGAGTCAGTTTACCTATGAGGAATGCAAAGAGAAATATTCTCACCCACAAAATCGCCCTCGCCACTTGAAGTCAGGAGTAAATGAAACTACACAAATATGCTACGGTCATAGAAATAGAAGTATGGACACTTGTGGGGTAGGTATTTATTTTTCTTTTGTTTAGTAAGTATTTCATTTTCTTCGCGTCTGCATTGGTTAAGCACTGTTACATATCTATTTATGATTAAGGAGAAAATAAGAGAAAGTCTTTGAAATGTTCGGATTGATTGGAGCAACTGCCACTCTACCTTATTATAGTTTTGGGTAAAATTGTAGAGTTGAGAAAAAGGTAGAATTCTAAAAAGAAGCTTTGGTACATCAAATTACTCATCCCCCTTTTAATATTTACAATATCACAGCGTTAAGGATGAATGTGGAGGGAAATAGAAGAAGAGGGAGACCAAAGATTATGTGAGAGATGATATGGAGAAGAAGGAATTAATTGACGAGATGACAAGCGATAGGAAAGAATGGAAGAAAAAAGCTGCGCCGACCCCAATTAAATGCATAGTTTCATTTAACTTAATTCATAAAAATGTGGGTGTGTGGGAATGTTTTTATACAAAAAAAAATCATTATGAGTATTAAACATTATACAGAGTTATAGTTATATTATTCGTTTTTATGTTAATACAAATTATGCAACTTGACTACTATTACTTTGGAAAAATATGCAATTTGTTTTTATTTATTTTGTTTTTACGTAACACCATTATTTCACAACCATTATTATGATAGGTACATACGTTTTATGCAAAATGCTAATTCACTAATTGTTTTTCATTACACACCCCAATTTAATGCAATAAGGGCAGGATGAAGAATGTTGATGAAAAATGTATATGATTTTGTTAACTTGTTACTTGATGATTCATGATAAGTCAAAGTAATAGTTTTATTAAGACAGGCGATTGAACACAGTGATTTTCCCATCATAATGTTATTTAGTTACCCCTATTTCCTTTGTATATTATTTATTTATTATCTTGTTTTCCTAACTATAACTTTGATTGTGATTGTCTCAGGGTGTTGATGCCCTAAATATAAATTTGCTTGTGATATTCTCAGGGTCTTGTTGCCCCACCTATAACTTTGCTTTTGATTTTCTCAGGGTCTTGTTGCCCTAACTAGAACTTTGCTTGTGATTTTCTCAGGGTCTTGTTGCCCTAACTAGAACTTTGTTTTTGATTTTCTCAGGGTCGTGTTGCCCTAACTATAACTTTGCTTGTGATATTCTCAGGGTCTTGTTGCCCTAACTATAACTTTGCTTTTGATTTTCTCAGGGTCTTGTTGCCCTAACTATAACTTTGCTTGTGATATTCTCAGGGTCTGGTTGCCCTAACTATAACTTTGCTTTTGATTTTCTCAGGGTCGTGTTGCCCTAACTATAACTTTGCTTGTGATATTCTCAGGGTCTTGTTGCCCTAACTATAACTTTGCTTTTGATTTTCTCAGGGTCTTGTTGCCCTAACTATAAATTTGTTTGTGATATTCTCAGGGTCTGGTTGCCCTAACTATAACTTTGCTTTTGATTTTCTCAGGGTCGTGTTGCCCTAACTATAACTTTGCTTGTGATATTCTCAGGGTCTGGTTGCCCTAACTATAACTTTGCTTTTGATTTTCTCAGGGTCTTGTTGCTCTAACTATAACTTTGCTTTTGATTTTCTCAGGGTCTTGTTGCCCTAACTAGAACTTTGCTTTTGATTTTCTCAGGGTCGTGTTGCCCTAACTATAACTTTGCTTGTGATATTCTCAGGGTCTTGTTGCCCTAACTATAACTTTGCTTTTGATTTTCTCAGGGTCTTGTTGCCCTAACTAGAACTTTGCTTTTGATTTTCTCAGGGTCTTGTTGCCCTAACTATAACTTTGCTTTTGATTTTCTCAGGGTCTTGTTGCCCTAACTAGAACTTTGTTTGTGATATTCTCAGGGTCTGGTTGCCCTAACTATAACTTTGCTTTTGATTTTCTCAGGGTCGTGTTGCCCTAACTATAACTTTGCTTGTGATATTCTCAGGGTCTGGTTGCCCTAACTATAACTTTGCTTTTGATTTTCTCAGGGTCTTGTTGCTCTAACTATAACTTTGCTTTTGATTTTCTCAGGGTCTTGTTGCCCTAACTAGAACTTTGCTTTTGATTTTCTCAGGGTCGTGTTGCCCTAACTATAACTTTGCTTGTGATATTCTCAGGGTCTTGTTGCCCTAACTATAACTTTGCTTTTGATTTTCTCAGGATCTTGTTGCCCTAACTAGAACTTTGCTTTTGATTTTCTCAGGGTCTTGTTGCCCTAACTATAACTTTGCTTTTGATTTTCTCAGGGTCTTGTTGCCCTAACTAGAACTTTGCTTTTGATTTTCTCAGGGTCGTGTTGCCCTAACTATAACTTTGCTTGTGATATTCTCAGGGTCTTGTTGCCCTAACTATAACTTTGCTTTTGATTTTCTCAGGGTCTGGTTGCCCTAACTATAACTTTGCTTGTGATTTTCCCAGGGAGACAGCGGCGGGCCTCTTGTCATTCGGAACCCCAGGATGGACTGCATGTACTCTGTCGTTGGGATTGTTTCCTTTGGGATTTGCGGTGTTCCAGGGACACCCGGCATTTATACAAGGGTGTCTCACTTTGTGCCTTGGATTGAGAGCGTTGTTTGGCCTGATAATGAATGATCAGAGACATAATAAACTAAAAATAAAAAGGATTCAACCATCATTTTATAAAGGTTTACTTTTAACAGAATAAAGACAGTGTTTAGATTAATAAATAAAGGTTTACATTTCACGGAGAAAATCAGTAAACATAAGTGTAATAAGATTCAATACAGACGAACACTGACTCTTCCTTTTTTTAAGTTGGTTAAAAAAAACAAAATATAAACAATAAAAATATAATCGATTCGTTGTCTCCGCTTCGAATGCGAACGTGTCGACCGTAGCCGAATAAAGGTGGAGCGAGGGCGGGCCGGGTCAAAATTGTGACCCGAAAATAGTAGGTATATTTTCATGACACGCGGCGCTGAGTGAACCCCTCTTGCTTTTAGTAAGATGTGTATGGTATGATGTCATAAACCAAAAAAAATTATATAAAGTTCTTTAGTTACATTGATTGAAGAAAGTAAATTTCTGTAGAATTTCGTACAACTTGGTGAAGTTTCGAAAATGAAAAAAAAAATATTTTGATTAATATTCTGAAAGAAAAAAATAAACACTATTTGAAACGTTGTTCGTATTTTTATATAATAATTCTATGCTCAAACATCGAAGGGTAAGTGATAAATAAATAAATAAATAAATAAATAAATAAATAAATAAATAACCTTACCCTACATCATATTTTCATAGCTACTGTGCTCTGAATTCCGAAATACTTGATTTTTGATAACCTTAAGATGAATCCCGTTTTAATACCTCTTCATTGTACAAAAACTCGAATATCCGTATAATCACATTTTCACTGCATTGGTAGTTTCTTTGAAACGAATTGGACACCAGATTCCGTACCACTATCTGTGCCAGTGTAAGTAAACAGACTGACCCCGTTCTCTGCTGAACTATAAAATGCATGAAATTGGTTTTATTGAAGAACACCAGTTTACGACTTTAATATGTCGACGTCAGCGCACTAAGCTTACTCAGGAACTTACAGCATTTACATAGAGTTTACTATGTTTACTGGCTTTTAGGTACTAAGTTTGTATGTTTATCCGTCCAGTACTATAGTTTACAATTTTAAAGTCTCAGAGTTAGTGATGTGTTTCGAGGTAATCTACGATGGCGCAACACTACTAGGGGATGCGAATGATGTTGAATTATACAACATAGTGTAACGTCGAATAAAATTAGCTCAATAGTCATGATACAAAAAAAAAACTATTTTTTGAAATTATGTGGTTAAATAAAGAAATCATAAAATTGTCGTACCTTTGAACACAAAAAAATTATGATTTCTTTTTTCAAGCCAAAACAAATTTTGAAATTGTTTTTAGAATCCTCATAATTTAATAATAATCGTATGACAACCATGAACTTAAACGCGCTTTTTCATGGTGAAAATGGCAAATTACTTATTTTCTCCATACAAATACTGGTACCTACCCAATCCACTGATGACGTCATATGTGGTAGGCCATTTGTATGGAGCGTTTTTAGTGCTCTGTAGGAATGTTGAACTTTGACGGTCATTTCTGACTTTTGGAGCAGTCTAAGTGTAGGTAGTTCCATATACCTAGACGTTTGATACCAATAAAAAATATAATCGATTGACATCCTCAAAAAAAATTATCCGCACGCCTATTTACGATTCAAGCCCAGTATTATACCTCTTCTCTTCATCCTTAGCCCTCCACACCGATGTTGCCTTTAAGCCACTTTATGTGTCGCTATTTTAAAGGGGTTCATCTAGTCGGGGGCGAGTTGTCTACCAGTGCCATTTTTGCTATGACACTTTCTCGTCGACGTCCGGTTGACTTTGTCTCAAACAATAGTTAAGTCTATCGCATTTCATGTATAATATAATAATAGCCTAGTACCATGTTTACATTTCATAAAACCATAATACATAAAACCGTTGATACAAAGATAGTTTTTGCATCTATCCCATCTGTGTGGTAGGTGCTCTCTCCGTGCGTTCCATATTATGACTCAGAGATGGACAGGGCCTACGAGATGCGACACAGAGGACCCTGAACGTTGCTACTTTCTGGTCCCGCACTGTATGATACTATGAAACCATCGACATGAGAAAAAGAAGAAGATGGACAGAATCTGTATAGTGTACAGTGTACCACTTACTTACATTTTATTAAATTGACTTCGGCTTCGTGCACACCACTAAAATTTTATACAAATTACTATGTCATTATCATCATCATAACAGCCTATAAATGTCTACTGACCAGTATTCGCTTTAAATATACGGCATTTGGCCTTCGCCGTATATTATATATTAAGGTCCTGAACACCGTTTACCAGTCCTGTTGACTGCTTCTCCAAGGATTTCTACATCGATCGATCACACTTCGTCTTCCTTAAACGAAGCCCCGCTCCTAACCTGGCCGGCAGTCCACCTCGTTACTGGCTTTTCCTCGCTGCGTCTTCCGGTGTGCAGTCTCTCTCAGGAATCTTTCTAGGAATCAGGAGTGGAGGAGATCCGTAGAGTTATTATGTAACACAAATTATAGACATTAGATGCCGTATCTTTTTTTAACACGGCGGTTTTTTTTCTTAGCGCCGATTAAGTTGCATAGTATATTAAGGGACAGACTTGCACAAAACCTAGGTAGGTGCATTACAAACTGCGCCGACTGCGCCGTCAAATTTTTTAACATTATCACTGAAACAGATTTTTGGTTCCACTCACTCCAATGTCTGTATATTTTTATAGAAGAGCAAAGCTCAGCAAGTCAATACTTATCTCGAAGTCTTAGATAAGAGCCAAGTTTTTTTGGTAATTCTAACAATAGACCCTTTATAATTGAATAATGGAAGACCTATACTTTATTATTCGATCTTTTTTGTTATCGTCACGTTTTTTGTTATAATTGATTTATTGTGACTTTATAGGGATGATTGTAGGCTCATCTTAACAAAACGTCTGGTACTAAACATCGTCCGTACCGTACCTATTTATTGCAGGATAGGTTTTGATTTAAATAACACATACAACTACAGAACAAATATAAAGCAATAAACTATACATTTAAATTAAACTTAAAGTAAAAACTAAAAATCATGAAAAATTTAATTTTTTTATGATTTATTTTAAACTGGAAACAAAGTTGACACTCGACGATATATTTTTACCTACACCAACATCGTAAATGTCCTATAACGAGTATTGAAAGTATAGGTATATACCTACATTACTCTATGAAGCGGTGGCGGCAGCAAAGAGGAGCAAAATCAGTTTTGTTATTTCATAACATTACGATATGATGGTGTTATGAACGTTATTTAATGGCTTATTATTTTCGCGGCGACAGAAAAATTAAAGAGCAGCAAACTATTTGCAACTAAAATAATAACTTGTCAGCGATTAAATATTTTGGCAATCATTTATATTAAATGAGCTTTAAACTAAGGATATTTTAAAATTCAAATAATGGCAGCTACTTTAAGGTAGCAGAAATAATAAACAAGATTACTGAAATCATAGGTGAGGTACTATAAATAATGACTTGGCGACTAATATTAGCAGAAGGATAACAAACTTTATATTAGTGGCAACTACAGGTCTCCATCTAAAAAAGCATTTTGGGCTTTGATTTGCTGGCAGCTTAAATATTAAAATGGGTACTATATAAAAGTAATGGGGAGTTATTTTTTTAGTTTTCGTAACCTTAATTTAATGAAAACGGCGATAAGCGTATTTTAGGTAAAAATGTTTTGCCCATACAAAACACGCTTATTTTAGTCCGAATCTAGCTAAAACACGCTACGCTAAAATAAGCATTGCATTATCATAAGACTTGCCTCAGAACCGAAGCTGTCAACCCCGATTCCACGTGGTCTTGTCTGCCCTACCCCTAGAGTGTATATAAAAAGCCGGAGGCGCGGAGGGAGAGCAGCCCTCGCCCGCCGTGACAAAGCTCGGGAGCCGTGCGGAGGGGAGCGGCTGAGGCTGGTCGCCCGTACTCCGTTCCGCAGCTTCGGCTTGTTGGTCGCCTTCGGCGACCAGCCTCAGCCGCTCCGCTCCGCACGGCTCCCGAGCTTTGTCACGGCGGGCGAGGGCTGCACTTCCCGCAGCGCCGGAGCTAAGGCAGAGTCTGACACAATATCCAAAAAAATATTGTCGGTTTTAGGAGTCCATATCTCGGTAATTATTAAGTTTAGAAAAAAGTTGTCCATACAAAACACGTTTATTTTAACGTATTCTATACGATAGAATCATAAAAAATAGGTGTCAATATGACATCACACCTGACGAAAAATTTACCAAATTCAGAGCCACTAGGTAAATAAAACTATAGACCAAAATTATTATTTATACATGCAATTTTCAACTTTGATTAAAGCTCTTAAATTGTCGCACAAAGTATTTTTTTATGACCTTGATTTATTTTATATGTAATCTCCATTGAACAATTAGAGTAGGCCATTTTCAACTTTTTATCCGCTGTCATGTTTCCGCTTAATTAGTTAATTCAGTCGCCAAAACAATAACTCGATGCTAGTTTATATTGAAACAAAGCCGAAAATTGATTACTTAGCTGCTACTTTTTACTTTAATAGTCTCCGCAATTAGTCGCCAACTTATTATTTTTGCTATCCCCTTCAATTTTTTATAAATCCCTAAATCTGATTAATTTGTCGCCGCGTTAAATACATGCCTTATTTAATTGTTTGGCTCACCTCGGCTCGTTCCATGTTTTAACTTTTAAGGTGCATAATAGTACAATACATAAATGTGAATGTCCCATCACCCAGGTGTTAGTGGCCTGAACAGAAGGTGAGGGCCATAAATATGCGATCCGACCCGTGTAGTGGGCAGAAAATGCCACTTAAATTCATCAAAAAACATATTTCTAAAAGCAACAAGAAAGAACCACTACGATTTAAGAAATAGTAAGAATACTTACTCGCTATATTTTCTTACAGCTTAATCGCGGTTAAAGCTTTATTGCCGTTCATAACAATTTATCTTAACTCCATTGAAGTGAAATCATCTCGGCGTCGACGCGGACAACAAAAGGCGAGCAAATTGCAGCCATAGTGGGCCGGGATCTTAGGTGAGACAGTCAGGGGGAAACAGTAGTGCAACTTCATCTCCATCTTCTTTTACCTTGCCACTTCCTGGTTAGACGGGGTCAGTTTTCTTAACTATGACGCGCTATTTGCTGCGGTTGGGGATATCATTTTCGTGTAGATCCTTGCGTTTCGTGTCCTTCTGGACAGTCATTAGCCATGTAGTTTTGGGTCTACCTCTTCTCCGTTTGCCTGTTGCGATGAAAAGGCACTTTGTCACGTCACAATCTTCCGGTCTTCTCATTAAATGGCCACACCTCCTTAGCCTAGCTTCGTCCAGTTATCTGCTATTGCGACCACTTTCAGACTACCCCGAACAAATTCATTTCTAAATACTGACAATTGAAAAGTAAATTAGAGTCCATATGTTTCTCTTTCTAGCATACATTTTGCCATAGTCTATCCCCTTATTTTATAAAACCGCTGTTAAAATATAAAACATCAAGTGGATTAAAAGTCGAAATTTTATTGCTTCGCATTGGCATATATCTAAGAATATTAGGTATATTTGACAATTGAAACTTGTCTTTACTTAATACATTTTGTTGCTAGAAGTTAAAAAGTCTTCGTAGTGGTAGATTGATTGTAAATATGTTGGTAAAAGGGGCCCAATTATGATTTAGTAACCGCTTACGCGGATGCGAAACGAACTTTTAGTTAGCCTACTGTATGTTATAGACTGTGGCCGAGCTCTTAATTCGGTTTGTAATTAAGAAACGCCTCAAGCGGGACTTTGTTTGATCAATTGGCTCTTCCAATCACATTCGGGACCTCACCTAACTAGGAAATGAGGTCATTACTACATATAATTCAGTGAATAAAGCATTTTGACCTTACAAACGGTCCGGTAGTTTTGAATTTTTGATATGTTGTCTAGGATGGTTAGTTAGTGTTTAAAATGCAAAATGCACAATTCCCCCCCCTCCGCGCCCGCCGCCATATTGAAAAAACCGGCACTCTCTTCATATTTTTGCTCATATCTTCCTTTAGGAGCATTTTAGCTAGAAGAAAGTTTCGACAATGTTATAGAGAGTTAAATTTACTACATTTTCCATTTTATATTTTGTTTCTAGGACGGATACTTACGGAGATATGCACATTTAAAAAAACTTAAGAAATTGCAATTTCCAACTCAAAAACAAACTTCTGGATTATATCTTCGTTTAGGAGCATTTTAGCTAGAATAGTGCTCGGGCAATTTTGTAGAGAATTAAATTTACTATAAATTACATTTCAAATTTTGTTTCTAGGACAGATAATTACGGAGATATGTAAAAAATAAGGTCACATTTTCCGAAAATGTATGTAAAAATGGACATGAGTTTTATAAGCAATTATATTTCCTACATGTTTTAATTTGTCCTAGAGTAGTCCGTAACTGAATGACAGCGTTCTAAACCAAGAATTTTGAGAAATTTTCGGAAAATTCGACTTTTCCTGTTTCTTAAATGTGCATATCTCCGTAACTAACCGTCCTTGGAACAAAATTTGAAGTGCAAATTATAGTAAATTTAATTCTCTACAACATTTCCCAAGCTTTGTTGTAGCTAAAATGCTCCTAAACGAAGATATAATCCAGAAGTTTGTTTTTCAGTAGGAAATTGCGATTTTTTTACGTTTTTTTAAATGTGGATATCTCCGTAACTAGCTATCCTAGAAAAAAAATATAAAATGGAGAATGTGGTAAATTTAACTCTCTATAACATTGTCGAAGCTTTCTTCTAGCTAAAATGCTCCTAAAGGAAGATATGAGCAAAAATATGAAGAAAGTGCCGGTTTTTTCAATATGGCGGCGGGCGCGGAGGGGGGGGAATTGTGCATTTTGCATTTTAAGCACTGACTAACCATCCTAGACAACATATCAAAAATTCAAAACTACCGGACCGTTTGTAAGGTCACACATAGTACTTTAGTCTCTCTTCACCGTATTAATATTACATAGTATACAGAGAAGTATTTATGACGACGCGTTTGGCGCGGTGGAAGTGCAAAGCGGTGGTCGACATGCTTTTAAACCTCTGACTCTAAACTGAATTTAACCTCTGACTCGAATAATTCGAAGCAGAATTGCAGCGCAACCTGTTGTAGTATGATACGACATTCATAGAGAGCATTGGAGGCTTATGTCTGAAGGCGAATATGGAAGCAGTGTTACTGGGGATGTAGCCGCGCGATAGGAAGGAATGGATCCGGAATTTATGGTACTTGTATTAGTTATTGCTGGAATTGCTTATTCTGTTGATAAGATACGCTAAGTTGTTTTGTTAAAATTGAGCGCGTCTCGCCAATAAACGTTACAGTTTGGCGAGAAATAACTTAAATTTGTATTTTGTGTATGTTGGTAAATAAAATGAATGACCTTTTGAAGTCTGTGCCAAACCACTCATTTATTACTATGAAAACAGATGCTACGCGTATATATTTAGACTTTAATTATTACTAAGTAACGTAGGCATTTTGATTATAGAATACCTACGAGTATTTTTGTTCGATACAAGGTACATGAGCTCAATAAAAAAAAACCATCTAGGTTTGCTATTATTGAATTGTACTGAAAATCAGTTTTCTATGTAGAAGAGTCACTATCGGCTGTATTCTAATCAGTTGGTAAAAAACTTATTGTCTTCCCATTACGCCGGAACAGCTAGACGGGTTTTGTGCAATTTTGATACGGGGTTAGCGGGACATTAAAATATGATTACGGGATCATTTTTATTCGATTACGGGAAATACGGTATAAAGTGCCAATAGCCAGAAAGAAGGGCTTGCCGGCACACCACTTAAAAATACCGCTGTTAAGCCTGTTCATGGCCTTCAATTTAGTATGAAATTCCTTTACAGTTCTCTCGAGTTTTTCCGTCCGAGCGTGATACTTCGAAGCCTGTTATAATGTTATAACGCACGTTCGTCATTTCATTGCATGTCTGAGAAAATACATTAAACGGACGTCGGCAACCTTATTTGTAACGCATTCACTAGACGTGTGTGAAAAATTTTCTAGAAACATACTGGAAATAAACAGGACTCCTTATCCACTGAAGATGGTAATATATACGAGTGTGTCCTTTGAAGTTACGAGCTCGGACTTGAGTTGTATTACGAGGGCTGGTTGCTAATATTAAGATACGAAGTGAATAACTTACGGGCTACAGTGACGAAAGGAGCCAATTATTACAGGAGAGTGGGATTATTGACCTTTCCCACTGCACATTAACCACAATATTTAGAGTCAATAGAGGCCGAGATCCTATCGCTAGTTACAACTAGTGACACAGTGGGGCTATAGACCTTGCGAGTTTGTTGCTAAACGGTTGAAATTTGTAATTTTTTTGGGTTTCAACCCCCATTTATCCGCCATTTTGATGATGTATAATTATAATTATTTAATTATTACATTAGTCCATTATTTCATCAGTTACCTAATGATTTTATCTATCCAAATATCATAAACCCTCCACGATGCGTTCAAGAATCGCACATTATGACCACCATAAAAATAGACTGTTTTGTTAAAACAAATTTCTTATCTGTGTAAATGTTATTATTGCTTAATAATAACATCGATTTCAATAATATTATTCATTAAAATTTCGAACATCTCTGAAGAACAAAGAAATTTGATTTGACCTCTATTCTAATATTCATTTTATTTATTTAAACTTTATTGCACAAAACAAAAGTCATTACAAATGGCGAACTTAATGGCCAATGGCATTCTCTACCAGTCAACCACAGTCAACCATAATATCAGTCAATCTGCAATCAAATTTGACAAATGTCGCGCGTAACTAAGATATCTAACGATATGATAGTTGGGGCCAACTCTTGTTTGTCTCTGAATTAAAAAAAACTATGACAGCTGCCAGAAAACTTCATTACCGCTATTACCGGTTAATATTTGTTTTGTTGCATAACATTATTCGATTTGTTGAATTTAAACAATAAAATGAGCGATCAAGATCATACAGATATTTCGGTGACGCCTCCTGATATCTGATATGATATATGAAATTTGTTCTAACAAATCAGTCTATTTTTATGGTGGTCATAATGTGCGGCTCCTGAATGCATCATGGAAGCTTATATATGTGGGTAGATAAAGTAGTGTATGTAACTGTACATAATTAGGCATTAAAACCCACACTCGTGTTTAATACACTTCATTATGTAGGTACAGTCACAATTTCATTATTATTAAGATATAATTTTGGGCCAAGCTCTTTGTGAACTGAAAGGTGTCGTCGCAATCTTCGCACACAGAGCACTTGAACGCAGAGACTTGGCAGAGACACTGAAAATTAGGGAATGCAAACCCGGTTATTGTCATAAACGGTTATAATAGGTTGTTTCTATGGTAAAATAACCGGGTCAACCGTATGAAATTTCAGCATGACAGTCGTAGTTACTAATTTCGCCGTTTCATAGAAAAGTTGACCGCACTATTGTTTATTTAGATAGGTGGTTTTACTGAAGGGTGTCTTTATCCAAATATTGCGAACTTCTTATTTTAAATTGAACATTAATAGTTATTTGTTATGCAAGGCTGCAAAGTTGTTATTTGGCGCGAGTGTTGAAATTGAAAGCTGAGCGAGCGAAGGAATCTAAGATTGAACCATGAGCGAAGCGAATGGTTCAAAGATAGATTCCTGAGCGTAGCGAGGCTTTCAAGACACGAGAAGCCAAATAATTTTGCAGCCATGCGGAACACACAATTTTTCACCTCACTACAGCGAGGAAAATGCAAGGTTCAAGAAAAACAATTAAAACATAAGAATAATCATATTTAATTTTGCTTTCTATTTAAGACATCTAATTTAAAACATAACACACTCAAATCCAAACCAAATAAATACGAGAAAAGCACACATATTAAAAATTAAAAGTAATATGGCCGTAATTTGTATTATCGTCGTCTATATTTTATCGTTGACTTTTTCTTAAGCACTGTTATATTATATTTGTATTTGAAAGTACTCGACACATTGTGAATGTGGGAGAATGGCATTCTGAAGTATTTTCCATAACACTTGCTTTGGAAGTTATTGAACGATGGGATCCGAACAAGATTATTTCGGCATTATCTTCTTTAAAAACGCCAATAGTTTCGGTAAATTACTTATCGTCTCCAAATATTTATAACAAATCCTTATTCGTTTTAATGCAGGCTTTTAGCGTTGAATAAATATACTCGAAATTGGGCTTAACTTTCTTGTTTTCGATATTTCTCTAAAGTAGGTAAGACAACAGTATGTACGAGTATTCTCCACAGAACAAATTTACGTTGTTTACGTGAATTGTGAAATCTTCCAACTTTTTAATTTTTTTTTTTTCTCGGGTGCGTTCAGAAATTACACTCTTATGTTCCAACTTTTATAACAAATAAATATTAAAATTTGTGTTGTATTTAATATATTTACTAGTCAAAATATGAAAATGAAACTGAAATACTTACCATTAATATATACTATAAACATATTCAACATAAAATAAAGTGTAGAAAAAATTAAAACTTAAAAATCTGTAACCACAAACCAGGTTTCTGGACGTGACATTGTAGGTGTTTTTTTTTTAAAGAAGTATTCAATCGTACATATATGATTTTAGCCGGCCTGACCAGATCGCCCTTTATTAGCGAGCGTTGATTGGTTATTCGAAGATTTATCGACTGATGAAATCAGTCACGCGTTGAAGGAGTCTTAAATATAAAAAAAGTTACATGCACCACAGAGAATCAAAATCGTGGTGTTCGAAATTCAAATGACTTTTGCACGCTAGCGGATAAAATAGACTTTTGCACGCAGATTTCGCCGTATAAACGGAGGTTTTCCGAGCGAGTGAGGTGAAAAGGTAATTCACCTCTCTAATAAACCAATTCGTATAATAATAAACACAGCGTGTAGGTAGGTACACATTTAATACAAAATAATAGGTGTTCCTCAAAAATCCCCACGTAATTCCGCCAATCTCTTGCCTAAAACATACCAAGAATAAGTAATTCGAAACCTTTATTGTGCCTTCTCTGAAGGGCCCCTTCAGGCTCCCAAAAGGCAGAATAAAGGGTTCGAACGAATTCCTGATCACATGACCGACGTTCTAGTCGAGCGGAACAGATAGCCCTCACCTCTTTGTCTTGTAACCCTAGTGATATTGCTCGAATTGAAATAACAGAAGCTTGATTTTTTTTCTTAAGTAAATAGGAATCATTCTGGATAATTAAGGTTTATTTCACCTCACTCGTTCGGAAAACCTACAGCGCGAAATTTGCGTGCAATAGTCGATTTTATCCGCTAGCGTGTAAAAGTCATTTGAATTTCGAACACGATGATTGTGAAATGAAATGCATGAACTGCTCAAAATAATATACACACGGACATAATTATTGTCTAGAGAATATGGTTGTAGAGATTATTGTTTACGCTTAGCAACTTTTGCTGCTGAATGTAAAACCTCCACACAAAAAGCCCTTTTTGGATTTAACAGTAACAAAGCGTCGTTTTCCATTCCGTAAAATACATCTTTGAATTTTACAGATACCAAGTTGCTTTGGCGCCAACAACGAGTCTTTGTCAAAGAGAAACTGGCTTCAGCAGTCAATATTTACTTGTTTAGCAAAACAGCCGACTCCAGAAAATTCAGGATGCTTTAAATTTAGATGTTTTCATATGCAAACTGCCTTGAACGGGTTAAACAGAGTTCAATAATAGATGCCGAACTGCAAGGATTTTCTCATTTTGGGGTGTTTACAAACTAACAGTAGGTACCTACTATAAAATTCTAAGATTGTATTGAAAATCTGTTTTCTTTAGGGGTCAGTATTTATTAGGAAAATCCTAATCTCGGCACCAATCTTTGCCCACTCATCGCGCCGATACGGCTAGACAGATTTTAACCAACTTTGGAATCGGGATGGCTGGACATTACTTTTAAGTAAAATGATTTACGCGGATGAAGATGCGAGCACCTTCTTTGTAATAATAAAATGGAAATGGGATTAATTTCTCTGTATACTATGGGTGTGTAAAGAAGAAACTTTCTAACTGATGTATTGGTTGGCGTCAAAATACTTGGATTCGAAAAACGAGTAGGTACCTACTGTATCTTTAGTTCGAGAGGGTCGTAAGGTAATGTTATAATTTCGCGGTGCTCATGTCCATGTTCGAGCAGCCTAAAGCCGGACTTACCGTTTGCTAGGCAAATACGAGGAAATAGTTTGCATCAAACGGATTGAAGACTCGCAAAGTGCACCTGTTCCGTTCAGTTCAGGAAATACACGTTCAACATAAAACTGCTACTAACTGTAAAACTAGTTTATGGTTCAACTCCGTTTTTATTTTCCAGCAACTGTTTTGTGCAGCGGTTGGTGACAGAGCTATGAGTTAAATTGTTTTCTCAAACATGCAATGAAATGCCGTCATAACGTGCGTTATAACAGGCTTCGAAGTATCACGTTTCGGGCGCGGGCGAAAAGCGGGAGAAAACTGTAAAGGAATTTCATACAAAATTGAAGGCCTAAGACGAGAAGTATTTTTTTTAAACATGGCGTCTGTTTCCATAAACAGGCTAAACAGCTGAATTATATTTTTTTAGTGGTGAATATTTTATTTCATTGCATATGTTTGGGAAAAGCACTATACATGCCTAGCCGTGAAAGAGTGAGAAAAGGGACGGCCTGAAAATCAGCGCTGCGCAGACGCCTGTCTGTCGCAGCACATGCTGAGTCCGCTCCTTTTGTCACACGGAATAATTTGGGTGGACAATATAATGACAATGTTTTTATTGTTCAATCTATGTACTTATTTTATTTTTTTGGTGTGGCAATAAATGTTTCTTTCTTTCTTTCTTTTATTCTATAAATAACTAAGTTATAAATAAATATTTGTATAGAATCTTTTTTATCGATTCTTATTTTTTTATGTGGTAATACCACATTTTATTTTTATAAATAATGACACAAAGGTAAATTAAGAAAGAAAAATCGAATGCGATCTAGGGTATGGCCAATGCGCATAAGCATTTCAAAAACATATATGACGCAGAGGGCGCTCCAGTGGCGTAAAGAATTAAGGGATGAAGGATTTGGTGTGATTGACGTAGCGGTCGGATAGTTCAGTTGGGAGAGCAATGCGCCCGAAACGCAGAGGTCGCGGGTTCAAACCCCGCTTCGATTGTAGTAGATCGCATTCGATTTTTCTTTCTTAATTTACCTTTGTGTCATTATTTATAAATAAATAGTTAGCGGATAACCTTACATCGATCTAGTTCCACAGTAAGCTCTAGTAGGCTTGTGTTTTGGGCACTAGACTTACTTCTGTGGCGCGGAGATAATCCCATTAGCGGGTTATACTCCCACACAAAGTCCGACTACTGGTAGTGAGGGCTAACCAGCCCTGATACAGTTCAAGTCATGTCCTTAAAAAAAGGGCAGTAGACGCTGATATACAGATGTAGTGAATAATAGTTCTCCAACGTATTTTGTCGGGTAAGCTCGTTTTAATATTTTCATCTCAACTTTTTCACCGAAGTTGATGGAGAAAATATGCTAAAACGAACTCGTCCGACGAAATACTTACGACTGAAAACTATTATTCACCACATCTGTACATACTTTTATAGATAAATACATAAATGAATACATCCATAGAAAACATCCATGACCCAGGAACAAATATTCGACTTCACCACACAAACGGGTTGCAAACCAAGAACCAATAGGTAACTGACTTCTAGGAGTAATATCTTCATGAATACTGATGGTGATAAATATAACACATATTCGTAAGAAATATAGAAAAACACACAGGAGATGTTATCATACTAAAACTTTAATCAAATCGATAAAGATCTTCGTGATTTTGCGTTCGTTTTTAAGATATCCTTAATTATGTATGTTACCTCTGGAGGCCCATAATTAACGGTAACAACTCGATAGTCATCTGACAGGACACAGGCTGCCGAAGCCCCTGATGCTAAATTATCTGAAAATCAGTAATTAGCCAGCAGTAAAAACAAAAATCGTTCAATTTGGGACAAAATTGATGAAGACGATTAATTTAGAACCTTAATTATCCTACTCAATAGCTGTAGACCTCGTGAGTATTAATGGAATTTGCTCAATTATGTAATTATTGACGTTTTCAACTCTCATGTCTCTATTTTGAAAAAAAAAAAAATACTTTTGTACCCGTGTGATTCACCACGATCACGAACCACAGTAATTAATGAGAAACACGACGCGAGGAGATGGCTCTCTTTTTTGAAGAAAATAACAGTAAAACTGATCCTACAAAATATTCAAGTATCGAAATTTGCGAAATGCGCCATGCAGGTGATAACAGCTGGAAATCCGGAATAAGGACATACGAAAGCATTTTGGGTCAAGCTGAAACGGACTGAAATAAAAGATTTGTTAACAGTAGCAACAGTAGCCCAATTCAATGTTAGCTGCTATTACATAAATCGGAGGACTGTCAAACTGAGGGCTACTAGTAACCAAAATAAGTTGTGTAAAATTATTTTGGTTGCTACTAAGCACAATTTGGCCATTTCTCAAGTAGTTAAACTAGTTGTCTGTTTTTTTTTTTTCAATGCGAGACGCTTCACTCGAATGCGAGTTTGATCGACTGTTTAAAAAAAATGTCCTGTGTAATTCGCCATAAGTAAACAGTCATAAATCATAAAACATTTTTTTATATTGCATTTATGATTTATGGAATCTTTAAAGAACTTGACATCCATTAAGATGTTAATTCTTTTATCGGGAAAACTGTCAACTCTGCGCGTCTTTTGTATTAAATTTTTTATTCGCCTGCGTCAGAAATAGGCCTGTAACAATATTTTTCGAGTATATAACATAATATATAAAGATATTTATTATATTTGTCGGAGACGGTCATGAGTATGGAAGCTCAACGAAACCAGCGCGTCATTGGAAAGCGACAGTAGCGCCCCCTTGAACCTGTTTTGGCGCGCTAGACAGAGTCTTGGTGGTTAACTCAGCGAACGCCCACCACACTTCACTGGGTCACCGTCGAGTGCACTACTGCCTTGGAACTGTCCCGTTTCGTTGTGCTATACCAAGTTGATTAGATGTTAATTTAATGAAGACTATTCTGTTCGAGACTTAGCTTACAGACCTCTGTGCGAGGAACTGTTATTTTGTGCTTCATTGTATAAATAAGGAGTAAATCAAGTTAATTGTATCGGAAGTGTTTCATCTCGCTCGAACTACCTCCTCGTCCACAACTATGTCGGATAGCTCAACTAATGTGCCACACACCGTACCCGGCCATCCAGAACCCCATCCCGACATCAGAAGTTGGGATGGTATCTACGGCCCATGAGCGAACACGAAGAATGATGGAACACGAAGCGAATAAAACGGAAGAAAAAAAGTTTGTGGTTACTTTGAAATACAACGAACTTGACATCACTAAATCAAGGAACAGAAGCTACAAGCGTTTACGCTATTGAAACTCAAGCTAAAACCGTCACGGACACCTACAAAACCGTATGACAACAAATGAAGATTGCACTGTTTAAATTGTTTTCAATGCGAGAGAAACGGACATGAAAAATTCGATTGTTTACTTCGAATAAAAGAGAAATAATTGGGGCTACAACTTACCACCTCGGTGACAAACGCCAGCAGGCAACAACAAACTACATCAATACATTGTTTGCTTCAAGAACAGCTGGACACATCGTCAGTCGTTGCACCAGTGGAAGTGACCCAGAAGCGACGGTCAACTACAAAAGCGTGGACACGTAGGCACTATGGCCCCACAGACAGATTTTAAAAACACATCAGGTCAGTTGTTAACTTGTCACTACGATTCCGATGTAGTATTCACAAATAAAAGTGTAGCTAGATGCCGGGGTAGAATTGAGTCGCATTTATTCAGTTTAGTGGGTATTTGTCTTACCGGGTACTGGTAAAAGCAACCCTCCAAGTAAAAGTTGAATATTGCGTGATAGAAACTAATAATCATTTGAAACAAAGTTTATTGCACGTTTTATAACGATTGTTTTCGTAGTGATATAATATGACCGAACGCGAAATGTTTCTACGGAGATTTAGTGTTGATTAATATGACCACTACGCAGTTTACTTACCATTATTAAAGATTATCATTTAAAAATTGCGCTGTGAGGGTGCATTAATCATACACAGTAATTAGTAGTAGGAGCGGCTGCGGTAATAGTAATCTACCCTCTGTTCATGATTTTCCAATTGTTCTGTAGAATTGAATTTGTTTACGTCTTGAATAGTTTCTTACCCTGTGTATTTTAGCTGGTGTATAGTTTAGCGCCTATAATTTCGGTAAGAACTGGTGAGCTTGAGATTTGTTTAAACGATCCTAATGTTAGGTACTTTTAACTGTGGTGATCGCTATAGCCTAAAATATTTAAACTGGAGACACTAATAGGATTAGGAAAATATTAGAACACAAGAGTTTGGAATTGAAGTTTGATTTTTATCATTAATGTTTCATAATCCCTTGGTAATTTTAAAAGTTATCATACAAAGTAAAGCTTGTTATTAAAGTGCAAATAATGATTTGATTTAAATATTTTCTTGTATCTACGTCGTGGATTAGATGTTGACATTAACGTATCCTAATTAAAGTGTAATTTTGCTAGATTGATTTCAATTTCCTTTTTTGTTGGATTTAAAGTTATAATGACCGGCTTAAAAAGATGCCCGAGGGGCAAGTACCCATTAAGTTTCTAGATTCTGAGAATTCTGAATTGGTCGAGTCAGATTGGTAACTTTACCATTTTGGTAAGTGTCCTCTAGAGTCGCAGCTATGAAATCACAGGGATGATTTCATGTCTCACATAAAACCACAGGGATGGTTATATGTGAGTAACCACAGGGATGGTTGTATAGGCTACAGGGATAGCCGGACAAAGGAGGCACTGTATCCAATATTTTTAATTATTGTAAAAAGCGGTAATTTGTATTAATGGGTGCTTGTTCCTGAACTATTGATTTGTATCAGATGTCTATCTTCTTTACATATGATGTAACATTTTACTTGTTTCTTGGAGTACTGTGCTTGGTATTTTTGTTTCAGGAAAAGATATGTGACCTCAGCAGCTTAACAGCGAAGCCGTGAGTCATATGCTTCAACCGCCACGGTACGAATCGTGACGGAAAGAATTAGCCCGACTGCCAGCGACAGGGCGACTTTACTGAGAAGAGAGTTGACGTGTATGGCATCAACACACCATATGAGGCAATCTGGTGAGGAGTTTTCATTTTACTGTGATTCGGTTGCCGAGTGATCGCTTATGGAAGAGTTTATTTCCAATAAGTTCCGTGGCAATTGGTTGTATAATTCAGTGACTATGTATGACTTGTATCAGTCTAGCTTAAATTTTTAGTACTGTGCAGTAAATCGAGTTACTGAAGCGAGCCTATTAGAAATGTTGACATGTAGTATTGTAAATTTCAAGACCCTTTGCGATAAGTTTGACTTTCGAACATGCGCGTACTTGCACGATAGGTTGACGGAAATGCCCGGGAGCTATGTACCATTTGAAGTAGTCAAGCAAGATAGTGAGACTGATAGGGAGGTTCTCAGTTCGGTTGGTCGACCGTTCCAGTCACTTCACCGTATCCGTAGTCCGGTAGAAGTCGGTATCTGCTCTGAGCAGTCCGTGGATACGCGGTGCTCGGTAAGTGCTGACGGAGGTCGGGTCTCTCTCGCAGAGACGGTAGAGTCATAGGGTTGACTCGGCGATCCCGTGGGCCCTAGGGCACGAATGAGATACCTGTTTTGTTGATTTAAATGTTTTGATATTGTCAATAAGGCGAACCATGGTGGTACATGGTTTCTAATGTGTTTTCTGAGGTAGAAGTGGTAAATAGCTAGTTTGTTTCACAACAAGTAACACTGTAGTACAATCGCATTTAAAACGTATTGCACTATTGAAAGAATAATAATAATATTACAATTGGTAATTGGTTGGTATCCTACATACCATAATTCGAATTGTATCTTTGAAATATTGCAGTTATAAAACAAAAACTTTCACTTAGTTGTCAAATGATTTTTGAGATATTTTTAATTTTGGTGTCAGTAACTATTTGATGCGAAAGGAAAGATGAAGTTTTGGGTTTGTCTTACGATTTTGACGTGTTTGTCAGGAGTGACCGAGAGGATACTGTTTTGGTTGTTGATTGTTTTAGAGCAACACACGAGGACGTGTGTCATCGCAGGATGGCCGTGTCGGAGACGGTCATGAGTATGGAAGCTCAACGAAACCAGCGCGTCATTGGAAAGCGACAGTAGCGCCCCCTTGAACCTGTTTTGGCGCGCTAGACAGAGTCTTGGTGGTTAACTCAGCGAACGCCCACCACACTTCACTTTGGGTCACCGTCGAGTGCACTACTGCCTTGGAACTGTCCCGTTTCGTTGTGCTATACCAAGTTGATTAGATGTTAATTTAATGAAGACTATTCTGTTCGAGACTTAGCTTACAGACCTCTGTGCGAGGAACTGTTATTTTGTGCTTCATTGTATAAATAAGGAGTAAATCAAGTTAATTGTATCGGAACTCGCTCGAACTACCTCCTCGTCCACAACTATGTCGGATAGCTCAACTAATGTGCCACACACCGCACCCGGCCATCCGACCCTATCCCGACATATTTATAATTGGATAGGCATAAGCGTTGACTGATATAAGAATGCATCTCGTTCGGTTGACGAGCTGTATTGCGACAAAGGCGATACTTTAGTAGAGAGTATACAACTAGTGCGAAACTTTTTAATTTAAGTGTGCAAAATTTATCAAAATCATTAAAAACCCTACTCCCACTATGTTTTTTAGTTTAAAACATTTCTTTCGTATATTTTCTGTGTATGTATTATTAATGTGCCTACTCTTTTGTGAATTTTAAATAACAGTAGTCTGTCCGATTTCTTATATCAAATGGAGTCACTTTGGCACAAGGTACAAACAACCGTACCTATGTGTAAATTTAAGGTCGTTTTTCACTTGTGCCAGTTTGACATAATTTGATCTTAGAATTCCGGCTAGACTCAACCAAAAATTCACTCTCAAACTAAACAGGAAAAAGGTCAAAAAGGATAACATTCGGTTTGCATCTTTTTCTCCCTAAGTATATATATATATTTTTTTTTTATATGAATATTTTAAAATTACGAACCCCATTGAGCGCCCTAACAAACCGGCACCTTAAAACTGGAATCTCCGGGTTTCTACTAGACGAAGTTTATGGAGTGGGTAAACGCCTTAAGGACCTCAAGGACCCTCAGGAACAATGGCACGTCCTGAGGCGTTTTTGTTCGTGTGACAAAGCATGATTAAATTTATAACCAGCTGTGAACCGAACAAATTTGACCTCCCGAGATCTTCAGAATTCGTGTTTATATTGTTGGGATTGTTTTTGAGAACAAAACTGCCAGCCCAGAAACAATAGGACAAGCGTGCATGCCCTTACCATGAGTTTACAGTGACCTTACTGTACGTGCTGTAAACGATTTGTATGGAGAATGGTAGGTCTATAAAGTAACCGCTATAGGAGCACTGTAGGTACTATAACTATTCTCCATACAGATCGCTTACGCAGTTGCTAGGTATCTGTCTGACGGATCAGCCAATGGAAACTACAGAAAAAAGCAAATTCAAAGACATCATTTTGGCGAAGTGGTTGGCGCAGTGGCTGACAACTGCCTACTGAGCTGACGGCCTTGGGTTCGAATGCATGCAAGGGAAAACATACGTGTTCGTCTAACTCTCCAATTTATATGTTCGTACTGCGAGATATTAGGATCTTTCATTAAACAATTGTTTTCCGTTTTTGAAGTCGGTTAAAAAAACAGAGTCTCGCTAGAAAAACTCTGTTCTTAATCATTTCATCCTCAGCACGATTTATTTGATAAATAGCCAGACAACTAGAAAATTAAACAGGCTTAGAAAAAGTCGTTCGTAATTGGAATCGCCTAGTGAAAATATAAATCAACGGATTCCTTGGAAAAGTCAAGATTAGCGAGATTTAATAGTTCTCTCAACTATAAGAGCGTCGCAACACCGGGATACCGAGACATCAGATATGAATTTACAATCAGACAAGAAAGTGTAGAAATTAAAAAGTATTAAAAAGTGACAATATTATACTTTACTGTAGTGTCATCTCGTTTTTTTAAATTGATTATAGAAAGGAACGGCACGTCATTGTGTCGCGGATTAGCAAAGCAATGTTATATATGTATGTAGACACTTTATTGTACATAAAAACAATTCACAAAACTTCAAAACGATACGTACAAAGGCGCACTTATCCCTATAAGGGATTTCTTCACTTTAGGGCCCTTTCAGACGAACGGCACTTAGTACAACTGCAGCCGTCAACAGTTGGCGACGGCTGCAGTTGTACTAGTGCCGTTCGTCTGAAAGGGCCCTAAATCTTTGTTTAATATGGATTTCCGCAAAGTAACATCTGATAAAATATATAAAAAAAAAAAACCTTAACTTCGCAATCAGAAGAGATTTGTACAATATAATATCATATAGAAACAAAACCAATATCAATTTTAATTAACTATACAAACTTTGGCCTATTTCTACGGAACGTCCTAGTTATTTGGAATTAATTAATGTCGTTTTGCTCGAAACAGAAATTCATTTCGGCGCTATTATAATTATTGTTTAAATATTTTGGCGCTGTTTACTGAACACTTAACGTGGAAGTACTAGTACTCGATATTGCAAGGGATATTTATTTTATGTTTCGTAATAGTACGTTAATTTACACGTCTATCGCAAATTAATTCATCCCTTATGAGAGGTATGACTTTTACCTTTATTAAATGGTATTTATATCATATAATGATCATATAAAAAAATCTCGTAATGTAATGAAATGTAAGTCAATAGGATTGTGTCCCAGTACATGTCACGTGCTTTTGCAGGCAGTTAGGTTGTATATTTTATTATTTTGCGTGTGAAATTCGATAGCTACAAACATTTCTCATGTATTCATTCTATTTGCTATGAAAGTAACGGTAATCTTAATCTTATTTATCGCAGTTGAAAGTATGGTGACGCGTATTAGTACCGCGTCGAGTACTAGTACTTCCACCTTACTCTGAGTGGGCCACATTATTACTGTCTATAATTTTATAGTGGAATGATCTCCCTGCCGAGCTTGTCCCTGATACTACAGCACACTATAGTTAATTTTATTTATACGAGTGTACAGATTTTTTAAAGGGTCGGCACCACCCGTGCGAATCCTCTGGAGTTGCAAAGGGTACGGTAACCACTTACCATCAGGCGGGCCACTTGTTTGCCACCTCTGTGGTATAAAAAATTGTTCATCTGTGAAAATGTCAACTGTATAGCTATCACGGTTTACGGCACTGCCTGATGACAGACAAACAGACGGACGGACAGTAGAGTCTTACCCTTTGGTTACAAGTTGTTTTTAGCCTTTGGGTACAGACCCCTAAAAATCAAGGATTAGAATTTTAAGTGTAGTACACGAGATAATGTTAAGAGGCCTTATTCCTTTTAGATTTAGATTTAGATTTAGATTTATTTATTTCATAATATAAAATGTCAGTATAAATTACGCTAAGACATTTACATGCATTTATACTATGATCGTCATAAAGATAAAAATTAGATAATATAATAATAGTCAAAAACATAACAATTGATTGTAACAAAAGATATTTACATGTCATAATCATAATGCAGCTAAATGTGGTTACAATATAAGAATATCTCCTTAAGGGATTGTCAAAAACTCTAAAAAAAATACCAACTACCAACAATATTTATACACGGTGCTAAATACAAACATTATTATATATTACTACGTCAAATAATTTGAAATTAAATATGTCAAAGGTGTCTCCTTAGAGGATTGTCAACAATGTACTACAAGAAACCAAAAACAATATAAAATGAAATATAAATTATTTATCCATGTACTCATTTACTGAGTATAATGGATTATCCAATAAAAAGTTTCTCAATTGATGTTTGAACTTCTCGTCTGCCGCCTCGGTTCGCAACTCGTCGGGTAGATGTTCATAGAACGTTGGGCCGATGACGCGTGGGTTTTTTTTTGCCAGTGCCATGCGACGCGGGACTGTCCGAAGTCTCCCCGTAGAACGTATTAGTTGGCCCGATACCTCGACACGTGCAAACATTGACAAATTATTTCGTACATACATTAATACCTCGAATATATAAAGTGAGTAGTGAGTCACAATTTAAAATGCTGATTGTTTAGACATTTTTATCTATGATCAAACATATATAAATAAAACAATTTAAACGGATTATATCGCGTACCTATATTAATTATTTGAGCCTCCCTGACGTTTCGGTACTTTTACAGATACCGTTGTCAAAGGTTGACTGAGAAAACCACAATTTTTCTCTGCCAAAGTTACATCTGTGCAAACTACCCATTTTATAAATATTAATTTAAAATAAAGGTGTTCATACATGCCAGATAGGCCTAATGTGTAAAGACAGTTACACATGTGCTAGAAGGGCATATATTATTTTTATTTAAAATATCTGCTAGCGGTTCACTATAAGGCTTACTAAGGAGAAAGAACCGCCGGAAGAAAACTCCCAGATTGCCTTATTTATTACTATGATATACTTTTAAACAAAAACTCTACATAAATTACACTACTTTTAACACTAATCTGTTTTACACCGTTCGGTGCCCAAGGCTTCCAGACATGTGTCTTGCTTGATCCTTGATAAGATGTACAACAGGATCCCAAGCTGGTGGTAACGACAAACCATCTTCTCTATTGAAATTGGGATATTTTTGATTTCAATAGCCTCGCTGTTTTATTTAAATGTGTGACAGTCGCGGAAACCGAAGAGAATATTATATGATCAAACATGTTTCTTAACATATTATTCATGTTACTACCTAGAACAAGGCTATTGGGATGTATTGGTATATATTTGAAACCTACAGTTTGAATTTTTCATTGATAATTTTTGTTTCAAAAACTATGTACTCGAAATGGACAAAATTCACGCGGAAAATTAGTTTTTTCAACTTATTTTCGACTGCACGCAATGAAAGCATGAAGAAGCTTACGAAACATGTTTGATCAAAGAGAAAAATGTCTAAAATAATCGACATTTTTTAAAAGAAATAAGGCCTCTTAAAGCAACGACTTGAGAAAATGGAATGCTGACGCAAACAACAAGTACAAGGGCAGCGAGAGACATTGGTCGTAATGGAAGATTGTTCCTCTTACATAAACATTAGATGCGATGCGAGTTTACTTTTAATCAGAAATCATTAACAGTTGGCAGACCGTAAGAACCATTTAATTAGTAATTATAAAAACTATTTAAACTCACGTACAAAATTGTCAGGAACAGCTCGACATGTTTCGAACTCATTTGGAGCTCTTCATCAGGGGCAGCTATCCGTGCTACTGCGCGTTTCGCGACCCACTGTGGTGCGGTGGATTAAAGATGCCTCACGATAGTTTTAATAGTATTATTTAACCATTTAATTGATTTGGCCAGGAGAAAAAAATCTATACCTAGACCTCACACTACGCGCTACTATCAAAGAAGTCGAAAATTCAATTTAGAAATAAAGCACATGATAAAATTTTACAAATTTGTTTTAAGACCTCCTACATTTTTTGTTCGCCCGCATCCTAAAATGGATCAAACTGTAGCTTAATTCAATACCGAAATTCAATTATTTTCTTGAATAGCGAGCTCCAAAAAAAGTTATTGGACAATTCTCGATCCAAGTCAGCCAGATAAATTGGTCGCACTATTATGTTTTAGATAAAAGCCATGGCGTTACGTTCAATAGGTATCCTTACAGTGTCCCAAACATAGCCATATCTGTTTTCTAATAAAACCTTTTGTTTAATTATTGTTGATACTTATGAAACTAAACTTAGTGAACACACATAATTGAATCTTAAGCTGTGGTTATTCTCTTATATATGTTCGTAGTTGTCGCAAGAGCGAGTTTAAGTTAGGATTTATTATTTATTATTATTAAAAATACATTTGTAACTTACAGCTAGGTGCCATTGCATTACAAACTTAATACATTTTACATTTTATTCAGTCAATGAAGTTTTCCCTCCTCATTCAATCTCTTGCATTCATCCGTCACCGGTTTTGTACGGGCGTGGTGAACACATCGCATTGTGGCGCCAGCCGGAGCACGGAGTTAATGATGTGAACTGCGCGCGGCAGCGGTGAGTGGCGGCGGTGGGCGGTGCGCGCGGCCTGCTCGGCCAGCAAGCGCGGCTGACGGATTCTAGCCCGAGCGTCAGGCACGGACAATCGCACAACCACACTTACCAATTGCGTACTATCTATTTTATTTTGAATTATGTTCAATACGAACTTCACTAAAGCGACTGCTCGTCTTGTTTCCAGTGAATCGTACCCCAATAGTCCTAGTAGAAACAAAGTTGGGTACAAGTAAGGATAGTACACGAACTGCTTTTTATAAATGTTTCGTAGGAACCTCTTCTGAATTTTTTCTAACATGAGAACATATTTTTGCTCATGTGGACTCCAAACGACCGCATTCGATTCTAGCACGCTTCTTACCAAGGCGGCATACAGAGTATGGAGAGCCCCAGTGGTCAGCAATTGTGAGTTACGTAACACGAAACCTAACTTTTGGGAAGCCATATTCGCAACCCGAATGACCTGATCTCTAAAAGTTAACTGACTGTCGAACAGTACACCCAAGTCGCGGACGAGCTTCGCTCGTGAGATAGATTTTCCCAGGAGAGTGTACTGGCAGTCAGTTAAGGCTCTTGAACGTGTGAAGCTCATCATTTCGCATTTATCTGGATTGAAGTACAGTCTGTTCGCCATGCTCCATTCCATTACCGCGTCAATGTCATCTTGCAATGACCTACCATCCTCCTCGCCTGTAATAACCCTAACCAGCTTTACATCATCGGCGAATAATAAAATTGATGAGTGTTTCACCACCGCGGGTAAATCATTAATCATGATGTTAAATAATAAGGGCCCCAAGTTAGATCCTTGACTTATTCCAGATCTTGTGAAATAGGGCTGAGATTCGTAGAGCCCATATTTTACAAACTGTTGCCTGTCTGAGAGATAGCTCGAGAAGACCCTTAGTAATCGCGGCGTAAATCCCATGAGAGCCAGCTTATCTAGTAGCACATCGCTGTCCACCCTGTCAAAGGCCTTTTGGAAATCCAAGTAGATTACATCTACCTGATTCTTTTTATCAATTTCCTGAGATATGTGATCAACGAGTGCCACGAGATTAGTCGCTACTGATCGCTTTGGTAAAAACGCATGTTGTGCTTCGGTAATATACGGCAAACACTGGGGTAGTACTCTTGCGTGCACCACGGCCTCGAATAACTTAGCTAAAGTACACAGTATCGCCACCGGCCTATAGTTTTCTATTTTAACTTTAGAACCTGTCTTAGGAATTGGTGTTACCCTGGACTGCTTCCAGCTCTTCGGATATATTCCTGTTTTCAAAATTAGGTTAAATATAAATAGGATTGGTTCGAGTAATATCGTAGAACACCCTTTGATAACATATGGCGGTATGGCGTCTGGACCTGCAGCCGTATTCCCCCGAAGCTTTTTGATAACTTGACGTACGTCTTTGGAACGAAAAGCTGGTATGTCTACACGCTGAGAATTCATCCCTCCACTTGCACCAGCTAAGGAAGGATCCAACTTTGGCCTATTCTGAAGGAACACAGAACTAAAATATTCTGCAAATGCATTAGCCGCATCAGGCCCCTGATACTCATTATCTCCTCGAGTTACTTTAGGTTCAATTCCTCCACGGCAGCGAAGTGTATTAATATACTGTAATTTTGAAGGATCTGAACACAATCCAGCAGAAACATTTTGTACATATTTCTCATGCGCCGTTTTAATCTCATTTTTAATATATTACACAAGACGATAATGATATTACACAAGACGTCATCGTTCAAGACGGTCAAGCTCTAAACTCCTCTAAGCCACATTTACCTGTAGTATGAGTTTATCTAAGTGCTTCTTTATGTTACGGACTGTTTAATTTACCACTAAGTTTTTTTCAGAAACCGTGAACCCCGCATTTCTAGCGTGCACCGTGCCTGTCTATTGCATAAATAAATATAAATATCACTAATCCAAAAAGAACAGAAAATGATAACATGTCAGAGACGAACATTTTTGTCACAATTTTATTGCAACGTATACGGCATAATATCTATCATTGGTCTCTTTTGCACAAAAAATCACATTTATCGAAAGCAGCCTTAATTTCCTTTTGTACTTTAAACGTTTCTTCGATGGAAAGTCTTTCATTCTTGCCTAGTTCAAAATAATTAATTTCGATTATGATCATTATATTATACTATGTTGTGATTTGAGAGTCATTATAAATGTTCAGTTATGTTACACAATTAGTATTAGGGTCCTACGGGGCGTAAATAATAGTGGCTTGTTCAATATAAGGCTGGTTTATTAGCCGTCTTAATACAATTTATAGGTTCCCGGGTAAACACTGAATAATTTAATTTTGGTAATCGTCCATCCAGTTGGTGCAGAAAGTTTCTTGAGTGGTGATCGCGGACCGGAAGACGCAGCGTGGAAAGGTCCGCAACAAGGTAGACCGACGACCTGGCTAGAGTCGCGGGCAGAAATTGGATGAGGGCGGCGCAAGATCGATCGTTGTGGAGAACTTTGGGAGGAGGCCTTTGTCCAGCAGTTGACGTCTATCGGCTGATATGATGATGATGATGATGATGAATCCTCCGTCCTGTGTGGAGTAGGTGAAGCCAAGCTGTCCGTCGATGACGTCGCGCTGTGGCCGCCTCCGCACCGCTCCTCCCGTACGTATCTAAGCTGGTGCTTAACATTTAGTGTAAATAAGAGAATATCACCACACCCCAATACATACACTCACATACACATATATTAAAAACTTTCAACAATTCGATCAGCATTAGAACAACAAGTGAAAAGTAACATACGAACTTTTAACATCATTGAAAACTGCTCGCAAAGTTTTGAGTTACCTTTTTAAAGAGCGTAGTTGAACGTTATTCAGTTTGCCCAATAACAGGTTGTTCGGATAGTTGAATTTCAGGTTCTAAGTGATTTTTAGTAGGCGAAGTTACAATTTGTGAGATACTTATTTACTTTGTCGTTTTCACATGCTTTTAAGGTTTTGGTGATGGCGCCATTTGTTGGGTTAGGTTATTATCAAAACGGGACAAATGTTGGTACAGGGATACCTGGACATCCAAGGATGGTCATAAGTTACTTTTTATCCGACTAAGTTAAAAAAAAAATACGCGGACTAGCGAGACTAGTTATAAATAATAAAAGCGTGTAAAATAAGAAAGCTCCAATCTTCGTGTTGTTGTTAGATACTAATTACTCACTATAGTCTGGCTAATGAAATATTACTCAAAGTTTGGCAGGAAATTTAAAAAACACTGCGGCTGGTCACACTTTGTGTAGTACGAATTATAATTTTGTTAGTAGAACATATTTTTGATTTTCCATGCACACGTAAGGTACCTAAAGAAATAAGTTAAATATATGTTGACGTGCACTCATAGTCAGCTCACATAATTTCTACCACTATGTACTCAGTCAACGACAAACACATAGGGCGAAGGCGAAAAATTTAATGGAGTGTAAATAAGACCTAGCTCGATAATACCATATTAAACCATCACCAAAAACCATTAGGTACATAAGTACTATGCCAAATTTCAACTCGATCGGAATGTTAGAACTGGTACATAAACTATCAAAATGATTTATAGAGGACCCACCTACTATATTGGTCAAATCATAGACAATTGGTGATACCACCAGGAAATCTGTCAACATTATTTGGCTAGCCAGACTCTATTAGCAGATAACTGGTAAGTGAATCAAATTTCGCATATAAAAAAATCGAATTCAAAAAAATATCACTGGCATTAATGATGTCAAAATGATTTTATTACTAAATATGTTGGGAAATCTGGAAAAATAATAATATACTGAGATACTCACCTATTCTACCCAGTTACCCACCCGTTTTACCCACTCGACCGTATATTTAGAGCATACAGGGTGATGTCGAGGAAACATGTAGATTCTTCTTCTCTGTTCTTCCTCTCTCTTCATCTTCGAAAGATGCATTATTAAGGTGTGTTAAAAAATAAAATATTTTAATAATAGTACATTAACTACAGACGCCGGAAAGTAAGGGGTTGCCGCCCGAATACATATTCGTGAGGCCGGATGGGTATGAGGCTGGCAACCCCATTTCCCACCGAGGTATGTATAGTGCTTTTCTCAAACACGCAATGAAATAAAAAAAAAACTGCAAAAATTAAAAATTTCTAGAGACATTAAAAGTAAGTTACCAAAAACTACAAATTGCAAAAATAAAAAATTTCTAGAGACATTAAAAGTAAGTTACCAAAAACTATAACTAACACGTATTAACACTATTTTTATTTCGTTATATTTCAACTTAACAATATTTCTTCGTCGGTATTTTAGTCAGAACTCATATTGAATTACGAATCAATCAATCAAACAATCAATCATTTATTTGCAATAAAACATACTCAAATGCGTGCAAATACAAGTAAAAAATAAAAGTAAAACTAACAAAATGCGCAATTAAAATAAATACAATGTCAAGTAAAATCAATTCATTAATGATAACAAAAATAAATTAAATTATAAACATGTGGTATTTGAATGAAAATTAAAATAATGATATTAAATACTTACTTAAAATTAATCTAGCGCTCTAGCATAAAATTCCTTAATTGAATAGATGGTGTACTTGTAAAATAATCTCTTAATTTTCGTTCAAATACTCTGTAGCTACTACATTCCTTAATACTAATGTCCAATTTTATTATTTATTATAAGCTCTAATTGCAGTACTGCTTAAAGTTTTGTCAAAATATTTAAAATTACTCTTGGGTACTAAAAAATCATTTCCATTTCTTAGGAGTTTGTATGTGTTTTGTCTAGAGACTTTTAGTTGGTCTTTATTTTTAAATACATAAAAATACAAGCAGACATAGTATAAGTATAAGGAAACAACAGTCATAATTTTGTGTTCTACAAACATGGATCTGTGAGTAACAGAGTATATGTGGACACCACGTAAGAAATCGTAGGGCTTTTTTTTGTTTTAATAGCACCGCGCCAATGCTCCGGAATACTAAAATTAACAACGCACAACAAAACTCATAAAACAGTAACAAAGAATATTTTTCAAGTTTCCCTCTGAAATGATTAAAAAAATACCTATGCGTTTTTTATGGTTTGAGTAGACAATTTTATAGATGAAATATTTTCAATATATAATTCAATATTAAAATTAATAGAATTAGTTAATTATGTGCTATTTCTTACGTTCATGTCGATATTACAAATATTATAAATAAAATGACAAATTATCCCAAAACGTTTACTGTTTTTTTTTTATAAGCATTTTTTTCATGTCATAGGGGGCAAACGAGCAAACGTATCGCCTGATGAAAAAGCGATTACCGTCGCCCATAGACACCTGCAACACCAGAGGAGTCACAAGTGCGTTGCGGGCCTTTCAGTGATTTGAAGGTCGTATCGGTCCGGAAATACCGCAAGCGACAATTCATTCCACAATGCAGTCGTGCCAGGCAGGAAATTTCTAGCAAAACGCACAGTTGTGGACAGCCAAACCTCGAAGCACTCCCCGTTATATGTATAAGCGATAAAAGATGCAGAGAGAGGCTACATCTCTACTTAGCGCCAAGGAGTCGAGCCGATCTGAAGTTCGCTGGCAGCCGACGATACGAGTCGCTCTCCGTTGAATGCTAGAGGGAGTATAGCTGGTACTTGGGCGCCCCAGCCCACAGATGAGAACAGTACTCCATACCTATGTAGGCGAACCTGCGCCTTATAAAGCTGTAGGCGATGGGCCGGAGTGAAGTACTTTTTCAACCTGTTGAGCACGCCAAACTTCTTGGAGGCTAATTTAGCCTTACCCTCTAAATGTCCACGGAATTGGACTTCACACGAGATGTCGACACCAAAGATTCCGATAGTGGCTGAGGCAGTTAAGGTAGTGTTTTCAAAATGAGGTGACGCGACAAACGCAGTTTTTTTTGGTGAACGCGCAAAGCTTTTTTGCGAGGTTAAAGTGGACTAAATTAAGTCGACCCCATTTTGAGACTTCTAAAAGCTAAGCATAGTGGCAGAACGTCATAGTTAACCGAAAAGCAAATGTTGCTTTGTTTTTTTTTTTAATGGCTGATCTCCATGATGCCATGTCACAAATTTATGTGGATTAGAAATTAAAGAAGAGCATGTTGCCGGCCTAGGCCTCCAATTTTGTACGAAATTCCATTAACGACCTCTCGTCTAGCCGCATCGGAAATGTCATACTTCGCAGCTTTTTATAAGGAACATAATAATAACAATATTTCATTGTATGTTTGAGAAAATTAAATATCATAATGGCTTATGTATGAAGATTGATGCCTGTATACAGTAGGGAGCCATCACATCCCTTTTAAAATCTCAAAAGCTTTACAAAGTAAGGTAATAACCTGCCATTTCGCTTTTAGCTAATAAAACGTTTATTTTTTATCCATTAGGAACCTATTAATCTTAGTAATAATATGTCTGTATATGATAGATTTTTTGCCGCTACTGTATATCGGAAAATGAAGATTATATTACCCAAAAAGAAAAGTAGACCCGCCATAGTGTAAACTTATCCCCGGTATTCCAAGGATACGTGATCGAGAGTACAACCCCACATTCTTTACATCCCCGAGAGCTGCATGCATTATGCAGCATGCACGGCAATATATTACGGTGCAGCGTTCAATAAAATGCACATTATGTTTACTGCATATGCGAATTTTACGACTGTTCTCTTTTCACTCACTAACTAATAATGATACTTGCTTGATAGAATGCTTTGCGTTCGGGTGAGGATCCTTTTCGTATTAACTCGGTTTTAATTATAAATTCGGTACTGTGATTTTACAGAAATATAGCCGTACTTATCATATAAATAATGACACAAAGGTAAATTAAGAAAGAAAAGTTGAATGCGATCCACTACAATCTAAGCAGGGCTTGAACCTGCGACCTCTGCGTTACCGGCGCATTGCACTCCCAACTGAGCTATTCTAGATCGCTACGTCAATCACACCAAATCTTTCATTCCATAATTCTTACGCTACTGGAGCGCCCTCTGCGTCAATGTGTTTGAAATGCTTATGCACATTAGCCATACCCTAGGATGTGCGCTTTACACGTTAGATCCCCCTGTCTCCATTGCTTTACAGCAAGTGTGAAGACTGCGAGAGAGATGGCGCTGTTCCACATATTTTTATAGAATCTTTTTTTTTTATTATCCTATTTTTTATGTGGAAATACCACATTTTTATTTTTATAAATAACTTACGTACTTAAGTTAACGTACTTATAATAGTTTAAGTCTAACTGCATCTTTTTCCAATTGTTGTGGTTTCTTTCTGCTTAAACATTGTCCAAAGTAGCATATACAGCCTTTATTGAACTTAATTTAGTTGTATAAGCGCTTATAGAGCTTGTGTGTTGCTTGGGGTATTATCTTGTTATAGCTGTGTCCTTTTGAAAGTGAAGTGTGATAGTGATAGTTAAGTTTGGGAATGTTATGACTTATAATAAAATAAGTAAAATCTGCTTAAGTTATTTTATATCATCAACGGCAATGGAATCAACGGCAGAAATTGGTTTTTGAGAAACCTTGCGAAAGATACTTACACAGATTGCTTTTCTGTAAATGTCGTATTTATTATTGCGTCACCCTAGACCGTAAGTGGTACTTTCTGCCCGCTACAGGGAGAAATTCTCACTTCCTGGCCAAGACAAGACGTAAAACTTTAGACAAACCACGGGCGGTAATTCGTGTCGCATATTTATGGCCCTCACCTTCGGTTCGGACACCTGCGATAATGTTTATACCACTGGCACGCCAAGGATGCGTGTCAATACGTCTACTAACCAGCTCTCCACATTCGTTGCCTCCCGAGAGCCGCATGCATTATTCAGCATGCTCGGCAGTGTATTATACGGTAAGGCGTCCAATAAAATGCACATTATGTTTACTGCATATGTGAATTTTACGATAATTCAGTTGTTACTACGGATGGAGGTTCGATGACAAGTTTTATTTTAATGACTCAGTTATCATTATAAATGTGGTACTGTAGTTTTGCAGAAAAATAACCGTACATATAAAAATGTTAAATTTCATCCGCGAATGTTAATACTCCGTACCGTGTCAATGATGGATCAGTATAAAACGTAACTACCGTAGAGTTGTTTTCCCAAAGATAACTTCGACAAAATGTTATTTAGTTGAAAGAAAGCTGTGAATATTTGCTCGCAAGTGTGTTGGAATCGTATGAAACTCGTGGACATTATACTATATTTGTCGGTCATAAAAGTCTTTGCAAGGCTCGGGCTGCAAAATAGCTTCATGTGTCTAACATATGCCACTCGTAACAAAATAGTAAGTACGAGTAAATAATGTACATACCTATAAGTAATTAGTGCTGTGTTAGTGCTTAGAAATGCAGTAAATACGAGTACAGTGCCTTAATGGAGAACAGATCGTTAGCGAACGCTTAGCAGTGATTTAGTGTTGCCAGTCGCAGTTACGTGGAATTGATTGGTTTAGGACTGTTTGAGACTAACTACAGTGACACAAGGGATTACTAATTAAAACTATGCTAACATGCTATGTGTTGTCGTTGCTAACTTATACCTTCTAATTCCCTACTAACATCGTGACTATAATTGAGCGAAAGCAGAGATCATATAAAGTAACTCCTTGTCTTTCTGTTTGTCCTAGAGATGTGTCATTTGAGCGAGCGAGTGTCACGAGCTATATCATTTGGTTTAGCTCACTAGCTCTTTCGCTCACTGAAGATTCAAGTAGCTCAGTATATCATCTATCATCTCAGTATTACTCGCTCCCTCTCGCTCATGGAATGAATGTTGCCATGCTGCCGTGAATCTAATTCATTGACATCTCTAGTTCTCTGCTCACTCGTGAACGATATAGTCTAATATCTACTGAGCTAAATGAGCTAAATGAGTGTTACATATCTCGGTGAGCTAAAGACACATACCACTCTTTTCACTTTAGTGACACATTCTGCGCATCTCTAGTTTGTCCCATTTAGGTGACATTTGGTATGAAGATAGTTCGAGACCCAGAGAGCGCATAATCATTTTCCATTGCTTTTTGTCGGAAATGTTAGCATGCTTTCTCATTTACTTTCAGTGAAAAAGTTGAGACGAAAATATAAATAGACCTTACCGGACAAAATACGATGTACAAACGTGCTCTACATCTGGGGACCTATGATGGCTGCTTTTATCACGCGATAAAAAAGTGACAGAGAATCCGTCACGTTTTGACAAAATGTGAGCGTGAGTGACAGATGCTTTGTCACTTATTTATCACGTGATAAACTCAACCATCATAGGCCGTAAACTATGTTGGTAAAGGGGATAATTTACGAGTTTAATATTTGTGCTCTGATGAATGTTTGTCATTCTCTGCACCTCCGGTCCGGGGTGTATTATACAACAACAAAAACACAACAACAACGACAACGACAGCGACAACGACAACAAGAACGACAACGACAACAACGACAACAGCAGCAACAAGACTAAAAACAACAACAACAACGCAGACGAAGTCGCGGGCAGAAGCTTGTCTACAATATATTACAGACATTATCGGAATACATGAAAACAGTATTGAAAACGTGATTTGAACTAGTATGGAGTTAATGTTGAGGGACCTCGATGCAATGAGTTTCGCAGCATCCACTGAATATTATTAGAGATGTACCATGCAACATGAAAACATGATTTTCTATTTAAAATATGAAAACTACTGCAACTAGTTTAGGTTTGTACAAAAACGCTTATTATCCTCCCCCGACGAAAAAAGAGGAGCGTTATAATATTGAACAGTATCAGCGTCCACCAAATCGCAGAGGTTGTTGGACGAGCCGCTCTGTCAACTGGTTAAGATCTAATGGATACGGCACAAAGTTCGACAGAGCGTGCTTGACTACTTGGCGTGGCGGCACGGCACCGGAGTCGGGGTTTTGGCTGCATGCGCTACCATCGAAATGAAATGAAATAATTTATTCAGTAAGTAGGCCACAAGGGCACTTTGACAAGTCAGATTGTGATCACCTAACATTGGTACGCTGCTCGACAAAACAACTCTCACCCTGGCAACAAATCTGCGACTCGGCGATAAAACCACCGAGCCTCACCGCTGCCGTTGCGGCTCAACCGTTATTAAAAGAAATAATTATATACCACTCATTAAACGAGGGTCTCATGACTACTTGTGTCGGGTTTATTCTTAATTTCTAATTTAGGTTATTTATTAATAGATGATTCGGTGTTATTATTATTATCCACTTAAATCTCAGATCCCGCAAAACACCTATCATATCATAAACTATAAGATAAGATATTAATTGAATAATAACTTATTTTACAGTAGTAATAACTATAGACCCAGACATTCTAATTTACAAGATATGACGTGCGCCTGAATTAGGATTCCTTGTGGTTCAGGCATAAAAAGGATTAACTTATTAACAATAACTTAAAAAAAATAATCATAAACACACCATACATCAATTGACTTTATTTGAACCTAGTCCCGTTTTGTAATTAATTTGTAATGAGTATTTGTCCCACTTTCCGCATCCACTAAATCATAATTATCTGTTTTATGAGTTATGCTCGTAATATTAAACCATAATCAATTGGCGCAGGCCTCTTATGTAACGATTGCTCACCCCATTTAGGGTTCCTTAATATCCTTACATGTAAACACGGGAGACAGAACCAGCAGAAACTAAAACCACCATTATGAAAACCCTAATGAGTAAAATTAATACGTAATTGATAAACTATTTATTGCGTGCATTTTGGCTTATAAATTGGTAGGTTAATTTCCTTAGCACACAATCTTTAGTCTTAAAATTAGCTTAGTAGAAATTTAAAAAAAGGATTGATTACCTTGAAAAAAAAAAACACTTTAGAAGGGTTGAAATGGGTCATACTCATAAACATGTTGAGGAAGTATAACTGCGATTCTAGTTAAAAATATAGATGCAAGTTTTTGCTTCCCGTATCTTGCTACATGTAAAAAAGTTGATGATATAGTAGCCATTATTTAAAAACAAAATATATTTATTTTAATTATTGTTTTTCTAAGAAATAATCCATTTTGTGGATTGTTCAGGTTCTGGGTTCATAAATATGAATTCACATAATTCTTAAACTTTATATGTCATATTACTCAGTATTGTAGCCTAAGCACTCACATATGCCTTTATCATTAATTTTTCACTATTAATCTGTAATACCACGTAATACAAACTAAGTAGTCTTTCATTAGTGTATCTTCTGTGGTCCCAAAAAACGCGCGGTATTTAAATTCTACCAAAGCTTCTATTTCTGTGGATTCTTTCTCACATTTCTGGCTTCTTGCTACCACGAAAATAATATACGGAACCATACCCCATACTGAGCGAGCTGAGGATGGACGAGTGGACCCTGATATCGAGTGAGAGGCAACAGGCAGGGACCCGCGTCTGCCTGTCGGTGCCGCAGGAGGTGGAGAAAACCTGGGGGAATGAGGGGACCAGGATCCTCTACTATGCGTGTACGAAGATCCGGGCCAGGATAATTAGGGCCCAATCGTCCAGACACCTCGGCGATAATGAGAGGAATGAAGACGACATAGCACCGCCAAAAGAGACGCCAGCACCTGAGCAGGCGGTTGCAGGAACTGTAGGCATCCAAACGGGCGAGGAGGGAATGGATGCCGACAGTGATGTACCCACTGCTTAGGAGGCTGACTGAGAAACATAGACACACAACAATAATGAACACTACACGAAACACACAAAACACACAAACAACAAAAACACAAACACAAACACAAATAAGCATATGCCAAGTAAACCTGCAACACTGCAAAGATGCAATGTCCGAGCTAGGACAATATGTTGTTAGGAATAAAGTTGAAATAGCCTTGCTGCAAGAACCTTATGCATGGAGAAACAAAGTGACAGGCCTGGGACATCTGGGGGGGGCTCTCCACTACGAAAGGAATGGTGAGCTACCTCCAAGAGCATGCATTCTTGTAAGCAACAATGTAGAGAACATGGGTTGTGTTATGACCTTATGTTACAGAGACCTTGTAGTCGTGGAAGTATGCCTCATCGCTCAGGGCGGGGAGAGGAGGAGAGTGGCGCTGGCGTCCTGCTACCTACCGGGCGAGGGCGGTGCACCGACAGAGGAGCTAGAAGAGGCGGTACAAATGTATCAAGGTAAGAGAATACCCCTAATTATAGGCTGCGATGCCAACGCGCACAACGAAGTGTGGGGAAGCACCGACACCAATGGCAGGGGAGAGACACTACTAGAGTTCAAAGTAAGTAAAGACCTAGACATACTGAACGAGGGGGACACCGCCACGTTCGTTACAAGGGTAAGGAAAGAGGTACTGGATATAACAATAGCCATGGGAGGAATAACCGAAAGGATAAAAGGATGGAGAGTCGACAGGGAGGACAGTATGTCGGACCACAGGAGGCTACTCTATAACTTAGATTACCATTTGGATAAGATGAGGATAAGAAACCCACGGAAAACAGACTGGGCAAAATACGAAGATGAACTGAAAACCAATGCGCCAAAACCAAGGAAATGCAAGGACATCAAGGAGTTGGAAGAGGCTGCATTAGGACTCGAGCGAAGCATCATAGAGGCATTCCACACCGCATGCCCTGAGAAAACAGTTCAGACTGGCAGAGGACAGCCATGGTGGAACAAAGAACTCCAAAAGCAAAGGAAGAAAACACGCAGGGCGATGAGACAAGCCGTAAAAAGGAATGATACTCAGAGCTGGGACATGTACAAAGCAACTCGGAACGCCTACAGCAGGCTGAGGGAGAAATGCAGCCGGGAAGGCTGGAGACAATATACTGAAGAGATAAATAACTACTCGGAGGGGGCAAGGGTGGTGAAACTATTAGCAGGCGATAAGGCATGCCAGCTGGGAAGCCTGAAGGCAGGCGATAGCTTGATCACGGACCCGGGAGAAGTTTTGGAAGTGATGCTGAAGACGCACTTCCCGGACTGTGAAGCAGCCAGGTTAGATGAAGAGGATTCGTCAGGATGCTCTGAACCGGACTGGAAGACGGCTAAGGAGGTAGTAGCGGATGAGAGACTGGCCTGGGCAGTCAAATCCTTCGCTCCTTTTAAAGCAGCAGGGCCGGACGGCGTAATCCCGGGTTTACTCCAAAAGGGCTACGACCTGATAAAAGAGAATCTGAAGGAAATATTCAAAAGCAGTATTGCCCTGGGGCACATCCCGAAAGCTTGGAGAGAAGTACGGGCAGTCTTTCTACCAAAGCCAGGGAAAAAGACATACCAGGATGCAAAGTCATTCAGAAGCATAAGCCTATCATCATTCGTATTGAAAACACTGGAGAAAGTGATAGACGCATTCGTAAGAACAAAAATAGGAGAGAGTGGAAAGACACTACATGGAAACCAACACGCCTATATGGTGGGAAAATCCACGGAAACGGCTCTACACAATTTGACAATAAGGATCGAGAGATCTCTGGAAGCAAAACACTACGCACTAGGATGTTTCTTCGACGTGGAAGGGGCCTTTGACAAGGCGACCTTTGAAGCGGTGGAAGAAAGTCTAAGGAGAGACGGGATAAATCCTACTATTGGGTCCTGGATAAGCAAAATGCTCAGGGGAAGGGCGGTAACGGCGAAACTCGGAGGAGAAGTAAGACGGATAAGACCGAGAAGAGGCTTTCCACAAGGAGGATGTCTATCGCCACTAATGTGGTGTATACTTCTAGACTCCTTAATTAAGAAAACAAATAAAGGAGGCCTATACGTACAAGCATACTCCGATGACGGAGCCATACTTGTACGCGGAGTGGCCCTAAATGTAGTCAGAGACATAATGAGGAAAGGGGTGATGGAAATATTAGCATGGTGTAGGGGCAGAGGATTGGACCTGAACCCCGATAAAACTAAACTAATATTATTTACCAATAAGAGGAAAACAGAGAAAATGAAGCCCATCAGCATTCTAGGTAAAGAACTCGAAGTAGTCAAGGAGCTAAAATATCTGGGAGTAACGCTAGATAGTTCTCTCAGATACAAAACACATATAAGAGAGCAATCGGCCAAGGCCATAAGAACGCTCTACCAGTGTAAAAGGGCGGTAGGAAGGAAATGGGGCCTGAAACCACACATGGTACACTGGATTTACAAGGCAGTGATACTACCCAGGATACTATACGGGGCCCTGGTATGGTGGCATAAGGCCAACATCAAAGAATACCACAAAGAATTATCCAAAGTACAAAGACTGGCATGTCTTATGATCACGGGGGCAATGAGGACAACGCCCACGCAAGCAATGGAAATCATGCTCGGTCTCAAGTCACTTAAAATAGAAGCGGAGAAGAGGGCCAGGGAGCAATGGTACAGAATGAAAGCATGTAAGGAATGGAGAGGAAGTTGTGTGGATAAGGGACATGCACTCATTCAGAGGGAAGCATGTTCGAAGATGGGGATGATCACCCAAAACAACGACCTTATAAAGAGACGAGAAATGTTCGATAAGAAATATAGGATACATATAGGAGACAGGGACCACTGGAAAATAGAGGTAGAACACCCCGTGACTGTCTGCTTTACGGACGGTTCTCGGCGGGAATCGACGAAACTGGCAGGAGCCGGTGTAGTGATACCGAAGCTGGGGAAGAAGGTACACATACCTCTGGGGAGGTATGCCAGCGTATTTCAGGCAGGTATGTGGCATAATGAGATGTGTGCAAATAATAGATGAATGCTCGCAGAGAGAGGGATCTGTCGTCATATACACAGATAGCCAGGCTGCGCTAAAAGCGTTAGACAAGCCGATGGTAAGCTCATCCTTGGTAATGGAATGTAGGGAAGCCCTAAACAAACTTGGAGAGCACACAAGGATTACGGTAGCATGGGTACCTGGACATCAGGGTGTGATAGGGAATGAAAGGGCAGACGAGATGGCAAGACTGGGGGCAGAAAGGGAACTCATAGGACCTGAACCTGCACTGCCAATATCGGCAGAGGTCACGAAAGGAGTTATAGCCAGACTAATGGAGGAAGAGGCCAACAAACAATGGCGTGAGACAATGGACTGTCGACAATCGAAGATGATCTTAGGAGGCATAAACAGGAAAAGGACCAGGTATCTCCTGGAACTAGGTAAGAAAAATCTCAGATTATTAACAGGTATAATCTCGGGCCAAAACAGCCTTAACAGGCACCTAAACGTCATGGGTGTAGTGAGTGACCCAAGCTGCTCATATTGTGGCCATGAGGAGACTAGTAAGCATGTTATAGCAGAGTGTGGCATGTATGCGATAGTACGCTATAGCATCTTCGGGAAAGATAAACTGGAAGAGGAGGAGCTGAGGGACATTAACCTTAAAGATGTCCTTTCCTTCTGCAGGAGAACAAGAAGATTCGAGGAAGAAGGCTGTATGGGAGCGCTGCCGGGACAGTAACCGTTGGCTCCAACTGGGAACTGGGCTGAATGAACGCACCCAAGCGATCGACAGCCCGCCTGTCTCCGGCCGGGCGTCCCTACACCAAATCATCATCAAATCATCATCATACCCCATACAACTCACGTTTGTTCATCAATTTCTCATTACAACACCCGGCTCAAGCTACATTACGAAGTTACTCCGTCTCATATCGAAAAGATGATCGATTCATACTTGCCTGCGAATTTTACGAGTCTAGATACGTACTCAGGTTTATGACGGCATTATATTGGAAAGCTGGAATATTGGAAATAAGAATAGTTAATGAAGCATTTTTCTAATATTGCCAATTGTTATGAAAAATGTCGTCGTTACCTACATTTTTCATAGTTCGTTTAGAGGTTACGAGGAGAGGACAAGTCTTCAATATCATTATTCTGGAGAATTTTATAAAAAAGAAAAACTATGATGAACTCGATTATTTTGTTCTGAGTGTACCGGCATTTCACAGCAGCAAACCACTCTTGATTTCTTGAGAAGAAACGCCTATAAAGAAGTTCACAAAACTTTACATAATCATCGAAATGGTGAGATAGTGAAGATACAACTATGTATAAAATACCACAAGTTCGGTTCAATTGAATTGAGGGTTTCATCAATATTTTGTTAACCAACGACAACCCTATGAAGCTAGATCTCCAGTTTCGTAGGTCACCACCAATTAAGCTAATTCTTCCGTCAAACGCCAATAAATTTCAATCAACAATATTTCTCATTAACTGGTCCGACATTACCTCGGGAAATATGTGATGAAGGAAAAACAAATAAGTTCATTACATAGTAATTCTTCCGATGGCGCTAATGTGCTGTGGGCTGACGTCACTTCCTCGCGGACTAATTATGTCTTTCCTATATGGCTTTATTATCACGGCGGCTGTTACATCGGCAGCCATACAACTTTTGAAAGCGGTGAAATTGTAAAGGCATATCATGGCGGGGAAGCGACTGCTGAGCTCTTGCTGCGAGTCAACCGCTGAATGCTTCATAGTCCCCCTGAACTTGACATTTTCCAATTTCTAATCCAGTCCAGAGAACTGAAGTACTCCACTAGTGCGGAAGTACATTTTTTCATTCACGTCATTTTCTCGCGGATTAGGTAATTATATCTTTCCTATTATCACGGCGGCTGATCAGAAAGAACATGAACAGCTGAATGCCTTATAGTTCCCCTGAACTGACTAGGAATCTAATCCGGGGACATTTTCCATTTACCAATCCAGATCAGAGACCAGACCAGAAAACTGAAGTATTTAACGAGTGAGGAAGTACATTTTTATCATTCGTGTGTTGTGGGCTGACGTCAGTGGCTAAATTGTTTCTTCTCTATACCACTTTATTATCACGGCAGTTGTTACATCGACTGCCATACAACTATTTATAGTAAACAAAATGACATGTCAAGGCAGGAAAACGACTGCTCGCTGCAGCGATTGACATTAGATTCAATGATAAGCCAAAAGCGATGGCTATAGCCCAGAGTGTACCACTTTTTCGCTTGCCATAAGGACGCGTAGCGGCAGGTTATTCGTATAAACTTACATACTACTTATACTTACTCCGATGGCTCAGTGACCCAAAGTGAGTCTTGGCCTCCGATAAGAGAGTTTGCCACTCCTGACGATTTAGTGCTGTCTCTAGCCAGTTATCGGCGTTCAACTCCGCCAGATCCGCTTCACTGTATCTTTCCAGCAATATTGGTATAAAGATGCGAACAAAATTTCGTCATCGTGTCGTCAAATTTCGCAAGCGATAAAGTAGATCCTTTAAAACGTTATACTCGGTTACATATCTTAATAAAGTTAAATGAAAGTACAGTACAATTAGCCTCTTTACAAGTATTATTGTTACAATCCTGCTTTTAACTAAGAAAGAGTACCAAGAGTAAGAACAATACACAATATATTAAACAAGAATGTCGCTATTAATAATTTAGCTGTCAACTCACAAAGTACATAAATCTAGAAGCCCACACTAACTTAATACGGTAGAATAATTAATATGCGTACCCTAATCTAACAATATTTGTGTGATATAGCGGCTGGCAGCTTTCCTTAGGGTTAATCGTTCGTTATAAGCGGGATATTACGCAGCGGTTACCAAACAAAGGACTATTGTCGCTTAAGGAACCCGACTTATTTATAGCACACTTTATGATAAGTAGGTATCTCAGGAATGATTTCTACCTTTCTTTAATGACATCTTATCGTTATAGCATTGACTTATATATTTAGAGTGTGTGAATGAATGTCTTTTAGCATTTCGTCAATTTGCGTAAGCAAATTCTGGCAGATAAATACCTACTATTTAACGTAGTCAAGTATTGTATTGAAATTTTATGCTGGACATACATATTTTTAGACTCAAGGTGGAGCAAACGTAAAAGTAGAATAGATTGATTATATTTGGTATATACCAAATATAATCAATCTATATATACTACATACTATAGTATATACTACAGGCAAAAATTATGCTATCTCTGTCACCTTTTAGGTCATCCATAGTATTCCTACATATATTTAGGTAGGTATATGTATGGATGAAAAATCTATCGGCTAGTAATTTGATCAATGTAAATTTTAGACGACGATACACTTCACTTCGAGACGCTATAATAAGATACGTGCTTCTTCTGTGAGAATCTAACAACCTTGTCCTGACAATAATTTAAAATTATCGCTTAAATAAAATGGTTTAATGGCTCTAGATCAATTACAGCCTTGACTAGTCACAATATTTATCTTTCAGTTATGTTAAACTTTACGTTGTCTGTATTTAAATAGACTACTGCACAGCATTCAAATATTATAGTAAAATGTATTTGCACTAGTAATTGCTTTAAATTGTTCATCAAGGAATGTTAAACCCCCTCTCCTCTGGCAGCTACACGTTATGCAGATTCAAAGGTTTTAGATCGTGACTGTGCATTTTAAAACATAAAAATAGAACCGTTTCAGTCTACAGTCCTGTAATAGAATCGGGTCGATTTGTTTTTTTTTATATAGGGGTGCCAGTAGCCAGTAACAATTTTGCAAGATAACGGCTTGAGGCCGAACACAATTGTCAAAATCTCAAATTTTCAAATAGTGTAAAGTTTAAACTAATTTTCCGCCAGGTTACGCATTTCAATTTTTCTGTGTGCTTTGATGCTTGTATCAATTGCACAATATAAAAAAAATGTGGTGTACCCACATTAAAATAATGATACATTAATACATGTTTCATAATTAGTTAAACTATTTTCATTACTTCATTTTCACAGAACCCAAGACTATTATTTTTATTTGATTATGCGGGCTAGTTAGAAAATACAAAAGGTGAATACAGTTTCGTCTAAGAATCAGCACTCATATGACCTTGTGGAAAAATTGACAGTCGCAACTTACAAAAAGAACAGTGGTACTATTTCCAGGCTAAATCCGAAAGAAATAGTCCGACTGTATGATTTACTGCGCTGTGGCCAATTACATACTTTCGCTTACGCTATTTTAGAATGAGGAACTTTTAACATGGATTTTTTAATCATAAATTGGGATATTTTGGACAATGTAGAAAAAAAAAATTAAATGTTGACAACTTTAAGATAAGTGGTCGTGAAGTTGATCACTGCGATGACGTATATCGTCACGTCCACGTTGACTAATATAAAAAAATAGGGCACGATATTGTTACGAGGAACATTGCGATTTGTGAAGTCGCGCTACACTGCGTTAACGTGGGGTTAAAAGGATGAGAAAAGTTTAGTATTAGGCGGGATCTTAGCTAAGATATAACAACGAAATAAATAAAATACTATAAATAAATTAGATATACTACATATGATTACGAAATTGTTTCTTTAGTTATCTTATAACAGCGGAACTCTGCAAGTCTACAAGCAAAACTAACTGATCCCAATTGGCCATCAAAAAGGAATATGGAAAATCTCACCGCTCTGCCAGGCACGCGTTTTGCAGATTCAAAAGTCCATCTGAACCGTGACCGTGCATTTTAAAAATCGAACCGTTTCATTCTATTACGCGGCTATACTCGTAGAATTAAACGATTCCATTTTAAAAGGCTTTGAGCTGAAGCAACAGTTTTTCGTGGTAAGAGCTTGGGGCCTAACTAGAGCGAAACCACGCTAATTTTTCCAAGCAAATGAACTGTCAAACCATTCAAAGTGAGTCAGTTAGTATGGTTTGACAGTTCATTTGCTTGGAAGAGTTGGCGTGGTTGGACTAATTAACAGTAAAATCACTAGGTATTGGATACAGTACTTTTATCTCACGAGCGCGGGTGAGCCATGTTTGTGTGAGTAATGTACATGCACATTGGCTCTGTGTGGGTGAGCCGGAACTGTTCGCTCCCGAGCTCACCCACACAGAGCCAATATGTGCATGTACATCTACTCACACACACATGGCTCACCCGCGCTCGTGAGATAAAAGTACTGTAACAATATATTTTAGTATTGAACAATTATTGATCGTATATATAATCCAGCATTATATGCAAGCGAAACATGGACACAGACAAAAAGGGATAGATATACTGGAGGCCTTCGAAATGTGGTGCTGGCGATGAATTGAGAAGATCAGCTGGACTGCAAAGCGGGTGAACGAGGAGGTGCTTAATATGGTGAACGAGGACAGGTGTATTTGAAAAACAATGGAGAACCGAAGAGGAAAAATGATTGGACACCTGCTGCGACACGACAAATATAAAAAGACTATAATAGAAGGAAAGATTGAAGAAAGCAGAGAGGGGGAAAAAACCAAGGAGAGCTTACATGGACCAAATGAGAAGATGAACGTCGTATCGTAACAGGCTGTCAAGGAGAAGGCGCAAGAACGAGATGTATAGAAATTGCTCCACCTACAAGAGCGTAGCTCTTAAATTTATGATGATGATGATATAATAATCCATGACGTAGTGACGCTACGCTGCCATTACGCGGCAATCTCTCTGACTCTGGCACATTGTACTGGGTTGCCAGCACTATCAAGCACGTTCCGAAATACGGCTAACACTAGCATGTGAAAGTTGCAGAAATATGTAATTCAAAACGTTCCGAAAAACGTGGAAACTGGTCGTGACCATGGTCAACATTTGTACTTTTTTGAGCGTGGTAATATTTGCACAATAAGGAATAATAGGTGTTAAATTTCCAGTAAATTCTTATTTAATTGCCGAGAATATTACAAAAGAAATTGCAATGAGATATTATATTTCCAGTATTGCAAGTTGATTTATATTTTCGGGCAGTTTAGCTGAATATCAATGGGCTGGCGTAACGAAATCTTTGAAACTGTTTGGATAAGGATTCAAACTTTACAAAAGGTACTAGGTTATATATATATTTTTTTTAGTTCCTTTTCTTTGCCAATCGTCGCCAGAATAAATACAACCTAACGTATGTTTCATAAATTTATGAAACATGTAATGTCTCATTTTTTAATGTGGGTACACCACAATTTTTATTTAAACCATTAATACAAAGATCAAAGCTTAAAGAAAAATTGAAAAAGGAGCTACCTGGTAGAAAAGATATCGATCGAACCCGGTTCCTCTGGATTACCGGTCCAGAACGTTAACCACTTCGCTACCCTAGCTCTCTTCCCTCGGCCTCTTCCACCAGGTAGCTCCTTTTTCAATTTTTCTTTAAGCTTTGATCTTAGTATTGATGGTCTAACGTATGTTGCTATAAGTTTTTGTGCGATTAGTTATATATGATCTATATTATACACGTGAAAGTATGTGTGAATATTATCCGCCACAGCTCACGTACAACTTGTAAAAGCTTTGTAGATTTTAAATATGTCTGTGTATATTTATTTTAAACATCAAACTATCATAAAGTGATAAAAAACTTAAATCAACTTTAAACACGATACGCAACGTAAGAATTTACGCAATTTTAGTGTTTTTAACTTCTCAAAGTAAATTAAAAGTTAGGTACTTCAGAGTTCTCATATTTCATAAGAACAATATTGAAATATGATCGTTTACTTTGTAGGCTAAGCTATGTCACTCCTAAATCCTCAGAAATAGGCTGTACTTGCCAAGTGCAAAATTAAAAATCCATAGCAGTAACTCATTCTGCATGGCAATAAAAATTTATAATAATGTACCAACCGTTCTAAAAGATTGTCCGCCAACTCAATTTAAAAAGCAACTAACAAAATGGTTGCTTAGTGAATGTTTTTATTCAATTAATGATTTTTTTAGGAAGCAATCGCAATATTAAATTATGTAAAAATGAATTATGTTTATTATGTGATTGCATAAGGATTTATTAAAATAATTGTAATGAGTTGTGTAGGATCTGCCTGTAGAAGGCATATGTTCGTAACACTGGCTCACTCGCCGCACGCACACACAGCGATGTCTAGCATTCACTCTCGCCAACGGCTCGCGTGTCACTCACGCAGCATCCCATGTGACGTGCGCCCGAGACAGCGTATATCTATTTATGTATAGATACTACCACAAACACTACATCCCTTCCATGTTAAAAAGCTTTTTAATTATTTGAACTCAAATTCACAGAATTCACTTTATGCCTAACTGCATATCAATAATGTGTTTGAATTACAGGGAATCTATAGAATCCCAGTTATGTGTGAGTAGGTAAGTATTGTAATTATGTTTAAGTTAGTCTACAATTCCTCTGCCTTGCCCTAAAGTTGACAGACAGTGTACCCGTAATACAAGCTTTGTCGTAATACAACCTTGGTGCAACAAATAAGGAATATATACATATAAATGTGTACTCAGTCTCATTTTCTACGATTGCTTTCTATTCTTCTACCTTCTTCAGATGTAGCCTTAGTGTTTGTCCTAACTGTTCATTCCTAACCGTGACATCCTCACCGGTGCATGTCACTAGACCCTGTGGATTATACAATTTAAACTTACGTTGGTTTGTCTCCATTTCCTTAATATAAGATACATCTACTTCTCTAAATCATCCTTCTTTGTTTGCTATCTCTTATAAGTATATTCCTTTCCCTTCTCCTTTTTCTCCTTGTTACTGCTTTAACTCTAAGTCTAAGATAAATATTGTGATAGAGGTCCTGTTGTTCTTGAAATGATAGTTTTCTAGCCTTTTCATCCATATTCTATAGTCTTTCAATTTGGGAAATATGTTATATCACCAATAACCCAATAAATCAACTCGCAAAATAGTCATGACACGTTAAGACTATATGACCGAGAAATAGTCGTAAGTACGAGTCGAGTATAAATAAATGGAATGGAATGCATACAAATCAGTATTCTCGAAGTTTGAACTTATGCGCTTTTTTGACCATGCTCCTTTAAAATCACTGATGGTCTATAAACATCACCCATGTGAGTAAGTAGCATCTTTAAAACACGGAATATAGTATAAAATTTGTTGATATGTTGAAGTTTACATTTCCCAAAGCTCTCGATTCAGCAGTTACAGAACTTATACCATTAAAAATGCTCTTTTAAAACCACAAAAAGTTAAATAAACGACCTTTGAACTCCGTCATAACGCCACAACGTAACATTTCAATATTTTATACCAGACAAATACAATTCGAAGTCACGTATCGACGATTTCGTCACATAAATCAATTGAGATCTCTATTTCTATGACTACCACAGAATACCTATGTATATTTACCAAATTTTACATAAGCAAGAAATCGCACCTCATCTAAATGGCGTAGACCTAGTGTCACTGACTGAGAAATATCTACACTAAATATATTATATACTAATTAATTATCAAAATAATTATCAGATGTAATAAACAAAATGAACACTCTTCGCGTAATATTATATATTTCCTTTCCTTTGTTTCTACTATTATAACATTGCTGTTACTTATCATTTTTATAAGGTAACAATAAGAATTGGTTGTAAGATGTTTTATTTAGATTTTCTCTTACTAGCTCTATAAAAACCTGTATCTCGCCAAATTCGACAATATCCGGATACGGGAGTCCTATTTAAGTATCAGAATTTGAGTAACATATAAGTACGTAAATGTATCTGATTCCTTTGGAATTTATTATTATTATTTGAAACATTATTATCCAATATAGATATCAACTCGATTTTCTCTTGTTGTTTACAAAACAAAAGGTAGACAACAAGGTAAGTAGTAAGTTTATTTGATTACATATGACTCAAACTTATGAAATATAAGAAACCGCAATTTAGATTCAGTATCCATTTTTCAAGTCGAATAAATGTTATCAAATCACTCAAAAATTGATATCATGCTGTAAAAATGCAACCATAATTTTAGAATTAGGTAAGTAAAAGTATCAAAATATGGCTTATGCTGCTTTCGACAATATAAAATCACATTCGTTGAAGCAACGAAACAGTATGTTTAGTTTTCTTGACTCCCATCACACGCATTAATAATTAATAAGGTACCTATGGTTACTTCGTTGCCACTAATATATAACAGCTGAATAAATGCTTTTGGTTACCATTACCAATCAAAGTGGAATATAAGCGATTTCGAGCACTTTAAAACGACTAATCTGTTGAGATATTACATCGAAACTGACCTGTTGCGGAGGGTCAGGAGTGATGCCAAATCACTAATAAAACAGTAGATCTATTTCTAACATTTCAATTATCTACTAGGTACTTTGTCTATTACACGTTTTATATTATTTGTCAGCGTTATTATATAAAGGCCAGCACCCAATCAGATTTTATTATTATTGCTGATCTGGTCAGGTCAGGTATCATTTCTTTACCATAGTCGACCACCGATCAAATTAGAGGTTCTTCGGGCGGCCACATCATTGATAAAGTGGTTGATATTTAAGACTAAATTTTATCGACTGAGGGAATTATTAATGCGAGTGTAGGATTGTACGAATATCATCTATCACTTTCAAAATTTACTTGAACCGATATACTTTATAAATACAAATGTATATGCATTGCTTACTCATATCAGGTTTGTATCTTATTAAGGTATGGTTTCTGTTCCTAACTATTTCATGAAGTTACTTACATAACCATGATTAAGATTGATAATTAGGAGTATATTTTTTTCAAATACAGCTTTTTTCTACTACTCCTTTCATATCTCTTTCTTCTCGCAATACGGGTTAGGTACATCAACATTTGCTACCAGGCTTTACTATCTTAACAAATATATCTATTGAATAAATGGTATTTGAAGAAACATGAAGCTAAAACCACAGATTACATAACTGAAGGGAGATCTTGAAACTATTTTCCAAACAAGGGTTTCAATGTAATGGAAGTTAATTATCCAATATAATGGAGTCTTTTGTTATCTAATTTAATGAAGTCTAGTGTTCCAATTTAATGCAGTCGGGTGTTCTAATGTAATGTAGTTTGTCATTCCAATTGAATGGAGTCCGTCATTCCAATTGAATGGAGTCCGTCATGCCAACTTAATGGCGTCTGTTATTCCAATTGAATGGAGCCTGTCATTCCAATTTAATGGAGCCTTGCATTTCCAATTTAATGGAGCCTGTCATTCCAATTTAATGGAGCCTGTCATTCCAATTTAATGGAGCCCGTCATTCCAATTTAATGGAGCCTGTCATTCCAATTTAATGGAGCCTGTTATTCCAATCTAATGGAGCCTTGCATTTCCAATTTAATGGAGCCTTGCATTTCCAATTTAATGGAGCCTGTCATTCCAATTTAATGGAGCCTGTCATTCCAATTTAATGGAGCCTGTCATTCCAATTTAATGGAGCCTTGCATTTCCAATTTAATGGAGCCTTGCATTTCCAATTTAATGGAGCCTTGCATTTCCAATTTAATGGAGCCTGATATTCCAATTTAATGGAGCCGTGCATTTCCAATTTAATGGAGCCTGATATTCCAATTTAATGGAGCCTTGCATTTCCAATTTAATGGAGCCTTGCATTTCCAATTTAATGGAGCCTGTGATTCCAATTTAATGGATTCCTCATTCCAATTTAATGGAGCCTGAAATTCCAATTGAATGGAGCCATCTATTTCAATTTAATGGAGCCGTCTATTCCAATTTAATGGAGCCATCTATTCCAATTTAATGGAGTCTCGAAAACCAATTGAATGGTGACTTGTATTCCAATTTAATGGAGTATCGTAAACCAATTTAATGGTGGCCTTTATTCCAATTTAATGGGACACGATAATCTTATAAAAATGTCCTCAACGCCTACTTGCCACAAAAAGGAAAACAAATTTGACTATATATTTGTTATATAACATTTACTTTTATCTAACTAATCAATATTCTTATATGGAGATCTCTTCACGTACTTACTTAACTTTGGACTCTATTTACCATAAACGTATCTAATATTTACGTCGGCTAATAAGTCTCACGTTACTATAGGCTATTCGTCTCTCACATAGCAAAATATCATCAATCATCAATAGTAAGATTAACATATTTATTATAAAGCCTGCATGCAATGCATAACATGCAAGATGTATTATATATTATGTAATATTAAATGAAAACTGTAATATGATTACAGTATCCTATCCTAGGCATATCATCTATAAATCGGTAAGATGGATAGCATTATAATGAAAAAATATTAAATTTCGTACCATAACAATTATCATTAGAAACTTGTAGTGATGTATTATACTAAATAATCTTGCTGTATGTAATTATATACCTAGTCAGACATTCTACTTTATAATATTAATCAGGCTGTAATTGCTACGTTGGATTATTTATTCTTTAATGATCTTGACTTAAATAGATTCCAAATGTGCATTACAAATTGGAATCAAAATCCAATCCTTTATTTCGTTCAAAATAAATTAAATTATACAATGGCATCGTGATACTACAATTTACACTTTTAAGACTTATTTGCTACAATTTCCGACGCATATTTTTGTTTTGTCAAAATTGTACAAACTACAAACACAACCTCAAAATTAGCCGTATTAAAACATGTAAGTATACTTATGTAAAATATCAAACTAATTTCAACTTGCAAACACAAAGCAGCATTGATTATATTTTTTTTATAATGGCACCGTGATTATAAAATGTAAATATCAACAATTTCCGACGCGTTTTTGCTTTGTCGAAATTGTACGAACATAACCTCAAAATTTGCCATACAACTTGCAAACACAAATCAGAATCTTTATTCTTCTTAAAGTAATTTCATGATATTCAAATAATACTAAGCCAAATACTAACATAATGACATAGTTTTTGTAATTTATTACTTTTCCTTTCGCACAAAAGTGGTTAGATCCGTAAATAACTTTATTTCACTATTTTTTACAGGTTTCCTCTCTCTCTTTTTATTTGTTTTCCTTTCTTGTAACAAAATAAACGTTGATTACCTTTTCACTCGTCGCCAAATGTAGGATCTGCCTGTAGAAGGCATATGTTCGTAACACTGGCTCACTCGCCGCACGCACACACAGCGATGTCTAGCATTCACTCTCGCCAACGGCTCGCGTGTCACTCACGCAGCATCCCATGTGACGTGCGCCCGAGACAGCGTATATCTATTTATGTATAGATACTACCACAAACACTACAAGTTGTATGTGTATGTAAATTATAATTTATAAATAATAGGTACTAGTTATTATTAATTATTGAAATTTTTTGCATGCCAATATACTGGCAAATTGTGTTGTTCTGTTATATGTAATTTCGATCTCAACTGTACCGCAATGTATGCAAATAAACGATTTGATTTGATTTGATTTGATTTGAAATAAATTTCATTATAGCCTGTAGACCGTGAAAATATTTACTACTAGCGCTGCCGTGCCTTCAATGCCAAGTATTGCGACCTCATTATGTTTTAGTATAGCTTGACTATTTTTTTTGTGAACTGAAGGGTGTTGCCACAATTTTCGCACATAGCTCAAGTAACATATAGGCTGTATGTGCTCTTATGAGTAGTTTAAAAAAAACATGTATGTAAGGGCTATAATGAAAATAAAACTTCATTGATTCCTCTGTGTGTAACGGTACGACAGTTTTCACAGAAAAGTTGCTCGCACTAAAAAGGTGTGTAACCCTTCAAGTGCTTTCATCGAATCATAACTGTCGGCGATCAGATTTCAGTATTGGAATCTTTTTGCTGTGTAAAAGCCATACGATCACGTTTAGGCAATTGACTTGTTAAAAGCCACCTGGGACCTATTCCGAGAATGCCGTTTGAGAGATCGCAAAACGTCAAAACTCTGATAGATAACAGTGATATCGCCTCTGAACTGTCATTAAAATACGGCGAGCTTCAAGTGACATATCTCATCTCAATTTTGGAAATACGAAGGCGATAATGATTGTCAAAAATGCTATTCATGCATATGAATTTCTGTTTTGAAAGAACCGTAACTGACTAATTTCACGCACTACACGGTCACGTTAAAGTATGCGCCTGTTATTTATGCCGTCACATACAAAGGAAACGCACATTAACGGCATACTCGAATTAGGTCCCTGGCCGTTGAAAGCCATATGGAAACCGATAGTGTTTTTCCCAGGGGTTCAAGTTGTCTATGCAAAATCGTCAACAGTAAACCCCCAGTGCCGTCCCGGGAATCTCATTTGTGAATCCGGGTCCGCGTCAGGTGTGTTTTAATAATTAATGACTGCGTTACGTATTTACGTGACAGCGGCATTATCTATATTACTGTGACTATTGTAAGATTATCAACTCTAAACGTCTGGACTTACATTAAAGATATCTTTTAATAACAAAACGGTTAAATTACATGCTCGAAAGGCCCTACCTGCCACTTTTTGGGTCGATTGCAAAAAAATTGTACATAGTTAAGGACTTTAATTAAAACAATGTAAATTGATTCCTTTGTATGACGAAAGTTACCCATACATTTTTATGACCAACTTTCGTCACACAAAGGAAGCGATCGTATTTTATGTTAACTAAGCTTTTAACTATGTATTTTTTTTTTGCAATTTCACCCTTAAGTGTCCGTGTCCGAAACGTCGAGGTAATTAAATTTTTATGAACACGATTAAGTCCCGTTTTGTAATAATAATATGTGAAAATCGTGTAAGTTAAAATCAAGAATTTGAAGATATTTATACAAAAAATGAGTATAAATTAAATTTATTTTCTGTACATGTAAGTATAATATATATCTTAACGGGTGGACCGATTTAAAATATTTATGTACACGAGTAATGGGCCGGGTATGGGCATCTACTGACGAAGGGTACCTACTTTTTATCAGATTATGATAAAACTTATACCTCAATACGTATAATTTTCGCGAGCACTTTTTAACTAAACGAACTGTCTGGCTGAGTGACCCGAAAAGGATCTTGGCCTCCGAAACGAGAGCACGCCACTTTTTCCGATCCTGCACAGTTTCTTGTCAGTTTTCGGCTTGAAGCTCACGCAGATCCGCTTCGACCATGTCTCGCCAGCCATACCTGTACGTCTAGCATAACTTTGACATATGACTCTTTGTCACTTTGAGGGCTCGTGCACAAATCACGCGAGGTAGTTCGGCTACTTTTAGATCCCTCCCTCCCCCTGGCGATATTTAGTGAGGTAATTTGGTCCCCCGTCTACTGACAACCTCACGTGTATTTTTTTCGCCAGTATTTCGTAAAGTAGACTCGCTATTTTGAAGTAAATATGTAACAAGTGAAGATTTATTTTTAACTAAACCAAGAAAGGGTATCTACTCATGTGGTAGATTTTTCCTTAGTTCGTTCACTGTATAAAAATACACGCGAGGTCTCCTTCCCCTCCCCTGTGATCTGTCGTGATTTTTTCGTGACCCCCCCTCCCCTATATAGAACCTCGCGTGATTTGTGCACAAGCCTTGAGTAAGTCGGATGACGCTGAGTCGCGCGACAAATGGAATCGCAGTAAGATACGCTAGGCCTGCTGGCGCGACCAACCGGTGGCACTTTCTAGTCCAATATAAATATAATAGGTATACTTACAATTTACATAATGTAAGCAACATCTGGAAACTGCGAAGTGTCTTCTAGTTGAAAATACCACAGTGCTTGAAGACGAAAGTCTTCAACCAGTGCGTATTACCGGTGACGACCTACGGAGCCGAGACGTGGTCTCTAACTATGGGCCTTTTAAGTAAGCTCAGAGTCACTCAGCGAGCTATGGAAAGAACTATGCTCGGGATTTCTCTACGAGATCGAATCAGAAATGAGGAGATTCCTAGACGTACCAAGGTCATCGACATAGCAAACCGGGCAAGCAAGCTGAAGTGGCAATGGGCGGGGCACGTAGCTCGAAGGAACGATGGCCGTTGGGGCAGAAAGGTTCTCGAGTGGAGACCACGTACCGGCAAGCGCAGTATAGGACGGCCACCCGCAAGGTGGTCGGACGACCTGGTTGGAGTTGCGGGGACTCACTGGATGCTATCCGGCCCATGTGGAAGTCTATTGAGGAGGCCTGTGTCCAGCAGTCTGTCAGGATCAGGTAAAAAGCCCTTTAATTATTAGGTGCCAAGGTTAACCACTGAAGGGACAGAGCGAGTTGTGGGTTCAGGCCACCCTCAGAGTTTCAGAATTATTCCAATGTTCCATTTGATCTTTTAATTAACTCGGAGAATTTGACTGACCTTTTCCTGATTTAACATCCACCTATTTGATATAATTAAATATGAATGAACAAGAAATTAGTATTTCACTTTGCTTTCCGTGATTTTCATAGTACATTAGATTTAAACAATTAAAACAGTTTATATCGCGTATATTCATTATTTAAACCTCCCAACGTTTCGGAAAGTTTCCAGTTCCGTTGTCAAGGGCTGACTGAGTAAAACAATTCTCTTTCAAAGTTACATTTGTGCAAACGATCCATTAAAGAAAACATTATTATTATTATATCTGCCTGTATTGTCCCACTGCTGAGCAAAGGTCTCCTTCTGCTTATGCGAGATGGGCCTAATGCTAATGTGTAAAAAATAGTTACACATGTTCCAGAAGGGCATTAACTATTTTCTTTGTAAATATACCAGCGTTTCACTAATAGGTCTGCTAAAGAGAAAGAAGCGCCGATTTATATATACTAACAAAAACTATAGGTAAACTACTTTTAATAAGAAATTATATTTTTCCACCATTATTATAATAAAACGGGACTTAATCGCCATACATAAACACCGTGTCAATTGTTATATTAATGTGTAGACATACCTATTGTAAGTTTAAATCCATATGTAATCAGGGTTTTCCTATCTTCTTGTGTCTTACTGGATCCGTGATGAGATGTATAATAGGATCCCAAACCGGTGATAGTGTCAAACCATCTTCTGTATTGAAAATAGCCTCGTACTGCATTCTGGGAAAAATATTTTCCTTTCGCTAAGATTGAAACTAACTGTTTTAACTATTTAACTAATTTAATGGTTTGGTTTGTCATTGACATGCTCGCAGACTAGACTGCAGACCTGCACCTCTAGCATAACTGTCATACGCGACTGTTTCTCGCGCGAGATAATTACCCGTCTCTTTCTGTGCAGTAACGTGAGAGAGTGACGGGTAGCGCTATCTCGCGCGACAGGACTCGCGAAGCATTGTTGTGCTAGACGGGCTGTTGCACCGGCGGCGTTGCGACCAACATTTGACCGATAAACCACAGCGTGGTGTCATGCTCGCGATAAATTTTATTGGTTGTTTTTGTGGTACGAATCGCTGGAAACAAAATCGGAACGTGGAGCAGTGTACTACGGTGCACCGTCAAACTATTGTAACTAATATTTATCTAAGTAAGATATGAACACAAAACGTACCCTAAATTAACGTTTATTTATTCAAAGAAACGTGCATATCCCACAATTCTGAGCATAATAAGAAAAGTCAAACATTTACGATAAACGTTATGATGTCATTTGCGTCCAGAGGCTTACCCGGATAGAGCCTTTATATCAGGCGGCTTACCCGACATCGACAAATGATGCGATCATAAAGCTAACTTGCCTCTGAGTGCCTATTAAGGTCTGATCTTTCTAATCTACACTTGGGATGATGAATTTATTTTAATTAAGAAGTAATCAATTCTCTTTTTTATGGGTGTGGAAGGCCTATAATAATCTAAAAAATAAAATAAAAAATATTTATTGCCACCAGAACAACAAAAATACATGACAGAATTATAATATACTACATTGTCGAAGACACTGATAACTGTACCTACATTTGTAAACGAATATAAACCTTATTCCAACGTGTTAATATATATGGGAGTACAGTTGATTGTGTCCTCGTTTGTACATACATCTCGCTCGGCAAGTGGCAAAAGGCTCAGGCTCAGCGTATGCTGTGAGCTGGGTAGGCTGCACAGCGCTGTTTTTCAGCCTGCACCTTATGCTCGGTTACAGTACCTTAGCTGAGCGCGGGGGACACATTCACTTTGTTTAATTTTAGCCTAAAATTACATTTATTTTAAAACAAAAACCTATAAAGAATATAAAACAATAACACAAGGATTTTATCGTTAATTTTGAAATTAAATAGGTAACGCTCTAGTACAATATTGAATATACTTCGGTAAAATTATGAGATGTAACCTAGTAAATATGACATAGGGCTTAAATTTCAATATTTGGCATAGAATCGAGTCGCCGTTGAGTTGTTATATCATTGAGCTGTTTCAAAAGTATAACTTTCCACACTTTACCTTTGAAGGTTGGCAGTGACAATACATCACGGTAGTCCGGAGAGGCGGTGGTAGATCATTCCATACTTTTGAGGCACGGAAACGGAAGCTGCCCCCCGTATATAGTAGAACTAATTACAATTTAAGGTGCTTAAAGATAAAAACTAGTTAAAGTTTCACAATCTCACGGAGAAACGCTGAAAATGCGCAGTAAAACCAACTTACGCCGTTTATGCGTGACGTAATCCCTACATTTTTTTTTATATTGGTCGTGAAAAATGCCTTTTCATTATTAATAATGTATAATATATATTGGTATATAATTTGAGGAATGAAATTTTGTTGAAATTGTTATGCTCCTGGCATCGCAAGCGTCCATAGGCGGCGGTAACTGCTAACATAAGGCGGGTTGCATGCTTGTTTGCCACCGTCGTAGTATAAAAAATATTCTAAGAATACCGGAAACTTAGGGTGTGCTCTATTTTTTTTCTATACAGATACAGTACTGGAATTGGTAATTTCCGGTACTCGCCATACAAAATAACAACCGGTAGCATTCCCTACGGGAAACCGATATATTAATAACACTTCTTTTTTTTCGGGGTTAAAAATAGCGTCAACCAAATCGTAATTTTTCTACGTACCAAGTGAGAACATTCAGAAGCGATAATTAGACTAAAGATATCCAAAAGTAGGTACATTTAATTATTTAATCAAGCCAGAACGTCTTCGAGTGAACTTAATAGCGAGATTATTGAAGTTGAGACAGTACAGTCAACTGCAAAAAGATGGACTTTCAAAATATTTTTTTGTAAAATAAATAAAATTCAAAATACGAGCAGGCTATTATTATTCAACTTTTTAAAAATAATGGAAGAGGTGGCGTTCGTCTGTTCACAAAATCGAAATCCTTATTTTTAGGCAGAAAGCACGCAAATTTTTAATTGTATTTTTATTTACAAGCTGACTGGCGATTGATTCATAACTACAATACCTACCTATAACTAAAAGTGTACTCATAATATTAAATACGATAGGTCCACCGATAATATTTGAAGAGTTCCCTCGAATTCTTCAGGATCTTATTACCAGATCCAAATCGGTCGAGCCATCTTCGAATAATCGGGGAGTCGAGTAAGAGGGTTTAATGATCCGAAATGTTTGCACTCGAGTGTTCCTTCATTAGTCCTTACCCGACAATAGAGTTGAGAAGATATATATTATAGGCCAAAATGAAAGCACAAAAAAAAAACAAATTTATGGGTTTAAATATTTTTATAGAATCTTTTTTTATCGATTCTATATTTTTTTATTTGGAAGTACCACATTTTTTATTTTTATAAATAATGACACACATCCTGCTTAGATTGTAGTAGATCGCATTACATTTTTCTTTCTTAATTTACCTTTGTGTAATTTATAAAAAAAAAATATGGGTTATAAATAGTGAGCGGCACGGCCCGTGCAACATCGCAATATTCGGCGTAAAAAAATACGAACATGATTGTAATAAAATAAATTTAATATGATATTACACTCAATGGAACATATTTTTTGCAGTAAAGATCGTGGGATTATAATTAAGTTCATATAAAAATTACTATAGGAAATTCACGGTGTTACACTGGCCGTAAAACGCTGGTTATAAATCGCTAAACACTAAAAACTAAACTAAGATTTAAAAATATTCCTAAAACTAAGGACACTTTATAGTGAATGAAAAATAAAGTTGTCTTTTAATAATATTATTTTCGGACACGTCCGGGAAAAAAATGCGATTTACGACAAATGTCTGGGATTTTTAAGTCTTTGTCCGGGTTCGGCGAATTTAGAGATGGCAGCCTTATAGGCAGTCCACACGGCGCGTTGCGTCAGCGTTGCGTCGACGCAGCGCTGCCGTTGCGTTGTTACATACAAATAACCAAGGTGTTCACACGGCAACGCAACGCAACGCACGTGTGAACATAATTGAGAAAATATTATTGCATAGATTAATCGTTTGTATCTCTTTGCGACTAACTGTACCCCGGTCAGAATGCCAGGAGATTACGAAAAATTATAAAAATATCCCTTATATAAAGACCTAAGTGGCGGTGAAAATGCCGGATATTAAATTCCTCTTCAAACATTTAGTCTTATTAATTTTCTTGAGCACTCGCTTTAGGTTTAAATGTAGGTACTAATAAACAATTTGGCGTAATTAAATAACTTATTGAGCTAAAGCTTTTTGTAATGAGTTTTGTTTGCATGGAATAAGACGATTTTTTATTTTTATTTTATTTATTTATTGAGCTAAATAAAACAGTAGGAAATCTAGACGTCATGTGACGTCATTGACAAGGTTATCAATCATTCATGTTTCTTATAACTATTGATGACCACCAAAAATATTTTACCTGAAACATGCAATGAAAACATTGTAGCCATGTAACGTGTGTGCGGCATCGAAGTATCACGTATCGGGCGGAACAACTCGAGAGAACTAACCAAACTGCATCTGAAAATTGAATTTAGGAAGTTAACTTTTGTGAAGTAATTGAGCTCTGGAACTTTCCAGAGAAAGGAATATACTTAAGTAGCGACATTATGTGGTTAAATAAAGTTTTGGAGGCTTCAATACGTCCTAAGCCTTAAAAAACCGGCCAAGAGCATGTCGGGTCACGCTCAGTGTAGGGTTCCGCGAAGTTGCCCATGCTTCACAATAGACGGGCTTATAACAGCGGTTTTAAGCCCGAGGTTTAAATTACGAGAAAGATTTCAAGCTCTTTAAAAAGGTCGTGAACGCCAAAGTAACTGTAATTACTTATTAGCTTCTGGAAGTTATCAATACGCGCCAGATTGAGCGGAATGTTTTAATGCAGTATGACACTTAACTAATACGTGCAACGTTCGAAGTATAAGGACACCGCGCGGCACTTACGTAATTTTAAAGAAAATTATGAAATTCTGCGATAACTCAAATAAGGCTCGACCGATTTTATTCAATATAGTTTTAATTGAAAGTACTTATAAGGCCTCATTTTTATGACTTTTTTCATTTTTTTTTTGAACCGTGGTTGAAAAGTTAGAGGGGGGGGGGGAGGGCCGTGCTATTTTTTGGATTTCTGGAGTGAATATTTACGACAGCCCTCACACTAGTGTTCGAAGGGAAAAAAAATCACCCCCGCTTGGTGTACGAGAGGTACCCGAAAAAAAGGTTTTTTTACCTATAGGTAGTTTTTATTTTACCGTTTTGTCGGCGTGATACATACACATACTAATGTTTAGGTTTCAGGAGACAAGCTGAACTTTGGATAACGTCGGTGTGGGGTTCCAAATTCGTCCAGCCCCCAGGGTTCGGTTCATATTTTTCGTGTTTATAGTATGATTTATGTGACAGCCAAGCCTTGATAGCGTCAAGTTTTACAAACCTTGCAAGCAAGAAATAACAAAAATGCAATTTACATTGAAAAAATTATAGGATTGTGAAGTTTTCTGATAAGTTTGAATTAAACATAGAGCTGCTACAATTTATGAGGCTACATCTATTGTCAATTCTTTAGCTATTTGTTTTCTGGGATGTTCATAATTTTTGAAATCTATTCATATAAAAACATAAAAATGTTCATAAAAACTTTAACATTTAAAATCATTTTTAGTGCTCACGAACGTTACATAATGCATAGAGCACATCTGAGCTGGCTTCAGGTCAAACGTTGTCAGAATAGGTATATCGAGCGACCTTTGATGAATTATTAGAACATTTTCAATTTTCCCAAGGCCCAAAGATGCTGGAGACCATGAATTATGTCCTGCCCGCGACTCGTCTAATAACGTTCTTCGTGGCGTTGACACTAATTGACACCATTTTTTGCGCTTAAGAGATTGAAGACTAATTGGAAATTATTTTGACAGTGTTTTATGTTTTAAGGGCGGAGATGTGTCGATTTTTCGTCACGTTCAACATAATTTAGCGAGGTTGCTTGTGCAAGTAAATTATTACACAATCTGGGACTATCTTCACATATCGTCGGGGATAGTGCAATACCGCGTAAGTAACAAGTGTAGATACGATTCAATATTCAATCAAATGCTGAGTATTGCATTGAAATGAGAACTTTATCAACAGACGATATGTGTTCCTTAAGTATGCTTTAGTAGGTCATTAGTAGGTCACTACAGCTTTGAAATTTATTTTGCCATCATGATATTTTGCATTGTGAAATTACAATTTTAATTTATATATTAAATGCCGTTAATTACACTGAAAAAAATATCCAGTGGAGCCTACTGACATTACAGTAAGACTTACTGCAATAACAGTGAGGCCTACTGACATTTCAGTAAACCTAACTGTAATAACGGTTACGCCTACTGTAATTTCAGTAGGCTCCACTGGGTATTTTTTTCAGTGTACGCTAACTAGCTCCAGCAGGCTAGCATATATCTTGCCGCGACTTCACTTTCGCGCTATTCAGCGTCACCTGCCTTGCTCGCACGGTATCGAATGGAAAGTGACAGGTAGTAATTGTCGTGCGACCAAGATATGCTAGACGTGCTGGAAGAATATTTTCACCTCAACATTACAGTCAGCTGACCGAATTTGCAGCTCGTGCTGTTCAATCCTCGCTACGCTTATTTCGTTCTCGTTCGAATCGTTCTATGAACGTTTGAAGTACACCACGCGGCACTAACGTTATTTAAAGAAAATTATGAAATTTTGCGATAGCTAATGTTTTATTGCGATATAAAAAAAAAAATGTAGCAGTAGTTGCTCATTAAATTTTGTTATTAAAATACCATTAAAAGACGCACTTTAATTTGAACCTGGAACTAATTTCGATATTTATTTTTTATGTCCGAGATTTCGCCTTTATGCCTGCGGTCCGATCTTTGCACATACCTAACCTAAGCACACATTAGTTATAAGAGATACAGAGAATAGAGAAAAATGAATCTGTAAGTACATACTTAGTGTTGATTTATCAATCATAACGAACATTTTCCTTTTCCGAAGCGAAAAGAGCAATTTCTTAACTTACTTTCGCCACTTCTTATCGCACGTTGACGTAATATGGATCATGAACTCTATGTATTTTATACAATAAAAGCCGTTTTTCGATTGCTAGAAACTCTTGGGATAATTTGATTCCGAAAGGAATCAAAATAGGATTACTCAGTAATTACAAGGAATCGTGAATTTATCATCCGAAATCAAGAAACGTATATCAAAGCGAATGGACAAATACGCTTAAATCTCAATTACATTAAACGTTTACAATGAAGCGAAAAATTGAAAAAATTAATGGTTCAGACAGTATTCGAACCTGCGTTTCCAACGGCTTCGCGGCCCAACACTGGACAACCGAACCATTGTAAACATTTGGTATACGTTAGCAGACGTTACTGCTTTAATAAAAATACTCAATTACATTATTAAATGTTTATGTGATATTAATTTCGAGATATTACTTCTATGATACCAATACGCACCCCGCGCAGAGGAGCGGCGACGTACGGAAAAGACCAATACCTGAATTGAAATCTGTATCTCACCGCCATTTCACTTTTGTGATTGGTCTATTCCGTCTCCCTTCCGCTCCGCTTCAGGGTGCCAACCCTTACAATTATAAGTCAACTGTCCCTGTACCGGCCCTTTATCGTGTTTGTCACGTGAGGACGGCGCACGACCGATCATTGTGGAGAATGTTGGGAGAGGCCTTTGTCCAGTAGTGGACGTCTATAGGCTGATATGCTGATGATGAAGAGTTCAATGCGAGTTCGAAACATGTTGGGTTGTTCCTGATAACTTTTACTTTAGTTGCAAACCGATATTTCTAAGGGTGAAGCCAGGTGATCGTAATTTGAGTCGCGTGATTTCGGTCGCGCCATACATCATGTCACGTGATCACGTCACACTAAGTATGGCGCGACTCAAATTACGCTCGTCTGGATTCACCCTAATATCCCCAATTCTGACAGTGAAAAATAACGGCATATTTTCGCATACAGTTATTATCGCAGTTTTTACAATCGCTACGCGATTTTATTATGGCCGGGACACCCAAATATTTTTTTAAGACAAGACGTCAACCCTTTTCTGACGGCCGCTGGCATAATTAATCTTGATTGTTAAAGCTCGTCTGTTGCATGAGCATAATAAATACGCTTTTTGTGATTTACTGACAACGATTTATTTTGGTGAATAAGAATCAAATTGCCACTTATATGTGGATAAACATTTGAAACCGCATCATGTTTAGGTACGGGTAAGAGCACATTCGAATCCACATTCTGTCAGCTCATGGACTGTATAATATGACAATATGCCGTTACGGTGTAAGGGTTAGGACATGTGATGGTAGCATATTATATATTTTTTTCAAAGTCAAACTCGAAGTCTTAAAATATATGGCGATATAAGAATCATATATTAGGTACAAGGACCCTGCCAGGGCGTAGCAAATATTTGGTTAATATTTTCTGGATTGGCTTATATAGAGAAAAAACTTAAATTTATCATTACTAAACTCATTGAAATACTTAAGTCGCCGTAAAGGAATACTTTTTAATTTTCTCCATCTGGATATTACGGGTACAGACGGTAAAGATATGTTTAGAGCCATTCGTTTAAAAAGTCTAACTCTTTATGGTGCGGTTAATAGTATATTTTATAATAAGTACTAAAATTAATTACGCTCGATTAAAATTAGTTTAGTAATCATAGTTTCCAAATCATACCACCATATATTTTTAAACTTCGACTTTGACTTTGAAAAAAAAAAATACGATTAGCGACTCCATTGATATTAGAACCGCGGTATGCTACCAAGATATCCTAACTCTAATAATAATACTACAGATATTTTATTGTTTTCCATAAAATATTTCTTTGGTCGCTTCTCTTTATTTGGTGTAATTTTACGCGATAACTACTAGATTATCAATACCTTTACAAACATGTAGGCACAATCGGTCCTATGCTATTCCCCAGAAGGGTGATCCGTTACTGAATTTGGAGTGTTTGAGTTACTCGGATCGAAGGACGTTACCTGTACTTTAATCGGATTGCTGTGGAGTGCTCACCGACTGAAGCCATGTTTACAAAAACGTAACCAACAGGCCGAAAGAGGTTATTTTTAGGGTTCCGTACCCAGAGGGTAAAAAAGGGACCCTATTACTGAGACATCGCTGTCCGTCCGTCCGTCGGTCACCAGGCTGTATCTCAAGAACGGTGATAGCTAGACACTTGAAATTTTCACAGATGATGTATTTCTATTGATGCTATAACATCAAATACTAAAATTAAAATAAAATAAATATTTAAGGGGGGCTACCATACAACAAACAGGATTGGTTGCGTTAAATTTGCACCTCATGTGTATGGAGCGCTACACATACCAGGTGCAAACTTAACTTAATCACTTAAGGATGGAAAGTGTTTGTACGGAACCCTCGGTGCACGAGTCCGACTCGCACTTGACCGGGTTTTTTTATTTATAACGACGTTAGACGCCGTAATGTCGGCGGTAACAGATAAACTTACGTAACAAACCGTATTTACTTTACCGAGGGAAATTTGAAACGAGATCAGAAATTGTAAGACGTGATGAAGAATTAAAGAGAAAACTTTAAAAAGCTGGCTGGTATTCTAGGGTGCATAGTTTCGATACCGATTTGATTTTTCCAAATTATAAACCGAATAAATATTTTTTATACAGTTTGGTCATCTTACCTCATAAGACGCTATGTCGTATACATATTTCTCCACGCGCTTCTGAGAAAAGGGGGTTGATAGACGGCCAGACACACGAACAACAAAGTGATCCTGTACGTACGGGTTCCATTTTTACCTATTGAAGTACGGGGCCCTAGAAACGTAAGATGTAAAGTAAACCCTCTGTTGGTCTATATAGCTGGTACACGTAGATACCTCTCAGATGAACTCGTAATCCTAAGGGCTGATTTGCCCTTCTACTTATACCCCTCTTCAACGCAGACTTAGTTGTTATTAGTCCTGAGTTGGTTTAACCTCCAGAGTTCCAAAGTCTACATAGTAGGTACATAAGCTTCAATAGTTAACTTTTTATTTTACTATAATGAAAGAAATGAAATGAAATAATTTATTCAGTAAGTAGGCCACAGGGCAATTTTACATGTCAGATTGTGAATCTACCGACATTTCCCAAGAGGAGACCGCTGTTGAGAAGAAAGCCGAAAGTATTTCTTTCCGTCTGATTATGAATGCATGTAGGAAGGTTAAGAAGGGTCTCCTTCGCAATCCATAATATCGTTTGTCCTAAAGTCAAATGCCATACCACTTTTACTCTAAACAGTTTTGACATATTAATAATTTGTCATAATGATTATTTGCCATAATGGTCTTACATCCTAATGATCATAAACCATAATATTACATTACCTAATGCTCTAAATACCTAATATGTTTTGTACTAATCTATGAACACATAAAACTTACGAGTCATAATATACAAAACCATAAATCACATGTCCTAAAGTCAAATGCCATGATGATTAGATTACTTGCATTATGATCATAACTATAATTACATTACCTAATTTCCTAAAGTCGAATGCCATATTTATAGTAGGCGTTAAATTTATTAGTGTAAAGTAAGAATCCTTAAGGCAGGTCAAACTTGGGCTAGGTTAGGTACGACGACGAGCGAAGCGAGGAGGAGTGTTAGGTTGAACTACGACCCTAACGAGCGAGCAAAGCTGGCGAGCCGCGCAGGTCCGACTTGGGGATCTATATCTGAATCCCTAACGTTTTTAACCTATTTTTGCATTCCCTAACGTTTTATGTCATAATGATCACTTGTCCTAACACACATATGCCCTAATTTTGGTTTCCCTAAAATCTTATTTCCTCATGTCACTTGCCATATTGATAATTTATCCTAATGTCATTTGTCACTAACCATCATTTGTCCTAACATTCATATGCCCTTATTTTGGTTTTAATCGCTCGGCTCGAGCACTGTTGTGGTCGCAGTTCTAACCTAACCTAACCGATTAAATTACTTTACTGGTAACAGTTCGGTGGTTGCAAAAGGGGAGGGGACTTTAAAAAACAAATTTTTTTTAGGGATTACTAGGAATTTGGCTAAAAATATTAGGGATATCGTTAGCTAGGGATATTGATGTTTCGGACAGTTGAATTTTAGAACAGACATTACGTTATGGAAAATGATTGTTATGGCAATTGATCGTTAGGGCTAATGCCCATTAGGACAAAATAGTTCGGGTGTGTATTTGTTCTCCAAAAACGAGCACTGAGAATAATATCTCATGTAGCACCAGGCACTCCCGGCAACTTTTTAAAGACAGAAACATAATGACACTCACATCACAATTATTTTTTTACATAATTAAGCATGTTCGATGTAATATACATCTCTTTCCACTGGCTACATACAAAAGCACACGTATTGCACAGAAACACGTAAACATGATGTCCACAGCACGTTGTCAGCTAGCAAAGTCGGGTAAAACAATGTCTATAGTGGGGCCAAAAATCTACAATAAAGTACCCGTCAATATCAAAGATATTGAAAATAATGTACGTAACGTTCTTCAATGTATTAAAGAAATGGCTAACAACCAATGCTTTTTATAACATCGACGAATTTTACGAATTTAATAATGAAATAACATAATAATTAATAATACTAATAATGTAACTACCTATTCCAATTTTTATTTAATAATTACTTAATGTTTTTTTTTTTTTTGAATAATTTGTATTTTGAAATTTAAAAGAATTTTTATAATGTATATTGACTTGTAAAATGTTGACATTTTATTAATAAATGAGTATGAGTATGAGTATGTGTGACTTTAGGACAAACGATGTTAGGGATCGCGAGGGAGACCCCCGACTTGGCTATGTAGTTATTAGGACACGTGGTGATTATGGCAACCAGGATTAGGATAAGTAACTATTAAGATATATGCTGATTATGGCAACCAGTATTAGGATATGTAACTGATAGGGCACTTGATCATTTGTACGAAAATAGTGAAAATAAGAATTAAGATATTCATATTAGGATAATCAATATTATGGCATTTACATTAGGATATAAACATTATTATGGCAAAAGATCATTATTACCCCAGTTATTATGGAATTTACAAATAGGACAAAGGATATTATGGATTCCAATATAGACCGGTTAAGAATTTTTGGTTAGGGTAAGAGGTTAAAAATTGTAAAATTGTATTTTGACTGTTTTGAACGGCACCGCGGTTTAAATTAAACCTGAGCTTCTTTTTTATTTTATGATAGCTAAAAATATATAAGTACCTATATTAAATATCGGATAAACATGTCCAATAACGGTAATAATCTAAATAGGCTACATTTTATATATTTTTTTTATCAGAAACTTTATCCAATGTGCGAATGTCCTAAACGATATGATTTATAGACGATCTTGGCCGCTAGCCAGCAAATGCCGACAAAATGTGAAAGCGACTGCAAATCTCTTTATTAGGTAGGTAAAATCAGATGATCTTCCAGAGAGAGTTTTCGGAGTTTACCACGGTGTGTTCTTATAGAAATATAATGCTCAATTGTCTCGGATAAATTAATATTTCGCAGTTAATTAATATTCCCAAACTGACATCTGAATTCGAGTGACATAATAATTATTTGAAAATTGGAGTTGGAGATTCTTTCTCTTTAAAATATAATGATGATGAATACAGACTTTAATGTAGTAATAAAAGTTACTGTGAAAAAAAAAATCTTAATTACGTAATTTATGTACTTAATTTTATTGAAGGATGAGAATATTCTCCAATGAAAAAAAATATGAAACTCATCGATTATGGCTCATTTTACTCAGGAGACTATTTATAAACTCAAATTTTAATAGAAAATAGCCGTCCTACATTTTGAATAGGTACGTATTTTCATTTTCCGTTTTGTTCCGACTTCGAGTGAGAATGTAGTCAATGCCCAATGCAAGATTCACGAACTGATAAAAATATTGAAAACCCTTTAAGAGGCCTTATTCCTTTTAATATGCTGATTGTTTAGACATTTTTCTCAATGATCAAACATGTTTCTTAACATATTATTTATGTTACTACCTAGAACAGGGCTCTTGGGATGAATTAGTATATATTTGAATTTTTCTTTGATAATTTTTTTTTCAAAAACTACTTGAAATTGACAAAATTCACGCGGTAAATTAGTTTTTTCAACTTATTTTCGACTGCACGCAATGAAAGCATGATTTAGTTATGTTGCTACCTAGAACTCGGGGAAAAGTATTATTCACTTCAACATATGATTGTAATTATCATTATATTTGCCATAATATGAAAAAAAATTTTTTAAAAGTAATAAGGCCTCTTAAAACTATTTCCTCGCAACAAACCTGATGTGATGGAGTACCGCACGGCCCCGCACCTGTCGCCACCGCCATTGATTGATGCTTCACCCGTGAAATAGATTAGCAAGTGGTAGCATCATTTACAAAAAGGAGTATCTTAGTAGAATAGATACGGCAGATAAGTCATTTTTGAATGGGGAAAATGTTCCAGCCACGATATCCGCTAGATGTTGGTTTATCTTGTTTGGTGTAAAAATACATATTTAGTTATACCAAGGGGAAACTTTAGACTCTTCTTAGGGACAACTCGAATCATGTATGACTAACGTTTTATTTGTAACTTCCAATTCTGAATTTCTTTGACTTCGGTAACATTAATATTCTATAAAGTTTGCTCAAAAGTGAAAAAACAGGTTTCATATTTTTATAGAAGTGAATACTGCAGCCGAAGTGTCGCAGTTTAAAAACACAAAAAATAAGAACCATCTAGTAGGCATATTGATTTAAATTCACACGATTTTTACACCAACCTGACATCATGTTCAAAACGTCGAGGTAATCAAATAAACACCTTTTGAACGAGATTAAGTCTCGTTTTGTTATAATAACATCCAGTACGTAGCATGAAGGCGTTACTGTGATCTTGTCGCATAATCAAAATCATAGCTTCATTACAGTATGTTCCATCAGTTTTTATTCAAAGCCGATTTTCGGTAGGTTTTGCCATATCTCACTAAACTGCCCGTATCTCCGTAACTAGAATCGACAAAGTGGGACGTTTTACTAAACACAGTCACATATTTACATTAGGTATATTCTCTAGTCTCTAATAATCTTATTCTTATTAATCTTATGTATTTATATCTTACATGTCTAAAATGCTAAAGTTCAAAAGAAATGCGCGTCTTTATTCCTTTAATCAAACTACCCTTTTGTTATCTTTATGACTCCATTTTTGCCTAAACATAGAACCCAACTTATCGTGCCAGTTTCAGCTATTGGGAGGGTCTATGATAATATAGAGTTCACAGGGCAAGATAAGTGCCACAGTACAAATGAGATTGTAAAATATTCACGATACCTCTTTTAGGGTTCCGTATGCAATCGCTGGTTATATCATAGAAACACGAAGATAAGAATCACTCATGTGGCTCGGAGATAAAATCCTATTAGCGGGTTATTACTTCCACACAAAGCCCGAGTTACTGGGTAGTGAGGGCTGTTTACCCCTTTTTTAACTGTATCAAGTTCTGTTAAAAAAAACGAAGTCAAATTTTAACCAACGACGTGGTTGGCGCAGTTCGTAGCCTACTGAGTGGGTTCGAATCCGGGCTAAAAAAGAAACTACTATAATACGTAGTAGAGTTTCTAAGCAGCGAAATTGTGCGCATCGGGTTACAAGCATGAGATTTCTACCACGCATAGAGCTCCCCAGTGATTATTTTCAGATATGGAGGGAAGTCAGATTCGTCCCCTGCGTGGCGGGAGAGCGGAGTGAATAGGACCAAGTACTGCTCTTTTCTTTTTTTATTTTTCATGCTTGTAACCCGATGCGCACAATTATGTTAGAAAACAGCGGACTAACAACTCTACTATAAACAATAGTGTACAAAAAGAAAATAAAGATGTGAGTGGACTGGGGCGAAATGAAACGAGATACCTATCTGTTTATCCTAAACAGAGGCTAAATTCGAGGTTATTTGTGACATACTTCTGATATGTATACTTAAACTTACACAAGTACATAATTATAATATACTACATACATATAGATTCATGTACTCATTGATAACATCATACTTAAAACATCTTATCTTAAAACAATACTTCTAGACAGATAGATCAGAAAGATGCTTGCGTAGCATGCGCTTAAAATAGGTTTGCTTTGCGCTTGCTTAAAAAATGCATTTTTTGTCCAAAAAATAGATTCCTCGTCCTTAATTTATCCGAAAATGATATATCGCATGCCATATTATGTATAGTTTTAGAGAAATGTTGCTTTAATTAAACCGCGGCAGCGTCGAACTTAACTAAACGCGCGGTGGCCCTCGATGTCTACCGGTCTGAATTCACTCAAGACCACTTAAGGATGAACTGTGCCAAGTTTCAGCGCATAGTCAAAAAGTGTACGGTGTCGTGCACTAACACCAGCTATACTGAGCCGGCGGTCCCGGGTTCGAATCCCAGCCAGGGAAAATATTTGTGAGATGAACTCAGATATTTGTGCTTGGGTCATGGTTGTTCTATGTATTTAAGTATATATTTATCTTTATAAGTATGTATATCGTCGTCTGGTACCCATAACACAAGCCTTCTTGAGCTTAATTTAGGACTAGATCGACTTGTGTGAGGTTGTCCGATATTTATTTATTTATTTAAGTAGTTCAAAACCGACTTTAGTTGAACACATAATAATAACTAAAAATTTATATGAACGCATCCTTATACGAACACTACTCGTGCGTGCGGGATCTTTCAGTTATTTTACACGTTTCTCTCATATTTTTATTTCACTTCATGTCACCAACAACCCCGAAGGTCCCATGCTTAAATTGCCAAAAAGACGTTACCGACAAAGTTTTCCTATATTTATAAGACTATTTGTACTTGATTCGATTTCAATGCTCTAAACACCGCCAAAAATACGAAGCTGGGAGAAATTGATTCACTTTCCGCTCCGACATTCGTATCAGATAAAGAGAGGCCTATCGAGTTGGGTGTCAGTCCTTTAAGAGGTTCTTTAGACATCTATATAAGCCTGATAGCACTAGTGATACTGTAAAAACATCTACAAAGCTTCGTTTATAATACTAGTATGAAAAAACATCTGAATTGAAAAATTTATTTATTTATTTATTCAAACACAAACACAGTATTACAGTTTACACAAAGGCACAGTAAGTATCAAAAATAACACACAAAAAAAAATGTAACTTCAACACATAACATAACAAACAAAATTAACATTGGTGAAAACGTAAACAATTTATTTAAAAACAGAAGATTCTCGAACATCCATCGCCTCACAGAACTTCAAACACTCCTCACAAACAACCGCCCAGCTACACGCAAAAACATCGCAGTCAGGTGCTGATGCGAGGAGAGCATTGAGGCTCTGCAATGCTCGAACAAGCGGAGAGTTCCGGTACGACACGGTGCGCGCCGCCGGCACAGCCAGCAGGAGAGACTGGCGCGGGCGAAGGTTAGCCTTCTTCTGTATTGAAGGGACATGGAGGCGTACCAGTTGCGCCACCAGGTCCATACAATCCAGGTCTCCTCTTAAGATCTTGCACGCCCCTATCAAAAGCCCAAGGTTACGCCTTACCTCTAGGGAATTGAATCCCAGGACACCTAGTAAAAACTGAGATGGGTACAGAAATGGATAGTACCTATCCATAAAATTTCTTGTAAAAGAACCTCAAAAAGGCTTTCTGAATTTTCTCTAGGAGTAACGCGTAAGTGGTCTCGTGCGGGTTCCACACAATAGAGGCTGCCTCAAGTTTACTCCTGACTAAGGCCGTGTTTATTTCTAGGGTAAAAAAAGACGGTCAAGTGCGAGTCGGACTCGCGCACCGAGAGTTCCATACAAACTATGAAAGCACTGTATATTGCACAATCGAAAAGATAAACTGTAATTTATTTATTTATTTATTTATTTATTTATTTATTAGGCTCACACAACAAATTACAGTCAATTACATACAAATTGTTGCTTATCGTCTAGGTCTGGACTATAACTCTAAACAGTGTGTGCACAGAAAGTTTAATAACATATATTACTAATTAATCGCTAGACAGAGAGTATATATGTTGTATTTGTAAGTAACAGGGTATGGAATTAATATTACGGCATTATTAATCTATACTTTTCTATGGTTGTGTTAGGCTTAAAATCCTATTTTGAGTTACACAAATAGTTTCTTAACAATATTTTTAAATGTAAGTAGCTTATGATTAAATATATCCAGAGAAGGGTGTTTAACTATAGTTTCATTATATAGTCGACACATTCGTATAATGGGATTGTAAAAAGAGGTGTTATTTTTGTAAATTTGGAGCTGGAATAATTTGTGAGACGGGTTGCGTGCCTTATATCGAGTAATGAAATTCAGAAGCGAAAGGAGAGAAGGACAATCAATATGCGCGTGAATGACTTTATAAAGAATAATTAAATCGTTGCATTTTCTGCGGGATGAAAGAGATACTACATTGAAGTGCTTGAGCCTGCTGATGTATGATCTGAGTTCTCGACCGAGATAAAGTCTATAGGAGAGAATGCTGAGGAACTGCTTTTGAACTCTTTCTATCTTGTCAATATGAATTTTGTAATAGGGTGACCAAATCGCACATCCGTACTCTAAAGTGCTACGAACTAGGGAGTAGTATAAATATTTCAAGGTATTAATATTTTTGAAATCTCTGGTGGAGCGAGAAATGAATCCGATCAGCTTAATGCTCTTAGAAATTAATTTATCATAATGAGTATGAAAGGTTAATTTTTCATCAAAGTGAACACCAAGGTCACGGATAACTGACGTGCGATTTAATTTATAATCTTTAAGTGAATAGTTAAATAAGATTTTTTGTTTTGATGATGTAAAGGATATAATGTAACATTTATCAGAGTTTAAAAACATACGATTTGTAGTGCACCAATCTGCTACAATATTAAGGTTATCCTGTAAAATTACACAGTCCTCAGTATTATTTATTGTTAAAAATATTTTAAGATCATCTAATAATAATAATAATAAAGTAATAATAAAGTATTTATTGACTCCACCACAAAGTTTACATTTGTTACAGTATAAATTCCTTAAGACTATTTATTTCTAATGCGGTGGAGACTGGTGCCCGAACTAGGCAGAGCCTGTATGACAGGTCACCAGGTCTCCATCCTTCAGATGTCTACAGCTAAGGAAATGTAGGATATACATTATAAAAGAACATAGCAAACTGCAGTAGATAAACAAACTAAATTAACAAAAAAAAAAAAAACTAGGAAACTAATTTTGGAATTGTAGGATATAAACTATAGTACAAACTAGCACAACGTCAGATAACGTCAGTAGATATACGAGTTGATTTATAAACAAATACATCTAGAACTTTAATTTTAAGCTGTTTGTATGTATGTGTGTGTGTGTGTGTGTGTGTGTGTGTGTGTGTGTGTGTGTGTGTGTGTGAGTATTTTCACGATACGGGCTTCAAAATATTTTCTGTTTCATAGTAGTCTAGGGTAAGTAGCCAGGATTTAGTTATTATTTTACAGGATTGTTTTGTGAGAGGGTAAGTGGATATTTTTGCATTTACTTTATTATAGAGGTAGCCACCTAAAAAACAGAAAAATTTTTGGGCGAAACGAGTTTTGAATTTCTTTGGGGGGCATATTTGATCTCTACGTCGTTTACTTGCCAGTACAGAAGGGTCAAAGTGTAATTTTGAGTGCTGTTTCAGTATGGTATTCAGAACGAAAAGTTTGCGGACTGTGAGTACTTCACAGTGTTTGTATAGTTCTGTTGTAGGGTAGGAAAAAGGTAGAAAATAGCTCACTTTAAGAATAGACCTTTGGGCTCGCTCTAATTGTAACATACAGGTTTTGTGTGCCCCTCCCCAGGACCCTATACAATAAGTTAGGATTGATTGGACCAGTGCAAAGTAAACTGTTTTCAGAACGCTGTCATCTGCAACATGTCGTAAATTTTTAAATATATAAATCAGTTTTCTTGCTCTTGATGTAAGAAGTTTAATATGGTCCTGAAAATTCAGTTTACTGTCTATTACGATACCAAGGTATTTAATGCTATCTGTTTTAGTAATATCGTTGCATTGGCAACTAGAAGAGTCATGATTTCTACAAGAGTGAGCTGTTATTGAGTAATGATCAAGGTTAGCGCGATTATTGGATTTGAAGGAGAAAGTAATATATTTTGTTTTTTCCACATTAAGAGTGAGTGCATTTTGGTTTAGCCATTTGGTCACCATGTTAAAGCCACTCTGAGCATATTGGAAAACTTCTTCCCATGATGATCCGTGAAAGAGTAAGGCAGTGTCGTCGGCATAAGTAATTATTTTACCTTTAGGTAGTTGGAGCTCGCACAGGCTCGCACATATCTGCATATAGAAGACAAGGGCAAGACAGATGCTCAATCAAGTCATTGATGAAAATAACAAACAAGAGAGGTCCTAAATGAGAACCTTGCGGAACGCCTGAAGTTATAGTGATTGGTGCAGAAAGATGTCCTTTGATATTTATAAGCTGACTTCTATTATTCAAATAAGAACGAATCCATCTCAACAAATTGCCATGAATTCCGTAACCTTCTAGCTTTTTGACGAGTATTGCGTGATCAACTTTATCAAAGGCCTTTGAAAAATCTGTATATATTGAGTCTACCTGAGTTCTCTTTGCAAAAGCACAGCACAAATAATTTTTGTACACTAGTAGATTACTGAGGGTAGACCTATTTGAGACAAAACCGTGTTGATTAGGAGAAATAATTGTTTTAAAATGTGAATAAAAACAGTTGTATAGGACAGCTTCAAATAACTTAGCGAAGATTGATAAAATACTGATGGGCCTATAATTTTGACATTGACTTTTTTCTCCAGATTTGTGTATAGGTATAATGTGAGCAATTTTCCAAAGAGTCGGAAAAACACCCGCCTTAATAGATTTGTTAAAAATGATGCAAAGAGGTAAACAGAGCTCCTGACCGCAATTTTTTACAAACACTGGAGGTATGCCATCAGGACCAGCGCCTTTGTCACTGTCAAGACCTTTAATTTTAACATGAATGTCATCAATATTCACATTAGTATCGCATAAGCTGATGTTAGTTTTTAAGGAACCTGGGAATGTGTATGTGCTAGAATCAGTAGATTTTTCAAAAACGGAACCAAAGTAGCTTGAGAACATTTCGCATACTTCTGTGGGATTTGATGACACCAAGTTATTATATTTCATAGTGACAGGAACAGAGTTATTGCCTTTTTTCTCATTAACATATCTCCAGAAGTGTTTAATATTATGCCTAATTGATTCTTGTACCGAACTGATATATGTATTGTAACAACTGTCAATAAGTTTTTTGCATCGTGTCCGAAGAAGGTCAAAGCTGTCATAGTCACGTGGGTTACCAAATTTCTTATAACGCCGATGGTATTTCAATTTTTCCTTTAGAGAGCGAACTAATATCGGGTTGAACCAACTAGGGTACATACGAGATCTAATTATTTTCATTGGCGTGTGTTTCTTGATAATTTCATTTAATTTATCATGGAATATTTGCACAGCGGCATCTACATCGATATCTGACAATAGTAGCTCCCAGTCGACTGCAGCCAATTCCTTACGTATTTCATCAAAATTACATTTATAAAAGTCGGCTCTTTCGTTATTACGAGGAATAATGGCCTTAGGTGAAGAAGTTACGATATCAATATCCATCAGCAAGGCAGGATGATGTTCGTCAGTTCGACTTAAGGGTGCAGCACCATAGACGCTAACTTTGCCAACATTTGACAATATGAGATCCAAAAATCGATTGTTTTTATTTGGGACATTATTATACTGTGTAAGATTGCACAAGGAGATGGTATCAAGCAATAAGTCAGATTTTGGATCACGAGTGGAAATTGAAGGAGACATGTCTGAGGAGTTAGGTAGTTTTGTCCAGTGAATGTGGGGTGCGTTAAAATCACCAACAAAGATGAATTCAAATTCCTTATTAGAGTGTGACATTTTGCTTTTAAAATTAGTGTAAAACAATTTAAGTTTTGCTATTTCCAAATCTGGTGGTAAATAACAAACACAAATAATTATGGTACAATTGTTAGTTACATCGACTTGAAGCCAGAGATCCTCAACCTCACTCTCCCACGCACACAAGCGATTAGCCGTCAGGTGCTTTTTAACTGCTATCGCAACGCCACCGCCCTCAGTTTTGTCGAGTGACGTAGACCCCCGATCTCTACGATGTATATTATACCGAGAGTCCAGGAATTCAGCGTCGTGGACGTCGTCATTTAAGTTTGTTTCCGTCAAACAAATAATGTCGTAGTTGCAGTTTAGAATATTAAGATACAGTTCTTTTAACTTACTTCTAATTCTATTTACATTCTGGTAGTAAATTAACATAATTTAAAGCATAATACAGTAAAAAATATAAGCAAATGAGTATAACCTATGGCAAAAACTAAAAGCAAACCAAATTACACAATTTTTTTTAGGCTATTAGTGTCTTTAATATGTATAGCGTCGGAGTCCTCATTCTTGCGCACATAAATTTTCCCGTATCTTGTCCAAACGATTGAATGTCCCTTCGCTTTGGCTACTTTCCGAGTCTCCGCAAGCAGCAGTTTACATTCCGGTGAGAGATGTTCTACAACGTATACCCGTGTACTTTCACCAGGCATTCCGAGATGGGAAGTATTGAGTAGCTCAGCGGAAGAGGCCCCTTCAGAATTTCTAATCGATTTGTTGAAGCGGCTGACCATCGAAAGAACTGTATCGCGAAGAAGCGGGGACGAAAGAGTGACTAATATGTTACGAGGCCTGGCAGATTTGGCATCCATTTTAGCCACTCTGCGGCAGGCCGTGATGCAGTTGTCCGGTAGTGTCATTTTGATTGTGGCACAAAGATTTTTGAAAAGAAGAAGCACATTTTCGTTCTTTTTTTCAGGGACCACCTGTAATTCTAAATTGTACGAGCGCGAAATGTTTTCCATATTTGACAGGCGTGTGGTCACGTTTTGGAGGCTTGTCTGCAGCTTAGCATTCTCATTTTCGAGGGATCTAATTATGTTATCCTGTTCAGTGATTAAAGTCTTGAAGGTGTTTTGCTCCGCGCAGATAAAGTCAGTAGTGGCGGTAAAATCGTTTTCAAGGTCTTTTATAACAGACTTCACTTCGGACTGCACAAGTTTTTTTACATCCTCTTGGATTGCTGACCGAAACGTATTCATAAACGCCGACAAAGAACTATTCAGTTTATCTTCAATGAGGCAGGATACTGAGGTATTAATTTTTTTATCTAATAACGAACTTATTTCGTCTATTGTCACCGACTCTCGAGCAACTTGGTGACGGTTGACTGGAGTCACAACAGTACTGTCCCTGTGATTGTCGCCGGGAGCGCACTGACTGCTATCCAATGACATGTCCAGGCTGAGCTCGCCCATGGGCAGCTGATGACTGCGTACCGGCGTGTCCGGGTTGGACCGTAAGCGACGAGTGTTGACATTACTACAGCTCGGGCAGACCCATGATTTTAAAAAGTCGGGGTGAAGCGAGTTGAAGTGGTCTCCGTTGATATTTAAACATTGCCTGTGGTATTTTCTTGAACAGCAACTACAGTTAAAAACATCATCCGTAGGCTTAATCTCGGTATGGCATTGGGCATCGCATTCCATTCTTGATGTAAGTATTTATCAGTTTCAATAAATGTAAACAACACACAGGACAATACAGGTGCTGCCCTCTTGTTGCAGTTGCTAAGAGTATTGAGCTATGAATAGATACAGTCACAGCTAAATGCTTTATTGATCGGAGCAGTGGCGTGGCGGTTTCCAACAATGATCATAGATGGCACTGTAGTTAGTAAGTGTCGCGATGATGTAGCGTATTTTGACAGGTAGATTGATAAAATATCACGAAATAAAAGTCAACACTTAGCTTGCACTGTTTAAAATTATAAAATTCATATGTTAAAATTGTTATCCGTGTGAGTGTTGTTTACCATGTTCGGAATGTTCGGATGCAGTTAACAGCTGACAGGAATCTGACACTGGGTGGGTACGTAACACTGTTTCAATTGTTTTTTACTCATAAACGTTAGTCGCACTGCTAGGTTATACTTTACACTTATAAACACAATCACAGCGTATGTAACGCAACAGTTTTAAGTATGATTAGGCAGTTAATGCAATTTTAAACTATATAATTTGTCACCACTGATAGTGCAGACATGTTTACTCGAGAAACGCCATCTAGCGAAAAAAAAAAGTTAATTATCGATAACTATAATTTTCACCATTGAAAAACAGTTTTTTTTTTGTACTTTAAATAAACGTAATTTCAGAAATTTCCCTATGCTTGTAGTATTTAAGACATTATTACTGGTAATACCAAATTTCATAGTGTCAGGACAACGGAAAATAAATAATGTTTTTGATTCCCTTGAGAGTTTTTTGCGGCATAAACGGCCGTATCTTTTTTTATAGTTTGCTTAGAAGCTTTTTTTCACAGCTTCAAGGAACTACACCTGAGTATAATTATGGTATGACGCGTATGGTTTTAATTTCAACTCGATACCTCCACACGTTCCCGAGATAAAGGGTCTTGACCGACAGACGGACGGACAACAAAGTGATCCTACAAGGGTTCCGTTTATCCTTTTGAGGTACGGTAGGGTTCCGTAAAGAAAATTTTATCGGTTGTGACGTTCAATAATTTCGTCACCTTAAAGCGTATCGCTTAAAGAACTTTTTATTGGTACAAAGGAAACTCGATAATGCTGAAAAATTAAAACATGCCTCAGGTGAAAGTAATAAAGAAATTTACGAGCAAATAAATAGAAATTATGAACCCTAAATTTAACTTAAGGAGCTTCTAAATATCGTTGAAAAACTAGCGATAAATCTTTGCACCATCTGCACGTCGTTTGGAAGACGAACTTCAATTTTCTATCAATTCAATTCACATTAACGTCTCAGATAATCTTGATTTATTTTCCATTGAAACTTTAACAGATCAAAAGAACTGATGTAAGAGTTAATTGATTCGTATTTAGTCGACATTAGTTTGAGTAAAATATAGTTTGACTTTGACTTCACCTTTAATTGGGTTTAAGCGGGATGCGTGCAAATAGGTTTGGAGTTTACAAACAGTAATAAAGATTGAAGCCCGAAGGCAAATTCACCCCTTTAACACATAACGCGTATTAGTTTGATATAGAATTATTATAGAATAATATAAAATACATGTATTGTTTTATTTTTTAAATTGTGACGCCTAGAGACCCATACACTTCTCTAAGAAATTTAGTTTTAATATTTTTTTTTTCTTTTGTTTATTTAATAATTTTTCAGTCCTAACTTTTCTGAGGATTTAAATAAAATTAATTTATTTTGTTTTGCATGGTTGTGACGCCTAGAGACTATGTACATCTCTAAGAAATTTAAATTAAGTAATTATTCTGTTGCATCAGTTATTTATTTTGACCCCTTGAGACCTCATACATCTCAACGGAATTAAATAATTTCATTAATTAATTATGTATACCTATCTATATTGCGTGTCGTGACGCATCTACATCTCTGAAAAAAACACTTTATTTCATATAATTATTAGTGTAAACATTGATTTGTACTAGAATCTTGTACTTCTCCTCTAACATGTATCAATTACCTATTTATAATATAATTACAACAAAGAAAAAAGACAGGTGACTATAGAGGTGGACGACTTAGCTTTATACAAAATTTTGGCCAAAACTGAGGTAATTTATCCAGGGTAAACATAAAAAGTCCATGAAACATTTCATATAATTGTATTAGTTATTAAGTATAATTTACGAAAAAAATACTTACTGTTGAGTTTCTTTCGGCTTTCTTCTAAACAGCGGTCTCCTCTTACGAAATGCCGGTAGATTCACAATCTGACTTGTAAAAGTGCCCTTGTGGCCTACTTACTGAACAAATTACTTCATTTAATTTCATTTCACGGAGAATTGTAGTCCTACAAAGTTACCACTAGGGGCGCCGTACTATTCTCCATACAAATCGTTTACGCAGTCGCTGGCGAGTAGGTATGGTGTACTCCGTGTACTACGGTCAGATCACTGTAAACTCGTATCTAGGGTACTGTGCCTGCCCAGGAATAAACATTCGAGTTCATCATTTATTTATTTATTGTATATGAGTTCATCATACAAATTTATGCCCATGCCGGGATTCGAACCGCCAACAGGACTGCCGGCTCTGTATCCAGCTGCACTACCACTGTGCCGCATCGTGGCACGATGCCGCGTCATACCACGATGCAATGTCGTGCTTTTAGGGTTCCGTACCCAAAAGGTAAAAAACGGGACCCCACATTACTAGGACTCCGCTACCCGTCTGTCGTCTTCCTGTCTGTCCGTCTGTCACGAGGCTGTATATCCTTGGCTAGCTACCACGTCGGCTAGCTACCACAGTTGAAATTTTCACCGATGATGTATTTCTGTTGCCGCTATAACAACAAATAGGTACTAGTACTATTTGTTATGAAAAAAAGCTGCACTTTGTGATGGAAGCAAGCCGTTTTGCACAGTGATAACATAGACCAAAATAAACGATTTCACTCGAGGCGAAATTAGTTTCACCCCTTAGGATAAGAGATGGCGCCACTTATTCAAAAAAAGTTTAAAAAATTGTAAATCCTGAACGGATACTCCGATTTTGACGAAAGAGGTGCCAAACGGCAGATAATTACCCAATTTAACATAAAAAAAATTGAAAACAGGTAAAAAATTATTTTCGATACCCAAAAAATTATAATTTCTGAAAAAATATTTAAATTTGTGATTTTTTGAAATTTTACTCGCAAAAATGTATGTACATGGTACTTTTTTTATTTATTTATATTAATATACAACTAATTTTACATTTATAAAAAAAAACCCCATATCATTAGCTCGTATAGTTCCAAAGTTATTGAAGAATACAGACATGGCGCCGCTGGGTCAAAAAATCTTACAAAAAATCTAAAACCTCAACGGATATTCCGATTTTGATAATTATGGTGCTAATCGACAGATAATGACTTAAATTAGTTTTAAAAAATGAAATAAAAATTCAAATAGGCAAAAATAATAATAAATACAAAAAAAACACACATTTTGAAAAATAAAATCATTTTTTTTTTGGGACTTTTATGTAATTTCATATAAAAAAATATATGAATATGGCTTAATTTTACTTATGTTTATTATAACACTATTAATTGCTCGTTTAATAAAAAACCGCATATCAAGAACTTGTACAGTTCCAAAGTTATTGAAGATTTTACTATAGGGTGCCGGTGCGATGTTGCCGCCGCACGTGCAACTTATGTACATGTATTTATAAAAGTATTCTCCCGCATCGAAGGTACTGATTACCCTGAAAATATAACCACAATTGAAAGTACAAATAATAATCATCCCAAGTAGCACACAACACACTTATATCCCTTATACAGCTTAAATTAGAGTTTTAACGGGTGACTATAGGCTGTTATACAACCTGTTTGCTAATATCACAAGTATATTAGATGCTAAGTAGCATTTCTGAATCAATATTTTACTTACTTTACGTTTTATTTTCACTTTGGTCTTTGCAGGCTTTGCATTGTAACGTGCAAGTTAGACTGTCGCATCAGCAACAACAACGCATTGTCCTTGTGCCACAGCCCAATTTGTATCCATAATCTTCAAGGAGTTTTCAAATTGAACTAACCTTCAACTATTGTGGATTCCATCTACCTTTGATGCCGTTTCATTCCCAAAAAGAAGGACTTGGGCCTCGATATTTCCAAATTAAAACGTGAACCCACACTTGGTTTGCATGAAACGGTATTCAATGGCAGCTGAAATGGACACAAGCTTGTTTAGTTTAGTGTTTTTTAGTTTAAACAGATCTTTTCGAATCGCATTAACAGAATATGCTCTGTTGGAGCATCGTATAGCCTGCATGTGAATCTGGGACCAACAACGTTACGATTAATTGAGAACCAATGAATGACATTAATATAGACTTTGATTGAATCTTACACGATTTTCACACATTATATTAAAATAATAAAACGGGACTTAATTGCGGTAAATAAACATTTTTGTTATAGGTAATAATGAATGACATTAATTATGTAAACACACCCCAAACAAAAAGAAGCAAAAATGGCCCTAAGTAACCGTTTCACATGAGCCATTACGTATCCAGAGAGAATTTCTATAGATAGCGATGTATTTGTAAAAGCAGTAGTTATTTCAGGGTATAACATGCATGTTTTAAAACAGGTCTCTTTTCTTATTGTATTGAAATTAGACGCTTTCACAGATGAAAGCTTTGAAGTGCAGTCATCATTAAAGTAATAACTGTTTTGTAAACTGCTACTAGTACGACCGTCGCACTGACGACTACAATTTGAATGCTTCGATGCTTTCACAGAGCTGGCGACAAGCCTTTCGCCGACTACTTCAGCTACCATTGAACAACATGTTCTGCGTGTAGCGTTTTAAGCGAGCCAAATGTGAAAAAAACGTCTAATTTGGATATATATTCAGTCCCAAGTCCTTTCTTTTTGGGAGTCGAATGGCGTTGGAAGCAGATTGCAGGTGCGATCCACAAATCACAATAGAACAGTCATTATGGGTGCAAATCGGACTGTGGCAAAATGCGTTGTTGCAGCCGATGCAACGGCCTAACTTGCACGTTACATTACAATGCAAAGTTTAGTGAAAATAAAATGTAAAGTAAGTAAAATATACTTGTGACATTAGCAAACAGGTTGTATAAGAGCCTATTCACCCGTTAAAACTCTAATTTAAGCTGTTTTAAGGGATATAAGTATGTTGTGTGCTACTTGTGATGATTATTATTTGTACTTTCAACTGTGGTTATATTTTCAGAGCAATCAGTACCTTCGAAACGGGAGAATACTTTAATAAATACATGTACATAAGTTGCACGTGCGGCGGCAACATCGCACCGGCAGCACCCTATACTAAAATATTCAATAACTTTGGAACTGTACAAGCTCTTGATATGCGGTTTTTTTATTAATCGATCAATTAATAGTGTTACAATATACATAAGTAAAATAAAGCCATACATTCATACATTTTTTTGTATGAAATTACATAAAGCCCCCAAAAAAATGAATTCTTTTTTGCTAAATGTGTTTTTTTTTTCCTTTTTGCCTATTTGAATTTTTATTTTACTTTTTAAAACTAATTTACGTAATTATCTGTCGATTAGCACCTTAATTATCAAAATCGGAATATCCGTTGAGGTTTTAGATTTTTTGTAAGATTTTTTGACCCAGCGGCGCCATGTCTGTATTCTTCAATAACTTTGGAACTATACGAGCTAATGATATGGGGTTTTTTTTATAAATGTAAAATTAGTTGTATATTAATATAAATAAATAAAAAAAGTACCATGTACATACATTTTTGCGAGTAAAATTTCAAAAAATCACAAATTTTAAATATTTTTTCAGAAATTATAATTTTTTGGGTATCGAAAATAATTTTTTACCTGTTTTAAATTTTTTTTATGTTAAATTGGGTAATTATCTGCCGTTTGGCACCTCTTTCGTCAAAATCGGAGTATCCGTTCAGGATTTACAATTTTTTTAACTTTTTTTGAATAAGTGGCGCCATCTCTTATCCTAAGGGGTGAAACTAATTTCGCCTCGAGTGTAATCGTTTATTTTGGTCTAAATTATCACTGTGCAAAACGGCTTGCTTCCATCACAAAGTGCAGCTTCCAGGCCAAAACCGTCCATAACAAGTAATACTATACTAAAAACAAAATTAAATAAATCAATAAACAAACGTGATCGGTTGTGTTAACTTTGCACCTCATTTGTATGCGGCGCCGTACATATCAGGTGCAAGCTTAACCGGCCAGTTAAGATGGGAAGTGTTTGTACGGAACCCTCGGAGCGCGATTCCGACTCGCACTTGGACTTGGCCAGTTTTTAGGGTTCCGTACCCAAAGGGTAAAAACGGGACCCTATTACTGAGACTTCGCTGTCCGTCCGTCCGTCCGTCCGTCCGTCCGTCTGTCACCAGGCTGTATCTCAACAACGGTGATAGCTAGACAGTTGAAATTTTCACAGATGATGTATTTCTATTGCCGCTATAACAACAAATACTAAAAATAAAATAAAATGAATATTTAAGGGGGGCTCCCATACAACAAACTTGTTATAGATTATATATATGTATAGGTACGGAACCCTTCATGCGCGAGTCGGGCTCGGACTTGCCCAATTTTTAATGATGTTTTGGCTCTAAATCTTCGCATTTGGCTGGAATATCACGCCATAAAGAAAAGAGTTACTGAAATTATGTGACACCATAAAGGAAAAGCCATAAAGCTCAGGAAATAATAGAAAAGGAATAAAAGTGAGCTGTGCATTTTTTCCGTTAAGTGAAGAAAGGGATTTATGCGAAGACCATTCAGTTCACATCTGGTATTTTATTAATTCTGTTCCATTGTGCAAGTGTATATACTCGTATAACAATTATAACTATAACTTTCATTATGATTGTAATTTTTATAAAGAGCTACAATTGATGAGAGGTTTCAATACTGCAGCCATGTTGCTCTAACGAAAAGTTATTTTTTTATAATTTAATTACACTTGTATATTTTTCAGATTTTTCCCTATTTTTGTACTACTTCTAGGTCACCGGAAAATACCCTGTAGTGTATTTTTTTATTCATACACGGTAGTATCTTTTCTTATGTTAACTTAGGAGTTTGATTTTTTCACAGTTTCAAGGGTATGTAGCCCTGATTTTAAATTTCAACTCGATACCTCCGATACGATACGTTTGTAATATAAGACGGTACCCTTGTACCAAATTTTATAGTTCTAGGTCAACGGAAAATACCTATTTACTCCCCTCTTGAAGAACCGCATACTGTAGCCCCCGGGGAAAACCTCGGCAGGGAGCTCATTCCACATGTGGAGCGTATCCTCGGCATGTGGAACGAGCTCCGAGCTCCTGCCGAGGTTTTTCTATAAGGATACCGTTCCTTATGAGGTATGGAACCTTAAATTTTTTAAGTCTTTCACACTGGTAACTTACTATGTCGTAATATATTAGCGATATCTCCGTTATATGACTGATAACGAATTTAGCCCACCCATAGCCATAGTCAATTAGATTTAAATCCAAACAGCTGTTTGAAAAGGGTAAATTTAAATACCGAATTGCGAATTGTAAAAAGACTTTATTCTTAGGTACAGTTCATTGAACTCTGAACGATTGTAACGCTATTGTAATACCGGTGCGATGATTAAAAAAATCCCTAAGGGCCAAGTTCAAGGTCATCCCCTTTTCACGCTCTAAGCACTTTCTATTAGGATTTTCCACATCGCTTTCGGTGAAAGAAGGAAAGTGTTTTCCTTTATATTAGAATGAAATTATAAGGATTCTTGGATCTTAACTACTGTTCACCGCTCCTACGACTGACTACGAACGCGCGATGATTTAGTCCGCCGATTTCGGAAAGCGGAGGCGAGCTCTCTGGTGTCCACTGATAGGTCATTAGCGCTGTTTACGACGCGTAGTGAGCTGGTTCTTACGATAGGTTATTGTCATTTCTAAAATTTTGTCGAAAATCAGTTTTCTGTGGAGAAGGGTAATTAATATTTTCTTCGGTTCCCGTGACTGTCACACATTTAAATAAAACAATTTAAACGGATTATATCACGTATATTAATTTGAGCCTCCCTGACGATTCGGTAGCTTTCCAGTTACCGTTGTCAAAGGTTGAAAACGATAATTGGAGAGCTACTGAAACGTCAGGTCCGCTAAAATAATTAATATACGCGATAAAATCGGTTTAAATTGATTTATTAAGAGGGACAATTATTTGAGAAAAAAAAAATTAACCGCGCGTTGCACTATTCGTGGCGTGGCGCCAGATATACAGCGCCATCTGTTGTTTAAAAAAAAATCTCCGCTGATCCCACCCAAACGGCTGGACGGATTTTAATCATTTCTGGTACAGGGCTAGCAGTAGCTGGACATCCAATAAATAAATATCGGACAACCTCACACAAATCGATCTAGTCCCAAATTAAGCTCAAGAAGGCTTGTTTTATGGGTACTAGACGACGATATACATACTTATATAGATATATATATACTTAAATACATAGAACAACCATGACCCAAGCACAAATATTCGAGTTCATCACACAAATATTTGCCCTGGTCGGGATTCGAACCCGGGACCGCCGGCTCAGTAGGCGGGTGTCTACAAACCGAGCCAAACGCGTCGTCAATGATGGTTGTAGGCTACTTTTTACTGGTTATAGGCTACTTTTTACCCGTCTACGATAAATATTGCTATTTTATTGATACTGTTTTCTTCTTACATATTCATCTATGTCAAACAGTATTACCGCCATAATATCTGCTCCTAACGTTTAATGAATAAATCTGAATATAGAATCTCATGTACACAGGGCATACGCAATGTTGCCAACGTCACAAAATAGGGTACTACCTAACTATGCCAACGTGCGTGACCAAAACATTGCCAATATAGCCGAATAGAATGTCGTGTCAAATAAATACCTATGTTACATAAAAACCGGCCAAATTCGAGTCACTCGCGCACCGAGGGTTCCGTACAAACACCTTAACTGGCCAGGTTGTTAAGTTTGCACCCGTTATGTATGGCGCTGCATACAAATAAGGTGCATAGTTAACGCTACTGATCACGTTTGTTGTATGGGAGCACCACTTAAATATTGATTTTATTCTGTTTTTAGTATTTGTTGTTATAGCGGCAACACAATCATGGTTAATGAGAAACAATCTGGTGACAGACGGATAGCGGAGTCTTAGTAGGTAATAGGGTAGGGTTTTTTACCCTTTGGGGGCGGAACCCTAAAAATGCCACCGTTATATTGAATCTTTATGGATTGTTCTTGCCCGCGGCGCGTGTACCGGCAACAGCCTGCTACTTAATATAAGAACAAAGCCAATATCACAGGAACCGTTCCTGTCGGGAATGTGGTTAAAATTCATGAAAAACGCATTTCTGGAAGTCTTTAATATACGACAGCTGTACATAAATTATAACCTTCTTTCTTTATTTACTGCAAATACTTGTATATTGTAGAGATAATTGAAATTCAACGTAGTACAAGCTGAGAATAAAAAGTAAAGGCCCTAAAAGCTATTTGACAGTCACAATTGTACTTTATTGGTTATTGGAGTTAATTGCGTAGCCAATGGACGTGGGGCGTGGCTACACGAGGATAACTAATGTTAGGAATGCCTCGTCGGCCGGGTCCTAACACTGACATCTACGATAGCTCAGTAGAAGAACGTAAGAAATAAACACAAGGGTAAACGAAACGATATATATATTTAACGCAAACAAATCAACAAAATAAAGATCGGAGCACAATTAAATTTAACACACAAAATTAACACGCGAATTTACAATTAAACCTTAACTAATGTAGTCCTTTATCTAACACTGACTAACAAGATGGTATACACAGGAGTAAGAGACTGGATGGAAGTACTAGCGGATCGCTGATCTACGCACTTGAGTAACAGAGTGATGACTCGATGTTGACTGAAGTTGTACTACTACGGAGTCGTAACTCTACGCAGGCAAAAGTTGTACTACTACGGAGTCGTAACTCTACGCAGGCAAAAGTTGTACTACAATTTGTGAGAAAAATGGGCGTCCTTTTATTTGATCCGTTACATGTCTTAGGGGGACGCCCGCTCTGTTACATTTTACTGATTTTCTGTTAAATTACAATAGTTATCTTAAATTCAACTTATGAATAACATGGAGGTTCGTTTATAGAACATAATTACATTTATGATTTTCATGTGAGAGCTCCCGCTTAATTACAGTGATATAAAATCTATATGATTTCTTTGTCTCGACTCAGAGGCCGTCTCGCTCACACGGGTCGAGATCTACACCTTTCTTGTCCCTCATATCGCGCCGCGCTCGGCGCGTCGTGTTATTTCTTTGTTTGCCGTGCTCGCAGCAAGTTGCGGCCGGTATAATGTTAAGTGATTTTACTTATATGTTCATGAGGAACATTAATACAAAGTTTCAGGATATTCTAATTTTTATCCTTAAGTTTTACATTCAACGTAAACAAACATGATTCCTTTGTCTCGCGCTGCGAGTGGAAAGTTACCAGGATGAGTCATACTTGTTTACTTTTAAGACGCCGTGGTCTTTTAACTATTCTACATAGTACTTGGGAGCTCTCTTACAGTAATGTTTTTAGGAAAAATAAGTGTTATACACACATAATATGGCCGCTTTTTAGGGCATTAGGAAAAATAGGAATATATTATTTATTTCGTCTTAATTCTAATTTTAGCTAATCGTTTACAGATATATTATTTATTTATTTATTTTAAATACGCCTAGCTGTCCGTAACAGAGCTCCCCCCGCCGAGCTCCCGCGTAGGCTCGGGTTGCAAGGGGAGGACAGCTAGTTTCCTCGCAGGCCGGCGAAAAACTCCTCCTTTGGTGCGAACTTCGACGTTGCGCACCTCTCCGTCGGGACCCGGATGCGTTGCCTCGACGATCCCCTTCGGCCAGACGTTGCGCGGCAGCGTGTGGTCAGCTATCACGACGTAGTCGCCGGGCTGGATGCGTTGCTCGTTCCCCGTCGGTGATGATTGCCTGGGCGCGAGTGTAGGTAGGTACTCGCGAACCCACCGCGCCCAGAATAGGTCGGCGAGCGCCTGGCTGGCCCGCCAGGTGCGTCGGTCGGCTTCTCGGCAGGGCCCGACGAGCGGCGCTGCTGTAGGCGCGCCCAGCAGGAAGTGGTTAGGCGTCAACGCCTCGTTGTCGGCCGGATCGACGGACACGTGGGTGAGTGGCCGAGCGTTGACAGTTTGCTCGGCCTCGGCGAGCAGCGTGGCGAACACCTCTTCTTTGGGTGCCTGCGTGTGTAGCGTCGCCGTTAGCGCGGTCTTCACAGACCGCACCAGTCGTTCCCAGGCGCCGCCTTGATTTGGTGCGCCGGGAGTGATGAAGCGCCAGTCCAGGCCGCGATACAGCCCGTAGGTGCGTAGCGCAGGCAGCCATTCCGCGTAGGCCGCCCGTAGCTCGAGGTCCGCGGCCCGGAAGCAAGTCGCGTTGTCGCTCCAGATTTGAGCGGGCCATCCGCGCCTCGCGGCCAGCCGCCGCAAGGCCATGATGGCGGAGTCAGTGGACAGCGTGTGGACTGTCTCTAGGTGCACGGCGCGTGTTGACAGGCACGTGAAAAGCGCCACCCAGCGCTTTTCTCTGCGGCGGCCGACGGTGACCCACACAGGACCGAAGTAGTCGGTCGCTGTGTAGGTGAAGGGCCGCTGGCACGGCTCGAGGCGGGCTCGCGGCAGGTCTCCCAGCGCCGGGACGCGGGGTTGCGTGCGCCGAAGCACGCAGGTTCGGCAGGAGTGCGCTACAGCGCGCACAGTGGGCCGCAGGCGTAGCACCCAGTACTGCTGCCGGACATCGTTGACGACGCGCTCGTGGTTCGCGTGCGCCGCTCGCTCGTGCTCTCGCTGCAGCCACAGCCGCACAAAGGGATTGCGGCCGTCCAGGATGGCCGGGCGTCGGTTGACGTAAGCGGGCGCGGCGTCGATACGCCCGCGCACCCGCAGCAGGCCATCTTCTTCGTCGATGTACGGGTCGAGCTTGTATAACTTGCTTTTCATATCGATCGGCTGTCCGCGGGACAGCGCTCGCAGCTCAGCCGGGAAGTCTTCTCGCTGCGCCTGTTGCAGCCACATGTGTTCGGCGTTTTTGATGTGCTTCTGCTGCAGCTCGGTAGGTTGTTTTGTTCGCAGGCGTTCCACGAACTGCAGCAGGCGGGCGGTCGTGCCTATCAGTCGGTTATAATTTGAGAACCGACTGACATCCGGCAATGGCGACTCCCATCTCTGTGTGGCTGCAACTTGGGCTTCTGTGTGGCTGTCTTGCGGCGGCGTCGGCGTCTCTCGCGGCCACTCGGAGGCCGGACGTTGTAAGAAGTCCGGCCCGCAGTACCACCGGCTGGCGGCGTCGAGGCGGCGTGTGCTATCGGCTCGCGTCGCGTCGTCAGCGGGATTTTGTTTCGTCGGCACCCATCTCCATTGCTCGACGTTGGTGGTCTCGGCGATCTCGCCGAGACGGTGCGCGACGTAGGCGCTGTAGCGGCGGGCGTCGTCGCGCACCCAGTGTAGCACGGTTCTGCTGTCCGTCCACAGGAACGTGTCGTCGATGCGTAGACGATGTTCTTTGGCGATGCTGCCAGCTAGTCTCGCCCCGATGAGCGCAGCTTGCAGTTCAAGGCGTGGAATGCTCAGCTGCCGCGTCGGGGCTACTTTAGCCTTGGCAGCGACGAGGCTCACACGGGCGTCGTCGTCTTCTTCTTCGCGCCAGTACGCTACGGCCGCGTAGGCTTGAGCGCTGGCGTCTACGAAAACGTGTAGCTCACGTTTCGTAGCTCCCCCCGTAGAGGCGTAGGGGCGCGGCAGTCGCAGGGCGGCTACGGATTGCAGACCGCGTAGCCAGTCAGCAAATTCGGCAGCTTCAGTGGGCGGCAGGGCGGCGTCCCAATCGAGCTTCAGTTCCCACAGTCGTTGCAGCAGTATTTTCGCAGAGATTGTGTAGCTCGCGAGTAGGCCGAGCGGGTCATACACGCTCATCACGGCGCTCAGCATCTCTCTCTTGGTAGGCGTGCGGCGTAGCTCTCGCACGTCGGCCGGAACTCGGATCATTTTGGTATTGAATCCGAGTTCGTCGGCGTTCGGATCCCACATCAATCCGAGAATTTTCTGCGTCTTGTCGCCGCCAAGCTGCGCGGGCGTCGTTGCTCGGAGCTCTGCAGGTAGCGACTCCATGAGGCGAGTCGCGTTGGAGCTCCATCCGCGCAGTGTGAAGCCGCCCGCTTTGTGTGAGGCGGCGACTTGCTTCGATGCTTCGCAGGCTTCTTCTTCAGTGTTGAAACTCGACACGAAATCGTCCATATAGTGATTCGTGGTAATCTCTTCAACGGCCATCGGATGCTGCTCGCGGTTTTGTGCGGCGTTGTAATCTCGCACGCTGTGAGCTAAGTAGGGTGAGCTCGCAGCGCCGAAGAATATCGACGTCATGGCGTATGTTTCTGGAGGTCGTGTGCGGTTGGCGCCTCTCCACAGGAACATTTGTGACGGCCGGTCTTCTTCGCGTAGCTTGATTTGAAGAAACATTTCTTGTATGTCGGCAGTCACGGCGTAGGCTCCCTCTCGGAATCGAAACAGAATGCCCAGGATCGATTGGAGTTTGTCGGGGCCCTCTAGTATGTAATCGTTGAGGCTGCGGCCCTGGCAGGTGGCCGCGGCGTCGAAAACCAGGCGTATTCGTCCCGGCTTGTTCGGATTGGTGACTGCGAAGTGCGGCAGATACCACATCTTGTTGCTCAGCGCCGGCTCCATCCGCTCGGCGTACTTCTTGGCAAACAGATTGTTCATCTCCTTCGTGTATGCTTCGGCGAATTGCGGGTCTCGGTCCATCTTGCGCTCGATCCCGTGCAAGCGTCGCAAAGCCATGTTGTAGGTTGATGGCATGTTGACGTTGTCATCACGCCAGAGCTGCCCGACTTCGTAGCGCGGGCCGTCGACGCGCCGCACAGTGTCTTCGAAGATTTTCGTAGCTCGCTCGTTCTGTGGTTTAGTTTTGACCGCCGCCGTGATGCCCAGCGAGTCAATGTGAAAGTATGACTTTAGCTGGGCGTTGATGTCGTCATCGTGTGGCGGGCGGCGGTCTTGCTCTGTCGTAGTCGCAGGTCGGGCGGCGTCCTCTTCTTGTAGCGGCGCCTCGAATCCGACGTAGCAATGTAGTACGGTTTGCTGCCATCTCGCGTACTGTTGCGGCGCCGACCCGAATAGCACCCATCCGAGTGGAGATAGCATGGCGGCGGGCTCGTCGATCTTGCCCACGCGTAGCTCGTATGGCAGCATCAGGTGCCAGTTGTCGGCGCCGATGAGAATGCGCGGGCGTGCTGTGTCGTAGCACGCGGCGCTCATATCCGCGAGGTGCGGGAATTGCGTGACGTAGTCTCGCTCTGCTTTCTGTGCGCGCAAGCCCAGGTCGGCGACGGTCCGTAGGCTTAGAGGATGAGCCGGACCGCCTGTTTGGTTGCGCACGTGGGCGTGCACTCGCCGGCTCTTTTGTTGCGTCGTCATTGACCCCACGCCTTGGATATGCAGGCGCGAGGTCGTACCGTCGGCGCCGATTGCATCTGCGAGGTCCTCTTCGATGAGTGAGATCGTGGATCCCTGGTCCATCAAGGCGTAGGTGAGTGTCTCGCCGCGGGGTCCGCCGACGATGACTGGGATGACTTTTAGCAAGACCGAAGACACGTTGCGTCCAAATTCGGCCGTGTTGGCGGTGAACTCTTCGACGCACGCCGTGGTCTCTGGCGGTGCGTCTGGTGCTGCGTGCGTGTTAGGGCGGCGTCGCGACGCCGCGGTATAGGTCGCAGCGGCAGCTTGTGGCGGGGCAGTCGGCGTGGCGCTTCGTCTAGCGCCTGGCGTGGTAGCGGCTTGCTTGACTGCGTAGGTAGCCGGTGTGTACGGTTGATAGGCGTACGGCGTGGCTGGTGGCGCAGGCATGTACGGCGCTGCTTGGGGCGCAGGCATGTATGGAGCTGGGGCGCTCGGCGTATGCGTCTGCGTCTTCTCGGCGTGTAGCAATCGGTGGTGTGGATAGGTGCAGCCGGGAACGTTGCAGCCGCGGGCGTTGCATTGGTCGCGGCGGTGCTTGCGCTCCATGCATCTGAAGCATATTTGGTTGTGTCGCACCCAATCCCATCGGGCTCCGACTGGCAAGGCGATGAGCTTGCGGCATTCGGTAGTGCGGTGGCTGCCTCCACAGTATAGGCAGCTGGTGGGTTGCTCGAGTGCGTATGTCTGCACACGATCTCTCGGAGGGCGTCGTACGGCTCCTCTTCCGGCGTTGGCCGCCGTGCGTTGCTCTGGGACGCGCTGCGATCCACGTTGCTCGGCGGCGGGCGTCGGTCTTCTATGCGGCGCCTTAGCGTGCGAGAATTCCATCTCGGCATCGCTTTCTTCAAGGAGGAACTCCGCCATCAACATGAGTTCGTTTTCGGCGGAGTTAAGGTGCTCCTTAGCGTAGGAACACCAGCGACTGCGCAAGTGTGGGCTCAGTCGCTCGGTGACTTCCCGGATGAGAAGTGGGTTTGCGCCGTAGCTTCGGCGGTCCAGGTCCACAAGCGTAGAAACGATATTCATAATGCGTATGGCGAACTGGTTGAGATCGTTGGCGCTCGGTCCGAGCGGCGGCATTCTTCGCAGCTCGTCGATGGCGCGATCAATGAGTAGATCGGTGCGCCCGAAATTCTTCTTAAGGACCCGTATGATTAGGTCGGGTCGAGCGGAAGAGGCGATCATGTGCTGCACACATTGACGGGCTTCACCTCGCAGGCAGTGTCGCAGGCGTGCGACATTTTCATATGCGGAGTACTTGTAGCGTGTGGTGCTCTCAGTGTATGAGTTATAGAAAGTGAGCCACTCGCTTGGCTCCCCGGAGAATGGCGGCAGCTCGTAGACTTGCTTCGGAGGAGGTCGCATCATTGTTTCAATAGTGTCGGTGAGGCGGTCGATCACGCGGTCTCGACTCGACGATCGTTCTCGACGGCTGTATGGTGTCCGAGGCTCCTCTTCGTGTCGCTTGCGTGTGTCGCGTTGCGGTGTAGGGGGCCGTGCCTGCTTCGCGTGGACCGCGTCGGCAGGGTGGACGTTGGACAGCCAATCGTTGACGCGTCGCTGTGAGTCGGCTTGAGATCCGCCGGCCCGAGATTGCTCGTCGATGCGCTCCATTTCAACGGCGAGTCTCTTTTCAACGAGCTCGCGTTCAAGACGAATTTCTTCGAAGCGAAGTTGCTTGAGCCGCTCCATAGCGGCGAGCTCCGCCTCGCGGCGGAGCACGTCCGTCGCGTTCGACGCTCGAGAGTGAAGTGACGCTGGTCGGGGCGGCGCGTGGGCTTTATCGCCGAAAGTGACGCCGAACTCGCGCCGCTGCGCGCGGGCCTCTGATTGGTCGGCCGGCGCGGAGTGCAGTGATTGGCCGGTGTGCGCGGCCGGCGCGGTGTGCTGCGATTGGTCGAAGCGCGCAGTCTTCGACAAATGTTTGTCCAGTTCGCCGCGCCAAGTCGTAGCGTCGGTTGGCGGCGAAACTGGAGATTCCTCGGCGGGAGACTCGGGTGAGTCTGTTTGAAACTGCAGTCCCGTAGGCGGTCGGGCATGGGCAGCGGGCGGTGAATGTGTGACAGCCACATTGGTCACCGCAAACCGCTGCAGGTCGACTGCAGCTTGTGTGCGCTCGCGCTGCGCGCGCGCACTCTCCTCGCTCTTATTTCCGCGTGTATTTACCATCGCTAACTATTTGGAAACCGCACTTTCCAAACCTAGCAACGAAATACCTAAACTAATAAGCTAACTAGCTCCGATCCGGAACTCGAAGGACCAAAACAATGTTAGGAATGCCTCGTCGGCCGGGTCCTAACACTGACATCTACGATAGCTCAGTAGAAGAACGTAAGAAATAAACACAAGGGTAAACGAAACGATATATATATTTAACGCAAACAAATCAACAAAATAAAGATCGGAGCACAATTAAATTTAACACACAAAATTAACACGCGAATTTACAATTAAACCTTAACTAATGTAGTCCTTTATCTAACACTGACTAACAAGATGGTATACACAGGAGTAAGAGACTGGATGGAAGTACTAGCGGATCGCTGATCTACGCACTTGAGTAACAGAGTGATGACTCGATGTTGACTGAAGTTGTACTACTACGGAGTCGTAACTCTACGCAGGCAAAAGTTGTACTACTACGGAGTCGTAACTCTACGCAGGCAAAAGTTGTACTACAATTTGTGAGAAAAATGGGCGTCCTTTTATTTGATCCGTTACATGTCTTAGGGGGACGCCCGCTCTGTTACATTTTACTGATTTTCTGTTAAATTACAATAGTTATCTTAAATTCAACTTATGAATAACATGGAGGTTCGTTTATAGAACATAATTACATTTATGATTTTCATGTGAGAGCTCCCGCTTAATTACAGTGATATAAAATCTATATGATTTCTTTGTCTCGACTCAGAGGCCGTCTCGCTCACACGGGTCGAGATCTACACCTTTCTTGTCCCTCATATCGCGCCGCGCTCGGCGCGTCGTGTTATTTCTTTGTTTGCCGTGCTCGCAGCAAGTTGCGGCCGGTATAATGTTAAGTGATTTTACTTATATGTTCATGAGGAACATTAATACAAAGTTTCAGGATATTCTAATTTTTATCCTTAAGTTTTACATTCAACGTAAACAAACATGATTCCTTTGTCTCGCGCTGCGAGTGGAAAGTTACCAGGATGAGTCATACTTGTTTACTTTTAAGACGCCGTGGTCTTTTAACTATTCTACATAGTACTTGGGAGCTCTCTTACAGTAATGTTTTTAGGAAAAATAAGTGTTATACACACATAATATGGCCGCTTTTTAGGGCATTAGGAAAAATAGGAATATATTATTTATTTCGTCTTAATTCTAATTTTAGCTAATCGTTTACAGATATATTATTTATTTATTTATTTTAAATACGCCTAGCTGTCCGTAACAACTAATATCTGGGCTTAAATCACTTTGTTATGTTTTATGTTAGGCACAGTACGTTTCATATTATAATATATTACGTAATTTTATTATTTAAAGTATTTTGGTTATACATAACTTTATACATGAATACATAATACTAATTAACTAATTTGTGTAGTACTAGCTGTGTTGCCCGCGACTTCGTCCGCGTGGAACCTTATCTTGAAAATTTTACATCTTTATTATTTTCAGATCTAAGCAATGTTGAAATTACTAAACGTGATTTTTTTGCCATTTTTTAGGGTTCCGTACCCAAAGGGTAAAAACGGGACCCTATTACTAAGACTTCGCTGTCCGTCCGTCTGTCACCAGGCTGTATCTCAAGAACGGTGATAGCTAGACAGTTGAAATTTTCACAGATGATGTATCTCTAATTCTCTATTGCCGCTATAACAACAAATACTAAAAATAAAATAAAATAAATATTTAAGGGGGGCTCCCATACAACAAACTTGTTATAGATTATATATATATATATATATATATATATATAGGTACGGAACCCTTCATGCGCGAGTCGGACTCGCACTTGCCCAATTTTTTATTTATGTAATAGTAACGAATCCTTCGTACGAGAGTCCGACTCGCTCTTGGCCGTTTTTAGTTTTTTTTTCGGCTAAATTGCTCTAATTACGCGGTATCATTATGAAATCAGGTACATCTACGAACGAATAGCTTTACTAAATTCGACGAGTTTAAGAATGATACGTTTATAAATTCTTGGATTCGAATAATAATGCCTTTATACAAAGTTTCAAGTCCCGCACTCAAAAAAATGTTTGAACTTCATACAAAATTTCAACCCCCTTTTCACCACCTTCAGGGCTGAATTTTCAAAAACGCTGAAATCACTTTTCTTGCATTCTATTGAGATGCCTTTATATACAGTTTCAAGTCCCGCGCTCAAAAAAATATATGATCTTCAGACAAACTTTCAACCCCTTTTTACCACCTTACAGGATGAGGTTTCAAAAAAGCTGAAATGAGTTTTCTTCGATTTTATTTTAAGACCTATTTACGAAGTTTCTAAATGCTATCTTTAAAAAAGACTTGTATCCCATACAACCTTTCATCCCCCTTTTAACGCCCTTAGGGGTTGAATTTTTCAAAATCGCTTCTTATTCCTAGCCCATGTTATAAAAGTAACCTACTGCGCAAAAATTTACTCTCTAACATTAGTAGTTTCAGCTGTGCGTCAGTCAGGACTTCTTCTTTTATACATATGTATAGATTACTTTGGCTGTAGGTAACCTATAATCCTGAATTAACTACATATGTAGGTGCATATTCCTGATTCACCCGGTGGTTGACTGGTAGTGAATGCTATAAGGCATTAAGTCCGCCCGTTGTAGGTACTTATTTTTTGTATTGTGCAATAATGTGTAAATAAATAATTATCACAGATGTGAAGCTGTGACATGGCCGATACGATATCAATATCCACTGATAAAAGTAAGAACCAATGTCAATACACCGTGCAAAACTACTATTATTTAATTGCTATATAATATATAGCTACAAAGAAAAATTAAATTGCTCTCATACGTGGCACACACCGGGACTCGATCACTGGGTATTTTTGGAATAACGTCGTACCCACATAAAAAAACCCGGTCAAGTGCGAGTCGGAGTCGCGCACCGAGGGTTCCGTACAAACACTTTCCATCCTTAAGTGGTTAAGTTAAGTTTACACCTGGTATGTATAGCGCCCCATAGAAATGAGGTGCAAAGTTAACGCAACCAATCCCGTTTGTTGTATGCGAGTCCCCCTTAAATATTTATTTTATTTTACTTTTAGTATTTGTTGTTATAGCGGCAATAGAAATACATCATCTGTGTAAATTTCAACTGTCTAGCTATCACCGTTTTTGAGATACAGCCTGGTGACAGACGGACGGACAGACGGACAGCGAAGTCTCAGTAATAGAGTCCCGTTTTTACCCTTTGGGTACGGAACCCTAAAAATAAAAACATTTTGAAAAACAATTGTTTCGAAATAAAATATTTCTCGTATTTAATTTGTGTAATGGCGAGGTAAAGCACGTAACGCGCTTTCCTGCTCGTCAACGTGAAAGCCTAAGTAATCCATCTCGGTAGGCTTAGGCAACACAGACTGACAGCCTCCCTGAATGTATAATAAACTAAATATGGAAATAAATAGTACGTCAACGTCAAAGATATATTTACAACTAGCTGTGCCCCGCGGTGTTACCAGCTCATCCCACGGGAACACTAAATTTATTCGGGATGAAAAGTATCATATGTCATTTCCCGGGTCTCAAACTATCTCCATACCCATCTAAGTCGGTTTAGCGGTTTAAGCGTGAAGAGGTAACAGACAGACAGACAGACACACTTTCGCATTTATAATATTAGTAGGTATCCGGAATAATCCGGATGCAAATTACAAAAATATCTTTACATTTAATTAAGTTGCCATATACTTGTTTAGGTGATATTCAAATTCAAAATTCAAAAATCTAAAAATAAGAGCTTTTCTGCAGCTGCATTTTTTGACACGGGCAAATATTTGTGTGATGAACTCGAGTATTTGTTCCTGGATATAAGTATTCAAATACATATAATAATGATGAAATTATACTTATAATATAACCACCCCCACTAATTACAGCCACTTAGTTATCAATCGATTAAACGCTAAAAGGTTGTCACACAGTCGTTGGATAAATGACTTATCGGGACTTATTAGGCGATTAATCTTGTCCTTGTCATCGACTGTCATTTTATGTGCCGTTAGAGCGAGGCGTGTCAAGGGTTAATTTCCTTACTTCGACATGAAAAGTGGTGCAAGTGTTAGTCATACCTACGCAGTTTGTAGTCCAGTGCCTACTGAGCCAGTTGGGTTCGAATCCCGGCAAGGGCAGAATTTTGTCATGTTATGGATGTTATCTTTATCTATTTATATATTATGTATATCGTCATTACAGTACACATCCAGGCCACATCCAGAGACGCGAAGAAGATCACGCAATAAGACTGGCACTGAACCTACCCGTAACCCAACCACATGCCCGTGGTCGACCACCCGCCACTCGGCTGACGACGGTCGAAAAAGACCTCAAAGAAGCTCAAATTGACACCAACGCCGCACAAAATCGTGCTCAGTGGAGGAGGCGGACGAGGAGGACCGACCCCAAGTAAATGGGACTACCGGTCTAGGAGAAAGAAGAAGAGTCATTACAGTACACATAGTACAAGCATTGCTTAGTTTGGGATTGGGTCGATTTATGTAAGATTGCACCATTACATATTATTAATTTTATTCATAAACTGACTACAGTCAATAAACAAATTTAAATAACTACGTATGAGGTAAGTTGAAATGTTATAAAATATTAAAAAAATATGGTAACACAAAAAACGTTGTTCTGATTGCTTCTATGTCAGACAAATTACCCAATTTAGCCAAACGCGGTTATAGTTGACAAGCATTGTTGGAAAACAATTTTTGCTTTCTATTTTCAAAACAGGTTTTCGATAATTGTTTGATGTTAGGTACGGTAAAATTTACTAGGTAGGTACGAAGGTACGAATTTTTATTAATTGTAAAACCCAGATTACGCTGAGAATATGTAGAATTGTCGATTCTGCAATCATATCGGTCTAGTTAAATTATTTACCCCTTTTCAGCTAAAACCTCTGTTGCCAGCCTCTGTAATAAAAGGTTACGCAAAATAGGCATTTTCTAAGTAGTGGCCTATTCAAATAATGACGTAAAAAGATATCTTACGAAACCTATAGTATGAGGCAGGTCAAAACTCCGGTGATCCTTTTTGATGTTTTTATGTGAAGAAATGTGGCGTGAGGGATAAAACTTGAGGAAAAAAGGTCAGACCTTTGGTAAGTGGGCTTTAGTAGAACCGAACTAACCTACAATGATGTTTCATGGTTCGTATACCTATCGTGGAAAATTGAGGAAAATCCACAGTCAAGTCTTAGTTTTACACGTCATTTAAAAAAGAATAGTATCTAAACGTTCTTTTTAGCACACTTTTATTAGCTTCTTACTAAGTTTATACCAATGTAATCAAATCTTGGAAGTTTATGACCTACTTCTAATGGTCGTATCAAAAAGAAACATGTGTTTTAATTGACAACATAATAATTTATTACCTTGGAACGATCGTTTGATAGTTTTCCTGTTTTTTTTTCTACAACGACGGTGGCAAAAAAGCGGCCCGCCTGATGTTGACCAGCTACAACCGCCAACGCACGATGCTCATGCATCGCACGCGCGTTGCCGACCCTTTAACCTCTTGCCCGCTCAGAGCGTCGAAGGAAAACTGTGACTACAAATGACGTCGTGGCGTCTGGGGCACAGCTTTCCGTCGACGTGAGCTACCGTCTTTGGCGCTCAAAAGGTTAAGAACCTATTTACTCCCTCTTGAAGAACCGTTTACTGTGGCTTCCACACACTTACAACTTGTCTGAAGTTACTGAAATGACTTCAAAACACAGCACTCCCAAGCAATGTCAAAACCATAGTCAAACGCGTTAAAAGCCCTTTTGAGGCGTTTTATGTGAACCTCTTTGCTTTGTATAATCGTACGATTTCGATCTCGACCAGTGCCCCACTCTCGACAGGGAAAACAATGTTTAAATGCTTAGAACAATAGACATTGTGAGCAAATCTGCCATTGAGCATTGAGTAAAGATGGCTATTTTCGATGAGCTATAGTAAATAATGTTTTGCCGTCTAGATATAAATATACATTTTAACAAACCGTGCATTTCTTGATATAAACAGTAGGTATGCAATGTTTACTGCGTTCCATTTCAATGTTTTCTTTTATGTAGGAAAGTGAAGGTGAGCACCTACTTTTATACATAAAAGAAAAATTCGTCCGCGTAGACGGGTCAGAAGAATCCTATTTATCTCTATATTTATAACCATTTTTGGATATCCAGCTATCCTTCAATTTTTTACCCTCAGGTGGCGTTGCACGGTTGGCACCGTGAGCCCATACAAATCTTGCATTGCACTGTTAAGAGGCCTTAATTCCTTTTAAAATTTGATTTTTTTCATATTATTATGACAAATATATTGATTTCAACCAACTCTTTGAAGTAAATAAAACTTTTCTCTGAGTTCTAGATAGTTAACATAGCTATTTCATGCTTTCATTGCGTGCAGACGAAAATAAGTAACTGCTTAACATCAGGCGGGCGGCATGCTTGTTTGCCACCGACGTAGTATATAATAAAAAAAGTTGAAAAAAAAACAGTTTTCTGCGTGAATTTTGTCTATTTCTAGTAGTTTTTGAAACCAAAATTATCAATAAAGAATGCAAACTGTAAGTTGCAAATATATATACCAATAAATCGCAAAAGCCCTGTTCTAAGTAGTAACATTGATAATATGTTAAGAAGAATGTTCGATCATAAAGAAAAAAATCTAAAACTATCAGCATTTTTCAATGGACTTAACATTTTTGCTATAATAACCGCTTTCCATAAAAACTCATTTTCAATACTATTTTTGAATTTTATAATGGTACAGGTTAAGGCGTCATACGGCCGTAGAAGCATTGCTAAATTGGAGATATTGCAATGCTACGTTGAATTACCCGATTGAGAAAATATCGCAGTGGATCGTCATCCCTTATATTTACTGAGCCTTATTGTGCAGGACTCCATTGAGGATTGTCTTTCTAAAAGGTCTTATATATCTATGGTAGCCATATGAATATAAGTCCTTTTGAAAAGACCTCCATTATTGCGGCGGCCATCTTTGTGAGATCTCAATAGACGTTCCGTTTTCATTATTGTTTAATTTGCCACTTCTGTCCGTTTGTTTGTCTGTAAAGAGTTAACGGATGTTTATTTATAATCTCCTAAGCTGGTTTAGTGAATTGCTTAATGAACCTTCCGTATTGTGTTTCGTCCATATACCGTGAAACGGGATGACTTTAAAATGCAGAGGCTACTTTGGAAAAGAGTTTTTACGCCATGTCCTTATTTTTATTGACCATCTGTGGCAATCGCGGAGTATATGAAACACCTACCTTTATAATTGATTTGCTCAATCGAGCTACGAGTATTTGCATTCTTTTAACCATTTTAAATCTATCAAAGTATTCCCAAGTTTCCCTAAAGTAAGTCCGGTACATAATGATGTTAATACTTTAACATAATATTGCATTATTTATTTAAATTATAATAAGTGGAAAACTTAATTTTGCCAATCGCAGTCATAATACGTATATTACGTATACGAAGGAGTTCTACGAAGAGGTTCGTAAGCTTGTTGGTACGATTATTCGTAGCTCGGCGCCGCTAAAATCCCAGGACGGATCCACGCTGCTTACCAGCAACCAAGACATACTGAACCGGTGGGGAGAGCATTTTAAGAACCTGCTAAACGTCGATCGCGCTGTGGATATGCAGTATATCCATTCAGTCCCGACGCTCCCTACCTTCAGTTTGCTTGATGAGCCACTGGCAATGAGTGAAGTAGTTGTTGCGATTCGGCAACAAAAAAACAAAAAGGCGGTGGGCATCGACAACTTGCCCGGGGAGCTGCTCAAGTACGGAGGAGAAGAGTTGCAAGCCGTGGTCTGGAGGTTGTTTGAGAGGATGTGGGTGGAAGAACGAGTTCCTAGTGATTTTCGGATATCCCGCATCTGCTCTCTGTACAAAAATAAAGGCGATCGGTCGGATTGCAACTCATATAGAGGTATCTCTCTCCTGACTTCCCCGGGTAAGGTCTTTGCCCGGGTATTGCTCAACCGTCTTCTGCCGCTGTCTGAAAACATTTTGCCGGAAACACAATTTGGCTTCCGACCTGACCGAGGCACCTGCGAGGCTATCTTCTCACTTCGCCAACTTCAAGAGAAGAGCAGAGAACAAGGTCAACCGCTTTTTCTTTGTTTTGTTGACCTTGAGAAAGCGTTCGACAGCGTGCCTCGCGAGGCCTTGTGGCATGTGCTAGCGAAGCTGGGGTGCACGGCTAAATTTGTAAGGTTGACGCGACTCCTGCATGACAACATGCAATGCTGTGTCAACGTAAAGGGCGAACAATCAGAGTATTTCGGTGTCACATGTGGCGTCAAACAGGGATGCGTTCTGGCACCAACTCTATTCGCCCTTTATTTTGCAGTTGTAGTCAAAGACTCCTTACAGGTTTTGACTGATGGAATCCGCATTCGCTTCCGCACTGACGGCAGTGTTTTCAATTTGGCTAGACTGAAGGCTTGCACGAAGGTGTCTCTAGCTACGATTACGGAGATTATGTATGCAGATGACCTGTGTTTTGTGGCGGACTCCCCAGAAAGTCTACAAGAGCTTATGTCGAGTCTAAATCAGTCGTGTCAGCGGTTTGGCCTTAAAATCAATGTCAAGAAAACTGAAGTGATGGGGGTGGAGACATTGACGCCACCTGACATACGGCTTGATGGTGACTCGCTTAAGCAGGTAGACAGGTTCAGATATCTGGGGAGCACTGTAACTGCTAAGTGCCATCTTGACGACGAAATAAACAGCAGGATCGGAGCGGCTGCTGCTGCCTTCGGGAAACTTCGCGTCAAGGTGTTCCGCTCACATGACATAAAGCTCCCGACTAAGGTCTCTGTATACATGGCAATCGTTCTGCCCAATCTCCTGTATGCCTCGGAAACATGGTGCCTCTATCGCAGACATATTCGCACATTAGATAGGTTTCATCTTAAATGCCTCCGTGACATTATGAACATTTCCTGGTCGGACCGTGTTCGGAACACGGAAGTTCTGCGACGTGTTAATGTCAACGGAATTGAAGCTTATTTAATGAGGCGGCAGCTGCGATGGTCTGGCCATGTCTCCCGAATGTCAGAAGAGAGAGTGGCTAAGCGCATCTTTTACTCAGAGTTGCAGGAAGGCAAGCGGAAACAAGGCGGCCAACTCCTGCGGTACAAAGATGTGCTGAAGCGCCACATGCGAAGATGTGACATCGAACCTTCGCGCTGGGAGACTTTGGCCCAAGATCGACCTAACTGGAGGCATACAGTGCAGGTAAAAGTGCAAGCCTTCGAAGGAAAAAGGCGAAAAGAACTCGACGTTAAGCGCGACGAGTTGAAGACCCGACCACCTGTGGTCATCAATTATAATTTCGTCGGAGGGGTGCTGACTTGCAGCATTTGTGGCCGTACATTTGCAGCAAAAATTGGCTATGTCAGTCACATGAGAGCACACGAACGACGCTCTGACTAGCTAGTATGTCCAGTCGCCGTGGCCGAAATCGGCTAGGATTGGATGATGATGGTGATTACGTATAGGAAAATGGCTGATGCTTCATCATTTATCTATTGTTCGATATAAAAGCCCAGCTGAAATAATGATTGATTGTTTATTACCAACGCATTATTACGAAAGTGACCTTCGAGTTTTTAAGTATTACGCCCGGTCTAACATTGATTAAATACACCACTACATAAGTATAGAAAGTCGTCTAACATTCGGTCAAACGAAACCAATCTATCTAAATAGGTTTTGCTATATTTTGGAGTATTTTTCCAACCAATCTGTGCAAAAGGAAAATTACTCGATTTCATATCTTTATTACAATAGCAAATATTTAATTTACCCGGATTTGGGCCTTTATAAGATAAATTTCGCATTATGAACAAGAATGCCGGAAGATATATTTCTCATTTAAAAGAAATCTCTTGTTGAATTATATTGAAAAGAAGGATAAGGATTTTTTAACGTTATAATGAGGTTTTTGAATCGGCTGTCAAGATTGCAAGAAAAGTTACGCTGCTAAGCTATGTTCAAGGAGCTTATATTTAAGGCAACAGGAGTGCGAACTCAGAATAAGTGTTCACACAAAATTAAATCTTAGTATAGATACATAAAGTATATTTTACGGGTGAAGGGGTCACGGGAAGACAGAGACAGCTCGCAGATGGGTAGTGTGTCCCTTTCTAATATTGCCAGTCATAAAAAATAGTAATAATTAGTAGTTTTCATATAAAATGGTAGTTATTAGTAGTATATACTTTTCTTTAAATTAACACTATTCACTTCAAATAATTAAATATTTTATTCGCTAAACTTTCTTACGCGTCACCAAAGAAACTAACGGAAAAAATTATGAAAGTTATACAATCCGTTAGTATATATGTACGGGACAGTCTCGCACACACTTGAGTTGATAGTTGATAATGATAACACTTCAGTTTTCCACCGAAATAATGATTTATTGATAAAGTGATAAAATGATACAGATGAATGCACTCCGCGGTTGCCGGATATGCACTAACTTAAAGTAATGGAATAAATGCTACGTGACGTAAAATGCTGACGGGCAGAATGCACCTTTGTACAGACCGTACAATATATAAAAATAATTGTATGTTAGGGCAGGATAAAACCTTTAAATTTGAAATCTTATTAATATAATTGAAAACTGTCAGCATTTTTGACAGTGCTTAATAGTATCTTTTCTGATTATTTAAAAAATTACATGTAATACTTATAATTTCATCATGGTAACTGGAATTAAAGGTTGCAAAAGGAAATGTTTTGGTGGCTATAGTATATTTTTTCAGGTAATATATGGTATCATATATTAATATGAAAGCATGTCAAACTTTGATAAAGTACTAAAAGAGTGACAATGAATTTACAAAATTACCGGATAATTCCGATCTATGTTTTACTTCGAAAATATTATTCGTACTAAAAACAATCTGAGCATTGCACTATTGCAGTAATGTCGTTTTAACTATACTACGATAATCCTTCGCTATCTAAGGGTGGTTAATAGGCGTCGAAATTTCAAAATGGTCGTAGCGAGCTGAAATTTGGTATGTAGGGGGCGGGGCTTTGGGCCCCCTGATTCCAAAAAAGTTTTTTTTTCTATCATAAAAAAAAATGTATGGGAATTTTTTTAAGAGACCCGTATCTCGTAAACGGTTGGCTCAGGTGGGAGGTGCTCGACCAAATGTCATAGGGGGCCTCCACCCGAGTACAGTCGTGAAAAAAAAATCGAAATGGCGACTTTTTTTTCTAAATTTCAAGTTGGTGCTAGGGGGCTGAAACTCGATATCGGGGGCATTTGGGGCTCACAAATATGAATCTGGGATCGGTGTCCGAAAATTCGGTCAAATTCGGAGAATATCGGAAAAACAAGATTTGTATGGAGAAAATTTCATATTGGTCCGAGGGGGCTGAAATTCGGTATCAGGCAGTTTTTGGGGCCCCCGAGTCGGAATCTGAAATCGAATTTAAAAAATTCGGTCAAATTCAGAAAATATCGGACAACAAACTTTAATATTTTAGTTCGACCGAGGGCCGCAGGCTTAAGGGCGAACGTCCCCCCACGAGGCCGCAGGCCGAGCTCCATGTAGCACCAAAGGTGCGGAGCGTCCCAGAGACGGCGTAGCGCGCGAGCCCAAGGGCCCGCAGGGCGAGCCCACCTAGAACATTGCTACCCGCCTAAGTAATCGTAGTAGTAGTAGCAATCGTAGAACCGAAGTTAGGAGATAACTCAAACGAGATGTTTGCCTTTAAGACCTCCCAGATCACCCCGCCATAAGTATTTTATATGAATCACTAAAAACAAAAAAATATACTTAAATAATATAAAAATATAATAAATGAGTGGTTTGGCATCGTCTTCAAAACGTTCTGTACTTAATGGGTTATTTTTAGCTTTTTTGGTTTTTTTGAAGTCGGTTTTTTTTTGCTTTTTATTTCGCCATATACTTAGTAACCGTTAGTACAGTAATAAAAAGTATTGCGTAGTCTTGCATTGGTAAAACAGAGTTATACAGGTAGTTTATAAAATAACGGTATACTTACAGTTTTACCTCCCTAATTAATTTATGGTACCCTACAAATAACCACTTTTTTATATCCTCATAAATGAGTTCATGTCCACGTACATCAGAATATGTTTTTTGTTTGTTTTGTTTTTAAGTATGACTTAACGGAGTTTGTCATTTATCAAATCAAATTAACAGTTACGGGATTGCTGCGTTCTGTTAAAATAACAGGAGCCAAAAGTGTGTTATTGCTGGCATAGTAGCTAACATTCACTATATTTATTTATGAGTTTCCATAGGTATATATAAAATAAATTCTAGCTACAGTGCCAGCCAATATACATTTTTAGACTTTGATTTTTTTTATTTTTTTTTTATAAATATCGGACAACCTCACACAAATCAATCTAGTCCCAAATTAAGCTCAAGAAGGCTTGTGTTATACTAGACGACGATATACGTACTTATATAGATAAATATATACTTAAATACATAGAACAACCATCACCCAAGCACAAATATTCGAGTTCATCATACAAATATTTGCCCCGGCCGGGAGTCGCACCCGGGACCGCCGGCTCAGTAGGCAGGTGTCTACAAACCGAGCCAAACTTGTAATAAAATGGAGTAAGGATGAGTCCCTCTTTATTGCTAAATATTTGGTTACCCCAGCAGAGTGGGATAAACTGCCCCCTTGGCGGCTTTCTTACTTGGCTCGTTCGAACGAAGCAATGAGCAGTCCAGGTATACTATAGTATTTACTAGGTCCATGGCTATGTTTAATACAAAATGGAAAAGGGAAAAATTTAGTATAAGGTGACCTGGCTGTCATTACACGACAATACAATAATATACAACAATTCTTTATTGCACACCAACAAGAAAAAGGTTAACAAGGTTACAATGCGGTCTCATCGCTAAAGAGCGATTTTTTCCAGACAACCTTTGGGTAGAAGAATGAGCAAAAAAATTAACAATGAAAGACAATGACAATGTTGTTTTGTGCGTGGCTACACTCTCGTGAACTACCTATATCCAAAAACCGATGATCAATAGTGTGTAAAGGTTCTTGAATAGAAACCAGCCACGTTTACTACGTTTATGGGGTTAAATAATAGTGACAATGAAAACGTAAAATTTTTTCATTTCGTGTCGATGACATTTGCTTTACATTAGTTTTTTTATGAGAGGCCCATCGGATAATGGTGAAAATTCAAACGTAAAAAAATATTTCGTGTAGATGAACTTTCTACAACACAACACAAATCATCATCACCTTCCCGATGTTCCCAACACAAACAGATCATTGCCCAGAAATGATGTTTAATGGAATATTGATTCAGGCCACCTTATTGGAGAGTTGGAGACCTATATTCGTTACATTTTCTGGTTTGTAGTCAAAACCTTACTTACTTCTACGGCGCTACAACCCATTATGGGTCTTACCTCCTCAACTATCTTCTTCCATTTTGCACTATCCCTTGTCTCTTTTCCCCAAACAGTTTCTGTTCCTTAAGATCACCCTTCTTTTGGGCCTTTTTTGTTGCGGTATCCATTTGGTCGTTTTTTCAACAGCATCCATTCTTTCTAGGTGTCCAGGGACTCTTATTTATAATTCATCCTTGTACGATATCTGCCACGGAGTATATGGAGATGGCATTCAGCGCAGTTTATTCTAGCACCGCTGTAGCCGACTTTTACACGCACACAATTATATTCGTATAAAAATAAGGTTTTACAACAAACAGAAGTGAGTTGACATTTGGCTGAGCTAATATGTGCGATTTTCGTGGTCATACACTACTACGATCAAAGTATCGAGAATTTTAGCCCTTATATGCATATCAGACAATGCATTTATTTTTATTATAACTTAAATAGAAATAAAATAAAAGGCAAATGTAACTTTATGATTCAGTACGACAAAGTCTCGAATTGTCAAGAAATTGATTTCTACTTCCGTCAATTCAGTAGGGTCACTTTTGATATTAACGCTGGCAAAATATCACAAGGTTTTATGTTACAATTTTAAAACATTTAATATTGAACCTTATCCTTGTAACACGGGGTTTAATTTTAACGACTCAGAAAATGTCAAGTAAGCTCAGCCAGCGGTATGCATCTACTGATTCTAAAGGTTAAGGGCGTGATCAAATCAAAATAGTCGATATCGATAAAATAATAATATGTATAGGTTTATAATATAATGCATGTTGAAAATATTTATTTTGTATGGTCGTAAATTAAATTATCAGACTTTTTAATTTTTGGCGACGAAATCAAATGGAAGCGTCATCTCAATCTTTCTATCGTTCAAAGTGTTTACATATAGTGATATATGAATAATAAAAGCATCACATTACAACATTTGGGACAGGTAGTATGTAAATTATAAACGGAGTAGATTTATTTATTTTAAATGTAAACAAAATAATTAAGGGACAATCGTACACAACTCGCCCTGACCTTATACTATACTATAATACATACATAAAATTAACATCCATAACCCAGGAACAAAATATTCGAGTTCATCACAGAAATATTTGCCCTTGCCGAGATTCGAACGAAGGATTGCCGGCTCAGCAGGCAGGTGCATAAAAACTGCTCCAAGTCAGTTGACGACGAACGAACTGACTAGCACATTATTATATTGTGGATTAGCAAAACAATAATACTGTTTTAATCTAATGATTTTGTCACCCACTGCTATTGATTTCGCAGTAGGTAATAAAATTACTTGCCTGAATTTAAAAAAAAAAAGCGGCCAGGTGCGATTCTGACTCGCGCACCGAGGGTTCCGTACAAACTTTCATTTATCCCATCTTAATTGGCCTGGTTGTGTTAAGTTTGCATCTGAAATGTATGGCGCCGCATACAAACGAGGTGCAAATACTTATAAAAAATATGTAATAATTAATGTAATTTAATCTCCAAATTCTGAGTTTTAGTAATTATTTTTGACATAAGTAACAAATTGAAATATGTAACAATCAAGTATTTGAATATTGTTTTATTTTGTTTGCATGCCTTTTTGGTAGAACATAAGCAACACTGTATATACCTGTATCACCTAATTTATTACTATGTTCTTGCAATAAACGAATTTGAATTTGAATCAAACTTAACGCAACCAAGTTCTCCAAATATGATTTACCTATTTATTTATATAATTAATCTTTATTGCACAAACGAAAACGTATCGTACAAAAGGTGGACTGGATGTTTGAAAAGGACTATTTTTTTTAAGATTTTTATTAGTATTTGTAGTAAGTATGTGGCGATTTCAGATTTTTATAAGTATTTGTAGTACTTGCCAAAGTTCATAGTTCTAGGTCATCGGGAAGTACCCTATCACTTTGATTCCGTTGAGAGTGTCGAATTGTACGTTTTTGGCGACATAAACGGCCGTATCTTTTTTTCACGTTAACGTAGAAGCTTGATTTTTTTTCACAGGTTTAAGGGACCCTAGGCCTGAGTATATATACATATAGTGTTAATTTCAACTCGATACCTCCCCTCCACGCGTTCTCGAGATAAAAGGTCTTGACAGACAAACAGACAGACGGACGGACGGACAACAAAGTAATCCTATTAGATTTTCGTTTTTTCCGATTGAGGTATGGAACCCTAAAAAACAAGGTGATAAAGTGTAAATTATATTATTAAAATGGACAAGTTAGTATGAAACACGAGCGGCTCACATTAAAACCTCCATACAGAATATCGACAATTTGGGGCTTAGACTTGTTCCCCCGCACTAAATTGTCAGACGGACGTACCTATACATTGCGTGCTCCTAAAGATGTTGCGTGAATACTTGCCATGTCAAGCTAGTTATGTATAATTGTCATAATACACTGCAATATTTTACGAAATATTACAAAATACCGAATTTAATTACTTCCCAGTGAAATTAAACTGTATCAGGTATCTTTTTGAGTATGCAGATCTCGCCTGTGACGATTATAATGGCACAATTCGGCATATTTCAAATTTTTTGGCACATAATTACTCAAGCACGTTCGTACGGTAACTAAGTGACTTGTTGACATCACGTTGACATGTATTTGGCGATTTGGGCTAAAGCTCGGTTATGCGTGCCCCGCCCAATACCCAGTCTATAGTATTCTTAGGGTCTGTGATATCTGCCATCGGCTTCTTGCACCGGCCAGTTCTTTTTTTCCAAAATTCTGCGTTTGAATAGATCGAGTTCTCACATGCACAGCTTAGAACTGGTCTAAATGATATTTTTAATATGCAAATAAACGAATCAAATTCTATCGGTCTATCCAATTATCCACATGACACCGTTATCGCTACCAATGACTTTACAGAAAACTTATGTAAGAGAAATGACAATATTTATAAACTTCGATAAATATGTGGGGATGGGGCACGGAAGACGCACAAGATGTTTTTCAACGTCTTTATTTACACATTTACACAATTGATGTACATCGTTTCAGCAAAACACATCCTTCTTCTAAGAAATCATTCTATCGTCTGACACTCCCCGTTATACGTAAAATTGAACACATTCCTTGTTTCATTCTGTTTGAACTTACATTAATCATCTACCAGCCAGCTCCTTATAATCAACGCAACCAGTACCAATCCCACAAATATATAACTATGAACTATATACAGGATGGAACAGATCGAAGGACTTTTAAGCAAACAAGGAATTGTTCAGAGTGAGTACTTCATTTTTCTTATCACCAATGAACTATGTAAATATTTCTATCCATTTTTGAGATACAGTTTGTTAAACATTAGTGTAAAAATCTGGACAACCCTCTAGCATCCTTTGAACATTGCTTGAGTTAAAGACAGGTGTCAATTCAAAATGTAAATCAAAGCTTCGAATTAGTAGGGTTGACAATGTTTTTTTTTTTTTTTCTTTTAGTTCCAGCTTTACAGTTATAATAACTAGGTCGATTGTAGATCACTCAGATGACACTATCCTGTCAGCTCAGTCTTTACAAACGTTCCACCCTGTATAATACAAATACTAAACAAAGTGGCCTGGGGGAGGCTGTTCAGCAGTGGACGTCTGTGGCTGATAGATAGATAGACTAAAATAAAATTGCCTCGAAACGCTTTGATTATAGAACCAACTTACTTAACGTCTCGCCAATCAAAAGAAATTAATACCTATTCAAACTGTTTCACTTATTATGATTAAAGCGAATGTCGGTATATATTTCATTGAAGTGGAAGTTATTCCCAGACACTTTGTAGCGAGTTGTAGCTGACACTTTTAATCAATTAAATTTCCAAGAAACACCTGAGAAACAAATACTCTCAGTTTTAGGAGTGCTAAACAGAATAATAATAATTGCTTGATGTACCTACTGAGTCTAAGGCACTTTAAATGTTCCTCAAATAATTAGACATCAGACAATGTTACAACTCAATCTAGACTCATATTAATCTAAAGTCAGCTTGATTTATGGATAAATTTACTGCTCAAAAAATTATAAGGGCCTCATAACTGATGATGACGAATTTAAACCCCTTTAAATACACTTTATAGGTATCCCACTCTTTTCTCCACTCCCCTCCTCTGATTTTCTCCACTCGACCCTATTGCCAGTACGGTTCTATCATTCCTTCAAAACGCGTACGCGTCCAGATCGTCCCGCCATCACCTTTTCGGTCTACCTCTGTTCCGGTATCCATCTTGTGGGATCCATTGGGTTGCTATTGTGACCTTTCCAGGTGCATGCGACAGCCATGTCCAGCCCAGCCCCATTTCAATTTTGCGGTTTTGACACATCTACTATACCAGTTTTGGAGCGCAGTTCCGTATTTCTGATTCGATCAGTCCTCTGAACACCCGAAACTGCGCTCCATCGCCCTCTAGCAAACCTTCAGTTTAGACTTTAAAGCCTTAGCCTATGACCAGAGACCTAATTCGAGAATTCCGTTTGAGACATCGCCAAACGTCAAATCTCTATAAGATAACAGCGATGTTACCTTTGAACTGTCATTAAAATGAGCTTTACAAGTGACATATCTCATCTCAATTTTGGAAATACGAAGGCGATAATGATTGTCAAAAATGCTATTCATGGATATGAATTTCTGTTCCGAACGAAACGTAACTGACTAATTTCACACACTACCCGGTCAAGTTAAGTATGCGCCTGTTGTCTATGCCGTCACATACAAAGGAGACGCAAATTAAACGCAACCGGATTAGGGAAGTTGCGATGTTCTAGGGATATCGCCACTTGTCAAGTTGGGTCACGTCAAAAGTGACGGGTGGCGATGTAATAGATAGATCCCCATCATCTCGCTAGGTCGAATTACCCCCCAGGTTGGAGCACCATACGTTATGCACTTGTCAATGAGTAGGGACCACGATAATTAAGTATTTGATTAGTACCTATTTGAAATTACGTACGTTTAACTCACTATTGCGATGTTGCCTTACGAAAGTTTTTATACATGGAAAACTCTAAGAGCAAGGAATGAGCAGAGTTTTTTCTTATAAATCTTTGTCCCCGCATTTTTCCTTAGGTACTTATATTCGATTACTTATATATGAAATAAAAAATAGTACCACACAAGATACATATAATGTATAGCAACCAAAACCCACTTAGTAATAAGTACAGTTAACTATTGAAAACAAAGAACGTTGCTCAGTACAAACTCGATTTAAGAAAAACTATGACAGATTGGACTAAGACATATAAGGTTCAAACTCATCCTAATAGTCCACTGTATCACTTTCACCTCCTAAAGTTTCTACATCGTTATTCGATACACCCTTTATATTTTTAACAATTGGCTGAAGTTATCAATACTTTAATCATATTTTGACAATAAATCAATTTAAACTTTCTAAGGCCTCTCAAATAAAGACTTGAGACCGAGTCTGAGCTCCAATCGCTTCGAAAACGCGAAAATAGAATTTCATTTTGAGAGAGTGAAATCCTGTAACTATTGATGGCGAAGTTAAATTTCTCGTGTCGATTTTTAAAACGTGTAATTTCAGTTTGAGATGGAGTGGCACAAAGTAAGTTACTTACTGTGCAAGTTGGTAAATGGGATTTGAGATATACCAATTTTTTACGACCTATGCAGCTATGTTAATTCCGAAACCATTTCCGGGAATACCGCAATAGGGAAATAGATAGTGACATTTCATATATATTTTTTTGACTTTTACTTGTCCTTGTCGTTTTGCAGTACAGTCGCCATCAGATATATCGCAGCATATAAGGCTTTCATAAATATGTGAACACGACTCTTATTGAATTGGCGTTACAGTACAGGTTCAGATATTTATGAACGCCTTATATGCTGCGATATATCTGATGGCGACTGTACAAGTTAATCGTGACGTTATCACAAAATGCTTACTGTTAGGCGAACAAATAATTAAACGTATCTATATTAGCAAACGCATTAAATTATTGTCTTAAATTGGCCTATATTTTACGATTTTGACAAAAAATTGGGTGTTATTCTCTTAGGCCGTATAAGAAAAGGAGAAAGAAAAACTAAGCACCGCCCATGTCAGCGTCCGAACAGGCGTCGCCTCAAGGAAGGGCTGGCAGTGGCAAGACGCTGACGTGACACGTTCGAAAGACTTTAGAGACGTCGCGTCGACGCTGCGCGAGCGTTGCGTCACCGCCGCGTGGGCGCTGGCAAGACGCTGTCGCTCGAAAGACGCTAATATCACTTATTCTCAAATCTCGGCTAGCTGTCTTGTCTTCGCCAGAGATGGGAGCCTGGGGCCCTTGGGTGTGGTATCGGGGTCGCACGCGCCTGCCCGCCTAGCACAATTGTGGTTCGTGACTCATGTCGCGCGACATAGCCTCACCCGTCACTTTCGCACAGTACTGTACAGAATGAAATAGGTAGCCATCTCGTGCGAGAAAGAGTCGCGTGTCACAGTTGTGCTAGATAGAGGTGCTGGTCTTCGGACCTTCATTTTGTGGCTGACTGACCAACTAACTAGTGTGGGGTTTGTCTAAGTGGCTCAGTCATGTTAAGCACTGTTCGTGTCCCCGGCGCCGCCCGCGAGTTTGGTTCACTTAGCAACTAAGCGTGTCGAAGCCGAAAGTTTGACAGTGCCGTAGATAACAAGAACTTTACCGGGATGTTACCGAGCATCGGGCCTGTTAATGACGTTTGTGTTACAAATATCAAAGTTGTTGACAATTCGATATTCTATTAAACTTTGTAGGTAGTGGTAGTTGGTACATCACTACATCTTACAGAACAAAGTCCCATACCGCGTCTGTCTATCTGTATGTTCACGATAATCTCAAACACTGTTGAACTCATTTTCATGCGGTTTCTATTAATTATCAAAAGGATGATTCTTAAGAAATAAGACAGGGCTTAATTAGTTAAAGTTTTGTGTGAGCTAGTTGAGATATTACGATAATTGTTAAAGATATACTCATACTCATTTATTAATAAAATGTCAACATTTATTACCTATCGAATTAAGTCTAGGAGCTTTTATCGAAAATACTGCCCAATCCGTTTGAGATATAACAAAATAATGTCCATTATGGCGGAATCGTTTATGTTTTATAGGTAGGTCAACAACATAACCATTTAAAATAAAATAAAAACCGGCCAAGAGCATGTCGGGCCACGCTCAGTGTAGGGTTCCGTAGTTGCTCATCCTTCACAAGAGACAGGCTAAATACAGCGGTTTTAAGCCCGAGGCGTGATAAATACACATACTCATACTAAATTTCAGCTTTCTAGTACTAATGATCACGGACCTAAGCCGCGGACGGACGGACAGACGGACATGGCGAAACTATAAGGGTTCCTAGTTGACTATGGAACCCTAAAAAAGTGACAATATATGCATACGGTAATTAGACGGACTATAGCATAAATCATTATCAAACTAAATTAGTTATACATCACAAACGGACCATCGATTAATAGTTCGTTCTATTGTCGTTACTTATCATGTTTCTTGTGTATTCATATTCAGTTGAAAAAGTAACAGAAACTTTAGAAAGCAATATAAATACTTTAAGCTCAATTTAGTACAAATAGCATTTAAATTGTGAAAGTTTTACTACACTATAAACCCAATAATATGTGAAATATGCGAACATGAGACGTTCGTGAACAAAGTTACCAAGAAAATTGGATATATTCAGTTTTAAACTGTCAAAGTTGCGTGTATTGTTCAATTCTTCTTTCCAACGCCAGTTACAGTTTTCAGTTCAGTTTTCAAGTCTGGAATTCTAAATTGAACGATTTAAATATTTTGAATTCCGAATAAAGATAGTGTTTTGTTTTAGCAACCCAACGTTGTGACATTGTTACCGATATTATTTTTATATTACAAAGTAAGGGTCTGAATGCCGCATATCTAGAAGAATAAATAGCATGATGTTCTTGTAAATTACGTAAGACTTGTGTCTTTTTTAATTCTGAACGGTTGAAGCATTTTATTGTGGCGAGGAGCCAACTCGGTTTGCATTAATGCGGTCTTATCTAGGTTTCCTAGGAAAATAGTGGCACTACACGTTTGAAGTGATTTTATATGTGCACTGCGAAATACATTTGCAAGGGCGAAGTTTGTAGTTGCCGTTACAAACCAAGAAAACACTGGCAACTTTTGATAAAGACTGTTGCTTATGGTCGACACAGAAGGAATGCATTTGATTTGCAAAAGAAAAGTTAGAATGTAGTTATAATGCAGTTGACATATTAAACCTTTATTAAAGCTATACACCAACAATGCAGTTAACAGGTTCACTGTCCGTGTCCTATATGTGGAGTCACGGCAAACCTCTATTACAGAGACATAAGGATCACATGTCAAAATGGGACAGTGAACGTGTTAACTTGCAATCAGCACCACCTGCAAGATAGCTGCACGGTTGCAGTGCAGTTAAGGATTATTTACTTATTTTTATTATAGGCCCTTATCACACTTGCGATTTGCGATCGAGTTTTCTATACTTACATATAAGCGTCGCGGTGAACTCGCAACGCACTGACAAACTTCGCTCGCAAATCGCAAGTGTGATAAGACTCAGAGCCTAGAGTGTCTCACTGCTGGACAAAGTCGTCCCTCTAGTTAAGGTTACTTGAGGTAATTGCGTCGATGGAGGCAAATGCGTCTTTAATTTTTTTTATTTTTGAAGTGAAAACTTCTTTAGCGGCGCTTGGCAATTTTTAGACGGGTAAAAATGTTAAACTCGCGACAGATCCGCGCGACAATTAACAGTCAGTCGGTAACCTAGCAACCGTGTCTGTTTCAAAGAAAGGGGGCATTCGAACAACAAAATGTTGTAAGTGACAGATGGTGAAGCGTAATCATAAAAACATACATTAATAAAAAATAGAGATTAAGATAGAAATCACGTGTCAGTGAGATATAATAAAATCGGAGTTTTCACTTCTGCCGGCACTCCCGGAGTGCAACCCGTCCTTTTTTTATTAGGACCACAAAACTGAGCGTTACAAACGCAAGCTTAAATGGTTATATTATAAACAATATCAAAAGTGTACGCCCTCCTTGATGTGAACACAACATGCATAAAAATAATTACTTAACAAAATAAATTGCTACCAACAAAAATGATTACATTCGAAGTTAATAAGAATAGAAGGAATAAATACATTGTTAATACATTAAAATTTCAAAATCTATGCAAAGACTGCAAACGTGCCTTTGCTGAGGCCACAGAACCATGAAAAATATCAAACTCAGCTCTAATATCATTGCATCGGGAACATATTCTGTCCAACGGAGAGTGCCTACCAGCTATTGTTCTTCTGAGAGGTAAGGCAAATGTCTTGCGATTATGTAGTCGGCTGCTCTAGCGAGGGACTGATAGTCTTACGTTACTTATGGAATCAGGAGCCTCCAATATCCCGTGCAACAGCTTAAACTAGAATACGGTGTCACTCATCGCCCTTCGAGTCTCGAGACGCGTGACGTTGTAGTGCCGCCATCTTTCGGAATAGCTTGGTAATTCACGACACTTGTTGTCACTGTACGCTTACATGACCTACAACATACAGACTGACCTCCAGACGATGTTGTTAAGCTAGGTACACGTCCGCTGGTTCGGGTGCCCGTGCACGCCAGCACACACACGCTAGGCGCTGGGGCAGTGCGCTGCCTACAGTCTAGCAACACGATGTCGGTTACAGCCGTAAGGCTACCGAGTAAGCTACCATTTCTGATCTGATCTCACTCTACGCGAGATGGTAGAGAAACCGTTTCTGAATAGAGTCCAGCCTTTTAATGTGAACAGCGTAAGTGGGATTCCACACTGGACTATAGTACTCTAACGTACTACGTCAATCATAGAAGTGCAACATTTTAAGAGCACCCGTACCCTTAATGCCTAATGTTTGCCGCTATTAACATAAAACAGAGAGCACCGATAGTGATAAAATGTCCCGTTTATATGATATCATCAAAAGACGCATTTGTCTCTATAGACTCAATTACTACTCGTAGAGCTGCCTATAAGTCTAAATTCCGTGGTGTGACTAAAATTAAGGATACCTTTAGGTACATTATAATTCAAAAGTACCTTAAGGCGATGGGTATTGCAAAACTAGCGTTACTTACGATTTTTTATTATATCTTCTAAACCAGATCAATTTTCAGTAATTGCAAGATTTTAGGAGCTGAAAAATACCTTTAGTATTTATTGAATCATTATACGCAATTTTTGTTTCTTTAGTTGTCTCTTAATACTTGCCCAAAACTATAGTTAGCCGCTTTTGACGTGAACAAGTTTTGTAAGGTAAACTACACTGAACAAATTGTATAATTATAGTGATTTAATAAATATTAAAGGTGTTCTGCTAAAAAAATATCAGATTATTAAGGTATAAAGAAAATCGAAAATTTCGCATTACCCGTCGCCTTAAGGTGTTTAATTGTCGTCGCACAACGGAAACTTTCAAACAAATTTAAATTGAATGAGTTAAGCAGGTAAACTTTTTAGTCTTCACCAAAAAAAACATTTTCCACGTAATATCGCGAAGTCGCATATAATATTAATGTCATCATATAAGAAGATAGTTGACCCGAAATTGGACCCAGAAAACTTTTGAAAGGTATCCCGGAGTAAACATCGCTTAAATAGTTTAGCTTTGGGATGGAATTTTCTTGTTCACAACTAAAACACGCTGTATGCTTCCAGTTACTTCAGCTATATTGTTGTAGGTAGTAAAATGCCTGTCTACAGGAAAAACTGTATCTATACAGGGTGAAATATTAATGAACGTTGATACTTTTCCCAGGCATTAGGTATCCGTGAACGCATGTTTTTTTAGTATATCTTTCAGTATTAGCTTAGGATATATTTTAGTACTGAGAGAAACTGAAAGAAAAAAACACGTATTTTTATTTTTCGCTAAGGAATCGACTGTGAAAATTGAACGGTCAATATCATTTCGACCTGTAGATGGCGTTATGGCGTTTGGAGGGTAATCAGCCAATAGTACAGTGTAACCTACGATGTCTCATAAACTTGGGGCTGCCAACTCTTAATTCGTCGAACCCGGCCAAAGAATAATGAAAATCCGGTCATTAAGCGTAAATCGCAATTTTTTCCTGGATATGCCCGAAAATAATATTATTAAGAACGTAGAACTTCGGCGCGCATTCGGCTTCTGCATCTATCGCCTTGTGTCACATAGGCAAGAGGTGACTCACGCGCGGCTCTGTTGCTATCACGAATCGACACAAGTACATTATGACCACTAAATGTGAGGCTTGTGGCAAATTCGTCAGCGGCGGCGATGTGATGGGATGCACTTCGTGCGCCCGCTGCTTCCATTATCAATGCTTATCCATATCAGCAGAGGACTTTAAGAATTTGCCTAAGGATAGCAGGAAGGTAAAAAAATGTTCTGTTTGCAAGATGGAAGAAAGGAGCGTAAAAACTCCCACTCGCGGTGCAAACACAAACTCCAGCACCCCGATGTTGTCGACTGTGACTACTACCACGGCTGGACCGGCGGCGGGCAGCGCCACCGCGACTGCGCGCACCACCGGGCCCCAGGCCCCGCGGTCCGGCGCCCCGCCGACCGGCCGCACCTCGAACCAGGCCTCACCTCTGAGTACATCCACTTCACAGCTTAGCGCCGGCCTTAATACCGCTGATTTAGAAAACCGTCTGATGAATTTTATTAAAAGCTCTAATCAGTCGCTAAAAAATGAAATTAGAGACATAATTAAATCCGAAATCACCACTCATATTGCCGCGATTACGACCGAGTTGAACCAGAAAATCACGTTACTGGAAGAAAAATCGAATCGAATCGTCGAACTCGAAGAGAAACTTGAGGCCTCACAACAGCGTATAGTCGATCTCGAAAATGCCTTCGGCGCGCACCAGCAGTGGTTACGCATGAACAACCTGGAGATATCTGGCGTGCCTGAGCTACCAAACGAATCGCTAACGAACATCGCCGTTGACATAGCGAAACATGCCGGAGTCACTCTTAAGCCGGAGGATATCGAGTTCGCGAACAGGGTCCAGCCAGTGCGCTCTCAGGACGGCAGGCCAAAAAATATTATTTTGAAGCTCAGACATCGTATCACGAAGGACGAGATCCTGTCCGGCCTGCGTAGGAAGCGCGGAATTAAGACCGAGAACATTGGGATGGGTGGCGATTCACAAAAAATTTACGTACACGACCACTTAACACCGGCGAATAAGAAACTTTTAAAAGAATGTAAACTTATCTGTACGTCAAAAGGTTATGAATACGTATGGGTTAAAAATTGCAATATATATGTACGCAAAGCAGATCAAGCGCCATATATTCATATTAGATCTTGCGAGGACTTTCGTAAAATTATTTAATAATGTGAGACTATTAGTTTTAATTGTCGTTCGACTGGTTTCTCATTTTAGATATTTTTTTATTTTTAATGTTTTCACTAACACCCCACTTTCACACATACACACAAAATATACACACAAATACATACATACACATTTTTGCCCTCACAAGCATTTCGATACATTATATTTTATAAATGTAATGTCCACGCTCATACGTACCTACCTGACTGCATATATATACGTACCCACATTTATTTATAACCGGCTCATCTTATCTCCGTATTTACTAAATACAATACGATGTCTCTAACTAATCTTAAAGTATTCTACCAAAACACCCGTGGTTTACGTACTAAAACATTAAAATTTTACCAAAGTATATTAAGTAACGACTACGATGTTATTGTTATAACTGAGAGCTGGCTTTGTGATGGTGTCTTGGACTCTGAATTGTGCGATAATAAGTACGATTTGTTCAGGTTAGATAGGGACCGGTTGCTAAGTGGTAAATCAGATGGCGGCGGCGTAATGATTTTGGTACTGCATACGTTGGACGCGCGCGTGCGGCCTGAGTGGTCGCGGCCCGGGCTCGAGTGTCTGTGGGTCACAATCCCGGCCGCGGCGCTGCGCGCCCGCGCAACTACTCCCCCACCCGCTACTCGTGACCTACACCTATGCTCGGCATACGCACCGCCCGGGATCACATTAGCTAATCATATAAATAACTTAAATTCCGTATTTAGTAATGTCATTTCGTCAGAATTTAACTCTCATTTTCTGATTGCCGGCGATTTTAATCTTCCTCACATACAGTGGTATAGCGATTCTCCTCCTGAACACGCGCGGCGTGGCGCAATCGAGGTCCAGACAGCGGCTACCAATCTTGTTGAGGGGATGTATCTGTCATCTTTTGAGCAATATAATATCAATAAAAATGCAAGTAATAATATTTTAGACCTGATATTCACAAATTTCCCAGTTGAAGTAGAAAAGTCCAACTCTCCCCTTGTCAGCGCGGATCCCCATCACCCTCCTCTCGAAATAATTATTAAAGACATTTTTTCGGCGCCCTTAAAAGAAACTGCGAAGCCTAAATTTAGATTTCGGAAAGCTAACTACGATGCTATAAACGACAGTCTTGAAAGTGTGGATTGGCATTCTTCTCTCTCTGCTGACTCTCTTGATAATGCACTTGATACATTTTATAATATCGTTAACAGTACAATAAATGACCATGTTCCTGTAGATACCCGCAGCAATAACAGCCGATATCCGATTTGGTATACAAGTAGTTTAATTAAAATAATTAAAGAAAAAGATAAAATGCATTGTAAATGGAAAAAGTATGGGAATCCATTAGATTATGATAGCTTTTCGCTTCTACGTAAACGCCAAAAAAAATTGCAAGAGAACTGTTGGACCCAGTACATTGACTCGGTGCAAACTAATATTAAACATAACCCTAAGCAACTTTGGTCGTTTGTCAAAGCTCGTCGCGGTGGTTCTGCCTATCCGAAGTCTTTCGAATATCTTGATAAGACCCTAAGCAACAGTCAGGAAATCTGTGAGAGCTTTAATATATTTTTCAGCTCAGTATTTAGTAAACCACTCGATGTTTACCCTGAGACTTCACTCGCGCCGCCGTTCTGCGATAGTGATGAAATTATTTCCACTATACACATATCACCTAAAGAAATTATAAATTTATTGTTAAAATTAGATCCCAATGGTGGTGCAGGCAGCGATGGGATACCTCCGTTCTTCATCAAAGAGTGCGCTTCCAGCTTAAGTTTACCTCTTTCTTTGCTATTTAACCGCTCTTTAGCTGAAGGTTCCTATCCTTTAAAATGGAAAGAAGCCCTAATCGTGCCCATTTACAAAAAAGGACCTAAAGCGAAGATAATTAACTATCGTCCAATTTCAATTTTAAATCAATTCGGCAAAATTTTAGAAAAACTGGTCTTATCAAATATTTACAACATTTTAAATAAAGGCATTCCACCTCAACAGCACGGTTTTTTACGGGGTCGGTCAACGGTTTCAAATCTAATCGAATTTACTAACTTTGTCCTTCGAAGGATGGAGAGGGGGAAACAGGTGGACGTGATTTATACGGATTTTGAAAAGGCTTTTGACCGGGTAGATCACGTCATCCTGCTTCGCAAACTGTATTGGCTGGGACTACGTGGTGATGTTTATCGCTGGATATCGTCATATGTAGTTAACAGGCGCCAGGCTGTTGTGCTTGGCGGCTGTAGATCGGACTACGTAAACGTTCCCTCTGGTGTCCCCCAGGGTTCGCACCTAGGACCTTTGCTGTATAATGCTTATTTATACGATATTTATACTGTATTTTGCAACTCTAACTTCCTAATGTACGCTGACGATAAAAAAGTTTTCCTTGACATTAACCAGGAGAGTGACTGCGACAAAATTCAGGCTGATTTGGACCGATTATCAATTTACTATATTACTAACAGGATAAATGTCAACGTAAATAAATGCGCTCAAATTTCATTTACACGTAGTCGTTCTCCGATATTACGTCAGTATCATATAGGAGGTGAGTTTATTCAACGAGTAAATACTATTCAAGACCTAGGTGTGACTTTGGATTCAAAATTAACTTTTGAACAGCACATCGATAAAGTAGTCGCTAGGGCTTATCGTAATCTGGGTTTTGTTTTCAGGGTGTGCAGTGATTTTCACGATAGCAATTGCATTAAAGTTGTGTACTTTGCCTATGTCAGGAGTATTGTAGAATACGCCAGCTGTATATGGTTCCCCCAATATGTCACGCATAAAGAAAAAATTGAAAAACTACAGCGCTCATTTTTGCGTCATTTAAATTATCGTGTCAAAAAATGGGATCCAAGCTACGAGTCTATGTGCAGCCGCCACCACTTACTGAGCCTGGAGGACCGTCGTATATTGCTTGACGTCTCTATACTACATGATATCCTGTCTGGTCGTATCGATAGTGCCTCACTTCTTGCCGAAATTGGCTTTTCTGTGCCAACCTTCAGAACCCGGCACTCCGAGCGTCGACTTTTCAGCATTCCCAAGGTAAACACTAGGTATGCTCAAAACTCCCCAATTGTACGTATTCTGAGAGAATACAATTGTAAATTTAATGCCGCCGATCTATTTGACTGTTCCAAGCCAGTCTTGAAAAACCGTATTCGAAAACTCATTTTGCAAGGTTGATGATGTGGTAGCGTGGAGTTGCGTACGATAGACATGCTTGTATATTACACACACACACACACACACACACACACACACACGAGCACACACACACGAGCACACACACACACACACACACCTGGGGTGGTTGCTAGCTTTCTTTTGTTTTAATTTAAGTGTATATGTACCTTACCTAATTTTTATACCGATTAAAATCTGATATCGTTACCTTTTCAAGGCCTCGTTAACTGTATATCTGTGGACATCTGTTATTGGCTTTATGTTCTAGCTATAAGCATTGTTATATATGTTCTGTAATGCTGTTGATGTTCCAAATAAATAAAATAAAATAAAATAAAATAAAATTAAAAATCAATCGCTTTACTTTTCATGTTTCATTCACATAATAAGTGTCTGGGTTTTCCCTGCATCTATACCGCGTCTGTAGCCATGTTATTTGTATAGGATACGTAAACGGCATCAAGCCGTTTAGTTTCGTAAGTAACTTGATGCTTGAGGCTCAGGAGATATTCTTGTCTAAAAGTTTGCAAAAACAGTAAATAACACGTTGTTTTTCACAAACAACCTTCGCGAAAACAAAAATAATGTTACGCTAATGCTTCGCTCTAGATTACATGTTAGTAAGCAAAATATTAATTTAGTAATACAAAGCTTCGCGCGTAGGGGAGACCGAGGAAAAGAGAGGTAAGTTGAATCAACGTCAATTTCTCGGATTTTCATCCGTTAGGAAGAAAGCACGCGTATTGAGAGACCAGTGGGTGGCCTAAATAACGTTGTTGCCGGCTCGGTGGGTTTAGATACCGAGAAATTGATGATGTTCCAACTCGCTTCTGTTTCCAAACCCCTCGGTCTCCCCTACAAGGTATTAAGTAAATAGTTGTTATAAATTATAAAAAAAATATCTGTGTAGGTACACACACAACACATCATCTCAACCGAATGATAACCTCTGTTGGACAATTGCCTCGTCCAAGGATCCGCACAGTCAACGCTCCTGCGCCTTTACAAGATCTTTGGTTTACCTTGTGGGAGGCCAAACTAAAGTGGCAGTGGGCGGGCACATCGCTCGTAAAGCCGGCTGCTAAGGCAGAAAGGTTCCTGAGTAGCGACCACATACTGAAAGGCTTAGAGTGGGGGGCTCCATTCAAGATGTACCGACGAATGCTATCTGAAAGAATAGGCAGCTAAACATCGTACATTTCTAAAATCGGTATAAAGTGTTATTTTCACCGCTTTATCTTACTTTTACTGAGCGCACGATTAATCCCCCATTCGTGCCGACTCCCTGAAAGATCAGCCGACACAGCCTAGAGTATACATTTTACTTACTAAGGGATATCTTATGTATTCAAATAGTTCGTCTAGCAAGGTCGGCTACAATTTGAGGTATTCCCATAATACTGTTACAGTTAGATAAGTAGTGATAGTAAAAACAGCAAAAAAATACTATTAATTTTGACTCTCATAGCGAAAAAAAGGATCACCTCGGTCGGCTTGTGTCCATTTCCCATTGCGAGAAAAGCGTATAATGCCATACAAATACTCTTAAGAAAATCTAACGATACCTATGTTACCTATATTCTAGTATGTATATATTGGTATGTATTATGTATACTGTCATCTAGTATTCATAGTACAAGCATTGCCATACATTGCTTAGTTTGGGACTAGGTCGATTTGTATATATCTGTCCCTTAATATTTATTTTAAAGAAAGAAACAAAAATAAATCCAGATTTACTTGATTTTTAAACCCGGTTTTAACTGGTTGTTTCAATAGTAAAATAACCGGTTTTACATTCCCTAGTTTTTACTACTTCCTACTGTCATATCACAATAGGTATAAAAAATATGCCCCACCCCGTCTGAAGTCGCATTATGTTGTGGCAAATGCCACTGTCCTTTAGTAATAGGGGTTCTTTATTTCAAAGGATGTCCCCACATGACACATGTCTTTCTAAAGAAATTAATTCCACCATGCTTAAGCTTCTGGTCACGGGCGTGGGTCGCAAAACGCTGACCAGGAAACACGTGACCAAAATTGATCAGGACGACGAAAAACCATGAATACCCTCTAATTTCACATTGTCACGACTTAAAATACAATTATTAGCTTTCTCAGTGATAAATCTTTCATGTCGTATTTGAATGTGAATCATATTTTATAGCCTACGATTTTAACTTGTCTAAAGAAGGGACAGAAATTAATTTAGATTCGAGTAATGGAAAATAAGTCAATTCGTGTTTAATTGCTATTCGTTCTACAACAACGCGTTTATATTTCGATGGCAATGTGATAAATAAAATCATCTTTGAAGTTGGAAGTCGATACTCTTTGCATTTTGACTCTTTTTATAGGGTTCCGTAGTCAACTAGGAACCCTTATAGTTTCGCCATTTCCGTCTCTCCGTCTGTCCGTCTGTCCGTCTGTCCGTCCGTCCTTGGCTTAGCTCCGTGATCATTAGTACCTACTAGAAAGCTGAAATTTGGTATGAGTATGTGGATGTATTACGCCGACAAAACGGTAAAAAAAACTAAAAAAAAAAACTTTTTTTCGGGGACCTCTCTCACAAACTAACACCTAAAGTGGGGGCGAATTTTTTTTTTCGTTTCAACACTAATGTGTGGGGTGTCGTTGAATAGGTCTTTAAAAAATAACAGGGGTCTTTAATCATCATTTTTTGATCAAGTCAGGAGTTTTGTAAATATTCGCTCCGAAAATAAAAAAAAATAGCGTCCCCCCCTCTAACTTTTCAACCACGGGACCACGGGTCAAAAAATTATGGAAAAATTCATGAAATGAGGCCTTATAAGTACTTTCAATGAAAACTATATTGAGTAAAATCGGTTAAGCCGTTTTTGAGTTATCACAAAATTTCATAATTTTCTTTAAAATGATGTAAGTGCCGTGCGGTGTCCTTATACTTCTAACGTTACACATATTAGTTAAGTGCATACTGCATTAAAACATTTCGCTCAATCAGGTGCGTATAATCGATACGTTCGGGAAGGTAATAAGTAATTACAGTTTCTTTTGCGTTTACGACCTTTTTTATAGAGCATGAAATCTTTCTCGTAATTTAAACCTCGAAGCCCGTCTATTGTGAGTATATTGGCAACTACGGAACCTACACTGAGCGTGGCCCGACATGCTCTTGGCCGGTTTTTCTTATTGTAAATGGACCAGCCTTCGTATGTTTCAAAATTGAGATGAAATATGTCATTTGAAGCTCATCGCGTTTCAATGACAGTTCAATGGCGATGATGCCTTTATATTTCGATGCCAATGTGATTAATAGTATATTGTGTCATAAGGGTAGTAAGTAGGGGATTACTAACGAAGGTCTATTAGAACCCCGACGCCGAAGGCGGAGGGCTTTTAATGTCCTGAGTTTGTAATCCCCTTACTACCCGCCATACACACAATATTTTTCATCACGTTTGGGAGTAAATAAAAATACGTAAGACAAAAATAAACATTAAACTAATTAAGCAGCGAAACTGTTGGGGTTTGACGACGGAGCAGCCATTCCCAGTTCCCAGCACTAACTAAACTGCAACTGCATTGCAGAGATGTGTTTTATTACTTTTTGCTACACATTATTATTTTCATTACTATTTCTTTGTTATAAGTTAAGTTTTTCTTGCAATAAATTATTATGTCGTTTTATTTAAACTAATTAAACGCTAACGATTGACAACCAACTTTTTTAATTTACTACAAGCACTGGCAAAACGGCCATCAGCTTAAAGCAGAAATAAATATACACAGAAACTTACCATCTATCATTAAACAAATAACAATTAACAATATTATGCAGCAATAATTAACACCGTAATATTATAAAACTTAAATACGAACAGTAATTGTGTTACAAAACTAAATAGTACCTAACCAATAATTTTATAACATTTTCTTTTTTTTTGTGTCGTCTACCACAGCTGATAATGCTAAGAACTGGGTTTAGTTTAGAAACATAACGGGATATACTGCCAGATTGTAACGATAATTCAAAATTAAATTTAATAAAATTATTGCAAAATACACTTAAATAATTGTAAAACATAAATATCAATGCAGTAACATGTACCGTATTAATTCAATACCTACGCAATAAAATTTGCTGGTAGGCAAGTTTTGTTCGTACAACAAAAAACCTTGGCTGGATTGAAAACTCCTTAGTCTCAAGTAATCTGCGAGTGCGTACTATATTTTTAAAACTAAAACCAGAACTCCCTCGGGAGTTATAACAATTTATAACTCCCGCGGGAACTACATAGGCCTTAGTCCTTCAGTACACCTGCATGTAATACCATCTTTTACGAGCAAATGTGATGAAAATAAAAATATCATCTTTGAAGTTGGAAGTCGGTATTCTTTGCATTGGGACCCTTTTTCTTATTGTAGAGTAAATGGACCAGCCGTATTTCAAAAATTGAGATCAGATATGTCACTTGAAGCTTATCGTGCTTGATTTACTGTTTAAAGGCGATATGACTGTTATATAATGGAGATCATGGTCTAATAAAACAAGGTCTTCCATTCCCAGAGTGACACAAGCCTACGTCACAATAACATTGCCACTTTATTTCAACATAACATATTATATGGGTACATTATAACTATGGTTAATAAGTTAAATAAAATATTTATAATTCTATAATTTTCATTTATATGTATTTCATCTTAAATTTTACAACAAAACGTCATTTTTAATTATTCGTTAGCAATATCTTCCGATGCACGAAATAAACTTCAGACATTCGGGTAATTCTAATGACACTACTGGTATCACAGGATAGTGCTGTCACATTTGACAATCCGTCATTTTGTCCCTGACCGTCATCCTTGTCTAACGCGTGTTAATTGTTATTTCTTTCTCGCTTACTTTCAGCAATCGCAGCGTTTTCCAAACTGTTCACGTCGTAAGCTTGGTAATTAATGTTTGTTACGAATATGGTTGGCTGTTCTATTCGGAACTGTAAGAGTAGGAGTGAAATGGGCATAATAAGATTTATACGTTTCCGAAAAAAGAATCCGTAGCCAATGAATGGCTTCGCTATTGTGGGCTGAAAACATATAAAAATGGTATGTATACATACTTATCGACAATAATTACAATTATGAGGGGTATCTCAGGGGTTTGACCATGAAACACAAAATAGGTTGATAAAAAGTCTAATTCGTTAAGTTACACAGTTTACACGGAAAGTCATTAAATGTAGAAAACACAGGTGGGACGTAGGCCCTAATCTTAGAAAGATCTAGTAACAATTTTAGGTATAGTGCGATAGCGCGCGTGTATACAGTGGCCGCTCGGTACGAGGCTCCCAAAGCAACTGGCTAGACAGCAAGCGCTGAAAGCGCTACGTTGTGTATCGTGTTGGTACATGGCCGCGAGTCGCCCGCGGAGGCAAAACAGATGAGGCAAACGGTTTGTTATACAATTAATAATAACATTTTAAGTTATATGTTTGCTTGTTGACTAAAATACATTGCCGGCTATGTCGCTGCAAGATTTATGGGAAAATACCCACATCTTGGGAACCTAACTCGGAACCTGACTTAGAACCTGGAAGTGGTTCCTGTGAGTGGAGTGGATTAACTTTATATCGAGGGGAAAATTGATTTATCCATGTGAAGAGCTCATAAAAGTCGCTCAAACAAAGGAAAATGAGTTTGAGAAATACCATGGCCGGACACTATGCAAAGATAAATATGCTGGTGCGTTGTGTGTAACAAAGCTGCGTTAGTGCTAAGGATCGTCATTATTTTTGTAGGGTTTGATGAGATAAAACTAAGTAAAGTTGGACGAAAATCGTAAAATTTATCTTTAAAAGCCTAGCTGATATAATAATAATAATAAAGAAACATTAAGGGACAATCTTACACAAATCGATCTAGTACCAAACTAAGCAAAGCTTGTACTATGGGTACTAGACGACGCACGATAGACATAATATATAAATACATATATAGATAACATCCATGACCCAAGCACAAATATTCGAGTGCATCACACAAATACTTGGCCTGGCCGGGATTCGAACCCAGGACCGCCGGCTCAGTAGGCAAGTGCTTAAAAAGTGAGCCAACCGCGTCGGCATATTGTACACAAGCACGTCAAAAACAATACCCTCAAATAGAAATGCTTATTAGAAAATACTTTGCTTTGCTTAGTCACAACGAGGACATAGTTACATAAGACTAAAAGAATTAAATAAAAAAAATCGTTATTAATCAACTCCAGAAGAAATTAAAACGAAAATAGCTTAAAGTGTCGAATACCGTTTATTGATTAGATGTGGATTCGTTTTTCAAAAGTTTCTCTTGTATAGATAAATAAAATTTTGAGTTAATATATTAGATTTGTTTTATTGTACTACTTACCTATGTTTCTACATGAATAACTTAAAATTAATGCCGTATAAATATTTTTCACCGTTGGTTAAAATTCTCCCACATTTTAAAGTTTGAGAATCTGTGAACAGCATGATGACGTAGGCTTGTGTCAGGTTCGCGAGTCTCGGAATGGAATACCTGGCGGAGTATATTATTATACCATGATGGAGATCCAACGGAGATATGAAGTTAAATCTTATTTCTGATTTTGTAGGGTTCCGTACCTCAAAAGGAAAACAAAACCCTTATAAGATCATTTTGACCGTCTGTCCGTCTGTCAATACTCTTTATCTCGGGAACTCGTGGAGGTATCGAGTGAAATTAAAACCATATACCCACGCAGGTCTACAGTCCCTTGAAGCTATGAAAAAATCAAACTTCTAAGTTCATGTAGGAAAATAAAATTGTAGTAAAAGAATCTGATATGGTATTTTCCATTGAGCTTGATTCATGATTTTTGACAAGTAATACTGTCTTATACCTACTTCAAGAGTATGAAACTATATATTTTTAAGTATATCATAAAGAATTATAGTGTGTACTTATATAGTACCTAGACGTACAGTCCGACCAAAAAGAGTAGAAATTAAAAAGTGGCTGTAGTGTCGTCCCCGTTTTCTTATATTGATTAGAAAGGGAGGACACTACAGTATTTTTATTTTATTTTTATTTTTAGCCTTAAACATTCAGATTTTGTTATTATTTAGTTCGCTTGTAATATTTGTCTTTTACTCTTTTTCTGCAAATCTGGTTGCCCCTCGGCAAAGGCCTCCTCCAGCCTCTTCCATTCGTGCCTGTCGCGTGCGACTCTGTGCCATGTTTTTCCTGCCACCTGACATATATCATCCTCCCATCTCTTCTGTGGTCTCCCTCTCTTTCTCTGTCCTTCCCTTGGGTACCACTCTGTAACCAACTTGCACCATTTTTTCCTTCCCTCTTATGACATGACCTGCCCAGCACCACTTTAATCTTCTGACTTTTTGTATGATGTCATAGACCTTTGATTTCGTCCTGATTGTGGTTGATCTTAGTTTATCCGCTTTCCTAACTCCCAACATATTCCTCTCCATAGCTCTTTGGCAGGTAACAAGTTGATTCGTGCTACTTTGGGGTAAGGACCACGTTTGGCAACCATATGTGAGAACTGGTAGTATGCAGGTGTTGAAAACTTTGCTCTTTGTAGCTATATGAAGCGTTCCGTCCTTCATTACCTCCTTTAGACTCCAATATCTATGCCAGCCATTTGCAATTCTTCTGTCTATTTCCTTCTTTATATTACTACATGGTGCCATCAACTGACCTAGATATATATATTCCTGTGTATATTCGATTAGAGATGGTCCTACTTTGATAATACATTCTTCTCCGTTGGTCATCAGTCTGGTTTTGTCTGGGTTCAGTGTCAAGCCTGCTTTAGCACTTTCTTTTGCTAGCTCTGCTAGCATCCCACTCAGTTCCTCTGGTGTATTCGCAAACAAAACAATGTCATCAGCAAATCTGAGGTGTGACAATCTGCTACCATTTATGTTGAGACCGAGCTTTTCCCACTCGAGGCTTCTGAAGACTGTTTCCAACACTACTGAAAACAATTTTGGGGAAAGGGGGTCTCCTTGCCTGACACCTTTTTGTATATTAAAAGTTTTTCCCATCTTTTCCAGTTGAACACATGCAACGCTTTTTTCATACACATTTTGATGATTCTGATGTACTTGTGTTCTATTCCTTGGTCTCTCAGGGTTTCCCATATTACTTCATGAATCAAGGAGTCGAATGCTTTGCTGAAGTCTATGAATGCTATGTAGTATGTCAGATTGTATTCGCTATATTTCTCCAAGATTTGACGTACTACATGTATATGGCCTATCACTGAGCTGTCTTTTCGAAAGCCTGCTTGCTCGTAGGGCTGTTGCTCGTCTAATTTCTTTCCGATCCTTTTTAAAAGTATTTTAGCAAAAATTTTGTAGATGTTAGACATCAGGCTTATCGGACGGTAGTTACCAACATTGTGTGGGTCTCCTTTCTTATACAATAAGATTATGTTAGATTTGGTCCACTGATGTGGTATGGCTTCACTTTCGATGATGTCATTGAATATTTCAGTGAGAACAGGGACAATGTCTGCCTTGGCTTGTCTTAGAATGTTGTTGTTGATGTTATCCGGACCTGGAGCTTTATCCTTTTTTTGTGTGTTAATAGCGTAGTTGACCTCTTCTTCAAGAACACGTGGAATCTCTGTGGTGTCTGTCAGTTCGATTTTAGTTTCTTTATTTTTATCTTTATATAACTCCCTGTAATATGTTGTGGCAGTATGTAGAATATCTTGTCTTCTGTTCTGTTCTTTGCCTTCGCTGTTTTTAACTTTTACCATCCATTCCTTTGTGTGAGATATTTCTTTGTAAGCTTTTTTGATACCTCCTGTTCTTAGTACGTGTCTTTCTATAGTTTCCATTCTATGTTGTTTTCTGTCTTTTCTCATACTTTCTTTTATTTTATTGTTAATTTCCGACAGCTGCTTCCTCTTGTCCTTTGATCCCTTAGCTGCAAATAGTAAGGCTCTTGATTCTAGCAGATGTTTAGTCCCTGCTGACAGCCAGCTTCTATCTTCCGTCTTGCTTTTTCTACAGTGGTTGGTACTTGATCTTATTGTATCCTCTAACCAGGTGTATTTTGCATCGACAGTTTTGTTCGTTGTAGAGTCCTTGAAGTTCTTTAGTTTTGTTTTTAAAAAGTTTGCAGCTTCAGTTACACTATGTTCGTTTAGTTTTATGTTTGATGGGTTTAGTCTAGGTCTCGGTTTATTTGGTTGGGTTGTTTGTAGCAATGCCCTAACCTTTCTGTGATTAGTGTTGAAGTTGAATCTGTTTAGCACAGTAATATTTGAAAAATACCCAGATTTGTTTGACAATATGAAATCTATTTGGTTTTTAGTTACTCCGTCTGGAGATAGCCAAGTCCACATGTTCTTATTATGTTTCTTGAATTTGGTGTTCAGAATGGTTAGGTTATTTTTGAGTGCAAAGTGTACAAATTTCTCTCCATTTTTGCTTCTCGGTTTGTTGCTATAGGTGAATTCGCCTATTATTGATTTTTCTTCGGGTTGTCGGGTACCAATTTGAGCGTTGAAGTCGCCTATTACAATAAAGTTCTTATGGGCATAGGCATCTATTGTATCGTTGAGATTCTTGTAGAATTCTACCATAATTTCTTCTTCGGCTTGCTCTGTGGGAGAGTACACTTGAATGATTGTCCACGGTTCATGGTGGCCCGGTATCTGTATGTTTAATAGCGCAATGCGTTCCGAAATTCCTACAAAGGACTTGATGTGATTTGCTAGGTGGTTTTTGATAATAAATCCAACACCGTGGCTACCTGGTGTTTCGCCTTTGTAGTAGAAGACGTAGTCTGGGTGTGCTACTATGTGCTCTCCTAATCTTCTTACTTCGCTTAGGCCTAAGATGTCCCATTTTATTTGTTTTAGGGCATATGTCAGTTCAGTAAGCTTTTCCTCAGACTTCAATGTTGTTACATTCAGAGTGGCTATGTTGATTTCTGTGTTTCTAAGTTTTAGTTTCATGTCAGGTGTTTTGTTTGTTTTACTTGTTGATTCTTGTATGCTTTTAATTTCCTGTTTTTTACTCTTTTTCCTATTTCTATCAGATTTTATGTTTTTGTAGTTGGCTGGAGGGTGTCTGTCTACTTCCCCGCGTTGACAGGACGTATTGGGGAAGGGTTTCCGGATCTTTGATTGCTATTCATCTATTTGGGCTTCACTTTGGCTCGGGCAGGAGTTGGTTCTTGTTATTGTTATGTCGTAAGCATTACGCCTGTGTTCCTTAGATTTGCTGACTGTTTGTTGTTTTCGGGGTGGATCTATCGGTGAGCTTGACTCTTTTCCTCTTTTCTTTATTTTTATTTTCCTCAACAATCAGTTTATCGTATTTTATGAACGCTTTGTTTCCTTTTTTCCTCTCCTCTTTCATTTTTGGAATAAGCTGCTTCCTTCTCTCCTGTACTTCTTTGGGGTAATCTTCGCTCACAAACACATCAGCTGGTAAGTTTTTCTTGTTCTTAAAAATTAACTGCTTTTTCCAATTCGAACTGATTTGCACACACACTGGACGTATCTTTTCTGTGTTACTCTCCGCTTTTCCTATTCTAAAGGCTGCAACTATTTCTTGACATTAAATGTTTACTCCCGCCTCTATTATTGTATCTTTTATGTTTTGCACTAAATCACATTCATCTCTCTCGTTTTCTTCTACGCCGAAAATCACAATATTTTTCCTGCGTTTCACACGCTCGATAGAATTTAATTTCTCCTCTAAACTTTCTACTTGTGATTTCAACAAGGAATTTTCTTCGAAGAGTTGAGTCATTTTCTCATTTAAAGCCTCCATAACACTTTTTGTGACATTGTTGGTTATTGTTAGCGTTTGACGATCAAATCGTTCGTCAAGTTTCTTCAAAAGTACATTCATATCCATCTTTGTTTCCCGAATGTGACGTCTAATAAGGGTTTTCGAACGCACCCCGCTTAGTGGAGATTCCTTGATCGGAAAGTGGCAACACTATGATCTGTCAGGCGCTGACGTTTCCTGTTTGCAATATGTCCGAGATGTTGGTACTTAACCTCTATGTTTACGCACTTTTAGGTTATATTGCACTTTGTTGTCAATTTTCGCACTTATTAGGAGCTGTCTTGGTGTTCTATATTCATAATTTCACTTCTTGCAACCTTCTCAATAATTTGTGCACGATCTCGATAAGGAACAGATGTTATTTTCGTCGTATGCAATTAATAATTACGGAGCACTTTGACCGACATTAACACAAGTACAATGGCGAACCGGAAATCTCAACTACAGTATTGCCACTTTTTAATTTCTACTCTTTTTGGTCGGACTGTAAAGCAGTTTTCCAACGGTAAAGTAAAGATTGTCGCTCAGTACAGTTTATCTTTTCGTTAGAGCAATATGCAGTGGGGTTACCCTCATCTGGCAGAATAATATTCGTCAGAAATACACTTCGCATAACACGTTTCGCAGAAACACTTTCGGTCGAATGGTAAGATGGCATAAAGGTATAGTTGGCATTACTACTACCTCGCATACGACACATTTTGCAGCACATTGTTTTGTAGAATATCTCTTTGGCCGACTTTAGTTTAGCATAATTTTATGTACCATAATAATCCTATAGCATACGATTACAATAGCATAATTATTTTCTACTAGCAGAAAAGTGCGTTAAGTAAACTTTACGTAGTAGAATGTAAGTACCGTTAGGTACGACGACGAGCGGTTCGAGGAGCAGTGTTAGGTATCTTGCCGCCGCAGGGTAACTGCCACTAAATTTTTAATCACAACAATTGTAATACATAAATTAGGTTCTGATTCCACCTTAGGGCAGGTCCGACTTGGATTAGGTTAGGTACGACGACGAGCGAAGCGAGGAGGAGTGTTAGGTTGAACTGAGACTAGTGTTCCATAAGACTCGAGCCCTATTAGCCCGAATTTGAAGCCTCACGAGCTCTTTTTAGAGCTGGCTTGATGAAATGAGTTTCGAAGAGCTAGTGATTATAATAAGGCCTTAGTCTTAAAAAAAGCCTATGGGTTTTTATTTTTATTTTAGCCTTTTAAGGGGCTTTAGGCCTTTTTAAAGGCTGTAGCCATTTTGTAGACCTAGGCTACGCTAAGGCTACTTACTTGTGTACGTTAACTTATACCACAAAACAGATAGGTACAGAAATGTACTTACTTCACTTCTCATACCGGTGGTCGGCGGTCGCTCTAGGGTTGTCAACTATGGGTTATGAACGAAAACATAATATCGTGGTACTGGCGCTCCTTTATATTTGATTGATTTATTGTGGAGAATGAAACGGGAAGAATGAAAATATAAATTAATAATAACTACAATATTTTTATTTTTATGTCATTGTTATATTAGTATATTACAAATTTGTTACAGAAAATATTTTAAATACCGTAACCTCAAAAATAACAAGCCAGAAGTGAAGCTCGTTGCTCCATTATAGCATAAAATAGTTCACAGACGCGCGTGTCTAGCGGATGGCACTCGCGCTCGTGTGAAAATTTCAACTGTCTAGCTATCACCGTTCTTGAGATACAGCCTGGTGACGGACGGACGGACAGCGAAGTCTCAGTAATAATGTCCCGTTTTTACCCTTTGGGTACGGAACTCTAAAAATTACATATACTTATTATGTAGGTACCTATTAGTATTCTCGAGTTACCTTCTTTGTTAAATATTCATCTTAAAAAAAGCCAGTTATGGGTTCGCTTTTTTGTAATTGACAGTTGCTGTTTGCCGCATTGATGATAATACTTTCGAGCGGAATCCTCATTGGAGATTTTTTTATTTGATTTGATGGCATGTAATATATGCAGGTAAAAAAGGTAGTAAGGTTGTGCTGTATATGTATATTCCTTGATGTTGGAGGTGTGCAATAAAGAGTATTTGTATTGTATTTGTAAAAAATAATGTGAATGCTACGTAACATTTTCGTCAAAATCAGTTGTCTTTTGCCTATTACAGAAATTAATAACTTAAAAAAAGGCCCCCCCTTATGAAAAACGTATGTTAATGGCACTTTCTTGCCGGTTCCAAATACAAAAATTATATAATTGTTGAGAAAACATACTCACGTCTTTTGTTTTATTTAAAACACCCCACTAAAAGAGCGCCGAGTTTATTAAATCTTTTTAATAAGCTCAAAAATATTTTAGCCTCCAAGCCTGTTGAAGTTCGGAGGCCAAAATATTTTTAAGTCTCATTATTTTTACAAGGTCTTTTAGGCAGTTTTAGCCCTTTAAACGTATAGCCTTTTAATAAGGTTACGAGCTCTGAGAGTCTAGGCTGGTGGCTAGGGGGCTAAAGAGCTTTATAGGCTTTTAGCCCTCTTAGGCGTCAAAATATAGGCCAGCCTTAAATAAAAGAGCTAAAGGGCTCGAGTCCTTTGGAACACTAACTGAGACCCTAACGAGCGAGCGAGCCGCGCGGCATCGGCAGGCTACCATACCACTCCATGGACAAAATGTGTAATCACAACAATTTGTAATACATAAATTAGGTACTGATTGCACCGCACCTTAGGGCAGGTCCGACGTGGATTAGGTTAGGTATTCCGCATATGTCCTGTACAACATGATAAGACAACGAAGTCTATCGTGGAATCAAATGGTATTCGGCTTGACAACTTTATGCCGCCTAAAATATTATGCAAAAAAATTATCTGCGAAAGTAGGTACTATTCGTTTAGAAGACTGTTATGCTCATCAACATTATGCCAATATAAGATTCGGTATTATAAAAATCTGCGAAATGATTTATGCCAAAGCATACTCTGCGTAAGATGTTTCTGCCAAACGTAACTTCTGCCAAGTATCGTTATGCAAAACAAATATATGTCAAAAAAGTTTCTACAAGATAATGGTGAACCATGCAGTGCTTTCATAGTTCGTACGGAACCCTGTACGCGAGTCCGACTCGCACTCAACCGGCATTTTTGTGGAATCTGTAGTTCCTTTTATAAAAACCGGCCAAGAACATGTCGGGCCACGCTCAGTGTAGGGTACCGTAGTTGCTCATCCTTCATAATAGACTCAAGTTACGAGAAAGATTTCAAGCTCTATAAAAAGGTCGTAAACGCCAAAGTTACTGTAATTACTTATTACCTTCTGGAAGTCAACTTACGTCCTTTTAAGAAAATTATGAAAATTTGCGATACCTAACTCAAAAACGGCTCAACCGATTTTGTTCAATATAGTTTTCATTGAAAGTACTTATAAGGCCTCATGTTCATGAATTTTCCCATAATTTTTTGACCCGTGGTTGAAAAGTTAGAGGGGAGGGGGGACGCTATTTTTTAATTTTCGGAGCGAATATTTACATTACTGCTGACTTTAACAAAAAATAATGTTTGGAGACCCCTATTATTTTCAAAATACCTATTGAACGACATCCCACATACTAGTGTTGAAACGAAAAAACCCCACTTTAGGTGTTCGAGAGATAACCGAAAAAAAAATTTTTTCAAGTTTTTATTTTACTGTTTTGTCGGCGTGATACATATATACCCATACTCATACCAAATTTCAGCTTTCTAGTCCTAATGATCACGGAGCTAAGCCGCGGACGGACAGACGGACAGACGGACATGGCGAAACTTTAAGGGTTCCTAGTTGACTACGGAACCCTAAAACGACCAATCAGTAAAGAGTCATAGTTAAACTTATAGTTATAAATGTTATAAATGTACTTACACAATGGAATTGAATTAACAAACACCAGATGTGAATTCTTCTTCGCATAAAATAAATCCCTTTCTAAAAAATGCAAATAGTTCACTTTTATTAGTTTTATATTTTTTCCCGAGCTTTATGGCTTTTACTTTATGGTGTTATATAATTTTAGTAATTCGTTCTTTATGGCGTGATATTCCAGCCAAATTCAAAGGTTTAGAGTCAAAACATAGTTAAAAAACGTGACATAGCATAGCGGTATGACGCGACGTCGTACCACGAGGCGACTTCGTATCGTGAAAATACATAAATAATGTAGTGGTTTCATAGTTCGTACGGAACTCTTCGTTCGCAAGTCCAACTCGCACTTGACCGGTTTTCTTAACATAAGCACTACTTTTTAAGCCATAAACATTCACCTTTTCCAAATTTAAGTAAAATACGTTTTGGCATTGAGTTTCATTTATTTGGCTGAGCAACAAAAAACATTTAATAACTCAGGTTACTTAGAATACATGCTCTTAAATGCATATAGTTATAGTATCAAAAAATATACATTTTACTTCAGAAATGACTTAAATAACACATATCTAATCCATGACAATTTTGAATTTGAGACTCAGAATTGACTTTGAGTTGATGTTCGTCCTTTACCTACAGCAAATAAAGGTAATAATAATATTTTTTTACTAAAAGAATCGTTCGCTGCATTATGATTCTTACGAAAAACGCTTTTCCTCGTACAATATCTATATTATTAGAGACTCCGAAACTTCTGAACGAACAATCGTTCCTTTATTACTATCGCTCAATAACTCTTCAGATACTTCTAACATCTCATTTTGACGGCAAAAAGTGTCTTTTGAAGAGGTTCCATTTGGCGAGCCATCGAGATTTTATTAGATGACATATTGCGACATTTTGTTTATAAAGTAATACTTTCTAGCGGGAAACATTTACAAATATTCTAGGGCAAAGAAAAATCTACATATGATACCTATCTCACACTACGCGCAATCAAAGGCATTGAAAATGTAATTTAGAAATAAAGTACGGTACTTATTTGTTTTCTGATCTCCCGCGTAAGGGACCCGCTACCGCCTATATTTTTTTCCGCCCGCCTCTTAAGATGGCTCAAACTGTTACCTTAATTCAACCCCAAGATTTTTTGCGTTTCTTGAAAAGCTAGCTCAAAATTTTTTATTGGGAAACTCTCGATCCAAGTTAGCGAAAAAAATCTTGAGAAATTTTAGAACATTTCAAAATGCTACCGACCGATTTTGGGAATTCGAATTGCACTTTGAAGCCCTCCGGCAGATGCACATTTTGACTTGCCCATCCGCGTACCTTTCGTATCTAAATGTCACAATTCCATAAATTGGAGCACTACTCGACCTCTCGATCTCGATTAGTATGGATATGGATATTTTATATTTTTCTTTCTCGTGCAAGCAAAGGCCCGAGAGTCTTTTCTTCTAGTATAATAATAATTTCAAATCACAAATTCACATCCAAAGACCAAGAAACAACCCATAGTATGAAGGCATTCTTATCAATTTGCATGCATCCAAATTATCCACAGCGCAGGTTTCGTCATAAATACAAATAAGTAGCAATCCGTAGCAATTTGCAATATCTATCAGTTTCAGATATACGTTATGAAAGAAAAAAACTACAGATATCCAGCATTATTGAAATTCAGAAGAACAATAAAGGTAGAATCGATACGGATTCATGCTTTCATATAAAATGAAAGTAAATTGTATTGTTAGGTACATTGAATTTTTTACATATTCTTAAACAAAGTTCTGTAAACTTCAAAAACTGAAGGTTTTTAATATTGGTACTGTTTCCTTTATGTGCGAGTTAAATTTTAGTTCAGATGAAAACACAATGATATTGCTAATGTTTGATATAATATATATATATATATATATATATATCTTATTATATATATATACATATATATATATAATAAGGACGGAACATTAAATGCACGCGTTCGTTACATTAAAAGAGTGAATCTTCAGTCCTTGTATTAAAACTTATAATATTGTTTATGCCAGTGAGGTATCGAAAGCCTAAAGGAGATAGCGCGAAGTTGATCGGTACGGTGAGAAATAGTTTTTTATGAGGTTTAAATGTAAAAACGATTCTAAGTAATATGAGTTGGAAAAAACAATATTTTCGAAAGAAAACATGATGTAAGTAAACTTTTTTTTTTAAATACGCAGTCGACAATCACAATGCTCAAAATCTCCATGGCAGGTTAGCGGAGCGAGCTAAGCGGGTTGTCAGATAATGGGCTCTTCTATCTTTCAGCTCTGTGCGTTCGAAGAAACATTTTGTAAAACCTCTTTTTTATCCACAAACTGACCGGCGATTCACTTCAAAGTTGAGGTTGATAGTTCTATCCCCTGATGATAAGTAGCTACAGGGTTGAAGATGTAACTCGCTGGTTCAGCAACAGCCTATTCACTCGTGCCATAAAGTGACCCAAATTATAAATTTCAGGAAATACACACTATGAGAGCGAGTTCCAATCCTTAACGGTTAAAAACTGGTAAACTCACAATATCAGAAATAGATCGCTTCCATCGATCGCCTGGATGAAGGATGTCCGATGGTAAACGTGAGTTGTCGGAATTAAATCGTGCAACTTTTCGCGGCACTTTTCCACTAAGTCCAACAACGTGGGAGTGAGAGTTGAACTCGAACTATAATATTCAAAGCCTGCTGTGTCGCGAAAACCTTACAGCTATTTGCATATTGTTAGCCACGACCGCCGCATCTTATTAGTCTTGTCTGTTTGTATGAACTGTAAAGCAATTAATTTAATTCATTCTTCCGTCGCAATTGCTAATAAGCAAATTAACACTGAACGTGCAACAAGCACTGACGTAGGTCCAACGAGTTCTTGGATGAAGCCGTACCACTATTCTTTTATACATAAACTAGATGGCCGCGGCTTCGTCCGCGCAAACCTTTTTTAAGGGCGTACCCCATCTCAATGACCTTGGGCATGCGAAATTTTTTCGGTGTCACTACCTCGTACAATTATACCGTCTTCACGGCGTCAAGTATGCTGCGTCATCTTGGTGGCGCCGGTCGTACTACGTCGAAGTGATTAGCGAATTCTTACGCATTTTACTACGTCGAAGTGATTAGCGAATTCTTACGCATTTTTGCCGTACTATCGCAATTTTATTCTAGAGGCCGAGATCCCGGCACTAAAAATTATGCGGAAATTTGAGTAACATTTTTTGTTCGAAAAGTATAAAAAACCTATTGAAAAACCAACAGACATGAAGTAAACATCATTCACTTATTGGTATACGTTTCATGACATGACTAACCATCGCGTAACAAGGGAGACTTTACCGACATAACCTAGAGAAAGGACTTTATGGGAGTTCATATTTCCCCTATTATATGGGGTATTTAGAAATTCTATTAGACAGAAATAAAGACCAAATATCAAGCTACATTGCGTTTAATTTTCATGAGGATTGCACGAAGTGGAACCACTTGGGAACACTGAAAATAGTGAAATTTTCCGTGTAGCCCCTTAACGTAGTTAAGTGAATCCAATAATTATGTGTGAATACCTTAATACCTATCCATACCCTATAGTTTACCATACATTCTTGAAACTGTCCAGTCATTTAATCCGTGAAAAAACCGTAAAGATCCACACATAGATACCTACTGAGTATATTTTTCATTTCAGTAACCAAGCTAGTCTCAATTATGTTAACCTAAACGGATCGCTTGCACGCCCGGATGGATTGCCTGATGGAAAGCGAAGTTTCTTTACAATAAATTTATATAAAACCGGCCAAGAGCATGTCGGGCCACCCTCAGTGTAGGGTTCCGTAGTTGCTCATCCTTCACAATAGACTTAAGTTACGAGAAAGATTTCAAGCTCTATAAAAAGCTCGTAAACGCCAAAGTAACTGTAGTTACTTAATTACCTTCTGAAAGTCAACATACGTCATTTTAAGAAAATTATGAAATTTTGCTATAACTCAAAAACGGCTCGATCGATTTTATTCAATAAAGTTTTAATTGAAAGTACTTATTGTAATATAGCATGTAGCGTAAACGCACCCCAAACTGACAGCTATGGGATGTCACTTTTTGACAGTCCTCTCTTACTTGTAACCTCCGACTGGAAGCATCGTTTGTGAACATAAAATTGAAGTATTAATATAAAACTTCTAAATAAAACCTCGAAGACTTGAAGACCATCTTTTATTTAAATATCATACATGGCGCAGCCGAAAAAAATATCAAGTTCTGCAAGATTACGACGGATTTGATAAGGTAACCTACAAACCCTACAGAACATTGCACATGGACGACACCCCATCAGAAGAACATTGTGACGAGAAGTCTAACTCTAACAACATGGGTGCTGTCGAATATAAAATGCCGCAAGGCCTAGATTTAGAGGATTTAGAAAACAGTTGGCCTCAATGGCAAAAATTCAAACTGTCTTTTCGGAATTTCGTGCTGGCGGCGGGCTTGGAGCGAATAACAGAAGCCAGAAAAGCGGCTATATTAATTAACTGTATTGGGCAACCTGCACAGGAATTGTATTTTAATGTCCTCAAGGTCGAGGGGAAGGACAAATTGGAAGATGTGATCCAAATTTTCGACGAGTTCTTCAAACCGAAGCAGAATGAAGTTATAAACAGCTACAATCTTAACAAGCGTCAACAAGAGGACGGAGAAAGCTTTGACTCATACTACTCAGCAATACGAAGACTGGCGGAGAACTGCAACTTCGGAGGACAGAAGGACAGGATGGTGCGGGACAAAATTGTGATTGGAGTCCGGGACCCCAGAACTCAACAAAAATTACTGGAGATTCCCTAATCTCCAGTAATCCCCAGTGAGCTCCCTAGCTCACTCTGGAGAAGGCTGTCGACATGTGCAGGTCGGCGGAGCTGTCCAAGGGATTTGTCAAGACTCTCAACAACCCGGAGGTGCATGCAGTGCAGGCAGACAGGGCACAACACCTCTCCAGTAAAGCTAAGTATTTCACTAATAATAATAATAATAAAAATTGGTCTCAGAATCACAATGCTAATAAGGGGTATAGTAAACTTTTTTACCATTGTAAAAAATGCAACATGGAGCATGGGCCAAGGCAATGTCCTGCTTACGGAAAAACATGCTCAAATTGTAAAAGATTGAATCACTTCAGTGTGGGCTGTACTTTTAGCAAAAGACGGGTTGATAATATTAACAATAACAGTGATTGCGATGAGGCCTGTAATAATGTACAAGACTTATGACTAGTTTACTCCATCGATCTGGGTAATAATGAGTGGACTGAGATGCTGAGAGTAGAGAACAAGAAAGTAACTTTTAAATGTGATACAGGGGCACAAATTAATGTTATTAGCTTAAGCGATCTCAAGAAAATTGTCAATGATGATAATAATATTATAATGTCTGAGACAAATACATTAATTGAAGTCTTCGGGGGAGGGAAATTAATCCCATTGGGTAAAGTCACTCTAAAATTGTTTCCTAAAGGTACAATCATGAACAATGAAGTTATAAAAACTGAGTTCTTAATTTTGAAAGAAATGGTTCGTCCAATTTTGGGGTTAGCTTCACTAATAAAACTAAGACTGTTAAATAATAATAGTAATAACGTGGACACAATAAAAACTGATACTCTAATTACTAATAATAAAAACATGTTAAAGACTGATCCTCCTACTAATAAAAGTAATAAAGACTGTGTAATTAATAAGAATATCGAACTGTTTCAGGGTGTGGGCGAATTTAAAAAGCCACTTGAGCTGCGCATTCGACCTGGTGTGGAGCCTGTGGTGAGACCTCCGCGGCGGGTGCCCAGTGCACTCATGACGCGCCTTGCGGACAAGTTGGCGGCCCTAGTGAAGCATGAGGTTATTGCGAAGGTAGATCACCCTGATAGTTTTGTCAGTAACCTTGTAATAATTGAGAAAAAAGATGGTTCCTTAAGAATTTGTCTCGATCCGAAGGATCTGAATCAGGTATTAATTCGAGAACATCATTTGATACCAACTTTAGATGAGATATTACCAAGAATATGTAACAGAAAATATTTTTCTGTATTGGATTTATCGGATGGTTTCTATAACATTAAGCTTGATGAGAAATCGAGTAACTTATGCACTTTTAATAGCCCATTTGGGTGCTTTAAATTTTTAAGGCTCCCGTTCGGGATCTCTATAGCACCGGAAATTTTTCAAAAATACAGTGAGAGAGCATTTGGAGATATTCCTGGTGTTATTGTTTATTGCGATGACTTATTGATATGTGCAGGAACCGAACAAGAACATGATGCAATATTAGACAAGGTGTTTAGTAGAGCCAAAGAGCATAATGTACGTTTTAACAAAAACAAATTCCAATATAAATTAAAACAAGTGAAGTATTTTGGCCACATTTTTTCTGACCAGGGTATGCAGATAGACCCTGAGAGGGTCAGTGCTATTATTAATATGAAAAGTCCTAATAATAAAAAAGAGCTTCAAATTTTCCTAGGAATGGTAAATTATCTAAGAAAGTTCATCCCGCACTTGGCTGACATTGCATCACCTTTACAACTTTTGCTAAAGAAAAAGTGTACACTAATATTAAAAATAAAATCAGTACAGCTCCCATCCTTCAAAATTTTGATGACAAACTGCCCATAACCATTCAATGCGATGCCTCTAAAGATGGCCTTGGATGTTGCCTTCTTCAAAATGGGAAACCAGTTTGTTTTGCATCTCGTAGTTTAACATCAGCAGAACGTAACTTTTCACAAATTGAAAAAGAATTGTTAAGTGTCACCTGGTCAACACGTAAATTCCACTATTACATATATGGGCGTAAAGTTACAGTATTGAATGATCATAAACCCCTTGAAAGTCTCTTAAAAAAGCATCTTCATGAAGTCCCGTCACCCAGATTACAGAGGTTGAAGCTCAAGTTACTAAGATATGATATAGAATTTAAATACTTGCAAGGCAAGTTTATGTACATTGCTGACTTATTATCACGCTCCTTTCAAGTGTCGCCGGATATTGATGATTCATACATGTATGAAGTAATTCATTGTATAGGTCTAGCTCAAAACCTAGAATGTACTGATGAGCAAAAAACAGTACTAATTACTGAAAGTTCCAAAGATGAAGAATTAGAATTATTAAGAAACTTTATTAAAAATGGGTGGCCTACAAATAATAAAAATATTCCTGATGGCTTACATAGTTATCATAAATTAAGAGGTGAACTAGCCGTAGAAAACAGCTTAGTCTTTTTTAATGACAGATTAATTGTACCTAAAAATTTAAGACAGTCTTTTATTAAAACTTTACATGAAGGACACCTTGGCATGTCAAAAATGAAACAGTTAGCAAGAAACCTTTATTACTGGCCACATATAGATTCACATATAGAAGAATATGTTAAGCGATGCTACCCATGTCAAACATATCAAAATAATAATATTAAAGAACCATTGCTGCCACATAATATACCACAATTACCATTTTCTAAGTTAGCAGTTGATATTATGGATTTCAAAACAAAGAATTACCTCATAATTTGTGATTATTACTCTAAATGGTTAGATGTAAAGCGAAAAAGTCCATTATTGATGCTTTAACTGACATTTTTTCGTACTTTGGCATCCCGGCTGAAATAGTGTCCGACCATGTTCCATTTGATTCAAAAGAATGTAAGGACTTTGCTCATGAGTGGGGATTTAAATTCACGTATACAAGCCCTAGATACCCCCAATCAAATGGAATGGCTGAAAGAGGTGTCCAGATTGCGAAAAAAATGTTATATAAATGTTTGGAAGACAAAAGTGACTACAGACTAGCATTATTAAATTATAGGGCTTCACCCATAGCTGGTACAAACTTAACTCCTAGTGAACTTTTAATGAATAGGCATCTAAAAACAAAATTGTTAGTAAGTTCACAGTATTTACAACCAAAGCTTAATGTATGTGTAAAACAGCAATTTGATAAAATTAGAAATTATAATAAGACATCTAGAAATAAGAAACAATTTGTAGTTGGTCAAACCATCTGGTACAAAAAAGATGTAAATAAGAATATTTGGTTACAGGACAAAATTATCAGAGATAATGGTATGAGGTCATATGACTTAGTAGATGATAATAATAATGTTAGATACACAAGAACCTCATTTCACATAAGGCCTGCATGACTTCGTGCTTCGCTGGATTCGCTGGCTGGTTCTCCACAGTGGGTCGAATGAGTAGTTATAAATATGTGTTCAGTAAGAATGTGTAAAAATTGTTCAGATATTTTATTTGTTCTATAAGTGCAGTATGTACAAGTTCACTTAATTTAACTTGTTTTAAAAGGGGAAAGAAGAGCCTGTTTAAGTAATCATACTTTTAATGAAGTAAATCTGTGTAGAATAATGCCTGTAAGTAATATAACTTTTAAAGTAGTAAATCTGTGTAGCATAATTTAAAGTTCAATAATTATAAGGGGAAAAGTGTAAGTCAAATTGAATTTGTTCAAAAGGGGATGATGTAATATAGCATGTAGCGTAAACGCACCCCAAACTGACAGCTATGGGATGTCACTTTTTGACAGTCCTCTCTTACTTGTAACCTCCGACTGGAAGCATCGTTTGTGAACATAAAATTGAAGTATTAATATAAAACTTCTAAATAAAACCTCGAAGACTTGAAGACCATCTTTTATTTAAATATCATACACTTATAAAGCCTCATTTTCATGATTTTTGCCATAATTTTTTGACCCGTGGTTGAATAGTTAGAGGGGTGGGTGGGGACGCTATTTTTTTTATTTTAGGAGCGAATATTTACACAACTGCTGACTTTATTAAAAATAATGTTTGGAGACCCCTATTATTTTTAAAAGACCTATTCAACGATAGCCCACACACTGGTGTTGAAACGAAAAAAAAAAATTCACGCCCACTTTAGGTGTTCGGGAGGTACCCGATTTTTTTTTTTAGTTTTTATTTTACCATTTTGTCGGCGTGATAAATACACTATACTCATACCAAATTTCAGCTTTCTAGTACTAATGATCACGGAGCTAAGCCGCGGACGGACAGACGGACAGACAGACGGACATGGCGAAACTATAAGGGTTCCTAGTGGACTACGGAACCCTAAAAAGTGAATATATTATTATTATAAACAAAATCGTGAATATAACCATTCACTCAAGTCCGGATGCCAAGCCGTAAATTGTCTTCATTGTTTTTGATGTTCGTATCATTTAATAACATCTATTTATTCACGCGGACGATCTTGTTATTCACAGTTTAATATTGTTTTATATGAATTTATCGCTTCTGGCTATATTCTGTTTTCGATGTAAACAAGGTTCTTTGACTTTCTCCATCGTATTGTTAAAGCTGCTTATCAACTCTATTGTAAGTATTGTGCGAAAATGTTCACTCAGTTATATAAGTATTTAAAACAAGGAGGCGCCCGCGACTTCGTCCGCGTATTTTCATTTCTTTATCTGTAGACGGATAACAAGTATCCTATAACCATATTTGGATGTCCAGCTATTGGTTAAAATTTGTCCAGCCGTTTTGGCGTGATGCGAGGACAGAGGAAATTATGAAAACAGATGGCGCCGGGCTGGCATAGCGCCGCGCGCCTATACAAAACAAATGACGATCCTGCATCACGCTATTAAGATTTTTCCTGAAATCAGAGGAGAGAATAGAGAGGGCTCCATAGAAAAAAATATTTTCATTATCTTGAATTTTATTATAGTGCAGTTTTAACTGTCTCGACAAAAATAACTATATGATTATTGAACCTGCTGACAACTTTTCACGAGAATGGGTTCTGAAATGCGACACGTAGGCGATAACAGCCCAAAATTTGAACATCCGGACATTCAAACATCCGGATATTCGAAGAAATTTTGGCGATGCTGAAACAGAGACGTGTTAGTCGCTCGGTTAATTATTTTTCCACGATAACTCCCATTTTCGTTGTGATTATGAATGTGACTCAACAAACTGCGACTGCAAATGAATCCGTATCCACGACGCATGATTTCCTCAGCATCAAACTATTACAATACACCTACGATTACAATAGCGAACGCAGTTTGTGTGAACGATTACAATAGCGAACGCAATTGGCGTCGACAATGCGCGCGGCGTGTATCGCGGATATTGGGTCGCAATGGAGACTGAATAGAAATCCAAGACAAGCCAATATCCCAGTGCCAGGGCCGCTTTTCCTGCTTAGTTATTACTAGCATGAGTGCAAAACTACAGAATACGTCACTACAGAAGGTTCATACATTCACAATAGCCGTCTGAGAACTGAATTATGTTGGTTGTTTGTGTAAAATGCGACGCACGTCACGGCATATGGTGACATGACCGACCAACGCTCGCGATCGTCGACGAGTGGCTATGAACGCACGCCGAGTTTGCCTGAACAATGGTGGATAGATAGCGGGACCGGGCATACTGGTGCACTCAGTTGAGTAGGCTATTTAGGGCAGCTCGAGTCGTTGCGAGATGTTAAACGCTTAATAATAATAAACGACGTGGAAGATTCCGATTACAACCTAGGGATTCAAGAATATCTGGCTGCAAATGAATCGTCTTGGCGTCGAATTTCCTTAGTGTCAAACGATTACAATACACACATGCGATCAGAATAGCGAACGCAATTTAAATGAACGATTACAATAGCGAACGCAATGCGCGTCGGCAAAGCGCGTGGTGTGTATCGCGGATATTGGGTCTCAATGGAGATTGAATAGAGATCAATGACAATCGAATATCGTAGTGCCAGGGCCGCTCTCTGTGCTTATTACTGCAATGAGTGTAAAGCTATAGAATAGGACACTACAGACGGTTAATTCTTTAGACATTCGCTAAAGCCACCTGGGAACTGTGTCTGATTGATTGTTTGTGTAAAATGGGATGCAATTGATCGTCGGACATAATGACGCAACCAACACTACTTTATGCGCGTTTAAGGCGCGTGTTTTCACACAACTTATTTTTGGTTAATATTTAATTTGTATGTCTCACTTTAGCAACCTTACCATTCATTATTTTTCGAAGTCTGAAAGATTTGTACAATAACTTCCTGTTTTCAGGTGTTTGATGTTTCATCATCAATCTGATCATGATCGGACAGTGAAATAAACTTTAAGTTTTGCGTAAATAATGTACGTCTAGGCGATACCGAACATCTGTCTCAGTAAATACTTACTTTGATATGATTGTCCTGTTTTTTAGGTGTTTGATGTTTCGTTATCAATCTGATCACGATCGGACAGTGAAAATAAGCTTTAAGGTATGCGTAAATAATGTGCGTGTAGGCGATACCGAACATCTGTCCCAGTACTTTGATATGATTGTCATGTTTTCTTCGAAGTTCCGGAAATCATACATTTCAATATATACTTTTTTTTTTCAATATTTGTAAACTTAGACGATATTCTCCATATTATGTAAAACAAAGCTAAGCTGTATAGGGCCTTGCAGCAAAGATGCTGACAGTATTGACTTATTCACTGTTTAGTGGTAGGTACTCGTACTGATAGACTCAGGGCTGGACTTAGACGGCCAGGGCCCCTAGGCACTTGGCATTAGGGCCCCTCCCCTAAGAGAACATAAGTATGGTGCAAATCCTGCTTCTGTGACTGGGGCCCCCTAGGCTGGCTGGGCCTAGGGGTAAATACGGCCCTGGATATGGATACACTAGGCGCAGAATCTGGGTACCCGGCGGGTATCTATATAATTTGCTACCTTGAGCGGAATTCATTCGCAAACCGATCGACAGCGCGAGCTTAGCTCTAAAGCCTAGTGAACAATGTATGTGTTAGTTTGTAACATAAATTTAATGCCATAAACAACATTATACAAATAAAACGGAAAATATGTCTAATGTAGAGGTCTTCAATAGGACACTACTAACACTAATAAAAAATAGAAGAGGAAATATGATAGGGCATCTACTATGACGTGACTTTTTTCTCAAAAATATCATAGAAGGAAAAATCGAGGGAAAACGAGGTACCTAGAGGAAGGCCAAGACGAAATTACTTTGAGCAAATAAAAGAAAAGGTTAAAGCCCAAGAAAAAAACGACTGGCGATTGCGACACCGACAAGAGCGCAGCTCTTAAATTGAAGAAGAAGATAAAAATACAACCAGCTTGATTCATAACTCTTCCAAGCAAATGAACTGTCCAACACATAAAAACTAAGAATGTTAATAATAATCAAAGAGAAACCCAACAATCTTAGTACCTGCATATTTTGAGTTATGTTATAGCACAAACTTTGATCTTGTGTTAATCCCCTTAGAGCCCTTAAAGTAAGAATGTCAACGCTGAAGTTACTGTTTTGGATTACAGTATGTAAACTCACTAAATACAACGCAAAAGTCCTCCGAATTATCTTTTAAGTATACATTTTTTTTTTACTTTATTTTATTTAATTTTTATACTGATCAAAGCATAACTTACCAAGATGTATTTTTGAAGTGAAACTTCTAATGCGACTTTCAACAAGGTTGCGTTAAACGTTTAACGCTACCGTGGAGGGGGTAGGAAAGCACTGTTGCGTTTAACGTTCAACGCAACAATCCCACGGACAATGCGACGGATTTAAGGTTATGTCTAGGTACCTCTCTTGTGAATATCAATTGATTGTTAGGTTTTCTCTTTTGAAATTACAATTTCTACCCCTTCCTATTTCTATTTCCACATTACGAAGTTTCACTTCTTCCGCGCGGAGGGCCTCCACGCACTATTTTTTTTATTTATATTAAATTTGCTAGAATCGCAAACTAGTTTAAAGATTAAGAATACTGAATACAAAATTATCAAGACTAATTTGTGCCCTATCTTCAGTATTGTCATATACCGATATACAGATAAAAAACTAAAAGATATTTTAGCCAGATTCTGCTACACCAACTTAGCCTATATATTTTTAAGCGGAACCCTCAGAAATCGCTTCACAAACTTTCCAAAACACTCATACAACCTCGAATGACCTACTCAAACTCAGACCGAGAATTTTCAAAGAAATATAACACTTTTAGAAGCAGGAACATTGTACGGAAATCTCCAGGGCAATTCATTCGTAAGTTTATAAATGTGTTCACAGAGTGTGCGGCCTCGTATGTGATGCAAACATGTTTTTTTCCCAAAAGTTGCTAACTTAATTTTAGGGCAAAGACCGCAGAAATTTGTTCCTGGGAAGTATTCCATTATGAAAATCGTGCTGTTAGGGTTCCGAGGGACCCTTTAAGGGTAACTATTCATGGGCAACTGTTCGATTCCACAAAAAATGCTCATCACACTAAACAAAGGCGAAAGTTTGTGAGTGTGCTCATGTGTATTTTTGTTACTTCTTCGCGCTCAAATGGCTGGACCAAATTTGATAAATGTTGGTATGAAGGTAGCTACCACCCTGGATTAACATATAGGCTACTTTTTATCCCGAAAAATTTAGTGTTCCCGTAGGATGAACGGGTAATACCGCGCGGTGCAGCTAGTTAGGGTTCCGTACCCAAAGGGTACGTACCGGCAAGCGCAGCGTATAGGACGGCCACCCGCAAGGTTGTCGGATGATCTGGTCAGGGTTGCGGGGACACGCTGGATGCGGGTCTCTTCTATCCGGCCCATGTGGAAGTCAATTGAGGAGGCCTGTGTCCAGCAGTGGACGTCCTATGGCTGAAATGATGATGATGATGATGACCCAAAGGGTAAAAACGGGAGCCTATTACTGAGACTTCGCTGTCCGTCCGTCCGTCCGTCCGTCTGTCACCAGGCTGTATCTAAAAAACGGTGATAGCTAGACAGATGAAATTTTCACAGACAAATCGATCTAGTCCCAAATTAAGCTTAAGAATGCTTGTGTTATGGATACTAGACGACGATATACGTACTTATATAGATAAACTAGCTTTTGCCCGCGGCTTCGCACGCGTAAACACAATATCATCCGTTCACTACACTTATTGCGAGGCCAAAGGCCGAGCTCCGCGTAGCACCGAAGGTGTGGAGCGTCCTAAGGAAGCCGCCCACCCACTTAATGTAAGTCGAAGTAACTTAATGCGAGGCCGAAGGCCGAGCTCCGCGTAGCACCGTAGGTGCGGAGCGTCCCAAGAAAGCCGCCCACCCACTTAATATAAGTTGAAGTAACTTAATGCGAGGCCGCAGGCCGAGCTCCGCGTAACACCGAAGGTGCTGAGCGTCTCAAAGAAGCCGCCCACCCACTTAATATAAGTTGAAGTAACTTAATGCGAGGCCGAAGGCCGAGCTCCGCGTAGCACCGAAGGTGCGGAGCGTCTCAAAGAAGCCGCCCACCCACTTAATATAAGTTGAAGTAACTTAATGCGAGGCCGAAGGCCGAGCTCCGCGTAGCACCGTAGGTGCGGAGCGTCCCAAGGAAGCCGACCACCCACTTAATATAACTTGAAGTAACTTAATGCGAGGCCACAGGCCGAGCTCCGCGTAACACCGAAGGTGCGGAGCGTCTCAAAGAAGCCGCCCACCCACTTAATATAAGTTGAAGTAACTTAATGCGAGGCCGAAGGCCGAGCTCCGCGTAGCACCGAAGGTGCGGAGCGTGTCAAAGAAGCCGCCCACCCACTTAATATAAGTTGAAGTAGCTTAATGCGAGGCCGAAGGCCGAGCTCCGCGTAGCACCGTGGGTGCAGAGCGTCCCAAAGAAGCCGACCACCCACTTAATATAAGTTGAAGTAACTTAATGCGAGGCCGCAGGCCGAGCTCCGCGTAGCACCGAAGGTGCAGAGCGTCCCAAGGAAGCCGCCCACCCACTTAATATAAGATGAAGTAACTTAATGCGAGGCCGAAGGCCGAGCTCCGCGTAGCACCGTAGGTGCGAAGCGTCCCAAGGAATCCGCCCACCCATTTAATATAAGTTGAAATAACCTAGTGCGAGGCCGTAGGCCGAGCTCCGCGTAGCACCGAAGGTGCGAAGCGTCCCAAGGAAGCCGCGCCCACTTAATATAAGATGAAGTAACTTCATGCCAGGCCGCAGGCCGAGCTCCGCGTAGCACCGAAGGTGCGGAGCGTCCCAAGGAAGCCGCCTATTAAGTTACTTAAACATATGTTAAGTGGGTTGGCGGCTTCCCTGGGACGCTCGTGGAACTCGGCCTGCGGCCTCGCATTAAATTACTAAGGGTTTATAAAGTAACTTAGCACCGAAGGTTCGGAGCGTCCCAGGGAAGACGCCCACCCACTTAAAATATGTTCATATAAATTAATGCGAGGTCGCCCACCCACTTAATATAAGTTTAAATGTGTGAGCGGCTTTCCTGGGACGCTCTGCACCTTCGGTGCTATGTGAAGCTCGGCCTATGGCCTCGCATTAAGTTACTACTTATATTAGTCAGTGGGCGCCTTCCCTAGGACGCTCCGCACCTTCGGTGCTACGCATGTGAACATGATCTTGGTGTTCAGAGAACAGAATTCATGCATCAGCAACCTCAATGCATTTACGCAAATAAAGAATTGAGATCAAGCTCAGCTTGCAGTTTACACGTACAGTAGACAAAGAAAATGTATAGTAGTGTGCTGTACGTATTTGAGATTATTTATTTATTATTTGAGATTTGTATATATAGCGTTAAGAAGTAAAATAAATCAGATACCAATTGTCCGTTGGTGTTTCACTACCTCTCTTACCCAACCTCTTACTGTGGCGAAGACACCCTCAAGCCCTTAATCGGTCAACTGAGCCTGGTTGACTGGCAGTAAGAAAACCACCACTCCCCGACACCCCGTTCCTCCCCGTAGGAATCCATCTGTTACCTTAGGTCTCCTGGTAACAGATTTTCCCGCTACAAGTCGTAGGTTAAGGTGTTAGGTTAGGGACTTAGGGCAGTAGGCTCCCTAGTCATAGTCAACCCTTAGCTGTACGCAGTCTGTGCAGACACACGCTGGATAGTTAACTTACCTACCAATTACATTACATTACCAAACTTACCTTACTTACTTACCTTACTTAGCTACCTAACTCTATACAAATATACCTAATTTGTATAGCTACCCCACAAGCCAGTGTTTGCCTGTACACTTGGTTTAATTAAAATTGAGGCAAGATTTATGTTTAAAAAATTGTTTTGAATATTTATTGTCTATTGTAGATTTAAATAACTTAATGCGAGGCCGCCCACCTAGTTAATATAAGTTTAAGTGTGTGAGCGCCTTCCCTAGAACGCTCCGCACCTTCGGTGCTACACTTGTGAACATGATCTTGGATTAATTAAAATTGGGGTAAGACTTATGTTTAAGAGATTGTCACAAGTCTTTCCATGAAAAAAAAACGCACTAAATTTGATCCATTCGTTTTTAGGGTTTTGTACCCAAAGGGTAAAAACGGGGCCCTATTACTGAGACTTCGCTGTCCGTCCGTACGTCTTTCACCAGGCTGTATCTCAAGAACGGTGATAGCTGGACAGTAGAAAATTTCACAGATGACGTATTTCTATTGCCGCTATAACAACAAATACTAAAAATAAAATAAAAAAAATATTTAAGGGGGGCTCCCTACAACAAACTTCATGCGCGAGCCGGACTCGCACTCGCCCAATTTTTAACATTTATTGTCTATTGTAGATTTAAATAACTTATTGCGAGGTCGCCCACCCACTTAATATAAGTTTAAATCTATGAGCGGCTTTCCTGGGACGCTCTGCACCTTCGGTGCTATGTGAAGCTCGGCCTACGGCCTCGCATTAAGTTACTACTTATATTAGTGGTTGGGCGCATTCCCTAGGACGCTCCGCACCTGCGGTGCTACGCTTGTGAACATGATCTTGGTTTAATTAAAATTGAGGCAAGACTTATGTTTAAAAAATTGTTTTGAATATTTATTGTCTATTATAGATTTAAATAACTTAATGCGAGGCCACCCACCTACTTTATATAAGTTGAAGTGTGTGAGCGGCTTCCCTGGGACGCTCTGCACCTTCAGTGCTACGTGGAGCTCGGCCTACGGCCTCGCATTAAGTTACTACTTATATTAGTGGGTGGGCGACTTTCCTAGAACGCTCCGCACCTTCGGTGCTTCGCTTGTGAACATCATCTTGGTTTAATTAAGATTGAGTCAAGACTTAGGTATGTTTAAAAGATCGTTTTTAATATTTATTGTCTATCGTAGATTTAAAAAACTTAATGCGAGGCCGCCCACACACTTATATAAGCTTAAATGTGTGAGCGGCATCCCTGGGACGCTCTGCACCTTCAGTGCTACGTAGAGCTTGGCCTTCGGCATCGCATTAAGTTACTACTTAAATTAGTGGGTGGGCGACTTCCCTAGAACGCTCCGTACCTTAGGTGCTACCATTGTGAACATCATCTTGGTTTAGTTTAAATTGAGGCTAGACTTATGTTTATATATCGTTTTGAATATTTATTGATTATTGTAGATAACTATTCAAAGCACCTTGAAAAATAATTAGCTCATAGTCCTACCTGAACATATATTAATGACATCTATTAAGATGACAATAAATTATTTTCGTCTACAATGGTACTAATACTAATATAATAATATGACCTGTCATAATAATTTCCTAAGTAACGCCATAAGATTCAGGTGCCAACTTAACTCAATCGAGCGTACGTCAATAATGGCGACAGCACCACTGAACGGATACGTGATGGCCTCACTGTTTTGTTATCCGTGGTATAATGAATAAGGAAGCAAAGGAAAATGCATGAGATGACACGGTTATTATTTCAGTAGGTTCTGGGTTCAAATCCCGGCTGGGTGAAATCCTTTCTACATTGGAAATTTTATAATTTTGTCTTGTCTCGAATCATGGTTGTTTTTCATACAAAATGCATACATTGTCGAACAGCAACTCTCAATAATTGATACACTGCTGCTTATATTATTAGGTATGCGATCAATATTCAACAACTTCGGTAGTAATCCTCGAAGTCCGGGTTAACCCATCACACTACACCCTAGCTTGTGCCGAATCGTGGTCACAGGCACGCAACGCAACGACGTGCGTGAATCCTTTACATGTATGGAGCTGGTGTTATTAACTCGGGAAAAATCTTAACAGCGCGATGCAGCCGCTAGTATGGAGATTTTGTCAAGGTAACAACGCCATCTAGCGGAAAATTGGGTCATCAACAAAATCTCAACACGCCGTTAAAAATAAAGAATGATTGATATTTATTACTTTGAATAAATTTTATATATAAAAAAAACTACATAGATGCAAAATTGTCGCTAAATATATCGTATATTTATCGTTTATTATACATTTCGCTACCTTATTAGTAAGTTAGGCCAAACACAAACAATACCAAAATTTGCGCCTAATGTTCTAAATGTTGGTTGGTAAAACATATTTAGAACTGTATTTAATTTACTTAAATTGATTCGAAATACTTTTATTTCAATTACACTCGATAAAATAGCATTAAAAAATCTGTTTTATTCATTAACGTTTTTAATTGCGTCTCCGGGATTTGGTCGATACTTACAAACTACAGAAGAATATAATTGTATATTCAATAAAAGAGCATTAGTTCCTATCGTCGCAAATTGTGTTTTTAAAGAAATTTTTTTTTTTTTTTTGGGCATGAGACAATTTACAACGAACATTGCACTCATATTTTCGTCTGTGTTGGTCGATAATTGGCGCCATCTTTTCTATCTAACTAAGACGGTTTCCGTAACTCAACGCCTCAAACAACCTTAACCTTATTGTTAATGCCGGTGGGCCGCGCGGAGGTATTATGTCGAATTCATACTTTTTAGTTTTTGTACACGTAAGAGCCACGCGGGGGTCGCGTCGTTCTAAATTCAAAATCACAAACGCTGTCATTATAAGGTTTACACATTGTAAGGGAAATATTTCATGGAATTTATGTTTTCAGAGATAAATATTAATCATAATAAAAAGTATCCTATAACCATCTTTGGACGTTCAGCTATTCCTGTACCAAAATTGGTAGCTTTTTATCCAGCCGTTTCGGCGTGATGCGAGGACAACGGTTTTTTTGAAAACAGATGGCGCCAGGTTGGCACGGCGACGCGTGTCCATACAAAACAACTATCCGGCTGCATCACGCTATCGAGATTTTTCCTGAAATCATGACCTCCCTCCATAGAAAATTTATTTTCAATACAAATTTAGGATTTTATAATAGTATAGATATATACTTAAATACATAGAACAACCATGACCCAAGCACAAATATTCGAGTTCATCACACAAATATTTGCCCTGGCCGGAATTCGAACCGAGTCTACAAACCGAGCCAAACGCGTCGTCAATATGGGACGCACACAGAGACAGCACCCGCTAGGTGCAAGAACTATTGATGGATATATGGAATCTAAATACAAATTGGGCTATGCGGATGAAATGGAGGATAATTGGGCTATGGATTGAGACAATCGGGCGTCTACCAGGAAATAGTCTCATGTGTAATGGCACTGGTAGAAGATGACTGGCCTCCCGCTAGATGGGCCTTCACAAATAGCGACACATAGAGTGGCCTAAGGGCAACATCAATCCGGAAGGCTAAGGGCGGAGAGGTGTAATACTTGGCTTTAAACCGAAGCCAACTAACCCGCCCTTACGTTTCCACATCCGCCCCCGAACTGCAACTCTCGCGACTCCACTCTGGCCGGCCGGTTAAGGCAAGACAGAGGCGGAAGCCCTGACCCATCACCCCCCGTCAGGATTCCCCCAGGGGCACTCAGGTTCGTGGGGTCACTGCCCCCCAACAGCTCGCCATAAACTGCCCTGCGTGACTGACTGCGCTGGTAAAACTAGCGGGCGATGGGGTCGTCAAACTACGCCTTTACATCCCTACGCCTTATTATTATTACCGGTTACGGGGTAGACGTAGACAAGTTAAAACTAGTCCGTAGCGAGAAAAACCTCAAAATGATGAGCGCGGTGTCTCGCTCACTCATAATATATGGGCGCCGCTCGCCGCTGCCGCTTGCCGCCAAGGTCGTGGCTGGGCCGTTAAGAGTGTGGGTTGTTTTAACAATTATTTTGAATTTACGTCGTACTAATACATAGTAGTTAATGCAACTGCAATCTACTACATTACAACAGTAATCATTTAATCAATAACTAATGCGCAATTTTTATTTTTATTTTTTAACGTTAACATATTGAGCCAATTAATACTTAGGTATACAGGGTGTAACCGACACCGTACCGAAAACGAAAACCGTAGTTTTAGACCACAATCACGAACTGAAAACGAGTGTTCATTTTCTCGGAAAACTCAAGGATAAGATTTTCCAAAATAAATTATAAAACTCGACGCGCAATGTATTGCGTCCAATTCTCTCGGGGTGCAGACGCGCGGGGAGGGGAGCACGTGGCGAGCGACCGGTCCTGGCGCTCCCCACTCCACTCACGCGTCAGCGCAAAACATACTGTTACGCCAATGCGCATCAAATGACATGAATGAATGCAACCACAAAAACAACACAACCACAGATCACAACTAGTGAACTACCTAACACCAATAACAACTGACCGATAAATTAAAACAGTCTAACATGATTATTTTCATTCAAGCAAGTAAAGCAAATAAAATGTGCGGGTAGGTAAACATTATTCATGCGTCCGACCGCAGCGGCCTGCGCGAGCACACTAGCCTGGCGGATCAATGACCGGCCAGTACCGTTATCTTTCCCACTCCACGCGCTGTGTATTGTACCGTAAGGCTTACATAATACTGTTTGTGATACATTGTGTGTTTTGCGGAAAATGCTATTTTCATGCGATATTTCATGAAAAATTGTTACCGGTAGAGTTCGATTAACGGAAAAATAAAGAAAAACTGAAAACTCGCGAGGAAAATTTGTGAATTTTCTCAAAGAAATTTCCAGCCCAGGATAATGGTCTGAAGCCATGGTTTCAGTTGTCGGTACACCGTCGGTTACACCCTGTATAATTATATGTTATATCTGTTCATATATTTATCTTTAATTTTCATATTTTTATCATTTTCGCGATATTATCGTGCATACTCATACTGTACTACAACCTACGTTTGATACATTATTAATTATATACTACTGTACAAACGTCATTTATTCATTTACATTTGAACATTTGAAAAGCTCTGACTTTGATGGCCATATTAGAACACAAAAGTCCAATTAAAGGATCAACAACACTCCTGCTCAAGAAACGGTGACTGTGCTTTAGCGCAGTCAAATTTATGAAAATTACATGATGTAAACGTCAACATTTCGTCGTCAAACGCCAATTATTTTTCATACATTTGACTGCGTTAACGCACCGTCACCGTTTTCGAGCAGCAGTGTGGCCGGTCCTTTAATTTACAAGTAGAGATGACAACAGTCATTTTTTTTTTAGTTAGGAAATGTTTTTAATATACGTGTGTTTCATTTCAAATTTTTGATTGTTTTACAACATAATTATAAATAGATTATCAGTTAAGCCATACGAAAGCCAGACTATTTTACATAGAAAACTACCTCGAATCTCAGACATATTAAAATACATAAACGCTCACGTCGTAAAATACGAATATCGCATGACATTTTTCAAATCGGTACGCGATTCATCACATTAGAGCGATATTCGACTTTTACGACGTGAGTACACCCATTTACATGTGTATTTTAATGCGCCGACTTTTATTTTCTATTTTTTTTGTATCATGTCTAGTCAAAAACCGCAGACTTCCAAACTTGATACGGCGGCGCGCGGCGGTCGCCGACTCAGTGCTAGTTCGACACTCCGCGCGCTGACACGAAACGGGCGCCGCGAGAGACTCCGCCGAAAACTTACAGAAACGTTACTAACGTTATAAGTTCTTCCTCTTGTCTACCTATTCTTTTTTCGAATTATAACTGAGTTTTCTGTGAAAGTAAAATTGTGGAACTTGAGTGAAAGTTTGAGAAGTATTGTCGACTTTTGGATTAGTTTGGTGATTTATTTTGTTATTGTGCATTGTATGACAAAATTGAAGTATGCAGTGCGCGTTAATATGACGCGATAGTAACTGGTAAGTTGTAAAGTTTAATTAGTTTGAATGTCGATACGGTGGACTGCAGGATTTTATAAAAATATTTTTCGACTCAATTTTCCATGATTTTTTTAATCCTTGAATTTTCAGGGATAATTTTATTGGCTATTACATTTCAGCACAGCATATATGTTAAATAATAGGAATGAAAAAAACTTGAAAAATAACTGATAAACCTTATTAAAAAAATACTACAACAATATTCGTAACTTCCAAACAACTACGATTAAACAACTATGATTCTGCTGAAATACCTTTATTTCGAGAACTGTGCCGTTTTAATTAAAAAAACTAAAATAAATATTAAATACTGGAGATAATTTATATATCCACAAATATTAGCTAAAATATTTTTTTTTAGTCATACCACGGGAAGAAAAAAATATTTAGGGAATTAACTCTACCAAACGCAAAAATTCTATCAAGCGGTATTGTAAAAAAGGCTACTTCAGTACAAACAAAAAAAACCAAAACAGGTACAATTTCCTGTGATGATATAAACATATTTAGCTATTTCTCCGTTTTTATTAAATTTGAGTTACTAAAATGTACACAAGGACTTTACAGTTAGGTACCTTTGTCTATTTTAATATCCTAAAAATCAGGAAAACCCAAATAAAAGGATACAATCTAAAGCCCACAGTGATATTGTAGACTGTATTTCATTTTAACCTTCACTGAATCCCAGTCCCAGCGTTTAGATATTTTCATAAAAACGTGATTTGTATATCGATTGAAACTTACCCGATTAATTAAAAAAAACCCGGCCAAGTGCGAGTCGGACTCGCTCACCGAGGGTTCCGTACAATGTGATGTAACTAAAAATTCAAGGTTTTCGCAATTTTTCCGTTATCTGTGCTGATGTTGCTTCGTACCAAATATCAAGGTTCTGAGTTCACGGAAAGTGCCGTGTAGGTTTTGATTCCCTTGCGAGTGTCGAAAATTTGCAGCATAAAACAGCTGTATCTTTTGATTGCTTAGAAGTTTGATTTTTTCACAGCTTGTAAGGGACAGTAGCCCTGAGTATTTGATATGGATTTCAGCTTGAAACCTCCACGCGTTCCTGAGAAAAAGGGTCTTGACAGACGGATAGATGGACAACAAAGTGATCCTATAAGGATTCCGTTTTTTTTCTTTTTGAAGAAGCCTAAAACACCTTTTTGAACGCGATTAGGTACCGTTTTTTACAATAATACCTACTCCAAAGCTACAGTTACATCGTCCAATCTTAATTCGGCAGAGGATTCAATGAATAGGGATTATTTATAGATGTTTGTTTCGGCATCGTAAATTAATTAAGGAAAAATTAAGTTCCTACGCAGGCTTTGAAACAGAAGTAAAACATCAAAACCTTTTAACATTCTAGCTTTACTTTAATCATGAACATAACGACACCTACCATTTCTCGAAAGTCTTCGTCGTTTTTTTGAAACCCTCATAACTTGGGTTTGTATTATACCTATAACAGATAAACAAAATTCTCGGAATATATCGTCAATAGCGGAGTTATTATAGTACGTTACATACCCAGGGCGGCGAATTCGTGAATGTCGTAGGTGTTTGCCCTAAAGTAAAATAAGTATGCGGTCTGGGGCTTTGCGAATTACCGCCCGTTTAAGTAAGTTAAGTTTTACGTCTTGCCTTGGTCAGGAAGATAATTTCTACCCGCGTAGCGGGCAGTAAATCACACTTACGGCCTAGGGTGACACAAAACATATAGGCATAAAGTTTTAACTAATTGCATAGCTCTTATACTTTAGATTTTATTGATATCTAGAAAACCCTGATTTCGTCACCGACTCACTGATGTTCATCAAAAGAGTTCTTAGGGTACTTCCTTATGTCATATAAATTGGGCAAGTGCGAGTCCGACTCGCGCATGAAGGGTTCCGTACCATAATCTATAACAAATTTGTTGTATGGGAGCCCCCTTAAATATTTATTTTATTTTATTTTTAGTGTTTGTTGCTATAGCGGCAATGGAATTACATCATCTGTGAAAATTTCAACTGTCTAGCTATCACCGTTCTTGAGATACAGCCTGGTGACAGACGGGCGCACGGACGGACGGACGGACAGCGAAGTCACCGTCCCGTTTTTACCCTTTGGGTACGGAACCCTAAAAGCGGTAATTTAGTATACACAGAAAAATCTTAGACTTGGAACTTTTACCCTTTAAACTAGGACGAGAAATTTGTATGAGACTTCCGCAAATTTTGACGCTAGAGGTCTGAATATACGAGTTTACATCTATTTTGTCACATATTTTGACTACGGTGTAGTTTGTGAATGTGAATGTTAGGCCTTGTAGAGTTAGGGCGTATAGAGTCAGAATTTTGGCTCTACATGGGTAACTTTTTGACAGTGCGAGTCATACAGTCTCGTCTTGCATCCTTTTACATGAAAATGTTTTTTGGTGGAATTTCTTTTTCGTTACCACAGTCGGGCCTCCCCCAGGGAACGCCACTATGCACCGCCCGCACCCAGCGGACTCCAGCGACGTTCACCAGGTCATCAGTCCTCCTGGCCTACCCACGCTGCGTCGTCCAGTGCGTGGTCGCCACTCAGGAACTCGATGGCCCCAGCAGCCGTCGGCTCTACGAGCGATGTGCCCTGCCCAATCTGCCCATTGCCACAAAGTTTTGCTATCCTTGGGGCTATGTCGGTTACCCTGGTCCTTCTACGGATCTCTTCGTTTCTGATTCGATCTCTTAAAGGAATCTAAAGATGGTTTAAAGATAATTTTTACCCGACTACAATAAAAAGAAGAGTTATACGCGGACGTAGTTGCGGGTACCATCTATTATACCTATACTCTTGTCATCTTCTAGTATATAATATGGATAGACACTGTAATTGAGCTGATGACTATTAACATCGATCGTCAAAGCGTTATTTGATTAACTTTTATAGCAGCCATTTATAATCTGAAAATGTACAATATCTCGTCATTTCTATGATCTGTGACATTATATAGAATTAAATGCAATCGTTGCACAATGAAGTGGCCTAAGTTAGGTACGAGATTTTAACCCTAATTGTGTAACTATTGTATACAATACGAGTAAAACGCAAAAAAACATTTTTACTTTAATCGTCATTCCCCACAATGAATTTTTATTTTTGATGTAACCTTTCTCAATCAACTCAAACTGGCCAATTAGAAAAAAAACATGATCGCGATGATCATGGCGAGGGTCATGGGGGGTCCTGATTAGTTATTTTTTTTGACAAGTAATATCAACCAATCGGGAAACAGTAGCGGGTTTATAATTTTTTTTTTAATGTGCTGATGTCCTTTTTTTGAAATTCATCAACAGTTGAACAGAGAGTTGTCTTATGCAATTATATAGTTCGGTAGCGCTATATATAGTAGGCTATATGTTCATGTTATCGACTTAAGCCCCAGTTGGTGGACAGAGTAACCTAATTACGATTTTGTTTAGTTAATTAGGTAGCCCTAATGGTTATGAAAACAAACCTAAAGTAGGTAATCTTGTTACCTAAAGGTAGCCATAATAACAATCTTAAAAGCTGTCCAGTTTGAATTCGTTGTTTACGTAATGTTTCATTATACGTATTATGTGTCTGTGATAAATGTTCTTTGTGCCAAATAGTACAATATAAAAATATTTATAGTTCATAAACATAATTGACCGAGCGGGAGAAGCGAGCGCGTCGTCTCCGTTTCAGCTTGGCCAAAAAAAATCGGATTTCCTGAGTTGCGGCCGTTTTCGCCTACAGGTCGCATTTCTCAACCGATTTCTGTAAAATTTTGTGATCACATTTGATAATTATCTAGTTTTTATTTTATTAATCCAAGTTTTCTAAAATGTTTTAACACGTTGAACGCCATACAAAAAACCACGTTTAGCCGAGGGGGCCGCGGCGGACACCATGTGACCTGAACATGTCGAGTCCATGGGGCCGCGTCGGACACCAAGTGTCCGCATGCTCACGATCACTTCAGAAGCCTATACGCGGCCGACGGACGGCATTTGAATGGTTTTTACTAAGGCGAGTGACCCGCGCGGCCCCACTGAACAACCTGGCCGCTTGGCACAAAAAAAAAACCAAAGTTCTTAAGATTTCTGGATATTTTTACATGATGTCTCCAAAAGTGTAGTAAGAAGGTATAAAAACGGAGTATTTTATATCATTAAATAAAAAGCTATTATAGTTATCACGTAGTTTTTTAGTTTAAGAAGACATTAGAAATTCTTTAGATTTAAAATTGCTTTCAATCTAGTCGGTATCAAATCAGAAACGGGTTCCGTACCTATTTGATACTTTACGTAAGAAGTTACCTTTTCTGAATAAAATTTTCGGCTTGATTATATGTCGATGCGTTAAGAAAATCATAGAACCCGTTAAATTTGAATTTTAATAAATACTTACTATGTATATACCTAAATGTTTAGACCGACAGTGTGACCCGCGCGGCGCCTACGGAAGGAAATACGGTTGGACGCTGGCACAGGCCGCGACGGACACTGGTGTCAGCCATTTTAACTTTTCAGAAAATAATGAATATATCGCTGTTTCTGTAAGTCGCCCATTATTTTTGAGATATTTCTTGACAATAATTGCAAAGAAACACACCAACGATTTTGGGACGATTCTCGATTTATGGTCAGGCCCCTGGGGAAAGTATACTGTCGGCTGCAAGGTGTCCGTCATGGCGTTCAACGTGTTAAATTGCGGAGATATGGGGATTGAAAAGGAGCAAAAAAAATATTTCTGCCATTTTGGTTGCCCAAGATACAGGCTGTGCCTAGTTTGGAAACCCCTAACTAACTTATGCCAAGTTTGTAATTTTTTTGTGTGAAAATCGATATGCTTTGTGCATAATATTTTACAACGTATTTTGTCGCAGGCTCATTTTATATCTTCACCTGAGTTGATAAGGAAAGCTTTCAGAAACAAGTTTTCGAGACAAAACCGACGAAAAACATTGCACTACATCTGTACCCTTTATGGCGAGTTGGCGACACTATATTCGTCCGAGGTGTAAAACACTAAGTGAAAATGAAATGGAAGACGGCAAGAAAGCCAGAGATTACGAATTCCGTGTCTTGAACTCGTCTCTTTTGTGTTACTTTTGTGCTCGTGTGTCGAGCACTAGTGTATAATGAGCACAGGAAAATGTGCTCTTGATTTGCCATTTGTTTTGTAAATTCGCGTGTTTCATAAATTTTGTCCACTGCAGAGTCAATAAATTCTAAAAGATTTACACAAGGTTCACCAATTTCTTATATTATATCAATATAAAAAATGTGCTAAGGTGTAAAGCCTTAAAGGTTAACAAGTTTCGTCAGTAATCCAGATGATGATGATGATTTGGTGTAGGGAAGCCCGGCCTGAGACAGGCGGGCGATTGGAGCCAACGGTTACTCGGTAATCCAGAGGTACCGGGTTCGATTGCCGGTCTCTTCCGGCAGGTTACGCATTTTAAATTTTCTTTGTGTTTTGATGTTTGTTTCAATCTGTAGTAAACTATTACGGTAAATATAATCGGTAATCCATTTACCTTCCGAGGTAGTTATAATCTTTTGAGATTAAAAATGTTGTCATTATCATGGTATTTAATTTCGCTACCTACCCAAAGGTTGTCTGGAAGAGATCGCTCTTTGACGATAAGATCGCCTGTTGTTTACCTGTATTTAATGTTACGTGTAATCTGAATTTGTTTGTATTTATTTCCGGTTGAGGTGTTCAATAATAGTAGTTTATGTGACTGTACTTAATGAAGGGTATTAAACACGAGTGTGGGTTTATGAAACGAGCCGAAGGCAAGTTTCATAATAACATCACACGAGTGTTTTAATGCCTAATTATGTACTGGTCGGTACATACACTACTTTATCTACCCACATATCAGGAGCCTCCATGATGCATTCAGGAGCCGCACATTATGACAAATTTTACCCGGTAATGGCGGTAATGAAGTTTTCTGGCATCTGTCATAGTTTTTTTTTATTCAGAGACAAACTAGAGTCTGCCCCTACTATCATATCGTTCGTTATCTTACTTACGTGCGACATTTTTAAAATTTGGTTGCAAATTAAGAGACTTTAATTGATATTGAAGGGTTTGAAATCGGAGTATTAAAGTTAGGTACTTATTTTAAATTTGTTTTCCATTTTTAAATTAAGCTTCCAATTGTAACATTTTTCTTGTTGGTGTGCAATAATGAATTGTTGTATTGTATTGTATTGTAAAATTTAATCTCAATTTCATGAATTATACTTATTTTTGTTTGGCTACGTAACTAAGCTTTACTTTGTTGAAAATAAGGATACATTTTTGTAAAAATCAGCTACGTATTTATTTATCTTATTCAATATCAAAGAAGGAATCTATTTCCTCATCTCAAATTCTGAATTGTAAATTTTAATTGATACTCGAATCTAAATTAAAAACGTAAATAAGTCGAAGCAAAATGTTGCTTTCATAAAGAACAAAAGAAAATTGTAATTGTGCCTGACACTCGATACCAACAACAGTACCTCTACCATGAGTGAACGTGACTATACTCGCTAGCGACAGCGTAAACGATTCTTATGGAGAATAGTACAGTGCCCTAGCGGTTACTTTGTAGAACTACAATTCTCCATACAAATCATTTACGGAGCCGCTAGCGAGCACTGTCACTGTCAACTCATGGTAAGGGTACAGCACCTAGCACAATCGTGACCCGCGACTTTCTCGCGCGAGATATATTACCTGGCACTTTCCTTTCAATACTGTGCGAAAGAGAGGTGACGCTGAGTCGCGCGACAATCGAACTCGCGGCAAGATACGCTGGTGCTTGTGATTAGTTGATTACATAAGCGAGATCTTATCTTTTATTTTATTTCACAGGTACACATTAATAGTATTTTATGCAATCGTTGCACAATGAAGGTTCTTAAAGTCGAGTACCGCGTTTAGGTCACGAGGCTTGCCGAGTGGCCTTAGTAAGGTACGAGATTTTAAGAACTAATTGTGTAACTATTTACTTTTCATACGAGCAAAACACAGAATTTTTATTTTTATTTTAATCGTCATTCGATCCATCCATCCTCCATCCATCCTCCTAGCCTTTGTCCCATTTTTTTTTGAGAATGAATTCTCAATCGGGGTCGGCTACCTAAACCCCAAGATGTGGCGTAGGCACTAGTTTTTACGAAAGCGACTGCCATCTGACCTTCCAACCCAGAGGGGAAACTAGGCCTTATTGGGCTTAGGTGGTTTCCTCACGATGTTTTCCTTCACCGAAAAGCGAGTGGTAGGTAAATATCAAATGACATTCCGTACATAAGTTCCGAAAAACTCATTGGTACGGGCCGGGTTCGAACCCGCGATCTCCGGATTGAAAGTCGCATGCCCTAACCACTAGGCTACCACCGCTTCCTTATTGTAATCGTCATTCATGAATTTTTATTTTTGATGTAACCTTTTTCGTTCAACTTAAATTAACCTATAAAAAAAAATGATCGCATGGCGGGTGCCTCGTTATTGGTTAAATTTTTTGACAAATAATTTCAGCCAATCAGTGAACAGTAGCGTTCTTTTTTTTAATCAAATATGCTGATGTTCTTTTTTTTTAATTATTTGAGTTGAGTAGAGAGATGTCTTATGAATACTAAAAAGTTCTGTAGCGGGTAGTATAAAATTTTGGTGCAGGATTCAAAACTGCGTTATTGTGATTTTGTCTGTGAAATTATAATTGTCAGATTTAAGTACGCGAGTATAAAACTCAATTTAAAGTACTTGGGTTTCAAATAATAAATACGTTTCGTTGTTAGTTTTTTAAAAACTAAAAATAAAGTCTAAAGTCATGTTAATCAATAGTTTGAAGTTTAACATTGACAACTTCTAATATTAGGGGTATTCATATCAATATCGTTTGCTAATGAAAATAAATCGACACTAAACATATTTTGTTGTTCCCTATAAAGTTGTCAAAAGAGAACTACTATAAACAAATCAACAAACTCACTTTTACTTTCGCTGGTAGATTTTAATATTTACTAAACACATTAGTGAAATGAAAATATGGCCCTCAAAATTATTCATTTTCAGGATAACACATTCATTTCATAAATAATGTCTCATCAACGCTGTTAACGCCCGAGCCCTCAGGGGAGTCCCGTACATATGGCGCAGACTAGAGATGGGCCGAATATTCGGTAAATTCGGCAAGTTTTTCAATGTTCGTATTCGGCTGGATAGTTCAGTAATATTGCCGAATATTTACCGAATAAATAAAGTAAATAACGAGCGTAGGTAGCACAACAAGTCAAATGGCGCGAGCACGAGGGGTAACCGGGGGTAGCGGTCGGTCGGGCGGGAGGGGTCCAAAACATGTCTAAGCCTGTTTCTAGCGCTTGGGTGCAACCGAATATTCAATTCGGTAAGATCTGAACCGATTGTTCGACCGAATATTCGTATTCGGCCCGTCTCTAGCGCGGACCATAATCGAGTTTTAAAGATGAGATGAGCATTTGCATTCGTTTGTAAATATTTGTTTTCGCATCTCGGAAAAAGGCTAGCCGGGCTTTTAGAAAACTATGTGGAGCCAAAAAGGTTATTTTGTACTTAAAAATAAACGTGTTTTTACAACATATATGTTTTCAGGTGCAAGACATTTTTTCCAACTTTGCAATGGCATTATATTAGGGTGCTATTTTGGTAATTTTCAAATTTCAAGTCTAACCTCAAACTTTTTGGTAGTTAGGAACAAAAACAGCCAATGACAGAACTTCTTTAAAAAATAGTTGAAAAATCTTAGAGGAACTTCAAAGATAGGTACATCAAAATAATTTAATACTAGGAAATCGGATTTCTGATAGCACGTTAGTAGGACGTTAGAGAACTATGGACATGGAGTCGATATTTAGGTACATTAAAATGTTATTCATAGTCATAACTACCTCATTTTCATAAGTGTATTTAATTTGCAATTTTAATTTTATAGTGAAGGTTATAGTCAAAAGACCTGATTTGTGTAGGCATTGTTTGTCAGCATGTTTCAGTCATGTTTTCAGCGGTAAATTAGGATCTATTTCTAGGTCGAATATCCAGTTATGACTATAAAATGCATGATATCGTCATTGAATATAGTTAAATCTATGAGTTTGTAATAATTGTATTTTATTCATAATTTTAGTCATTTAAGTAATAACCATAAAGGCAGTTTGGAAATACATAAGTATGAATTACATACTCATGAGTATGAATTACATTTTAATGTCAATATCGGCTCCACAGGTTTCTAACGTCCTACGGTATTATCAGAAATCTACTAATTAACAAATATAAAGCTCAATTACCTTGTAATTACTGACACCTTAGAGCGTGAATGCTTTGGATTACATATGGTTAAATTAATTAATTAATTAATACGAGTACGAACTAGTTCGTTTAATTTCCAAGGTAATGTGCTTATTTCACTTCATTCCTGATACTTCGTTTTTAGGGTTCCGGCAAAGGGTAAAAACGGGACCCTATTAGGTACTAAAGACTCCACTGTCCGACCGTCCATCCGTCTGTCACCAGGTCAGGTTACCAGGGTCATATGAACCGTTATAGCTAGACAGTTGAAATTTTCAAAGACGATGTATTTCTGTTGGCGCTATACAACAAATACTAAAATCAGAAAAAGCACAAATATATAAAATAGACTTGATCGGTTGCGTTAATTTTGCACCTTATTTATATACGGCGCCACATATAGTTAAGTTCAAACTTAACTTAATCTAATTACGAATTGAGTGTTTGAACGGAACCCTCGGTGCGTGCGTCAGACTCGCACTTGGCAGGATTTTTTAACTTCATTCGTTCGTATTCGTTCGTAACGTTACTTTTAAACGCCTCGCCAATATAGACCGATAGAATATTCTTTATTGCACACCCCAACAAAAAAATCAAAGATAGATAACAAGTAGCATTACAATGGAGATAAACAAGAGGCGATCTTATCGCTAAAGAGCGATCTCTTTCAGACAACCTTTAACAATGTAATATGTTATCACTTTCTCGTTCGAATAAGTACCTAATCTTATGCTGAGTCGAGCTGTTTGTTTTATAATTTGTCTTTATTAAGGGGCCTTTATTCCTTTTAATTATTTCTTTTCATATTATGACAAATATATTGAAAATTTCAACCAAGTTTTTAAGATGACTATTACTCTCCCCTCTGTTCTAGAAAGTAACATGTAGTAAATAACATGCTTTCATAGTGTGCAGTCGAAACAAATTAGAAAAAAAAACAGTTTCTTCCGTAAATTTTGTAAATTTGGAGTAGTTTTTGAAACAATACCTAATTATCAATGAAAAATTCAAACTTTTCAAATATACCTATACCAATAAATCTCAATATTCCTGTTCTAAATAGTAACATTGATAATATGATAAGAAACATGTTTGATCACAGAGAAAAATGTCTTAAAACAATCAGAATTTTTGAACGGATAAGGAGCCTTAACGGTATTATTAGGTAGTTAATTATTACGTAATTGGTATTCGTGTCAGTTAATCCAATAAAACAAAATAACGTGCGAATACATAATATCTGAATCTTTAAATGTGTATTAATTGCCTATTTTGTGATTTATAAATGAAATTCGTAGACATTGTGAAGCTTATAATACGACAATATTACCCGAATTTCCTAATCCATCAACGTCTGAAACAATTTGGAACCAGAATTTCCATATTATTGTTAAAGTTTACTAAAGTAAATAGTACCTAACTTACTTTTGTTCACCGCCTGTTCACGACTCAACTCAGATTAATAGCCTGTGAAACTTTCAAGTGATCTTGGGGTAGGTATTTGTGAGACTTTGATATTTTTATTAGTTAAATGTTTCAGTGTTCTGAAGAAATGTTTGTACTGTGCTCTTTTATGAGGAGAAAGTTCAAGATTGTAATAGAAATAATTGTTTTAAAGTATACCGGGTGATCAATCGAAATGGGTCAGTAGGGAAAAGTCAGAAACTATAAGAGATAGGAAAATCTGTTCCTAGGAACGATGGCGTCCGTTTTAGATTTAATAAAAACTGCATTATTTTTTAAATGTCATACATAATTTCATACATAACCCGGTCAACATCAAAACCCCTGTAAAGAATGTTACAATACGACGTGATTACTTACAGAATTTTAAACAAGTTCAATTCCCGGTTATGTATGAGATTTATAAAAAAAAATTGAATGCTGTTTCTATTAAATCTAAAATCGACGACAGTGTTCCTATGAACAGATTTCCCTGTCTTATAGTTTTCGTTTTCTCCCTACTGACCCGTTAGATTGACCACCCTGTATCAATTTAAGTAATAAAAATAAAATATGTTTTATACAAAAATGTCGAAGTACTGTAATACGAAGCTCATGATAAAGGTGCACAGATTGGATCGAAAGATGTCTAACAGTAGTTTACTTTAGCAGTGTGAGTCACTCTTTACTGGTTGTTTTATACTTAAACTAGAAGTGCCCGCAACAGTGTCCGCGTTTTTTTTTTTTTTTACCACAGTCGGGTAAAAGTATCGTATCACCGTCTATGGACGTTCAGCTATGTCTGTATATGTATTACTAGCTTTTGCCCGCGACTACGTCCGCGCGGAACTTGGAAGTATGGAAGCAACCTCGTACAACACGATAGATATCCACTTAATCACCTTAATTAATAAAAGGGATTATCAAAAGCGCCTAAGCAAATGTAAGAGAAATTGTACTTTTGGTCTAATCATTACATTTCCTACAGGGTCATCAATGTCATCATGAATTACTTACTCACTTTTCAATCTTTTTAGGGATAGTTTCCAGGATGAAAACTATCCTATGTCCTTCCTCGGATTTTAAACTATCTCCATGCCAAATTTCATCAAAATCGATTACAGCGGTTTAAGCGTGAAGAGGTAACAGACAGACAGACACACTTTCGCATTTATAATATTAGTATGGAAGTATGGATTTCGCCGAAAAATCGTTTCGCTAAATTTTTATTTCTCTGTAGTCATAATTTTTTCATATTTCTTGCAAATATGTATCATCCTATTGATTAGGTTAGGTTAGGTTTGTTTTATAACAATCTAAATAGTTCACGGTTACAAAGAAAAATGCTTTCTAAGAAATGATTTTTCGGCGAAATAAAATATTAGACGAAAAATTATTCTAGGAATCAATATAGACCCCTGTATTAAAATTGGTGTAATGCCAACCGTTTCGGCGTGATGAGATGAGAGGACAAAGAAAATTTTACTAACAACTGGCACGGTCGGCGCCACGTTCACATAATGTTTACCCTAAACTGGAATAAACCGGTTGATAGGTCTTAGGTCTCCTGTAGTGTGAGAATATCTAGAACTTTCACACCTTACTTAATGGCCGACCCTTGCAGTAAATATCCTGGCAGAGGAAACAAAATGGAAACTTTCCAACCCTTGAGTACAAAGTTGTAACGTGGACGTTAATTGAAGTCTATTAATAACGCTCATCAATTTAACAATTAAGAACCAAAGTTTCCGGATAAAGGATTTTGTTATTCTTGTTTGTTCGGAATGGAGAGATTTTCAAAAGATTTATGCTGTAATTAATTATTTGGAAGTCCGTCATACTAGTGGGGCTGCCCGGTTGGTGCAGTGCCTCTGGTATGTTTGCTGAGGCCAGAGGAGACAGTTTTAAAGCCATCATAAGAAAAAAGATTGTCTCAGTGTTGACTCGGGTTAGGCAACGCTCTAACAGCATCCTGAACGCCATAGCCCAAAACATTAATATGGGGCAATCAAACCTAGCCGAGGTTTGATTGCCCCATATTAATGTTTTGGGTAAAACAAATAAATAGTGTCGCTCAATATGTTATATTATAACTGTATTGTAAAATTGTGTAATCGTATTGTGTTACTAACCTATTTCTAAGCTACTTTATTACTGACAATCTATGGATACTTATTTCGAAATGAAGATACTATTTTTTCCTTTATTAATTTAAATTCTTAAGTTAGGTTTTTACAATAAATGTATATCAAAAGTAAAATACAATAGAGTAATTACAAAATATAAATACATTATAAAAATACCTAAACCTACGGTAGCCGGCAGCGGGGCAGCCCAGAATACCGGTGGTTAGGGCTGGAGAGAGAGGAACCTCCTGACGATGCGCGCCGTGTCCAGGAGTACCGCCTTCTGTATCTGGCCCTTGATCCAGCCATCTACCGAGAGTCTGTTAAGATGTTTGTCGAGACTCTTCGCTATAAGACCGTTCTCCGTAACGACTATCGGGACAATGATTGTCGAGTCAACATCCCACATGGCGGTCACCTCGTGAGCCAAGTCAAGGTACTTGCTGAGTTTGTCCTTCTCGGCCTTCACAAGGTTCTCGTCATGCGGTATGGTGATGTCGACGAGCACTGCCTGGCGCTTGGATCGATCTACTAAAACACGATATCAGGCTTATTGGCGACAATAGTCCTGTCCATGATGATAGATCGATCCCAATAGAGCGTGGCACGACCATTCTCAAGAACTGGCATCAGTGCGTACTTATAGTACGTCACCTCAGACCCCACAAGACCGTATCGAAGAGCAAGTTGCTGGTGAATGATCCTGGCTACTTGGTTATGTCTCTGCAAGTACTCACCGTTAGCAAGATGAGAACAACCGGAAATTTTATGCCTGAGTGACTCACCTTTTTATTATTATTACTTACTAATATTATAAAGGCGAAAGTTTGTGAGTGTGTATGTTTGTTATTCGCGCTCAAACGGCTGGACCAATTTAGATACATTTTGGTATGAAGGTTGCTTACACCCTGGATTAACATATAGGTTACATTTTATCCCGAAAAAGTGTAGTGTTCCCCTGGTATGAGCGGGTAACGACGCGCGGCGCAGCTAGTGTGGACATAAATTGAAGTCTATTAATAACGCTCATCAAAAGTTTCCTGATAAAGGATTTCATTTACAAAAGATTTTTGCTTTAATTAATTATTTGGAAGTCCATTATAATATAAATTATACATGTTTGTTATATTCGGTTTTATGATTGAATCGGCATAAAACTCGGTTTATATTAGTCTTAGATTTTTGAAGTCCAAGGGATTTCTTTTGCGGATTCTCATGTAATACCTCCTAAAAACATGGTTTAAAAGTAATACCTAACTATTTTATGGTTCACTGGACGCACCAGAAAACTTTGGTTTCAATGAATTTCAGGATCGGAAAAGTTTTAAATTGGTCTTTTTCCTTATCACTTCATTATCTGTGTTGGAATTTATAGGTGTTGTGAGTATTTTCAAAGAAAATTTTAATCGTGAAAATTTTATTGTATCTGTATTAAAGTTTCTTCTAGATGTTTGTTGGTAATATAAAATGTAATAACATTATTTTTCTACTTCTCTATGTTTTTATGTCATTTATATACCTAGTTACCAACTCTATTGCCAAAAAGCTTGCTTTATTATGTCGCCAAAAAACATTATTTGGTGCCAAAGCTTATAAGTAAGTAGTGCTTATTTAGTATGTTCCTAACGAACGTTAAATGAAATATTTTATTGCTACCATAACAGACCGCTGTTTTCAACTACTCATACAGTACCTACTTAATAAAAATAGTATACTGCTTGATACTGCTAAAGTTAAAAATAAACGTTTTTTATATATATCTTTACTGCGCGGAAGTATTAGTTATACCTTTCCTTTCTGTATAGGCTCATGTTTTTGACAGATGAACCTCAATAAAAATATATACATATTTAAGATGTTAAGTTAATTCATAACTCAAGAATAAAACAATAGCGAGTTTCTAATGTTTCCAAGAAACCTATTTGTTATAATGAGTGAGGAAGCATTTGCAGATTTAGAGAGGTAGATTTTAGTAATCAGTCTAGGGTGTGGTTTAGGTATTATTACATCTGTGTAGCTGCGTAGGTCCACTGTACACCCACGAATATTTGCGAAATGTTTGAAGTCTGTAGTTTGAAGCCACTCCGGGCTCTTGAGATGCTTGAAGCGGGGTTGATTGCATTTAAGTTCGATTCACGAGGGCACCGCTTCGGAACTCTACCATAGAGACAAATACCCCATTAAATACAGTCGGATCAATATCTGAATCCCTAACGTTTTTTAACCTATTGTTGCATTCCCTAACGTTTTATGTCATAATGACCACTTGTCCTAACACGCATATGCCCTAATTTTGGTTTCCCTAAAATCTTATTTCCTCATGTCACTTGCCATATTGATAATTTATCCTAATGTCATTTGTCATAATCATCATTTGTCCTAACATTCATATGCCCTAATTTTAGTTTTAGTCGCTCGGCTCGAGCACTGTTGTGGTCGCAGTTCTAACCTAACCTAACCCATTAAATTACTTTAATGGTAGCAGTTCGGTGGATGCAAAAGGGGCGGGGACTTTAAAAAACGAAATTTTTGTTAGGGATTGCTAGGAATTTCGCTTAAAATATTAGGGATATCGATAGGTAGGGATATTGATGTTTCGGCCAGTTGAATTTTAGAACAGACATTACGTTATGGAAAATGATTTTTATGGGTTACTAATGTGTTGCACAAAATTTATTGGCATATTTTCGTTTCGCATAGCAACCATTGGCACAATCATCATTTCGCACAATTGGTTTTTGCCTAAATTTCTTGGCATACTATCACTTCGCACACGTTTCTTTGGCAGAATAGTACATTGGCATAATGTCGATTAGAACAATACTCCTATGGTCCAATAATTGTGTCGCCGAAATTTATATGGCATAATATTCCGTTTGCATCCTTGAGTGTAATTATGTTATAGTAATGATGTAGAAAGCATTAATGTCATCCTAAATAATCAAGCTGATTATACATACAATGGATTTTTGAAGGCTATAGGTGCTAATTTAAGATTAGCATAGTTATTTAAGGAATAATCCTTTTTCTTTACTATTTTGCATGTCTTATACTTATATAAAATAAAAATGACAAGTTCTGTGTTTTTTAACCGTACTACTCCTACTTTCCTCCTACGTCCTACTTTCGGTTTTGTGGGGGACGCAGTTTCAACCTAACCTAACCTAGTTTTCTGGCAGCGATTCGTTTCTGTGAGGCACGCAGTTTCAACCTAACCTAACCTAGTTTTCTGGCAGCGATTCGTTTCTGTGAGGCACGCAGTCAAGTTCGTAAGCCAAGTCGGACCTGCGCGGCTCGCTCGCTCGTTAGGATCGCAGTTCAACCTAACACTCCTCCTCGCTTCGCTCGTCGTCGTACCTAACCTAAGCCAAGTTGGATCTGCCTTAAGGTGATATTGGTAATGTTAGGAATCGTAAACCAAGTCGGACCTGCGCGGCTCGCTCGCTTCGCTCGCTCGTTAGGGTCGCAGTTCAACCTAACACTCCTCCTCGCTTCGCTCGTCGTCGTACCTAACCTAAGCCAAGTCGGATCTGCCTTAAGGTGAAATTGGTAATGTTAGGAATCGTAAGCCAAGTCGGAACTGCGCGGCTCGCTCGCTCGTTAGGATCGCAGTTCAACCTAACACTCCTCCTCGCTTCGCTCGTCGTCATACCTAACCTAAGCCAAGTCGGACCTGCCTTACTTACCTGCCTTCCCTTCGTTTCTGTGAGGGACGCAGTTTCAACCTAACCTAACCTAATTTTCTGGCAGCGATTCGGTTCTGTGGGTATGCTATGGTACAATTATGCCGAAATAAATTCGGCGGAACTTATATTGTGCTACATAAAATTCTGCGAAATAAAAGTTGGCGATATTAGTATTCTGCTATTCAAAATTGTGCCAAATGAATACTATGCGACATAACAATTGTGGTAAGTATATAATTATGCGATAGTATCATTCGGCTAAAAATTATTGTGCGAAAACGGTTATGCGAAATGTATTTTGGACAATAGAGATTGTGCAAGATAAGGGGTACCCGATTTTTATGGCAATTGATCGTTAGGGCTAATGCCCATTAGGACAAAATAGTTCGGGTTAAGTGACTTTAGGACAAACGACGTTAGGGATCGCGAGGGAGACCCAATACAGTCACCAACGACGGTTATGACGGTTGTTTTTATCACGCTATAAATCAGTGACAAAGCATCCGTCACGTTTTTACGGGGATGGGGGGATTAAATCGTGTACTAATTCTTGCACACACTCTCCAAAATGTATCGACATAAAACTGACAAGCTGGCAACTTTGCGGCGATGTTCGAGGCTCTGGAAGCCGCCGCCAGACGTTCTTCTGAATCCAAGGCGGCTAAGTGGTACATGGCAGAAGTTTGCCCTACATAACGTTAATCTAGGTAATACCGTTGTTATCCACGCTATTTAGCTTCATTGCCAGTGACAGTATTCCAATAGAAATATCCTAACACCGCTCTAGACGTACGTACATATTATACAGGTGATCAATCCAAATGCGTCAAACAAGTCAGAAAATATAAGTATAACACAGGGAAGTCTGTTCTTAGGAACCATGGCGTCATTTTAGATTTTTTTTTTGCAATCTCATACATAACCGGGTATATATTCACAGGTTTAACTAAAATAACAAATACGACATACGATTTCTTTCAGAATGTTGACGGTAACAATGTAAAAAAAAAAAAGGTTTTTTTATAATTTTAAATCGACGCCATGTTTCCTTGGTTTAGTTCTTTAGTTTTATCTTTTTAGGTTTGATTTTAATTTAATTGTCCTTTTATATTTCCTTAGAATACATTTCGTCATCCCTCATAGTATTTGACTTGTCGATACTTATACCTACTCTGACCCATTTGGATTGATCACCCTGTATATTTTACTCCACGCGAAAGTAAACACTGGAATATGTAAATAAAATACGACCAGCAGTTGTAAAGCGTTTGTACCTATATATATCGAAGAGCTTATTTGCCATGCTACCGCCACGTTAGTTTTTTTTCCTCCGTTTGTGTGTTCGTATTGAATCTGTATATCCGAACGTGCCCGGAATATCGCTGTATATTCAATTATATGTTTATAAAGGTGGCTTGTGTTCGTGACTTTGTTCAAGTTGATTAAATTTGACGTTATGTTAAACATAACTTTTATTTTGCGATGTTGAGCCGGTTTTACATTTTTTTGGACTAAGTTAGCACGTGAAGTTTCAATAAAAATGTTTATTTTAAGTTAAAATATTCTAGAAAGCTCGAATTTACCGCCACGGCGTTTATATTAGATATTGTCTATTATTTAAACAATTGTAGGTGGGTCCTCTATGAATAATTTTGATACTTTATGTAATAGTTCTAACATTCTGATAAAGTTGAAATTTGGCGTAGTACTTATGTAATTTTTTTGGTGATGGAATAATATGGTATTATCGCGCTAGGTCTTATTTACACTACATTACATTTTTCGCCTTGTATATGGTTAGAGAGTGTAAGACATATATCGTCGGCCGTAGGTTCAATTGGGGTAAGGGACAAAATACGCAAAATGAGTTGAATATACAGTTTTGTTTAGAATTTTCTGCTCTATCGAATGGTGTATATAAAAAAAATCTAGCTTGAAAAAAGTGTTCCTTACACTACTGATTTTTATGGGTTCAAAATCAAATCTGACCCACAAAAACCATGTATCTGTTTTATATTTTAATAAAGCAACATCAATTAGGGTAACTACTGCCACCAATCCACTTTGAATAAGGTAAAGGTCTTTCCAATTAAGGAATTACCTTTACATGACTTATTTTTGAAGACAATCTTATGAAACTGGCTTTTACACTAATGCTTTTTTTTGCTGACGATATTTAGGTTTGATCCGATTTATGTTTAGATTACGTGTCCGTTACGCTAATTTTCTCGTGAGAATCAATGAATTACTTATCCCTGTTACCTTTATATACAAACACATCTAACTTTATATTATTTTAATCTATTGACAATAAAGAAAGTGTTATGTTGTAATAAAAACACCTTCATCAGTTTTATAACTTTTGTTTATACGGGTATCTGTGTAAACTGGATGTTAATTTTTGGCTTAACTAAATCATTGAAACTACTAGCGTAGTTTGACTTATTTACATGCAAACTTTCACGATAAATTAAGGTATTCAAATAAATTTGGTAAGAAAATTTAAAATTTAGTAATTAATCCACCGAGAAATGTAAGTGTCTATTTATGTTATTAGGTATAATTCGTCAGTTCGGCGTCTCTGAACGACAGTAAGTACTGAACTCTTTGTCGACAGCTCGTGATTGTTATTCTACCCGTGAAGTGTTTTGTTAAGCGAATAGTTTAAAAAAGTGGGCTAAGATTGTCGAAAAAAGCAATAACCAATGGAATACTGGAGGAGGTATTAACACGTTCTTTATTAAAAGTTTTTAATTAACTTTACACAATGTATGTTTTAAAATATCTCAAGGAAGATTAGATTGACTTTCCGAGGACTAGCTGAGTTGAAATTAGGTATATGAGGCCGGATAGTCGACATGGGTAAAACTTTATAGATAACGATAAGGTAATCCTACTGAGTTTGGGCTTCTTAAAATCGTCTCGGTACTTGATGAATTGCAAAGGAAAATTTTCACTCAATTAAAAGGCATTCCTAAGTATGACATACTTTAATAGTCATTATCTGAAATTCCGCTACCGATAACTGTTGAGAAATCAAAGGATCTAACTAGAGCTCTTGCTATTCATTGACTGACATTGATGTTGATATTGATTATATTTCATAGCTATAAACAAGAACTTTTCATTTCATTGATGTTTTTCAAGTACTTTACTCTTATGGTCATTTTATTATACAGCCTCATTTGACTCCTTAGGTAACAAGTTTCAAGTTTGACAAGTAGTGTAATTTATAAAATACCATAAGAAATAATAGAATAAGTCGTTGCGTTTCGTTTATGCATGTCGTTCACACAGGTACAAGTCGTATTCTTTCGTTTATGCACGTCGTTCATGAGGATAAAATTGGTGCAAATAAATTGAGTTAGTACCAGTAGTAGCAGTAGTGTCTTTAAATACTCGCGAACAAAAGTTATAACTACAGAAAAAAACAAATTTATATGGTCAATGCATTAGTTCTTTATTTATAAAATGAAAGCCTAACACTATAGCTTGTATAAAAAAATCTTAAAAAGTTCAGGTTCTTTAAAACATTAATGTAAGAGGTATATAAATGTATTGAACCGTGTGAGCATTTTTTGAGTGTCCGTTACATGCAATATTTGTATCGTTACGCGTAACGTTTCTATCGAGTGGAATAACCCACATTTTAATTTATGATTACTTTTTTATTATAATTACATTAATTATTTCTCAGCCTCTATGATCGAACACTGAAATAAACAACCAATGTAATTTATACAGCAAAATTATTAAAAGTTTAGGGCTTGTGTTGAACGATAAAAGTTACAAAATTAAATACAATTCAGAAATAATCAGTCCTGTTAGATAACATAGTTGCTCACAATTCAGTGCCTCCAGTTAAAAAGGGATAACTAAAAAACGGCACTTTTCAGAAGAGACAAAAAACTATTTTTCAATAGTAGATATTTATCGTTCTTTTATCGTTCAACACAAGCCCTAAACTTTTAATAATTTTGCTGTATAAATTACATTGGTTGTTTATTTCAGTGTTCGATCATAGAGGCTGAGAAATAATTAATGTAATTATAATAAAAAAATAATCATAAATTAAAATGTGGGTTATTCCACTCGATAGAAACGTTACGCGTAACGATACAAATATTGCATGTAACGGACACTCAAAAAATGCTCACACGGTTCAATACATTTATATACCTCTTACATTAATGTTTTAAAGGTTTCCGGTGTTAAGATACGCCTTAAGTCAAAGGTATGTACTTATTTATTTTTACAACGAACCCTTTACGTCATTTTTTCGTTCACACATAATCTCAACAAGCCCCTAACGCCATTTCTTCATCAATATAGTGGATACAATGAATAGGTAAGGGACGGACGGATTTAAGGTAAGGGACGAGACTACAGAATACTCTGTCTGTAAGGGACATCAGCAGCGAAACAAGTTGGTGTAAGGGACATGTCATTTTCTATAATATCTAAATTATTAAAACGAGCAATACATAGATAGACAGAACACTAAAATACAACATTATGTATGAAATCAGGCTCAAAAAAAGTTATGAACGATTTAGTTAAAAAAAAAACTTTGTCAGCCTCTCCTGAAAAATCGTATTTTGTCCCTTACCCCAATTGAACCTACGGTCGACGATGTTTGTTGTTGGCTGTACTGTACATAGTGGCAGAAATTACGTGAGCTGACTGTGAGTGCACGTCAACATATATTTAACTTATTTCTTTAGCTACCTTAACGTGGGCATGGAAAATCAAAAATATAATACGTCGTTCCAATGCTAAACTAACATAACTGCAAAAAACTAATTTTACAGGGGAGCGATTTTAAGTTGGTAAAAAATTTATATATTTTTTTTCTCGGTTGTTTTTGTAGTTATAATAGAACTGTTTTCACACAGTGTTTTTAAAATGCATGTTTTATATTATCAATGTGTCAGATATGTATTAATTCATTGGGTTTAGAAATTAAGGCACATTCGCAATTTGGCTACTCCATAGAAAGGAACAAAAAGGTAAGATTATTCACCATAGTAAATTTACGAATGTGCCACTTTCGCAAATTCAAAATGCTTTTTTTATTTTGAAACCAAAGTAAAGTTACGAAAATGCCACATTTGTCGTTTTTGTTTGGTGAATGTAAATGCTTTTTCCACTCATTTGCTATCATAATAGAGTGCGAATCTGCACTTCTTTTTGTTGCCAATAACATAATACTATTGTATATAGTCTAAAACTTATCGCATTCGACCAATAAATAATGTTCAAATGCTAAAATGTGACGGTTCAAGCAAAATATACCACTTGGTCACTTACATAAGGGCGCGTTGACAAGTAATTTGTTTAAACATGCAAACAAATTTCGCGCTCATGGTAAGCGGCACAGTGGACTCTTTTAACTGAAAACGTCACATAAGTATATTTGTTATTATACCTGTCAGTCAATAAATGCAGTTAAATTGTATCTGACTGACAATTGTAAAAAATATTAATATATGATTTACTTTCAACTTATGTTTAGTAAACTTAATAATGACATCTGACTTTCATGTTTTTATTAACTACTTACAAGCGTTAACTTATACTTAATGGTAATTGATACCGATATTCAGTAATTAAACGAAAATAATAGTTTTTTATTTACTTATTAGGCAGCTTTACAATATAAACTCTGGTAGGCTATCTATTACGTATAGTCTGGCTAAAATATCTTTCCCCCAGGAATTTAAGTTTTTTATCTGTAAATCGGTATAATGACAACACTGAATATAGGCCACTAATTAGTCTTGATACTTGTGTATTACTCTTAATCTTTAAGTTTTAGATTTTAGTATTAGAACGTTAGTATTAGATTCTATCAAATTTAATATACCTAAATGAAAAAGATGTTGGTAAATCCGAAACATAATAAGAAGAATATCAATAAACTGCAGTAAAAGAGAAATACAGTATGTAAACTTACTAGTTTACACTAATAAGTAAACTAGTAAGTTTACATACTGTATTTCTCTTTTACTGCAGTTTATTGATATTCTTACTCTAAGGGCTCAAAGGGGATTAAAACAAGATAAAAGTTTGTATGGGTGAATTCGAAATAAAAATATGCCAGTACTAAGATTGTTGGTTACTCTTTGCTTAATATTGCCGTACTTAGTTTTTTAGTGTTTGACAGTTCATTTGCTTGGAAGAGTTAATGTGGTCCAACTCTACACTTCCGAGTTGGGGATACTTTCGTAATAAGAGTGATAATATTCGGAAACAATATTTTCTGCTAACAAAGTTTAGATAATATGTCACTAATATGCAATACCATAATTATAGTGGTAACTGTTATTGCTATCATTTGTCTTAATGTGTAGTTATTTTTAGATTTTATTTGATAATGTCGATTTTACCTTAAATGTGGTATTAAAATTTATTTATTTTGCATGTTGACTTGCATGCCGACTGAATACTGATTCTATAAGTATCGTAAGATCTAATTTGTTGTAACGTATTCTGGCAAATAAACATTTCGATTTCTACGTACCAGTGTAATCGGCGAGAGATACGAAAATATGCATCTATTTTTGTTCGAAATACCGGGTATATTTGGCTCAGTATAGTTCTTAAAAATTGTTTAACAAACTTTTAACTGGAATTTTACCCCATTAAACGACAGGGTTTTCAAAAAGTTCTAAAATCTTATTAAAGTATAAAGAAGTATTAGTTATCTTTATTTGACGAAGTCTACAGCTACACGACACAACACAAAGATGGCCACGTTTCTTATATAAGCCCACCTTCTATTTAATCCATTGTATGTATTTAAAAAATGCTGAAACTTGTTTTCTTAGTTTTTAATGAAGAACTCGAAATGTTACTCGAGGAATTTCAAGTTCTTTATACAAACTTTCACCTCCCATTTTACCCTTTTAATGGATGAGTTTTGTCACACATTTAGGTTCTTTCATCGGTCTTGCTTCAACGTCTTTACCATTTAGGCTTTTATATGCTTCCCTTTTGATATGTTTATCCCTTTGTTCAAACGCAAATCGCATGAATTTTATTTTTTATACTAAATTGACAATACCTTATTTGCGAAAATGCCTGATTCGCACATTTACTTCTAGTTTCACCTACTTCAAATGCATTAGTCACAATGACAAACTCGCGAAAAGGCTAAATTCGTACATGTCTATAGGCTACCGCTGTGGGTATATCATAATCGCCACCATAGTAAATTAACGAATCTGGCAGATTCGCAAGTTCGCTATAGCTACTTATGTGAGCAGGTCATAATAGCCACCATAGTAAACTAACGAATCTGGCAGATTCGCAAATTTGCTATTGGCTATTTAACCGGCTAGTGATAATTATGACCATAAAAAGTTAACCAAAATTTCAGATTCGTTAGTTGACCATAGATGTTTTTTCTTCCTCAAGCTAAGAAAAATGCCTTATCTACATTTTGCAAGTTTACCATGGGGGAAAAAAATAATAGTGCAGATTCACAATATTGTAACTCTGGAACCTTAAAAGCTAGAGCTCTATAAATTTGTGACATTGTGCGGAGTTATATATGGTACAGATTTACATCAAAAACTCAATTTTGACAAAATGGCACTTATGTTAGTTTAGCATTGGAACGACGATATGTTCTAGTATTAAAACTATAATAGGCTATTTGACTGATGTTGAATTCTACAGCGTACTGTAGTTATATGAATAAAATTAGCTAAATATATCACGAAACAAAGAAAAAAAATCCAGAAACATATATCTTTTTTGGAAATATGTGACTTCAAAGGTACGCAAATTTTATGTTTTTTTTTTTTTAATCCAAAATTAATTTTGAAAATGTTTTCAGAATCCTCATAATTTTACGAAACAATAATTGTATGACAACTATGAACTTAAACGCACTTTTCCACGGTGAAAATGCCAAATTTCTTAATTTTTCCATACAATTATTGATACCTATACCAGCCTGTGACGTCACTAGCCTGACGCGTTTTGTATGGAGCGTTTTTAGCGCTACGTAGAAATGTTGAACTTTGACGGTCATTTCTGACTTTTAGAGCAGTTTAAGTGTAGTCAGTCCCATATAGACATTTGATCACAATAAAAAATAGAATCGATTGACATCCTCAAAAAAAATTAGTCAACATGTCTATTCCTACTACACAGTGTGACCAGCCGCAGATTTGTTTAATTTCCCGCCGAAACTTTGGTAATATTTCATTAGCCAGACTATATTAGTTTGATGTTATCACTACATAGTATAAAACAAAGTCACTTCCTGTCTGTATGTCCCTATGTATGCTTAGGTCTTTAAAACTACGCAACGGATTTTGATAAGTTTTTTTTAATAGATGTAGTGATTCAAGAGGAAGGTGTATAATACATGCATAATATAGCATTTCACCCGTGCGAAGCCGGGGTGGGTCGCTAGTTCATTATAAATTCAATGAGTTTTCTCTTACCTAAAAACTAAAATAATAAAATAAAGATGTAATATACTTGTTTATCGAAAATGTTATTCATTATAAATTTTCAAGAGTTTTCTCTTAATTAAAAACTAATATAATAAGTTCCACGTAGTTCCTATTCATTTGGAACCTAATATCGTGCTTACATTCGCCTCACTTCGTTCTATTCCATTAATGCATTTTGTAAGCTAGGGTTGGCAATGGAATTGAGTTCAGTCAAGCAACGGCTTTTCCAACTTCCGATGGTTCGAGAATGTTCCAACTAAAGGTATCGAGGAATTCGATAGGGTTGGCAAAATACCTGAAATAAGTATAAATTATTAAAGATTATCACATTAATATTATAAAGGCGAACGTTTTGTGAGTTTGTGTGTTATTTGTTACTTCTTCACGCTCATACGGCTGAACCAATTATGATAAATTTTGGTATGAAAGTAGCTGACACTGGATTAACACATAGGCTACTTTTTATCTCGAATAAAATTAGTGTTCCTGTGGGAGTGCGCGCGGCACAGCTAGTTAAATATAAGACCAGAAATAATAATAGGCATCATTGATCTTTACCCATTTTCTTTAGTAAGTGTGTGTGTATTTCAGTGTTTTAGAGGTATATAATATTAAAATTAATCGTTTGGCAACAACTTCAAAAGATGATTATAATATTAATTATACACATTTGCTAGGTCTTGTGATTCGGCATAAAAGTCGGTTTTGTTATTGTCGTTTAGATTTATGAAGCCATTTTTATTACGTCGCAAGCAGGCCCATCCTTATAATATTTCTATTTTTTTTTCTTGCCTAGTAATATTTAAATCTCGGTTTCGCACTTCACATCAGAACTGAAGGAACATTTCAGGCTGAATAATCCCCATTTAAATAAAACTATCTAAACGTATTATATCGCATGTACTAATAATTTGAGTCTCCCGGACGTTTCAGCAATTTCTCTGTCAAAGTTACATTTGTTACCCATTTCATAAACATGAATTAAAAATTTAAAATAAAGGTGTACTTACACAAGTGCCAGAAAGGCATTAATTACTTTGTTTAAAAATATTTGCCTACGGTCAAATCTTTTATATTTTAAATTTTACTCATATCCCCAGCTAGGTATTTTGGACAGCCCTAAAACATTGCAATATGCACAATGTTCAATGGCAAGACAAGCAACATATTGTGCTGTACATTTGTGCAACTCTCAGACATTTACTGTGAGCTTGATTGACTTGTGAGAAATTGCTTTACGCTTGACAAGTTGCTGATTGAATGTAAGGACATTACAGGAGAAATTGTGCATTGTTACTTTGGACTTCATTCTCTTTGATTTCCACAATTGTCATAAAAAAAACTGTTTTTTAAAATACCCAAAAAAGAAGCTGCTCATCATGATACTCACTAAAGAAAATGCCACTAAACTGAATATTATAACCACAAAATTTGTAATTCTTAGCCTGAATATTGGCTGACATCTTGTGAATAAATAGTTTCAATGAAAGCTGATTAACTTAAAAAACGGCATATGATATATTTATGTTGTACCTACGCGTTTTAAGCACATTTGAGTTCCTAATGTTTTGAATGCTTTCAATCTTCCTTAAATTATTAATACTATACAGCCTCTAGTATGTTATAGTAAGTTTATTATTACCAACATAATTATAACAATCCTGAATTCACGGTTCTTTCCTAAGAAGAATCAAATTATGACTAACGAAAACTATATACATACATTGAGTTTCACCGCACCCACTCACGGGACAAAGGTGTCCCGGATAGGGAATGCAACCCGGTATTTTTTTATGGAAATTATCGGATTACCTGAGAATTACCAGTTTGAATTGGACCTCTGAGAAGTGTGCCGGAGCCATAATTAACGCATTAAGTCACTTGTTATAATTTATTAAAATGCAAGTACACAAGCATTTAACATTGTATTATGATGACTATCAAGTATGACAGTCAATTGTAAATCCGTGGCGACCTTCATCATCACGGCGACTTATCACAGATTAGTGTTTTAGCCTGAAACAGTGTTTACCGTACCGTCGAGCACTGCCAAGGGATAAACAGAATCGGACACGTTCGGATTCAACCTCGAGATCTGTGTGTTTACCGTACTGTCGAGCACTGCCAAGGTTAGCTGATTAACTTAAAAAACGGCATATGATATATTTATGTTGTACCTACGCGTTTTAAGCACATTTGAGTTCCTAATGTTTTGAATGCTTTCAATCTTCCTTAAATTATTAATACTATACAGCCTCTAGTATGTTATAGTAAGTTTATTATTACCAACATAATTATAACAATCCTGAATTCACGGTTCTTTCCTAAGAAGAATCAAATTATGACTAACGAAAACTATATACATACATTGAGTTTCACCGCACCCACTCACGGGACAAAGGTGTCCCGGATAGGGAATGCAACCCGGTATTTTTTTATGGAAATTATCGGATTACCTGAGAATTACCAGTTTGAATTGGACCTCTGAGAAGTGTGCCGGAGCCATAATTAACGCATTAAGTCACTTGTTATAATTTATTAAAATGCAAGTACACAAGCATTTAACATTGTATTATGATGACTATCAAGTATGACAGTCAATTGTAAATCCGTGGCGACCTTCATCATCACGGCGACTTATCACAGATTAGTGTTTTAGCCTGAAACAGTGTTTACCGTACTGTCGAGCACTGCCAAGGGATAAACAGAATCGGACACGTTCGGATTCAACCTCGAGATCTGTGTGTTTACCGTACTGTCGAGCACTGCCAAGGGATAAACAGAATCGGACACGTTCGGATTCAACCTCGAGATCTGTGTGTTTACCGTACTGTCGAGCACTGCCAAGGAATAAACAGAATCGGACACGTTCGGATTCAACCTCGAGATCTGTCTGTGTGTTTACCGTACTGTCGAGCACTGCCAAGGGATAAACAGAATCGGACACGTTCGGATTCAACCTCGAGATCTGTGTGTTTACCGTACTGTCGAGCACTGCCAAGGGATAAACAGAATCGGACACGTTCGGATTCAACCTCGAGATCTGTGTATATTTAGTGGTACCCTATCTCAATTCCGAAATAATGTTTCCCATCTGTAACTTATCGCCAAATTTTCTTTTACCGATTTTTTTTTCTGAAATCCGTAATTCTTTCAGGATTTTAAAGAACCCATTAGGTTAAGTTTATTTTATTATAGACGTTGACTGATGTTCAATTCTACAGCGTAATGTAGTTATATGAATAAAATTAGCTAAATATATCACGAAACAAAGAAAAATAAATCTTTTTGGAAATATGTGACTTCAAAGGTGCGCAAATTTTATGATATTTTTTTTAATCCAAAAGAAATTTTGAAAATATCTTCAGAATCCTCATAATTTTACAAAACAATAATTGTATGACAACCATGAACTTAAACGCACTTTTTCACGGTGAAAATTTCTTAATATCTCCATACAATTATTGGTACCTATACCGGCCTGTGACGTCACTAGCCTGGACGCCAATTGTATGGAGCGCTACGTAGGAATGTTGAACTTCGACGGTCATTTCTGACTTTTAGCGCAGTTTAAGTGTAGTCAGTCCCATATAGACATTTGATGACAATAAAAAGTAGAAACGATTGACATCCTCAAAAAAAAATTAGTCAACATGTCTACTATTCTGAAAAATTAACAGTTTTGAAAATAAATGGCTTTCGGACAAAATGAAAATTTGGCGAAACGTTACAGACGGGAAACAAAAAATTTTGTTACAGATAGGTAGCCATATTAAGTATGTGCTTTGGACTCGTGTGCTTTTTAAATTAGAAGCGCGATGGCTTCTAAACGAGCCATATTTTACTGCAATTTGTGGCCGGCAACTATGGCCGTCCCTCTCTGACACCCTACGCTAGAGCAAGATGCAAATTATGACCGGCCAAAAATTGCAGCAAAACATAGCCCGTTTAGAAGCCCCTTAAGATTCTTGGAATTGCCACTGGCACTTTATGTTGTTCGTTAGCTATGTTGTGTTATAGTATTATGAATGGGAGGAATTAACGGTACTGTGGGGTGGAGGCTCAGGGGAAACTAAGTACTTGATAATTTAGATTTAATATGACCGAAGTACAAATAAATATGGTTGTTTGGTGGCGACTCGTAGAGGAATTATATACATTTTATTGTTTCGTTCACCTGACAGTGACGGAATGTTTATTTAAACCCAAGTATTTACTAGGTCCATGTTTAAACCTAATACTTCTTTATAACCGGCCTACATCCCTACAGTACCTATTAAGTATCATAGTGTGATTAGTATTCTTTATTTGACCTGTTCCGAAACGTTTAAAATTTTTATATTTTTAACCCTTTTTCTCATCCACAAACAATGTCAATTTCATTCATTCAAAATTTATTTTATTCATTAGTTTAATAATCAAATAATTTTCTAATAATAATTAATCAAATTGCATATTTTTTAAATAAAATAAACTGTATGTAAGTAAAATCAAATTCACGAATGTATTAATTTCTTGTATGGTAACACTATAAACAAATGGTTCGTTCATCCAGTCTTACCTGTGTAACAGAGCTTTTCAAAATTCACTGACTCACTTTTCGACTTGTAACGGACTTGCTCTCTTTGTTCTCTTTGACTTCGAATATACTAGTTTAAGTTTTACAGTCCACCTTATCATTTCACCACCAAGATACCAAGTATATTCTGAAGAACTGAACAGTTACGGATAACTTTTCAGACCTATTAAGTATCATAGTGTGATTTGTATTATTTATTTGACTACAAGGTACCCATGCAACTTCGGTATCCAAAAAAAGCCCTGACGTTACATTCACATCACGACAAGTTGTCATTGAATTGTGTACCTTAAACAGTATTTATCGTACTGTCGAGTGCCTCAGGATAAACAGAATCGGACACGTTCGGACTTAACGTCGAGATTTGTGTATATTTAGTCTGTGCTTCGGACAGTTCGGACGAGGGTTGACCACGAACAAAAATACGGATCGAATCGACCGTTGTTTGAAGTTTGTTTGTTGAAACTCGATGTTTGCGGGACTTTGGCGAGGAACAAAGATGATAAACATCTTATTCTTGTTTGAAAATGTTCTGCTAAATTTGATTTTTCTAATGACATTTCCCTGAGATATGAATACTAAATCTACTTTACTTATATGCTCTATACAAAGTATCTGTTGTGACATTTTTTTTAGAAAGTGCAATCCCAAGCAATATTTCTTCATGATCTTTTAAATGTTACACGTCGTGACACAATGACGGGGGAAGGAAAAACATTGAAATAATGGACTTTTCCCATTGAGGTATTATTTATAATAGAGCCACAGACCCGAACAAAATTGACGAAAAAAGTGGCACTGCTGTCATGTTCAAGTAGATACCTATAACGCTTATTTATAATTTACAACAACATAATTACTTCGTACAAAAACTCTTTACTCAAATATTTAAGTGTCAAATTGGCTTACGTACTTATTACCACAAATATTTTTCGTGTGAATTAACTTTTTTAGCGTATTCTGACTCATGTCTCTTGTCAAACTTGGAACATGGCACGAATGGAGCAGATTTTAATAGTTTTACATACTAAAAATATTTTCATTATTATTTTATTTAGGTATTAAAATATTTATTTATTTAAACTTTATTGCACAAAACAAAAAGTGTACAAATGGCGGAATTAATGCCATAAGGCATTCTCTACCAGTCAACCATTGGGCTAAACAGAAACATTTTATGGTGTAGGGCCTGTCAACTATCAACATTATACCAAAAGAGAAACTTATTATATATCAGTAATATAATGAACACAATAAATAAACATACACAAATATGCAATACAATATACTTACATAAACATTAATTCTTGTACCCAGTGCAAAATATCATAACCGACAATCAGTCTAGGAGCTTACTGGTGAGATGCTTGCGCAACATGTCCTTAAAGGTTTGCTTTGTTTGTGCTTGCCTGATGGAAAGTGGGAGATCGTTCCAAAGCCGTATTGCCTGAACAGTGAAATATATTTGTTGTTTGAACTAAATAACATCGTAAATTGTTAATAACAAATTAAGTTACGTTTTTATTTAACAACTGCATAAAAGGGTCCCGACACTGCATAGAAGGGATCAGTAATAATGACATTATGATTTCTCAACTCATCTTGTTCTAGTAGGTATGTGAAATGAGAGTAAGGCAAGTGCAAAATATTAACATTTTTAACCCTTTAAAGTTTGATGGCGTGGCGTGAAAGTCGGTGGCGTAGTATGCACGGCAGCACACATTGTCTTTAGGTGTTCTTGGCGTTCAAAGGTTTAAACTGACAGTGTCTAGACTCTGAGACAAAATAAAACAATGACAACTGAGATTTTTTTTATTAATATTTATTAATGTAACCTGTAGGATCTGCTTGTAAAAGGCATATGTTCATAACACTGGCTCACTCGCCGCCGCACACATAGCAATGTCATGCGTCCACTCTCGCCCTCGGCTCGCGTGTAACTAAAAGCAGCATCACATGTGATGTGACGTGCGCCCGAGACAGTGTATATCTATTTATGTATAGATACCTACTACCACAAACACTACATAACCATTTTACGCTTCTTTTGTATACATTGTCATTTTTTTACGTCTTTATTGAGATATTAAAGATGTGTTGAGTGAAAGACTTCAACGCTTCTTTTGATTAAACATAAAAAAAAACATATATGATTATGCCGAAACAACACACGAGAGACGAATTATTTGGCTGAAATTATTCTTAACGTCTGTCTCTTACTAAACGTGACCTGAATTTTTCACGTTGTTTAGGATCGCGTGGGAATCTTTAATAAAAAAAATAGGATAATTATTTATTGCACTCGTTTATTAATTAATAAAATATAAAACTATAGCGTCTCCTTAGATTTTTGTTCTGTGATGAGGTGCATTTTGTAGGGACAAAGTTAATAATTCTAATCTAAAATATGCTATGATTTTACATAGGATTCGTTAATTAATCAATAGAATCTGCGTAAAAAAGAATATTCCGACCTTTTTCTTTATTTTATAGCTGTTATTTCTGCAATTTTTCACTGAAAATTAAGTCATTTTTGAGACCCGTCATGTGTCATGGTCTAAACGAGACTGATCGCCCAACTAATGCGATTTGTGATTTTGCATTAGTTGGGAGGGTGCCATTTTTTCCGTCTGATTGTGTGTCCATGTAATTATTACGTCAATGACTTTTCCTTTACTTGTGTTACATGATGTTGCTTCTTGCCAAATTTCATGATTGTAGGTCAACAGGTAAGTATTATTCCCTTGCAAGTGTCTGTAAATACAGAGTAAACGGTCAGGTATCTTTTGATTGCGTTGACCTAAGAGTTTGATTTTTGTTACTGCTTCAAGGCCAACCTGAGTCTTCTTCTTATGCTTACATTATTTTATCATTATCCGGACGATCGCTCTCCACTTATTCAAATAGCAGACCGCTTGTCGTCGAGAAACTTGGTGACCGCGCGTTGTGTCTCGGATCTCATGAATCCTGAATCTTTCCTGTCACTAAGAGCTTTTTCAGGTTTTCATACTTCTTTCTGGCTATAATGACCAATAAAATCAAGGGTTCTAAGGAGTCAGATGTTGGACAGTCTCATGGTGATTCCCAAATCCTGAATGATGCATGCATTGATGCGATGGGCCGTCCATGGTATTCTCAACATTATCTTCCACCACCACACATCACAAATGCATCAATGCGTGAGCAGTCAGCTTTTTTGAGGGTCCCTATTTACAAACCTGACCTGCCATTGCGACTTGGGCTCCCCTGTTTGCTTACCACCCGGCGAAGTGGAGCCACTATGTTGTGCCGTTATAAAAAAAAACATGAGTATTTGACTTTAAATTCAGCTTGACGCGTTCCTGAGAAACAGCGTTTTAACAGACAGAGTGCCGGATAACCAAGTCACCCTATGAAGATCCCTAAAAAGGTTATGTGGAACGATGATTAAAAAATTATTTCTGTCCCTGTACTTAAAATGATTATATTACTTAAAACTTCAGTTTTACGTCAAAAAAGTAACAAGTTATTCCCATTTGCCATAAACGACACACGTAGGTACTTGATGTTCCGAAGTATGTGATATACCGGTAAACGTGCGGCCCCGCTATGTCGCCCCCTGCCTGCAATACGGCCACAACTCAAAAAAAAAATTTTTTTGGATTTTTGCAGATTCGTAGTCAGGATAGTTTAATTTATGACCTTATTTCGACAGCCATAAGAAAAAGTGTCCTTAAAAGCCTTTTTTTCACAAGTGGCCTTATGGATCTGACCAAAAATTGTCAGTTGACTCCCTGCAAGACAGCCACTTGCCAGTTGTGGCTGTATAGCATACATTTATAATTTTTTTTTTGAGTTGCGTCCTATAAGAATAACGTATATTCTAGTGTTATTACGATTAATCTCTATAATATAAGCGAAATAAACGTCATTTTGATTGTGTCACAACAGTAAGTACCGATGGTACTTATTATTTATTTTATTTATTCGTATGGAATATTATGTACAGTCATTTATATACAATTATACGTTCTTCTATTGTACGGTGGGTGCCTCGACTTCAACCGATGAGGCGGCAGGTTTGCGAACTCTACGTGGATGGGCAAATCGGGACGATTCACGAATGTTTGTGCTTCGTGGACCAGTGCCTGTTGTCTTCTTAGTTGGGCGGGAGCTGTATGACTAAACACAGGCAGCCAAACCAGAGGAGAACATTTGATGGTTCACAATATGCATCGCATGGTTTGGTCTAGCACGTCTATCCGATGCACATGTGCGCTGTTGAGCCAAACTGGCAAGCAGTACTCTGCCATGGAGTAAACTAGGCTAAGACCGGTATGTCGTAGCACGTCAGCTGTTGCTCCCCAAGTAGTTCCCCTTAATCTGTGGAGTATGTTATTCCGCGTCTGTAGCTTCTTCCCTAACTTACTAATGTGTGGCGCATAGGTAAGATTGCGGTCTAAAGTGACACCCAAGTGTAGGATTTAATTTAAGCGTCTCACTGAAGCAGATATTTGGCTCATAATTTGCTTCTTTCTTGCAGAAATGGAATTTCGCAACTTGTTTTACTAGCATTGGGCTGCAGTATATCCTATTGCTTCCTGACTTTGCTTGAGGTGTTTCCTAGGTGGACGATAAATTTCCTATTGCTGAGCATAGAGTTGATTAGTCCCACCATCTGCACCACAGCACGGTCATGAGCTTATAGATAAGCCCCTGTCTCCATACGGTATCGAATGCAGTTGAGAGGTCGATAAAGACTACCACGGTTTTCTCTTTCCTTTGAAACCCAGCCTGTCTTTATGTGTGTTGTGAGCGACATTACTTAATCCACGCAGTTTGGACCACTACGGAATCCAGCCTGCTCCACAGGAATTATTTTGTCAACTATAGGTTTGATTCGATTGTAGATTGGCCTTTCTAAAAGTTTGTAAGTAGTCTACCCGAATTCAGTGTATGCAGTTGAACTTAGGTGGAATTATATTATTCGAGACTATGTCTAAATAGAACTGTGAGAGCCATGTCCTACATGTTGGTGCAAGGTGTTCTAAAAATTCGTTGTATTTTGTATTCGGTATTTACCGACTCACATAAATTGGGACTTTGATTCGAACCAGTCTTCATCCAGTATTGAAAGAAAAAGCTTAAGCTAGTGCAGGCACTATGAAAAGGTAATATTGTAAAGAAGTTGAAGAATTCTGGGAAACAGTACACGTGTATCAACGGGAACCTAGTCCACCCTAAAACCTAAAACTACGGGGCTATTATACCGTATATGGTACATATTAACACGATAATTAAAGATACAAGTGCCTTTCAGAGAAGGTACCAGATATTTAATCATTAATTATATGCAAAATGATGATGATATCTGCATCTAGAAAGTTGGTATTAAAACTGCATGCACTGATTAATTGATTATCGCTTACAGTGATGTTGTTACTGTAACAAAAGTTGATTAATAAAGGTATTTTAATTATTTTAGTGTTTGCATAATAATTTTTATGTTACCATTTTCCAATAATACTTGTTCGGTTTTGGACGCATCTCAAAATTTCATCAAAATGTTTCTGCGATACGGCTACAACTCCAAGTAACTATCTTAAAGGCCTTGTATCTTAAAAAATATACACGTTTTATAAAAAAAAGACGTATTGATGAGAAGCGATATATCATGTAGAATACAAAAAGTAAAATTTAAAATGAATTGACCGAAAACTCAAGGAGTAAGCCCCGTTTTACTACCACGCACTACGCTGCCAAAACTTTAACAAGCGATTTCTCGAAAAGATGGTTTTTTGAGATGTGGCCGTATAGCAGGCAGGGGGCGATGTATATCCAAATACCTATACATCCGAAGGGACCCGAGATCCCGACCTCCGTTTACCACGATTTTGTACGTGGGCTTTGAATTTAGAACTAAAGATCATGCTGTCTTTCTTAGTCTTAAATATCTTAAGCAAGAGAGAAGATTAATAACATTACTGCTATCTGCTCTTTGCACTCGCTGTTTTCAATATATTTGGATCATGAAAATGTGTTTTAAATGAATTAGTTTTCCGATGTTCTGAACGGATAAATCGCTTTGAGGATTGTAGGGGTGTGTTGTATGGTTTTGTTGGTTTGGTACATTTTCATCAATTTATATCTAAGTTAAAAACAAAAAGCTATTCACATGTCTTAAACACGTCATAATAAATAAAAAGCAATTCGTGGGTTTTAAACACGTCATAATAATAATTGTTTTTCTTTTCAGGTAAGTAAGACATGTATACCCACACCAAGGATTCAGAAAACGAGGTAACAGGTTCTATCTAGATGGATTAGTAATTAAAGAGGGTGTAAATGAATAATTCATATATTTGGGTTATTGTTTGCTGGTCAACACAATTAGAAATTCGACAATTCTTTAGAGCACTTGTAACCGAAATAGCACACAAACTGCATAACCGCTTTTACACCCCTTATACATCCTGCAGCGCTTATGCAGCCATGAAATGCATAAATTATGCAGCATTAAGATCCTGCAGGATCATCATGATGACCGCTAAGCGAGTATGCGTACCGTGACCCGCTGCTTACTATCGATTTCTATGGAACGTGTTCAGATGCAAGCTAGGCACCGGATAGCTATATATCATCAGTGTGTTCCTGTGACCATCTTGCAACAGAAATACAGCAAAAGCAGGCTTAGTTGTTCACTCGCCTCGACTTACAAACATGTTGATATTAAATAGTTCATCGCGCGAAGCTCCCAAAGTAGCACATGTGCTATATAAAGAGCTTATACAGCCTTTACACAGCTGAAATACGTCGTAAAAGGGTTGTATAAGCTATTGTGCAGCCTATGTACTATGTGGGCAGTCGCTGAGACCAGACTGCCATCTACAGCAAAGCCAGAAACTCTACAGGGAACAAAATGTCCCACGATACGTGTCAATAGCATGTCAGGCGACGCCGGGTGACACGCGACATAAAATTGACACCAAGCCCACGGGACGAGCGAGTACTGACAACGCCTCCTCGCCCGATGTAGCTGGTAACACGTGCGGACATTTCGTCCCCTAAGCTGCGTTTCCACCAGAGATGGGCGAGGATGCTTACCGAGGTGTGATGTTAAGAACCAATGGAATAGCTTCATTTACTTATCCTCGCTCACCGCGGCTGATTCTATTGGTTAACAAAAACACATCCCTCGCTACGCATCCTTGCACGTCTTTGGTGGAAACGCAGCCTAATATGTAACTTTCAATGAATATTATTAAATATTAAATAAATAAATATATTACACAAATCGAACAAAAGTCGCTGATATAGCCCAACGGATTAGCAAGCTGAAGTGGCAGTGGGCGGGGCACATAGCACGTAGAACTGACGGCCGATGGGGCAGTAAGGTTCTCGAATGGAGGCCACGCACCGGCAAGCGCAGCGTAGGACGTCCACCCACAAGGTGGACAGACGACCTGGTAAAGGTTGCAGGAAGCCGCTGGATGCAGGTCGCTTCTAACCGGCCGATCTGGAAGTCACTGGGGGAGGCCTATGTTCAGCAGTGGACGTCCCGTGGCTGAAATGATGATGATGATGATGATGATTACACAAATCGACCTAGTAACAATCTAAGCAAAGCTTGTACTATGGGCACTAGATGACGATATACATAATAAATAAATAAATAAATATATAGACAACATCCATCCATCCATCATTAATAATAGGAAATTGTAAATAGCTTTTTTGTTTGTTTATTTAGTGATAAGTGTTGTTTCTTAATATTACCTACCATCTATAAATCTATCTATCTGTGTGGTAGGTATACTTTGAAAAGTATGAAAATGGTACCTATTTAAGTGATGCTCATTTGTTATTGTCAAAGTAGGTATTATTTGTTCGTTGTGTAATTTGTAAATGCTTGATAACATTTATGTTTTCAACTGAAGGACACTGATTCCATGGTTATAAAATAAATTTAAAAAATTCGTCTCCTAATGAATATCTGTCCCAACACGGTTTAACACTAGCCGGCGCTGAATTGCGGATACGACGACGCTTAAAAAAAAAAATGTTTTTTTTTTCAGAATGAATAAGAATATTACGATTGCCAGCGTAATTTAAAATAAAATCTCCGCCTGAGTGATCCGCCAAAATGAAATGTGAATCTGATCCGAAGTTTACAAAAACGCAGACGTATCAAAGCGGGTTGAATCACGCTGAACTGTTTACTTATTTTATGAATTGAGCGGTGTTGTAAGCCGTGGAACATACTCACGGCCGCGGCGCAGGGCGAGCTTTATATATAACATCTGTCTCGGAGCTCTAGTGGATAACGCAGTCATGAAATGCAGTTCTAGCGCTACAATGTTTTAAAACGCCATCTTAAAGCTTGCGACATCCCATCTGAGCGTTGGGTTAGGTCTATGAGACTGGAGTGGCGCAATAAGCAAATACCTAATAACTTATTTCATCAGAGAGGTGATTAGCTGAGAACGTGACATCCCTCGAAATTGACACGAAGTTGATTTACTAAGAAACTGACTAGCTGAGACTGAGAACATGACGTCCTTCGAAATTGTCAGGAAGCGAAGATGATCTGCCAAGAAGGTGGCGAACCCAGAACATGACCTTGTTCAAAATTGACTCAAAGCGAGGATGGCCTGCCCCGCCTAAAGTCCTTCAACAACTATAGACTAACTATAAGATTAGACTAACGTTAATCATTATAGACTAAGACATATTCTATTTGACAAAGTATGACGCGCGCCTGAAGGATCTCCTGTGTTTCAGGATATTGAAATTGTAGTAATGCTTTATATTATTCATATTAGGATATCAGATATCAGGATGTCAATTTCTTAATACGTTCGTCATTGGGAAATTTGGCTTCTTTTTGTACCTGCGTGTTTTACGTATAATACACACGTATAGTCCATGAGCTGTCGGGATTCGGGTTTATGTGAAATATGCACTGAAAAAAATATCCAGTGGAGCCTACTGACATTACAGTAAGACTTACTGCAATAACAGTTAGGCCTACTGACATTTCAGTAAACCTAACTGTAATAACGGTTACGCTTACTGTAATTTCAGTAGGCTCCACTGGGTATTTTTTTCAGTGTGTAGGTATGGTTCATAGATGTGGATTGCGTAAGAGCGAGCGAGACAGGTATATAACGTGAATCACATTCTGCACTGCATTTACCGGCGGTGTGTATCACGTCCATGTTTCAGCGTTGTCTTTACTAATGTGTATTTTCCTACCGTAAATATTTGCGCCGGTCAAATAATCGTATTTTACCCAGCCTGGTGTTTTTATTAAGATTATGAAGCTTTTTTGGTGGGTAATATGTTACTTTAGCGTTGGTGAGTTACTTATTTATGATACCAGAAATCATCTATACCTACTATAAAATTCTAATTGTATTAAAAAAATCTATGGAGAAGGGTTATTATTTTAGGAATTATTTGGACAGAGCGATGCAGGATTATTATACTAACATAGCGTTTAAGTAAAAAAACTAACAACATATGAATTTTTAATGGCAAATAAATGGTTTTTATTTTATTATATTATGGCGCGAGGCTCCATCCATTTTCTTTGTCCTCTCATAACGCCGAATCGTCTCAACGGATTTTAACCAATTTTGGTACAAAGATAGCTGGACATCCCAGGATACTTTTTTTATTTAACTGCTGAAGTTAGAGAAACAAATATGGAGACGACGTTGCACCTTCCAGTAATAAATAAAATTACCTATGAATTTTGCATTACTTTACCCATCCCAAACTGCCATAACATACCGCAACTCTTTTATCTGCCATGTTTCATTAATAATATTTTACTGCAGACACCTTCACGGATTTTTAATTACAAATCTGTCCGTCTGTCTATACTTAAGCGTTCAAACACCAAAAAACAAAAAAGCATTATTTCTAATCATAAAAACTGTTTAAACTCACGTAAAAATTGTCAGGAACGGCGTGACATGTTTCGAACTCATATGGTGTTCTTCATCGGGAACAGCTATCCGTGCTGCTACGTCTGATTGTGCTGCTAAGTGATTAAATTTACATTAACTCGGAAATCGTACTATAGAGTGTCAGATTACATAACAGATAAAGATATTTGGAAACAATGTAATATTAATAATGTAATGAACAATAATTAATTAATTTTCACGTATTTAATGAACAATAATAAATTTTCAAGTATTTATTTGATGTACATTGACGAACATAAGTGTATCATTGTATACCTACATGAGAAATAAACAATAAACATTGTCTGCTAAGTCGCGTAGCAGCACGGATCGCGGTCCCATTCGAAACATGTCGGGCAGTTCTTGACAATTTTTACGTGAATTTAAATCGTTTTTTATAATCAATCATTGACGATGTCTCCCGATGGTTTTAATAATATTATCGCATTTTGTCTATTACATCAGCGCTACAACCATGATGTACATGAACGAAAATTTCAAATTACAAATAGTAACAGCCGACCGGCCTTGTTCGATTCAAAAATAATTCGAATATGATTGCCAGATTGTATATTGTTTATCATCTGTCAACTGCTAATTTTTCATAACATGCGGGGGCCTCGTCCTTGACAGTTGAGATGAAAATGTAATATTTATGTCAGCGGACACGCGGAATTATTTATGTTGTTGTACACTACTGAAATTAAAATTATTTAATTTTATTACGGTATTAGCTCCTCGTTTCAATGATTAAATTTTTTTTCGTGGGTTTTTTTTTTAATCTGGTAATGTGACAACAGATAGTTCTAATTTTTGGCATAGATATAAAATGTGGCGCGGAAAATGAATAAATTATTGTTTTTTTAAGCGGGTAAATAGACGGTTTATATATATAAGGCTCTAAAATATGTTTTCTAAGCCAGTAACGCACCGTAAAGATCTCAAATGGCAACCTAAATAGTGGAACTCTCTTCTGAAAAACCTTTTTCCAAACAACATTTGCATCCTCGATCTTTAGTCGAAGTCGAGAAATTCACCTACACTATCCAAAGCAGGGTCAAACTGAAACTCTTTGCCGGCACATGTCTTTCCTCCTTCATACAACATACATAGGACCTTTCAAACGAAGCGTGAAGAAGCATCTCTCGGGCCAGCATGGCAGTGTCAACTGGCATGGCACCGTTGGTTTCTTGTCAGTTGCCATTGCGACTTGGACTCCTCTTTTTGCTTACCATCAGGCGAAGTGGAGCCACTATGGTGTGCCAATATAAAACAAAAAAAAAACAAGGCTCAATCATCGGTTTTATTACGAAATATTTGTCTGTCTTAGGTCAAAGAAACTGTTCGTAGGCTTCATTATCTATTAGTACTTGCTCAGGGTTAGAGGATAAGGTACTTCTAATTCATTTACTTTCTTACCACTTGCGAGTCCAGCTCTTTTGCGCAAAAATGTTTCAAAAAACGCTTCATTGAAATAAAAGGCTACTGAAATAAAACAAGACTACACCCACACTTAGCCTAATTATTTCCAAACTGAGCTAAACTATGTTAGTAGATGTAAATTGATCGTACACATGCAATATCTGGATTAATTCGCGTACAAGTTATGTTGAGATATGCACGAGTTAGTAAACTAATTAGGCGGCTACATTTCATGCAGTGAAGGAACATGTTATTAAGTCCTTGCTGGCCTAGGCCTTGTAGGTAAGTTAAATAATTTAATTAAAGAAAACAACAGTATTTTATGTTTCAATTTATATTATTATGCAATTCAATTTTAGAATTATTCTTAGTCGTACACTCTTGTCAGAGTGGTCGTGGTTATGGATTGTGCTCTTCTACATTAATGACGGCTTTTGCGATTTTTCTCCATCTCTCTCTGTTTGTGGCACTCCGTGCACACTCCGTAACGGAACGTTTCGTCGTGGACTTTATGAGATCCGTCCACCTAGGACTTTAGGAGATCGGCCGCGAGAACGTTGACCTTCCACTCTCCCCTGCACTACCAAACGCTCCATCGACTTTTCGCTGCGGATGATATGTCCTCTCTCGTCGTCAATTAGGTATAAGATATTAATAAAATAAAATAGACAACTAACAAGTGTCGGTCCTGCCCAGGGATAGTGGCGCTACAAACAGCTTTCACATGGCAATAATGAGCATAAGTCATATATTTGCAATATTAGACGTCACTAACGATTTGTCAAGGATTTGTCATTAGCCAAATTCAAAACATTGTTTACCGGAATGCTGATCCATCCGCCGTTCTTCTTGCGAAACAAATACTGAATCCTGTGGATAGTTTTGGCTTTATTATACAAAAATCGGTCGGACGAAATATTAAGACGTCTCTTTGTTTATATATATACACTGTGGCCGTTAATAACCCGAAAGATTTAAACCAAGTATTTTAGACGACAAAACGAGTAAATAATGTTATATCAACATGGGTCTAATTATGTGTCTTAATTAAATTACTATTTCAGTACAAATTAAATCATATTAACTGCCCACTTCTTTGTGAACAAGTCTTTAGTTGAAGAAGAGTGAGCGAGCATGACACTTCACGAATCGCTCCGAAATCATACGACGGACGGCGAATGCCGTGACTTCTGTTCTGTTCTATGACAAGAAGTGTCAACTTATCGCTGTCTCAATATTACAGGGTTCTATGTTTCACTTTTGACGAGTTCAAATTTTAACATTGGCATAATGACATGAATAAGGGTGTGTTAGACTGGAGATTTTTTAACTTTTGATTTCTTTTAAATAATTTATATCTCCTTAATTATGAGTTTTTGGACTATATGTTACATAAGTTTCTATACTCTAATTAGGTTCTAGTATCGTTAGCTTAAATCTTTCGGGTTACTAACGGTCACGGTGTATACTAGCTTTTGCCCACGACTACGTACGCGTGGAACTTGATAAAAGTGATTATTAAAAGCGCCTAAGCAAATGTAAGAGCTATTGTGCAATTACATTTCCTACAGGGTCACCGCACCCCAACCGAAATGTTCACTCACTTTTCAATCTTTTTAGGTATAATTTCCAGGATGAAAACTATCCTATGTCCTTCCTCGGATCTTAAACTATCTCTATGCCAAATTTCATCAAAATCGAAGAAGAGCGAGAGATAGAGTGAAGAGGTAACAGACAGACAGACAGACACACTGTCGCATTTATAATACTAGCTGTGCCCCGCGGTGTTACCCGCTCATCCCACGGGAACACTTAATTTGTTCGGGATGAAAAGTATCCTATGTCCTTTCCCGGATCTTAAACTATCTCTATGCCAAATTTCATCAAAATCGATTCAGCGGTTTAAGCGTGAAGAGGTAACAGACAGACAGACACACTTTCGCATTTATAATATTATATGGATATATATGGATATATGGATATGGGATATATGGAATATGGATATATGGATGGATATGGATATATGGATAGGCCTTTGCGTCTATTTCAGACGATTTATGGTGTAATGTTTGGGAGACACCGTTTCTGGTGGCTAACTAAACCGATACGAGATCGGCACATTCTACCGCAGGCCTGACAAGAGAAGTGTGCGACAGGTGGTACTGCGTCGCGTTGTCGACGTCTTTTTACATCAGTGGCATTCACTGACTTTCAACGTCAGTTACCAAAAATTGTCGTTGCCAGTTTGATGAATTCTCTTCTATGTCCTGAGGAAGGCGTAAAATAGCGACACAGTTACACTACCGCAGCTGTTTACGAACATTTGTACCCAAAAAACATGTTTTTGTTCAATAAATATCTTTTATCTTTTTTAATTAGTACCAATAAAATTCCGCAATATGACGTGGGTTGAAATATACCCTGTTGGGCGGTACCTATAAATAGAACCCGGACCTTTCCTGTGCCCAGGAAAACAATAAATATATTCACAAGTAAACATTTCGAAACTTGTTTTTTTGTTTTTGTTTTAAGCTACGCCTACGGTTATGATTTTCAAGTCGTTATTTGTTTTGTATGTATTCGAAGAAAAACAGAGAGAAGGTTATAATTTGTATGTAATGGAAACGATTTGATATATTTTAACATATTACAGTGTCTTTAAACTCATCTTAATAAAAAGTGAAGTATGATTTTGAAAATCAGCATAATTTACTTTTTATTAACCCATCACACTAAAAAAACAGCAATAATTTTACAAAAAGAAGCCACATCTACACTACAAATACCCACAGTAAAGAAATATGTACCCGCAGGATAATTTTTGCCTCGCGGACAGACCCGAAAAAACTAGTTGTAAATAATGGTCTACTCTAATTCAGTAACCCAAGCAGAGGTAGTATAATTTTCCGCGACTACGCTTGTCGCGAGACTCAGCATCATCTGTCATGCTCGCACGGTATTGAGAGAAGAGTGACAGGTACATATATTATGTCACATGTCACAGTCATGCTAGAGATTCAGTACATATTATGTCCAATCGTATAGACCTTTCATAGCGCCGTTAAGAGGGCCTTATTCCTTTTTTTTTTTTTTTTTTTTTTTCATTTTACTTATGACAAATATATTGATAATTTCAACCAATTTCTTGAATACAATAATACTTTTCTCTGAGTTCTAGAAATTAACATGGCTATTTCATGCTTTGATTGCGTGCAGTCGAAAAAAAGTAAAATTTTTGTCTAATTCCAGTAGCTTTTGAAACAAAAATTATCAATGAGAAATTGAAACTGTTGGTTGGCCTGGTTCTAAGTAGTAACATTGATAATATGTTAAGAAACATGTTTGATCGTAGAAAAATGTCTATAACAATCAGCATTTTTTAACGGATAAGGAGCATTAAGCGTAACCTTTGGGGGTTTTTGGGGGTTAATGTTGTCCGCTTCCGTAGGTGTGAGCCCATACCCATTCATCCAAGATACCCTACAAGTGACCCCTGGGTGGTGCAAAATGGACAACAATCTTCACCGGTGGCAGGCTTCGGCCGTGGCTGGTTACCACCCCCCGTACTAAGCCATACCGCCAAACGGTCACCCGTGTTCCGGTATGAAGTATGGGGTAGCCTTTGGGTGAATGCGTCTGGTCAGCTGCTATGCAAGCACTCGATTGCCGACATACTGCTGATGTGTGCTACACCGAACGTCTGACTCGGGAGGCTAGCGGGATCCGAAGCACGGTGCTCCGCTGGCCGACCGCAGTTAGTTGGGGGCCCAAGTAGCGGGAGAGCCACCCGTGAAAGGCTGCCCCGCCAACTGGCGAAAAATCCTGGAATGGCTCCACCTTGCCGGTTGGCGACCGGATGGGAGGGCCAGGTGGCCGTTTCAGGGGGGTTCGGGCGTCCCCGCGGTCTCCAAGTCAGCCGTTTTAAAGTGTGGCACACATGAGCCTGAAATTAGGTCCAGTGGGCTAAATAGCCTCGACCAACTTGCATTCGCCCGTCTTTTCACTCTCTCTTCCCATAAACATTCATGAAAAACACAAATAAAAAGGACAAGTTTCAACAGCGGTTGCACTCCCTCCCAATTAAAGTGCACCTCTCTAATATCCGAGGTTTGCACTCCAATATCGATTCAGTCCATCACCACCTAGAGACTGACAAACCGCAGCTGCTGTTCCTCACTGAGACGCAAATCGGATGTCCAATTGACGCGTCATATCTGAACTATCCCGGGTATACTCTGGAGCACAGGTTTTTACCTCGTGCTGGGGTCTGTGTGTATGCTCGCGATGACATCTGCATTAGGCGACTCAAAAATCTTGAGGAGTCCAGTTATTCTGTCGTATGGATTTGGGTGGACACAGGAGTGGCTCAGATCGTCTATGCCTGCGTCTATCGTTCTCACACTGGAGACTTGGAGACAACTCGGCTGTTTAAATATCTCGAAGAGGCAGCAGATGAGGCTCAGATCAGGTATCCCTTGGCGGAGCTAGTCATTTTGGGGGACTTTAATGCCCACCACCAGGAGTGGTTGTTCCCGTACAAATTGACCGACCACGCCGGGAGAGAGGCGCGCAAATTTGCTATAACGCTACATCTCTCCCAGCTTGTCAGCTGTGCCACTAGAATACCTGATGTTGAATCTCACACGGCTAATTGCTTGGACCTTCTGCTGACTACAGTTCCAGATCAATACTCCGTGACTGTAGGTTCCCCTTTGGGTACCTCCGATCACTGTCTGGTGAAAGCTGTGTCCGTCTGTTCCCCACCTGATCAGGGCCCTAGTGGTAAAAGACGGGTGTGGCGATACCAGTCAGCAGATTGGGACGAGATGCGTCACTTTTTTGCATCCTACCCTTGGCGCGAGGTCTGCTTCTCTTCGGGGGATTCGTCAAGCTGCGCTAACAATGTAACCGACGTCATTCGGCAGGGTATGGAGTATTTCATTCCATATTCAGACGTTTCGACTGGTTATGCAGCACGCCCATGGTATAATGCTGACTGTGATCGTGCGGAGGCACTTAAAGAGTCAGCTTACCGTGCATGGGCTGATGCTCGAAGGCGTAAAGCTTCGAATACTTCCCAGCTGAAAAAAGCATTTAATAAAGCCGCCAAATCCTGCAAAAAACAGCTACGCAAGGCACGCTTCGATCATATACGCCGCATTGGGACCAAACTTGCCTCATATCCACCTGGGAGTAAGGCATTCTGGTCCCTGGCTAAAGCGGTCGAAGCCAACTTCTGTCGCTCTTCGTTGCCACCCCTGCTAAAGCCTGACGGATCTCTAGCACATACAGCGGAGGAGAAAGCAAATCTATTTGCTTCTCTATTTGCGGAAAATTCGCATCTGGACGCCGCAGGTAGTTGCCCACCTATACTGCCGCATGTAGGAACCACCATGGAGCCAATCCACATACGCCAGAAGGAGGTTCTTGCAATCATGCGGAGTCTTGATGTGAATAAAGCTAGTGGTCCCGACGGAATTCCTGCTGTTGTTTTGCGGAACTGTGCGGCTGAGTTGTCTCCGGTCTTAACACGCCTGTACCGTCTCTCACTTGAGACTGGAGTTGTCCCGACGTCTTGGAAGCTTGCACATGTGCAGCCTGTCCCCAAGAAAGGAAGCCGGGCTGACCCTGTCAATTACCGACCAATTTCCGTAACCTCCATACTCTGTAAGACTATGGAGCGTGTACTGAACAAACGCCTCCTTGCATACCTGGAAGTGAACGACTTGCTCAGTGATTGCCAGTTTGGATTCCGTCCGGGGCGATCAACTGGGGATCTTCTTGTGTATGTCACTCATCTATGGAGCGAGGCGATCGAGAGACACGGGGAGGCTCTCGCCGTGTCTCTCGATATTTCAAAAGCCTTTGACAGGGTCTGGCACGCAAGCCTGGTGGGAAAGCTTCCAGCGTATGGGGTCCCTGAAGGTCTCTGCAAATGGATTGCTGATTTCCTGAGTGAGCGTTCGATCCGAGTAGTCCTTGATGGCTACACTTCGGATCCCAGGGCTATTGACGCCGGTGTTCCTCAGGGGTCTGTTCTGTCTGCAACTCTCTTTCTGCTGCATATTAACGACATGCTTATGCCCGGTACCTATGGGTATGCTGATGACAGCACAGTTGTTGACAGATACACATCCAGCGCAAATTCCAAGAGGGACGAAATCCAGTCTTGTCGAGAGGCGATGGTGGATCGATTGAACCAAACTCTCGTGGCAGTGTCCGAATGGGGAGATGCCAATTTAGTTGGATTCAATGCCACCAAGACTCAGGCGTGTCTGTTTTCCGCTAAACGGAGTCCCTTTGACCTGACTCCCACTTTCCAAGGTGTATCCGTTCCGATTTCAGACCACCTAGAGCTTCTTGGGATGACCTTATCATCCAACCTGAACTTCGGCCAATACATTGAATCCTTGGCTACAACTTCAGCAAAAAAACTTGGGATCCTATCTAAGGTGAGGCGGTACTTCACGCCGAGACAGCTGCTTCAATTATATCAGGCGCAAGTCCGATCATGCATGGAGTACTGCTGCCATCTTTGGGATGGGTCCGCCAAATACCAACTGGCCGCCTTGGATTCAATTGACAAACGTGCGAAGAAGCTCATTGGCGACCCTGCCTTAGTTCAGGAAAAGCTGCAAAACCTCGAACACCGCAGGAAAGTCGCCTGTTTATCGGTTTTCTACCGGATACACTTTGGTGAGTGTGCACTAGGACTGCATGAATTAATTCCACCGTCTCCGTTCAGACAATACAGTACTCGGCGCGGACTTGGATTCCACCCTTATGTTGTCGATATACCACTGATTCGTACGAAACGCTTTGCGTCTACTTTCTTTATGAGGACAGCTAAGGAATGGAACTCTCTTCCTGCGCACCTGTTTCCTGAAAAATATAACTTGGATCTCTTCAAGTCGAGAGTGAATAGGCATCTTCTAGCCAAGCATGCTCCATCTTAGGCCTTATTGTCACTTAACATCAGGTGCAATCGAGGTTAAATGCATGGCTATTTTGAATAAAAAAAAAAAAAAAAAAAAAACTTACTGAAGTTATTTAGTCGCGAGTAAAATAAACAAGCGACAATCGGGCTACCACACGACCATGCGGCACGCAATCTGATCCCCAACAGAAAAAGGTAATATGTGTACGAACTTTACAGATGGATACTACCTTTTTCAGCAGAGGGCTGAACGTGTCATTTTAACTAAAGTTTACTTTAATGCTAAAAGCAAGTAGCGTTGAAGCTGAAAATAGGATGATGGAATGCCAAGGTTACATTATAGATAATGTTGGATAGATATTGGCAAAACAGTACCTATCACAACAGCCTTTAGTAGTTAGTGACCACAGACAACCCCCACTAGACGGAGCATGTAAGGCGACCCGCGCGCACCAACGATATGGTACGGCAGAACATTAAAGTATGAACACGGCGGCCACCGTTTAGTTGCGTCCTTGTTTATGATCCATGCGTACGTCAACGAAATAAGAAATTAAATAAATAACATGGTAAATTGTAGTGTTAAGTGGTGTAGAGCGACCTCATATGTTACATAAGTTTCTATACTCTAATTAGGTTCTAGTATCGTTAGCTTAAATCTTTCGGGTTACTAACGGTCACGGTGTATACTAGCTTTTGCCCACGACTACGTACGCGTGGAACTTGATAAAAGTGATTATTAAAAGCGCCTAAGCAAATGTAAGAGCTATTGTGCAATTACATTTCCTACACGGTCACCGCACCCCAACCGAAATGTTCACTCACTTTTCAATCTTTTTAGGTATAATTTCCAGGATGAAAACTATCCTATGTCCTTCCTCGGATCTTAAACTATCTCTATGCCAAATTTCATCAAAATCGAAGAAGAGCGAGAGAGAGAGTGAAGAGGTAACAGACAGACAGACAGACACACTGTCGCATTTATAATACTAGCTGTGCCCCGCGGTGTTACCCGCTCATCCCACGGGAACACTTAATTTGTTCGGGATGAAAAGTATCCTATGTCCTTTCCCGGATCTTAAACTATCTCTATGCCAAATTTCATCAAAATCGATTCAGCGGTTTAAGCGTGAAGAGGTAACAGACAGACAGACACACTTTCGCATTTATAATATTATATGGATATATGGATATGGGATATATGGAATATGGATATATGGATGGATATGGATATATGGATAGGCCTTTGCGTCTATTTCAGACGATTTATGGTGTAATGTTTGGGAGACACCGTTTCTGGTGGCTAACTAAACCGATACGAGATCGGCACATTCTACCGCAGGCCTGACAAGAGAAGTGTGCGACAGGTGGTACTGCGTCGCGTTGTCGACGTCTTTTTACATCAGTGGCATTCACTGACTTTCAACGTCAGTTACCAAAAATTGTCGTTGCCAGTTTGATGAATTCTCTTCTATGTCCTGAGGAAGGCGTAAAATAGCGACACAGTTACACTACCGCAGCTGTTTACGAACATTTGTACCCAAAAAACATGTTTTTGTTCAATAAATATCTTTTATCTTTTTTAATTAGTACCAATAAAATTCCGCAATATGACGTGGGTTGAAATATACCCTGTTGGGCGGTACCTATAAATAGAACCCGGACCTTTCCTGTGCCCAGGAAAACAATAAATATATTCACAAGTAAACATTTCGAAACTTGTTTTTTTGTTTTTGTTTTAAGCTACGCCTACGGTTATGATTTTCAAGTCGTTATTTGTTTTGTATGTATTCGAAGAAAAACAGAGAGAAGGTTATAATTTGTATGTAATGGAAACGATTTGATATATTTTAACATATTACAGTGTCTTTAAACTCATCTTAATAAAAAGTGAAGTATGATTTTGAAAATCAGCATAATTTACTTTTTATTAACCCATCACACTAAAAAAACAGCAATAATTTTACAAAAAGAAGCCACATCTACACTACAAATACCCACAGTAAAGAAATATGTACCCGCAGGATAATTTTTGCCTCGCGGACAGACCCGAAAAAACTAGTTGTAAATAATGGTCTACTCTAATTCAGTAACCCAAGCAGAGGTAGTATAATTTTCCGCGACTACGCTTGTCGCGAGACTCAGCATCATCTGTCATGCTCGCACGGTATTGAGAGAAGAGTGACAGGTACATATATTATGTCACATGTCACAGTCATGCTAGAGATTCAGTACATATTATGTCCAATCGTATAGACCTTTCATAGCGCCGTTAAGAGGGCCTTATTCCTTTTTTTTTTTTTTTTTTTTTTTTCATTTTACTTATGACAAATATATTGATAATTTCAACCAATTTCTTGAATACAATAATACTTTTCTCTGAGTTCTAGAAATTAACATGGCTATTTCATGCTTTGATTGCGTGCAGTCGAAAAAAAGTAAAATTTTTGTCTAATTCCAGTAGCTTTTGAAACAAAAATTATCAATGAGAAATTGAAACTGTTGGTTGGCCTGGTTCTAAGTAGTAACATTGATAATATGTTAAGAAACATGTTTGATCGTAGAAAAATGTCTATAACAATCAGCATTTTTTAACGGATAAGGAGCATTAAGCGTAACCTTTGGGGGTTTTTGGGGGTTAATGTTGTCCGCTTCCGTAGGTGTGAGCCCATACCCATTCATCCAAGATACCCTACAAGTGACCCCTGGGTGGTGCAAAATGGACAACAATCTTCACCGGTGGCAGGCTTCGGCCGTGGCTGGTTACCACCCCCCGTACTAAGCCATACCGCCAAACGGTCACCCGTGTTCCGGTATGAAGTATGGGGTAGCCTTTGGGTGAATGCGTCTGGTCAGCTGCTATGCAAGCACTCGATTGCCGACATACTGCTGATGTGTGCTACACCGAACGTCTGACTCGGGAGGCTAGCGGGATCCGAAGCACGGTGCTCCGCTGGCCGACCGCAGTTAGTTGGGGGCCCAAGTAGCGGGAGAGCCACCCGTGAAAGGCTGCCCCGCCAACTGGCGAAAAATCCTGGAATGGCTCCACCTTGCCGGTTGGCGACCGGATGGGAGGGCCAGGTGGCCGTTTCAGGGGGGTTCGGGCGTCCCCGCGGTCTCCAAGTCAGCCGTTTTAAAGTGTGGCACACATGAGCCTGAAATTAGGTCCAGTGGGCTAAATAGCCTCGACCAACTTGCATTCGCCCGTCTTTTCACTCTCTCTTCCCATAAACATTCATGAAAAACACAAATAAAAAGGACAAGTTTCAACAGCGGTTGCACTCCCTCCCAATTAAAGTGCACCTCTCTAATATCCGAGGTTTGCACTCCAATATCGATTCAGTCCATCACCACCTAGAGACTGACAAACCGCAGCTGCTGTTCCTCACTGAGACGCAAATCGGATGTCCAATTGACGCGTCATATCTGAACTATCCCGGGTATACTCTGGAGCACAGGTTTTTACCTCGTGCTGGGGTCTGTGTGTATGCTCGCGATGACATCTGCATTAGGCGACTCAAAAATCTTGAGGAGTCCAGTTATTCTGTCGTATGGATTTGGGTGGACACAGGAGTGGCTCAGATCGTCTATGCCTGCGTCTATCGTTCTCACACTGGAGACTTGGAGACAACTCGGCTGTTTAAATATCTCGAAGAGGCAGCAGATGAGGCTCAGATCAGGTATCCCTTGGCGGAGCTAGTCATTTTGGGGGACTTTAATGCCCACCACCAGGAGTGGTTGTTCCCGTACAAATTGACCGACCACGCCGGGAGAGAGGCGCGCAAATTTGCTATAACGCTACATCTCTCCCAGCTTGTCAGCTGTGCCACTAGAATACCTGATGTTGAATCTCACACGGCTAATTGCTTGGACCTTCTGCTGACTACAGTTCCAGATCAATACTCCGTGACTGTAGGTTCCCCTTTGGGTACCTCCGATCACTGTCTGGTGAAAGCTGTGTCCGTCTGTTCCCCACCTGATCAGGGCCCTAGTGGTAAAAGACGGGTGTGGCGATACCAGTCAGCAGATTGGGACGAGATGCGTCACTTTTTTGCATCCTACCCTTGGCGCGAGGTCTGCTTCTCTTCGGGGGATTCGTCAAGCTGCGCTAACAATGTAACCGACGTCATTCGGCAGGGTATGGAGTATTTCATTCCATATTCAGACGTTTCGACTGGTTATGCAGCACGCCCATGGTATAATGCTGACTGTGATCGTGCGGAGGCACTTAAAGAGTCAGCTTACCGTGCATGGGCTGATGCTCGAAGGCGTAAAGCTTCGAATACTTCCCAGCTGAAAAAAGCATTTAATAAAGCCGCCAAATCCTGCAAAAAACAGCTACGCAAGGCACGCTTCGATCATATACGCCGCATTGGGACCAAACTTGCCTCATATCCACCTGGGAGTAAGGCATTCTGGTCCCTGGCTAAAGCGGTCGAAGCCAACTTCTGTCGCTCTTCGTTGCCACCCCTGCTAAAGCCTGACGGATCTCTAGCACATACAGCGGAGGAGAAAGCAAATCTATTTGCTTCTCTATTTGCGGAAAATTCGCATCTGGACGCCGCAGGTAGTTGCCCACCTATACTGCCGCATGTAGGAACCACCATGGAGCCAATCCACATACGCCAGAAGGAGGTTCTTGCAATCATGCGGAGTCTTGATGTGAATAAAGCTAGTGGTCCCGACGGAATTCCTGCTGTTGTTTTGCGGAACTGTGCGGCTGAGTTGTCTCCGGTCTTAACACGCCTGTACCGTCTCTCACTTGAGACTGGAGTTGTCCCGACGTCTTGGAAGCTTGCACATGTGCAGCCTGTCCCCAAGAAAGGAAGCCGGGCTGACCCTGTCAATTACCGACCAATTTCCGTAACCTCCATACTCTGTAAGACTATGGAGCGTGTACTGAACAAACGCCTCCTTGCATACCTGGAAGTGAACGACTTGCTCAGTGATTGCCAGTTTGGATTCCGTCCGGGGCGATCAACTGGGGATCTTCTTGTGTATGTCACTCATCTATGGAGCGAGGCGATCGAGAGACACGGGGAGGCTCTCGCCGTGTCTCTCGATATTTCAAAAGCCTTTGACAGGGTCTGGCACGCAAGCCTGGTGGGAAAGCTTCCAGCGTATGGGGTCCCTGAAGGTCTCTGCAAATGGATTGCTGATTTCCTGAGTGAGCGTTCGATCCGAGTAGTCCTTGATGGCTACACTTCGGATCCCAGGGCTATTGACGCCGGTGTTCCTCAGGGGTCTGTTCTGTCTGCAACTCTCTTTCTGCTGCATATTAACGACATGCTTATGCCCGGTACCTATGGGTATGCTGATGACAGCACAGTTGTTGACAGATACACATCCAGCGCAAATTCCAAGAGGGACGAAATCCAGTCTTGTCGAGAGGCGATGGTGGATCGATTGAACCAAACTCTCGTGGCAGTGTCCGAATGGGGAGATGCCAATTTAGTTGGATTCAATGCCACCAAGACTCAGGCGTGTCTGTTTTCCGCTAAACGGAGTCCCTTTGACCTGACTCCCACTTTCCAAGGTGTATCCGTTCCGATTTCAGACCACCTAGAGCTTCTTGGGATGACCTTATCATCCAACCTGAACTTCGGCCAATACATTGAATCCTTGGCTACAACTTCAGCAAAAAAACTTGGGATCCTATCTAAGGTGAGGCGGTACTTCACGCCGAGACAGCTGCTTCAATTATATCAGGCGCAAGTCCGATCATGCATGGAGTACTGCTGCCATCTTTGGGATGGGTCCGCCAAATACCAACTGGCCGCCTTGGATTCAATTGACAAACGTGCGAAGAAGCTCATTGGCGACCCTGCCTTAGTTCAGGAAAAGCTGCAAAACCTCGAACACCGCAGGAAAGTCGCCTGTTTATCGGTTTTCTACCGGATACACTTTGGTGAGTGTGCACTAGGACTGCATGAATTAATTCCACCGTCTCCGTTCAGACAATACAGTACTCGGCGCGGACTTGGATTCCACCCTTATGTTGTCGATATACCACTGATTCGTACGAAACGCTTTGCGTCTACTTTCTTTATGAGGACAGCTAAGGAATGGAACTCTCTTCCTGCGCACCTGTTTCCTGAAAAATATAACTTGGATCTCTTCAAGTCGAGAGTGAATAGGCATCTTCTAGCCAAGCATGCTCCATCTTAGGCCTTATTGTCACTTAACATCAGGTGCAATCGAGGTTAAATGCATGGCTATTTTGAATAAAAAAAAAAAAAAAAAAAAAACTTACTGAAGTTATTTAGTCGCGAGTAAAATAAACAAGCGACAATCGGGCTACCACACGACCATGCGGCACGCAATCTGATCCCCAACAGAAAAAGGTAATATGTGTACGAACTTTACAGATGGATACTACCTTTTTCAGCAGAGGGCTGAACGTGTCATTTTAACTAAAGTTTACTTTAATGCTAAAAGCAAGTAGCGTTGAAGCTGAAAATAGGATGATGGAATGCCAAGGTTACATTATAGATAATGTTGGATAGATATTGGCAAAACAGTACCTATCACAACAGCCTTTAGTAGTTAGTGACCACAGACAACCCCCACTAGACGGAGCATGTAAGGCGACCCGCGCGCACCAACGATATGGTACGGCAGAACATTAAAGTATGAACACGGCGGCCACCGTTTAGTTGCGTCCTTGTTTATGATCCATGCGTACGTCAACGAAATAAGAAATTAAATAAATAACATGGTAAATTGTAGTGTTAAGTGGTGTAGAGCGACCTCATATGTTACATAAGTTTCTATACTCTAATTAGGTTCTAGTATCGTTAGCTTAAATCTTTCGGGTTACTAACGGTCACGGTGTATACTAGCTTTTGCCCACGACTACGTACGCGTGGAACTTGATAAAAGTGATTATTAAAAGCGCCTAAGCAAATGTAAGAGCTATTGTGCAATTACATTTCCTACACGGTCACCGCACCCCAACCGAAATGTTCACTCACTTTTCAATCTTTTTAGGTATAATTTCCAGGATGAAAACTATCCTATGTCCTTCCTCGGATCTTAAACTATCTCTATGCCAAATTTCATCAAAATCGAAGAAGAGCGAGAGAGAGAGTGAAGAGGTAACAGACAGACAGACAGACACACTGTCGCATTTATAATACTAGCTGTGCCCCGCGGTGTTACCCGCTCATCCCACGGGAACACTTAATTTGTTCGGGATGAAAAGTATCCTATGTCCTTTCCCGGATCTTAAACTATCTCTATGCCAAATTTCATCAAAATCGATTCAGCGGTTTAAGCGTGAAGAGGTAACAGACAGACAGACACACTTTCGCATTTATAATATTATATGGATATATGGATATGGGATATATGGAATATGGATATATGGATGGATATGGATATATGGATAGGCCTTTGCGTCTATTTCAGACGATTTATGGTGTAATGTTTGGGAGACACCGTTTCTGGTGGCTAACTAAACCGATACGAGATCGGCACATTCTACCGCAGGCCTGACAAGAGAAGTGTGCGACAGGTGGTACTGCGTCGCGTTGTCGACGTCTTTTTACATCAGTGGCATTCACTGACTTTCAACGTCAGTTACCAAAAATTGTCGTTGCCAGTTTGATGAATTCTCTTCTATGTCCTGAGGAAGGCGTAAAATAGCGACACAGTTACACTACCGCAGCTGTTTACGAACATTTGTACCCAAAAAACATGTTTTTGTTCAATAAATATCTTTTATCTTTTTTAATTAGTACCAATAAAATTCCGCAATATGACGTGGGTTGAAATATACCCTGTTGGGCGGTACCCATAAATAGAACCCGGACCTTTCCTGTGCCCAGGAAAACAATAAATATATTCACAAGTAAACATTTCGAAACTTGTTTTTTTGTTTTTGTTTTAAGCTACGCCTACGGTTATGATTTTCAAGTCGTTATTTGTTTTGTATGTATTCGAAGAAAAACAGAGAGAAGGTTATAATTTGTATGTAATGGAAACGATTTGATATATTTTAACATATTACAGTGTCTTTAAACTCATCTTAATAAAAAGTGAAGTATGATTTTGAAAATCAGCATAATTTACTTTTTATTAACCCATCACACTAAAAAAACAGCAATAATTTTACAAAAAGAAGCCACATCTACACTACAAATACCCACAGTAAAGAAATATGTACCCGCAGGATAATTTTTGCCTCGCGGACAGACCCGAAAAAACTAGTTGTAAATAATGGTCTACTCTAATTCAGTAACCCAAGCAGAGGTAGTATAATTTTCCGCGACTACGCTTGTCGCGAGACTCAGCATCATCTGTCATGCTCGCACGGTATTGAGAGAAGAGTGACAGGTACATATATTATGTCACATGTCACAGTCATGCTAGAGATTCAGTACATATTATGTCCAATCGTATAGACCTTTCATAGCGCCGTTAAGAGGGCCTTATTCCTTTTTTTTTTTTTTTTTTTTTTTCATTTTACTTTTGACAAATATATTGATAATTTCAACCAATTTCTTGAATACAATAATACTTTTCTCTGAGTTCTAGAAATTAACATGGCTATTTCATGCTTTGATTGCGTGCAGTCGAAAAAAAGTAAAATTTTTGTCTAATTCCAGTAGCTTTTGAAACAAAAATTATCAATGAGAAATTGAAACTGTTGGTTGGCCTGGTTCTAAGTAGTAACATTGATAATATGTTAAGAAACATGTTTGATCGTAGAAAAATGTCTATAACAATCAGCATTTTTTAACGGATAAGGAGCATTAAGCGTAACTTACTGAAGTTATTTAGTCGCGAGTAAAATAAACAAGCGACAATCGGGCTACCACACGACCATGCGGCACGCAATCTGATCCCCAACAGAAAAAGGTAATATGTGTACGAACTTTACAGATGGATACTACCTTTTTCAGCAGAGGGCTGAACGTGTCATTTTAACTAAAGTTTACTTTAATGCTAAAAGCAAGTAGCGTTGAAGCTGAAAATAGGATGATGGAATGCCAAGGTTACATTATAGATAATGTTGGATAGATATTGGCAAAACAGTACCTATCACAACAGCCTTTAGTAGTTAGTGACCACAGACAACCCCCACTAGACGGAGCATGTAAGGCGACCCGCGCGCACCAACGATATGGTACGGCAGAACATTAAAGTATGAACACGGCGGCCACCGTTTAGTTGCGTCCTTGCGCAACTTCAGTAAGTTACGCTTAATGCTCCTTTTCCGTTAAAAAATGCTGATTGTTATAGACATTTTTCTACGGTCAAACATGTTTCTTAACATATTATCAATGTTACTACTTAGAACCAGGCCAACCAACAGTTTCAATTTCTCATAGATAATTTTTGTTTCAAAAGCTACTGGAATTAGACAAAATTTTTACTTTTTTTCAACTGCACGCAATCAAAGCATGAAATAGCCACGTTTATTTCTAGAACTCAGAGAAAAGTATTATTGTATTCAAGAAACTGGTTGAAATTATCAATATATTTGTCATAAGTAAAATGAAAAACCCTGACCCCCCCCCCCCCGACGACCTGGTTAAGATCGCGGGTAGAAATTGGATGAGGGCGGCGCAAGATCGATCGTTGTGGAGAACTTTGGGGGAGGCCTTTGTCCAGCAGTGGACGTCTATAGGCTGATATGATGATGATGATGATGAAAATCAAAAAAAAAAATTAAAAGGAATAAGGCCCTCTTAACGGCGCTATGAAAGGTCTATACGATTGGACATAATATGTACTGAATCTCTAGCATGACTGTGACATGTGACATAATATATGTACCTGTCACTCTTCTCTCAATACCGTGCGAGCATGACAGATGATGCTGAGTCTCGCGACAAGCGTAGTCGCGGAAAATTATACTACCTCTGCTTGGGTTACTGAATTAGAGTAGACCATTATTTACAACTAGTTTTTTCGGGTCTGTCCGCGAGGCAAAAATTATCCTGCGGGTACATATTTCTTTACTGTGGGTATTTGTAGTGTAGATGTGGCTTCTTTTTGTAAAATTATTGCTGTTTTTTTAGTGTGATGGGTTAATAAAAAGTAAATTATGCTGATTTTCAAAATCATACTTCACTTTTTATTAAGATGAGTTTAAAGACACTGTAATATGTTAAAATATATCAAATCGTTTCCATTACATACAAATTATAACCTTCTCTCTGTTTTTCTTCGAATACATACAAAACAAATAACGACTTGAAAATCATAACCGTAGGCGTAGCTTAAAACAAAAACAAAAAAACAAGTTTCGAAATGTTTACTTGTGAATATATTTATTGTTTTCCTGGGCACAGGAAAGGTCCGGGTTCTATTTATAGGTACCGCCCAACAGGGTATATTTCAACCCACGTCATATTGCAGAATTTTATTGGTACTAATGAAAAAAGATAAAAGATATTTATTGAACAAAAATATGTTTTTTGGGTACAAATGTTCGTAAACAGCTGCGGTAGTGTAAACTGTGTCGCTATTTTACGCCTTCCTCAGGACATAGAAGAGAATTCATCAAATTGGCAACGACAATTTTTGGTAACTGACGTTGAAAGTCAGTGAATGCCACTGATGTAAAAAGACGTCGACAACGCGACGCAGTACCACCTGTCGCACACTTCTCTTGTCAGGCCTGCGGTAGAATGTGCCGATCTCGTATCGGTTTAGTTAGCCTCCAGAAACGGTGTCTCCCAAACATTACACCATAAATCGTCGGAAATAGACGCAAAGGCCTATCCATATATCCATATCCATCCATATATCCATATTCCATATATCCCATATCCATATATCCATATAATATTATAAATGCGAAAGTGTGTCTGTCTGTCTGTTACCTCTTCACGCTTAAACCGCTGAATCGATTTTGATGAAATTTGGCATAGAGATAGTTTAAGATCCGGGAAAGGACATAGGATAATTTTCATCCCGAATAAATTAAGCGTTCCCGTGGGATGAGCGGGTAACACCGCGGGGCATAGCTAGTATTATAAATGCGACAGTGTGTCTGTCTGTCTGTTACCTCTTCACTCTCTCTCTCGCTCTTCTTCGATTTTTCATGCGTACGTCAACGAAAAAAGAAATTAAATAAATAACATGGTAAATTGTAGTGTTAAGTGGTGTAGAGAGACCTCATACACATGGACGCAACTAAACGGTGGCCGCCGTGTTGATACTTTAATGTTCTGCCGTACCATATCGTTGGTGCGCGCGGGTCGCCTTACATGCGCCGTCTAGAGGGGGTGGTCTGTGTTAGTGACTTAATCGGGGTAGTTTTTGACCGTTCTGTCTGTTTTAATTGTTTCACTACTAATAGCGCATAGATAATGTTTTTCAAATATATCATGTATTTCAAGTGCTCCGTAGTATGAATTAAGTTATAATGTAATGCCGGCTCCACAGTTCTCTAACGTCCTATCGTGCTACGAAAAGTTCGAAGCCTGCTAAATACAATTGACGAAAGATATTCGAATACGCTCTTTACTAGGATTCGGTTGTACCTAGTGGATTTATTCAAGTATTTATTGCTGTTCTAGGCTCAAAGTGCCACGTGCTACCATTAATAGTTTTAGGGTAATTCTACATAACATGCGTTTCAACCGTAAGACTGCTGTCAGATATATCAAAGCAATGGGCCGTACTACGCTTTAAATTTATTTTTTTTTTTTTTTTTTTTTCAATTTATTTGGGACAACAAACAGTAACACACATAGATTAAAAACACAATACTTAAAAGAATTTGAAACATGTGAGACCAATCACGTTATCCACGAATTAAATAATATAACTAGAGCGCAAGCAACAATATAGGTACACAGAAATTGTATAACAGTCTGGGAATAACAATTACCTACTTACAATATCAGAACTTAAAGACAGAGCCAACTAGGCGTAAAAATAGAATGATTCATTCCAGTACCGTGGCAAGCTCAAACATGACCTCGCTGCAACTTCATTAGAACGTTATTTTTGTAAACAGTGTCTGACATCATGAAGATGTCAATTTCATTAAAGTGTGTGTTATATGCAGTGGTCGGAATTAGGTGAGCTAAAATACCTACAGTTCGCGGTGAGACATAATATAGAGTGGTTACAACCGGATAAAAATATGTTTTATTTGGATTCCGGGTATTCGATATTTATTTGGGTACTTGTTGTAATATTGAACGTGACATGTTTTGTTACCTTTTATTACACACAAACAGAAAAATAATAACAAACCACTTATTATGCCTTCAGAAGCGAGTGAGTTACCTGAGTATGTACTTACCCTCCCTATACGTACTTGCTTCCTTATCTTTCTAGTACTAGTAGCTTACACTATTTTGACGCTAATACGCCACTCTGAAATGAATGAAAAAAAAACTCTGAAACATTGACAATGAATAGGTAAAAACGGATTACTAATTTACAATAGATTTCACATTTTCATTATAATTTTAACTATACGGCTAGAATGTAACTATTTTCATCATTACGGCTAGTATTCGCAGTGCCCGGATGAATATCGAATACCCGGAATCCAAATAAAACATTATTTTTATCCGGTTGTAACCACTCTATATTATGTCTCACCGCGAACTGTAGGTATTTTAGCTCACCTAATTCCGACCACTGGTTATATGACTAGACTAGCCTATGTAAAGGATCTCGTTGGCCTGCGCGGGTGCGGCAGCGCGCGGTCGCGACCAGCTGGTGGTCGCGCACCGCGCGCTGCATCGCCCGCGTCGGCACGCGGTAGCACAGCGCACCGCTGAGGCCGGGGCAGTCAAACTTGCCGCGGCACAGGTTATAGAGGACCTGTCCTGCAAATCGAGTAAATTGTACTTGTTGAGAAGCTGTTGGTAACTGAGGCGTGAACGGTAACATCTGAACTGCATGGTACGTAAGATTTTTTTCTGGACATGTTCAATCGAGTTGTTATACTTTTCATACAAGGGATTCCATATGGACACGGCATATTCGACTTGTGACCTGACTAGCGACTTATATAGATGCAAGTAAGTGGACGGTTTTTTGAAATCCTCACTGAGACGCATGATAAAACCGCACATACTGTAAGCTTTGCTAATTATGTTGTTTATATGAGCATCAAGATGAAGTTTGGAATCAAGATGTACACCAAGGTCTCTTATTAGTGAATTTGATAAGTTATGACAAGAAGTACGGTTACAGTAAATCATTGCATGAAAGTTTTCAGCTTGGTGTAGCTCATTCTTTCAATATAATTGACGGCGGACTGACGGCGGTGAAAACGCCAGTAGAATCACCCTAAATCTATGGGCTCAATTGGACCAATTTTTGAGATATCTCCATTATCTCGCCATCTGTCACTTTTGACATGACAGATGGCGAGATGTGGCAATGTCCTTAGACGATCGAAACTTCGCCATCCCGGTCGTATTAAGATTGCGTCTCCTTTGTATGTGACGGCATAGATATCAAGCGCATACTTAACTTGACCGAGTAGTACCACAGGTAGTACGTAAAATTAGACAGTAGGGTGCTTATTCAAGTGTCAATCGCCAAACGTTACATCGCCAATAGATTTGTCATTCCTCAAGTATCTCGCGTTTGAACTGTCATTAAAACGCGATGGGCTGCAAGTGACATATCTCATCTCTATTTTGGGTATACAAAAGCAATAATGATTGTCAAAAATGCTATTCCTACATTGGAACATAGGTCACTTCGAGCACTGTCATTATATTACGACTGTGACGATGAATAGGTTAAATATTGTAAATATGACTCATAAAGAAGTAATGAATGTAGGCGTGCAGCCACACCCGGTTCCACCGCGATGACTGAATTTCACGCCGTTTAATTATTATTAGTAGGTATTATTTAATTTACCTCCCCTAGCCTTGTACACAGTCAAGTGTAAAAATGTAGGTGAACTCATTGTGCTCAAAAATAAGTCCTATACGCTTTTATGTCAAACAAATAAAGTTTCAGTACGTATTTATTTATTAGTCACTCAAACGTTTGTTGATATGCTCCGCTAATACATAAATGTTGTCTGAGAGAGGCTATTTAGCGATTAGACCGCCTGTTGTTTACCTCTGTTTATTAGGGTTCCGCACCCAAAGGGTATAAACGGGACCCTATTACTGAGACTTCGGTGTCCGTCCGTCAGTCCGTCTGTCACCAGGCTGTATCTCAGACGGTGATAGACAGTTGAAATTTTCATAGATGATGTATTTCTATTGCCGCTATAACAACAAATACTAAAAATAAAATAAAATAAATATTTAAGGGGAGCTCGCATACAACAAACTTACAGATAATGGTACGGAACCCTTTGTGCGCGAGTCCCACTTGCACTTGGTGTACTTTTTTTATTTTAATGTATATCTCACGTGCTTTTGTATCCCTGTGTATATGTATATAAGGTGTGCAATAAAGAGGTATTTGTATTGTACATCGTCATCATCAGCCTGTATCAGTCGACTGCTTGACCCAGGCCTCCCCCAGTGCACGCCACAGAGCTCGATATTCAGCTCTCCTCCTCCAGTTACCACCCGCTGTCCTACGAATGTCGTCGCTCCACCTTATTACAGGGCGCCATACACTACATTTACCGATTCGCGGTCACTACTCCAGAATTCGTTTGCCCCAGTCATCGGCTCTACAAAAGATATGACCCACTCAGCGGGCCTATTATGCACAAAATGTGAGTGACAGATGCTTTCTAATTTTATATCATGTGATAAATACATCCATCATAAGCTAGCAGCCCATTGCCACTTCGCTTGCCGATTCCCTAAGCTATGTCAGTAATGTATGTAAGCTATGTGTTTATTACACGGGGACTAAATTGGTACATAGATTCGAGAAATATAACATACTTAAACATATAAAAATAAAATAAAAAATAAAAAAATAAAAAAGCCTTTTATTTCTTGCCCATACAGTACAATGTCAATAGTCAATTATTATAGTTTCAATTTTATATATATATTTTTACATTTAATTTAAAAATTCGTCTGATATAAGAATGTCTCTATAAATTATAACATAATATCATTTGTATTAACCGGTTCTATGTTCGTTTATTATTTTTATTATGTCAATTATTAATACAATTTTGGATAAAGCAAGAACCCTCTCTCAGGTGAAGGCCTCCTCCAGAGTGAGCCAGTCAGATCTATCCTGCGCCTTTTCCGTCCAGTTTGCGCCTGCGAGCTTTGCTATCTCGTCCGACCATCGCATGTACGGTCTCCCCCTCTTTCGTTTCCCTGACGGTCCCGTCCATGTCGTTACTTTTTTTGTCCATCTGTCATCTTCAAGTCTGGCGACGTGTCCTGCCCATTTCCATTTCAATTTTTTTGCGTAATTGTTTGCGTCTATCACTTTTGTTTTTTGTCTTATTTTGTCATGTCTAATTCGCTGCGATTTTCTGGTGTTCGTGATACTGCGCTCCATGCCCCTTTGGCATGTTTTGATCTTATTCTTTACTTTGACCGAAAATTTCCATGTTTGTGCACCGTATGTAAGTGATGGCAGTAGGCACGAGTCCATGACTTTCTTTTTCAATTTTATAGGTAGTTTGCCCTTTAATATTTCTTTATGACTCCAGAATTTATTCCACGTAATCTTGATTCTTCGATCAATTTCATTTTCATTGTTATTTCTGTCGAACGAAATTTGCTTGCCTAGATATATATAGTTGTGAACGTACTCGATCTCCTTATCTTCTATAATTAATGGAACTTGTGTACTGTTAGTCATAATTTTCGTCTTGCTAAAGTTTATTTCAAGGCCTGTCTCTCTACTTGCTGTCTGTAAGGTGCGTATCATATATTCTAAGTCTGTAAAGCGTTCAGAGAGGAGCACGAAGTCGTCGGCGAATCTGAGGTGGTTGAGGTATTTTCCATTTATGGGTATCCCCAGTCTACTCCAGTTTAGTTTATTGATAATAGACTCAAGCACAGCGATGAATATCTTTGGAGATACTGGATCGCCTTGTCGGACACCTCTCTCTATTTTTGTAGGCGGACCGGTAGTCTCCAATTGTACCCTGCTTGTACTGTTTTGGTACAGGTATTTTAGGACGTTGATGTATTGAGGCTCTACATTTTGTGCTTTTAGTGCCTTCCATATAGACGAGTGGGATAGAGTATCAAAAGCTTTTTGATAGTCTATAAATGTTATATAGAGCGGCCTTTGGTATTCCTGATATTTTTCTATTAAGAGCTCTACAGTGTGCACGTGATCTACGGTAGAGAAACCTCTTCTGAACCCTGCCTGCTCCACTGGCTGGTTTTTTTCAATTGATTTACTAATTCTTTTATCTAAGATCGAGGAAAAAAGCTTATATAAACTTGGTAGCAAGCTTATTGGCCGGTAGTTTCCAATGTCACTAGGGTCTCCTTTCTTGTATAAAATAACTATATTTGACTCCGACCACTGCCTCGGTGTTGTTGCTGATTCCAAGACTAGGTTGAAAAGATGTGCAAGAGGGTGGGCAAGAGTAGTTGCGGCATACTTGATTGCCTCATTCGTTATTTTATCCGATCCTGGGCTTTTCTCTAATTTTAAATTCCTTATTTGTTGGATTACTTCGGTTTCACTGATAACTTCGACAGATTTTTCGCTACATGGACCACTTTGTTCCTGTAGACTGATGTTAGAAATGTTATTTTCTTTATACAGGTCTCTATAAAAGTTACTTGCTACCATTAATATTTCGCTTCTTTTGTGCGTTAGCTGTTCATCGGACTTTACTCCTTGTATCCAGTTTTTGTGCGTTTTCAGTTCTCTATACGCTTTTTGAATACTTCCAGATAGATGCAGATGTTTTTTAAATACTTCTTGCCTGTGGTTATTATAGTCTTTCTTGATATATTTACTTGTAAGCTTATATAGAGCGCTCAATTCATTTTTCATTGACACTGTTTTTGGTTTAGTATTTTGTAGGTCGTGCCTGCGTCTTATTAACCGTTTTGTGTGGTCGGTAATAATGGAATTTTTGGGTTGCTCCTGTCTCGCTTGGTGTGCTTTTTCGAGGCCTCGTTCGATGGCTTGTACAATCTTATCGTGGTAGTTTTGTACTGTAGTGTCGATATCATAGTCAAGAAGCTCAGACTTATAGTTCTCTAAAGTGTTTATGTACGTAGTAATGTCGTGTTCAGTTTTTAGTAAGCTTTTGGATAGTCTGTTGTAGTCGACTCTACTTTTTTTAATCTGCTGAAGCTTTATCGTGCCTCGTACCGGTCTGTGGTCCGATGGAAATGTATTGTTGATTACCTCAATGTTTTGGAACCACTTCGGCTGGTTTGAAATAATATAGTCGAGTTCGTTCCTTGTAAAGCCATTAGGTGACTTCCAGGTCCATCGTCGATTCATTCTTTTCTTAAAGAAAGTGTTGAGTATGGAGAGATTGTTTTCGAATGCAAACTGGATCAATTTTTCACCCCTTTCGTTTCGTGATCCATATCCATATTTCTTTGTTATTAAATGTTCTTCGGGTTTTGTTTGGCCAACTTTGGCGTTAAAGTCGCCCATAATTATTATATTTTTTCCCGTAAGTTTAAGCGCCTCATTGATTGTATCGTAAAACTGTAGGATTTCTTCGTCGTCTGCCGATTCTGTTGGAGCATATACTTGAATTATGTCCAGTCGTATATTACCAATATTAAGCTTTAGTAGAGCAACTCGTTCCGTTAGTCCTACGAAGCTTTCTATAGACTTTTTCAATGCTTTTTTAATGATAAAACCGACACCATATTGTCCGGGTGTAGTTCCTATCGTACAAAGAATAAATCCATACTAATATTATAAATGCGAAAGTGTGTCTGTCTGTCTGTCTGTCTGTCTGTCTGTTACCTCTTCACGCTTAAACCGCTGAACCGATTTAGATGAAATTTGGTATATAGATAGTTTCAGTCCCGGGGAAGGACATAGGATACTTTTCATCCCGAATAAATATAGTGTTCCCGTGGGATGAGCGGGGTAACACCGCGGGGCACAGCTAGTTCTCTATATTCTTCTATTGAGCATCCAGTCCTTCTAACCTCGCTAATGCCCATTATATCGAAGTGGATGTTTTTCATTGCTGCCCATAATTCCATTAGTTTCTCATATGATGACAGTGTTCGGACGTTATAAGTAATGATTTGCAGCTTGTCGTCGTTTTTTGTGTTCTCTGGAGGGTTTCGGTCGTAATCTCCCTCGGTGACCGACCGGCGTGGGAGATGTGTATCTGTTTGTATTTGTTTCGATTTCGATGTTTGAGAGAGGGATGCTAGTTGCTATAAGGTTGGTGAATATTTTTGTAATGATGACGGGGAAGTAGAGCTTTTATTTGACTGAAAATTTAGCGTGCTTTGCTTAAGTACTCCATTTGAAGGTTCTGATGTTAGCTGTTTCGGTTTTTCATGGTTCACAGCTTGACTGGTGGTTGTTGATACTTTGTTTTTCTTGCTTGCCTGCTCACTTGCTACGGTGTGGTTTGAGTTTGATGGATGGCTTTGAGGTGAGAGAGACCGGTTCCTCTTATTGTTGTTAGGCGTTTCCATTTTGTTGTTGTTTTTTAGTATAACCAATTTATCATACTTAATCACAACCTTGTTTCCTTTGTCTCTCTCTAATTTTGCTTGAGCTTGTAATTCTTTACTTATTTTCAGAACTTCTTCTGGGTAGTCTTCTTTAAGATAATATTGAGTTTCATTTAATTTTTTCTTTTGTTTTAATATCTCGATTTTTTTGTGTAGGGTTGTAAACGTCACGACAATAGGTCTAGTTTTTTCAGTCTTTTTTCCTAATCGCCGGATTGATTCTATATCTCTGTAGCTTAGGTCCAAAGTGAAATATTTCTTAATAAATCCTATAATTTTAGTTTCCAGCTCGTCATACGACTTTTCGTTGTCTGCGATACCAAAAAATACGATGTTTCTTTGCCTTGCTTGTTTTTCAAGATAATATAAGCGTTGCTCTTGGTTATTAATGCGTTCATTTAAATTGTCATATTTCTCTTGAAGTATATTAAATTTCTCGTTAAGTGTCTTTTGTATGTTCTCCGTTACACTTTCTGCACTTGATTTAATACTTGACTCTAGATCGTTACGAATTTGGAATAGGGTGTTCATTATTTGTTCCAATTTGGTTTCCATTATACATTAATTTGTGATACAGTCGTTATTGAAATTTACGCCCTCTAGTGTCGAGTAGTAGTATTACATGCAGTATTGGTTATATAGATCATTACTGGCCATGGTTTGCCTGGAGTTTCGCTATTTGCCGCTAGATGGCGGGTAAATCAGTATTTGACAGCGGTTACTCGGCACAATTTGTATGATTTTGTAGGTTGTTTTTTAATCACTTTCTTTAATTGCAGCACTCTAATAACGTAAATAGTCACTTTCTATCACTTTATTATTGATTAACACATTGTGTTACAATCCAATCCAGGATTCTGTCGCTATTGCGTTCTTGTTGCTGGGTTGTTTGTATAATTGTTTTTGTAGATTTTCACTGTTCACCGTTAGATATAGTCACTGTCCACATTTGTAGTCACGAGTCTTTCACTAATGTTTAATTTGGTGTATACTGTTTTTATATTTGTACAAGATTCACTATTATTTACGATTTTTTTATACAGAGCTGATGTTGCTGATAGCACACTAGCGCCATCTCCCATATACTGGCGACTTGACTTAAACATATAATGGCGGGGAAATAGAAGTAGGGAAACGGGGATGAAGAAGGAGAATGAATGAATGATATCGAGAACGCAGCTACAATCGCTAGCATTTTGTACGAAACTTTTCTATTTAGGCTTCCGGAAGAAAAATAGCAAACAAGTAGGTACATAAATATTTATTCATGCTAATCACTCAGGTATTTACCTTTACTGAGCCCGATATGGTTAGGGTGCGTCTCCACTGAAGCGGAGCGGAGCGGAGCGGAGCGGAGTGAAGCGGAACTGAGATACAGATTTCAACTCAGGTCTCTTCCGCACGTCTCCGCTTACCGGAAACGCAGCGCAGCCTTAATCAAGCCTTGCTGCTCCGTCCACCTCAAAGACGAGTTAACTAAGGATACATTCGATAAAAGTTTAGACTTCATTTTTTTGTCAAATTACATGCTCCAGTCAATTGAACGTGAGGTCTTAACAATAATCAATTACGCACCACATTCAATAAAGGATTTTATCATCAATAAAAGCAACACAATCCTGTAGCAGACATACGTCTGTTTGTCGTGTCGCCTGGTCGCCACGCCCCACGACCAATCGCGTCACTTTATACATAAGTTACCAAAAAATACTATTCCCAAGTGGCCTTTGTGAAGACCAACTTTTTTTAGTATTTTATTTAGTGTTGAGGTGAGCTCAGCAATAATCAATTACGCACCACACTCAATAAAGCATTTGATCACCAATAAAAGCGGCACATTGTAGTAATAAATGTCCGGACGCCAGCTGACCCCAATCCGTGTCCGGATACCTGTCATTGACAACTTATGGCCACGATAAAAAAACAATTTGTCTATTTCATCTGAGGGAATTCCTTTTTTCCCGAAGCTGTTACTGTCTGGTGTTATGTGCGATCAACCATTTTGATCCTTAGGTACATTTTAGATATTAATGAAGTACATACACTTTATTGATTATAGGTAGGTATTAGGTTAGTGACGCTGTGTGTACGCTTATTATTTATGGAATTCAGAAAAGAGGAAAGTTCATCTTGTCTGTTGTCAACTAAAATTCACTAAATACTTGCTTGAAGCACGTAACTGAGTATTAGTCTACAAACTATAAGATAGAGCATTTGAAGAGAAGTGACAGAAATTTTAGTGAGTTTTGGTTGTCACTAGGCGAATCGTCTCGTCCAGTCCACAATCAAGAGCACCTCTCGCATAACTGTCACAAGCTGTGCTGTTTCTCGCGTGAGGTAATTACCCGTCTCTTTCTGTGCAGTAATATGAGAGAGTGACGGGTAGCGGTATCTCGCGCGACAAGAGTCGCGAAGCATAGTTGTGTTAGACGGGCTGTTTTGCCATTTTGCCGATAAAAGCCTAATTATAAATTGTTCCTTAAAGATATACTAAGGAAAGATTGTACGCAGAATACTAAAATTAATAAGATATATCACACAATTAACTTGTTTTACCATACAGAGTTTCTATTAAAGTAACATTATTGTAAATTTTGGCCACAAACTTATTATTATTTAACTTTACAAACTCACTCCAGACTTCACATTTCATCTAGGTAATCAAAAACCACTCGAATCCCGACTTCAAAAGCATAATCCTTCTTTGGAATAAACTAAAGTTTAATTAGATATTTAAGCCTGTTGTTGACACTGTACAGAATGAAAAACAATTAGGAACATAGTGAATAGGTATTACGTTTTATTTGCGATTGTGTGAATGAAATGAATTTCGAGAGGAAAGATTATGTAATTTGAATATTGAAAAGCCTTTAGTAATAAATAAGATTAGATTAGATTAGATATAATGGATTGTCATTTCGTTATTCTCGTTTCTGGGCATTCTGCAAGCTTATAGTAGACTTCCGGTTTGTGACTTAAGATGGCCGCATGCGTTTAAGTTGCGTTGTTCATTATTTATTCATTTTTGTTGTTCAATGTGTAGTATTGATAGCGTATTGTGCAGTGATCTAACGTATGATTGAATAGCTAATGAAGAATTCAACTTGAAGCGTTCATAGCCCTTCCTGGGTCAAGGCCCGATAGTCCGCGTGGTTTTTTGTAAATCGCTATCACTTTACAAAAAGCAAAACCTCACCGAACAACGGCATGCTCTATGAGCAAACTTGAAATTGGCGAAATCATCATTAACCTGATGGAAGCCATATTTTAAAATTAGATTAGAATAGAAGCTTATAGTAGGAGAGAGGGTGTTAGAAATACCTATATACCCTCACTTGCTAGTTTAGCACAACTATGCTTCGCAATTATAGTATCACTCGTCACTCTCTCACAGCACTCTACAGAAAGAGATCGGTAATATACACAGTTGTGCTAGATCTGCTGTTATTTTCATACAGTTTATATGTAAGCATAGCAGTACCTATGTTATATGTTATTTATTAATCACAACAGGGTCGCCTTTTTAAGGTTAAATCAAAAGGGCTTTGGCAATTCAAACTATTTTAATATCACGCACAACACATATAAATTCATAAACTTCTAATAATACACATGTCAACTTAGATTTTATCGGTTCAGCAGCAGTCAACGGAGTAAATATAAAACATAAAATACAATCTACTGTCACATATTTTACGTTATTCAAATCTAGAAACTTCATAAAGTCGATTGCCAGTCTCATATGACACGTCTACGCAAAATAGGCGCATTGTAAGACGACGAGATGCGGAAAACTAGCCCGCGATAACCTATATATACCTATACACATATGTGTACATATATACACACACCGTGTTTTTATATATATATACTGACGCGACCTTATAATATCTAGGGTCGCCTAGCTAAATCTGGGGCCGACATTGTTAATGTTTAATGTTTCTGGTTACCTGTTTGTACCTGGGCCCAAATTTCAAATTTCTCGAAGATAGAGTACCGACTTATATCAACCAACCCGGTCTCGTTAGGTTTGCTTCCTATTTATATGCGACTTGATAAATATCAGGCGCAAACCTAATTTGACTGGATAGTAACGTGAAATGTCACTTTATGCAGCTTGAATCGCAAATATAAATAAATTGGTCGGTATTGAATTTTGATTATTGTGAAAGGATAATGTGGAACCTAAAACACACAACATTTCTCCTTACTTATGATATGTCTACACGTCGACATTGGAGAATTACCTCTTGCTAAACCAGCAAGATGAGAAAGCTACTGAAGAAAAAAAACTCGATAGTTCTAATGACTGGAGGGAATTCCACTGCATTTTTTTTTATACAATTCGAGGTTTCGTTTTCGTCTGTTTGCTCCTCTAAAACTTTAGAGGCCTTATTAAATTCCTTTTAAAATGCTGATTGTTGTAGACATTTTTCTCTATGATCAAACATGTTTCTTAACATATTATTGATGTTACTACCTAGAACAGAGCCATTGGGATTTATTGGTATATATTTGAAACCTACAGTTTGAATTTTTAGGGTTCCGTACCTCAAAAGGAAAAAACGGACCCCTTATAGGATCACTTTGTTGTCCGTCTGTCCGTCCGTCCGTCCGTCTGTCAAGACCCTTTTTCTAAGGAACGCGTGGAGGTATGAAGCTGAAATTTATATCAATTACTCAGGTCTACTGTCCCTTGAAGCTGTGAAAAAATCAAACTTCTAAGCCAACGCAATCAAAAGATACAGCCGTTTATGCCGCAAATTTTCGACATTTGCAAGGGAATCAAAACCTACAGGGTGCTTCCCGTGAACTCAGAATCTTGAAATTTGGTACGAAGCAACGTCTTATAGCATAGATAAAGGAAAAATTACGAAAACCATAAATTTTTAGTTACATCACATAATATATTTTTTTTTAATTTTAAACTTACTACCCATTTCCTCATAAACGCGTAGAGGTATTTAATTGAAATTCATACCAAATACTCAGGTCTATAATACCTTTAAGCTGTAACAAAATCAAACTTCTATGTCAACGCAATCAAAAGAAACAGCAATTTAAGCTGCATATTTTGAAACTCGCAAGTACTCGCAAGGGAATCAAAACCTAAAGGGTACTTCCAGTCGACCTAGAATCTTGAAATTTGGCATGAAGCAACGTTTTATAGCACACATAAAGGAAAAATTTCCGAAAACCTTAAATTTTTAGTTACATTACAAAATATATATTTTTTAATAAATATAAACTTATTACTTTTTTCCTCATGAACGCGTAGAGCTATCAAGTTGAAATTCATATCAAATACTTAGATCTAATTGCCTTTAACCCGTGAAAAAAAAAAATATAAGAACTTTGTAAACCTTGCAGGTTTGTACGGAACCCTCGGTGCGCGAGTCCGACTCGCACTTGGCCGGTTTTTCATTGTCAATTTTTGTTTCAAAAACTACTCGTAATTTACAAAAGTCACACGGAAAATTAGTTTTTCAACTTATTTTCGTCTGCACGCAATGAAAGCATGAAATAGCTATGTTACTACCTAGAACTCGGGGAAAAGTATTATTCACTTCAAAAAGTTTGTTGAAATACAATATATTTGTCATAATATGAAAAAAAAATGGGAATAAGGCCTCTTAACTTTCGTTACAAAATATTAGGAAGTTAATGGGAAGAAATATTCTGTGTTGAACCATTTTGATTTTTACGCTTATTATTATAAAATTTGTGCTCTAGGCGTCTGTTTTTGGCCAAAATTCCACCGCAAACGGACGCCACCTATTGCAATTTATTAACGAACATTATTATCTATTATCTAACATAATGTCCCTAAATAAAAACATCAGATAAGGGTATATTTTCTACTGTCGTATCTTAGACTATCAACTTCTGCTGCAAATAATTGAGATATTTGCATGATGTCTGTGTTTGTTTCGTTTCTTCTGTAGTAGAATATTAAAATAAGGATTAGTCTAAACGATTATACCCAAGGAAATGAAATTGGCATTTGGAATTTGAAGCAATTATTCTTAGCCTTTATCGCCCAATATTCTCGTTGTTTTCTGCGATTATTACTAATTTAAATAACAAAGTTTAAGCGATAGTTGCGGATATTATTTCATTTTAATTCCATCATCGAAAATAATAGGAATAAGAATGATTTATTTTGTTAAATATAGGTAGGTACAAAGTGTCTAATGAATTATTTAGGAACACTATGTTTTGGCGAAAGGCATACATTAGAGAGAGCAGCATGCATAATTCAAAATATGTATAAGTACCTAGTCGAAATTTGTTAATATTAATTATTATCATGATTTACATTAATAATAATAATAATAAGCCTTTATTCTCACAAATTGACATGCTTCACAATTACATTTTCACCTAATATCTAAATAGTATACGTATACATGCATTTTAATATTAATTTTAACGAGTAAAATATATTAACTTATATGCTATATCTTCCTACACAATAATTGTGTAGGAAGATATAGCATATAAGTTAATTCTACATAATTTTATTTTCAATAATTTTATAACACTATTATTTATTTTTCTCGTTGCAATCAGTATTATTGGGGATTATTAATTATTATATTGGTATGAAGAAGAAAATTTTTGTGTCGTCAATATTAAGTAGGTATGTTGAAATAATTAGAATTCAGGATTAAGTGAATTAAATAATTAATTGCAATTTAATTTTTTTTTTTTACTATTATTAGATATTAAACAGCGTGAGTAACCCATTTCTGGGCATAGGCCTCCTCCAACCCTTTCCAGTGTTCCCTGTCCTTGGCTTGTCGAGTCCAGGTAGCGCCGGCCAGCTGCACGACGTCGTCGGCCCAGCGCCGGCGCGGGCGCCCCCGCGGTTATCAGTCGTCCGGGCGACGTGTCCAGCCCATCTCCACTTCAGCCTGCATGCGAACTCGACTGCGTCTTTCACGTTCGTTTTGTTCCTTATATCCACGTTTCTATTCCTATCACTCCGATGGATATTTAACATACTTCTTTCTGCTGCTCTTTGGAATACGTTTAGTTTTTGGACGATAGCTTTTGTTAGAGTCCAGCTTTGACATCCGTAGAGAAGAGTAGGAAGCACGATTGTGTCCATCGCTTTCCGTTTCAGATGTATGGGGAGTTTGGATTTAAAAATGTCTTTCAGTGACCACTATTTATTCCAAGCTTTACTAATTCTTTGTTCAACTTCGAATAATGTTTGGTCGGTAAATGATATGCTTTTTCCCAAGTATACAATTATCTACGTACTCTATTTTATGAAAATCTGTGTTAATGGGAGCTTTTTCTCCGTTTGTCATCGCGTAAGTTTTCTTTGTGTTCATTTGTAGTCTACATTTTCTGCTCTCTATATCTAAGGTATTCAGCATATTTACATTATTATCTATTAAATATTTTTCCTATTAAATTTATACGTTTTTTTTTAAATAAGGATAATTTACTTCATTGTTTGGTAATAATGACACGTGCCAATTTGAGGAGCTGTGATCATCTTATCTTATCTTATTAGGAAGGGGTCCTTGCGGATACACTTCGACCCAATGGGATCTTTTGTGTAGTTACCCCCATCGCGCCTACTCAAAGGATTGTTCCACCACCTTCATATATCGGATGATGGAACCAGTTGGTAGTGCCTGGAATTCCTTCGGTTCTGGGTAACCAATACCGAATTCCTTCATTCTGAGTCTGGCGAGGGCATGACATCCACACAGTATGTGCTTCATTGTCTGCCTCCTCGCCACACATTCTACAATCTGTATTGTCAGACAGTCCCAACTTGGCCAATAGTCCTTTGACCCCAAAGTGACCGGTAAACACCCCCGTTATGATTCGGAGCTGTCTTTTGCTGTATTCCCATAATTTCTTGGTCCAGCCTGATTCTATACATTCCATGAATAGCTTTGAGTGCCTCAAGCCTGCCATTTTCCTCCACTCTTGTTGGTGCTGGTTTTTGGCATAGTCCTTGATGGCTGTTGCTATGGTTCCCTGCGAGAGACCCACACATGGTTCAGGTCCTATGAAACTTGTCGCAGACCCTTTTCTAGCAAGTTCATCTGCAATTTCATTACCGATGAAGCCTTCATGCCCTGGGATCCATACCAGTTGCACCTTATTGTGCCTTCCAAGCTTGTTCAAAGCTAGGACGCCATTATACACAAGTCTAGAATCCACTTTAGGCGCACCTAGCGCTTTAAGTGCCGCTTGACTGTCACTGAGTATGTAGATGTGCTTCCCTCTGGTAAGTCTATCTATGTTCTCCTGGGCACAGGCGATTATAGCGTATGTCTCCGCTTGGAAGACAGTCGCATAACCTCCCATACTTGTACTTGCATTGAAGTCGTTTGCATGAATGCCTGCTCCCGTACCTGATCCCATTTTTGATCCATCAGTGTACCAAATAATGTCCTCACCATCCGCTGTAGGTGGCTCGCGACCCTCGGCCCATTCCGCCCTCGTTGGAACTTGTACCTTGAAGTTCCTATTGAATACAAACTTAGGCTGCATTTTATCGCAGCTCATAGTTGTTATTCTGTCAAGAAAATTGTTGCTTTCCATGTTAGTGTGCTTAGTCTTCGGCGTGCAATAACTCCACAGGTCCATTGTTATTAACCTGTGCAGCGATTTGCGCGCTTCGGACTGTATCACTATATGTAGCGGTGGTAGATCTAGCAATATTTCTAGCGCCGCGGTTGGCGTAGTTCTAAACGCCCCTGTTATAGCCATGCACGCCGTTCTTTGCACCTTCGTCAAGGCGTCTCTGCATGTGCTCCTCAACGTCCTTGGCCACCATACGAGGCTGCCATATAGGATGATCGGTCGTACCATCATGGTATAAATCCACTTTAGTACCTTTGGGCTTAATCCCCACGTCTTACCATACGCTGATCTACACATCCCAAATACTCTGAGAGCCTTTGTTATGGTGTGATCGACATGCTTTTTCCAATTGAGTTCCTTATCTAGTATGACACCAAGATATTTCACCTCACTGGACATTTCGAGTACCTGTCCATACAGTTTTAGTTCCTGCATGTCCTTAAGAATCCTCTTTCTCGTGAATGGTATTACCACTGTTTTGCCTGGGTTAATGGATAGTTGGTGATTGTTACACAGCTGTGATCATAATCATAAAGCAATGTGTAGTTTGAAGTGCAATCGTGGCTGAGTATATGAAAAGAACTATAATGTCACTTACCGCTGTGTGAAAGCCCCTAGGGGCCTACTAATGTATTGAAAACTACTTGAATATTTTTTATTTTATTATTAATTATGATAATTGTTAATTAAAATGACCTGCATGATCACTTCATTCATTCAATCCATTAGTGCCAAGCTCTTGTAAATTGCTATTCTATTAGTGCTATGGAATCCTTTTTTTTATCTTTTTTTACATCATCCGGTGAATGATGAGTGAAATCATAATCATTCAGGAATTTAAAAAAGAAATGTAAAATAAAATAAAAATAATAAATAATAATTAAATTACCTGGCTTGGTTTTTCGAGGGATCTGACAACTTTTTTTACAGCGAAAGCGTTATGAGCATGTGAGTCTTGGACGCCAATTTGACATGAAATGTTTTTGGTGGGATAAGCCCTTCTGCAGCTTGTTTGCTACTTGGGAAGCTTTGTTCGAAATAAAACCTTGTCAATTGTATTCACCGTGGCGGTAATCAATCTACTTGTATGAAATGGCTCCCGAGGGGAGAGTGAGCCAATGAGCCATGCCTTTACCTTGTTGAATTTACACTGCTGCTAGTAATGCTATCCTTTCAACATATACAAAGAGAATACTCCTAACAGTTAAATTGCTTACAAATTATCTTTGGCGACGGGTAATGCGAAACTAGCGCCATTTTAGATTTTTTTCTTATACCTTCATAATCTGATATTATTTTAGAAATAGCTGAAGTCTAGGAGCTAGCAAAATACCTTAAATATTTATTAAATCACTATGTACAATTTATTCACCGTAGTTCACCCTACAAAACTTGTTCACGTCAAAAGCGGCCACAATAGTTTTGGGCAAGTTTTTAGACAATCTCAATTTTTTGCTTCACGTCCTGAAACAACACCTCTTCTTCTTCTCTTGAGTTCTATTCCACAAAAGAAAATGAGACAAATAGATACATTCACGAATCTGTCGTCTACTGGTATCGTTAATTTCATACACTAAGCCCGAAAGATTATTTACACCATGTAGTTCGGTGAATAGAGACTCTAGTACTAGGGGTGACCTTACAAACTTACCTTGACCTTGTTTCTTTGCGCAATTGTGCATTTTGCAATTTAAACACTGACTAGCCATCTAAGACAACATACCAAAATTTCAAAACTACCGGACCGTTTGTACGGGGAAACCCCTTTATTCACTGGATTAATGAGAAAATGGGTATGCAATTTTATTGTTACCGCCTTATGATTTTCTCAAGTCGAATCGGGCCTTGGTATATCAAATGAACTATACAAAATTGGTCTAAAAGCATCCTACACTTATCGTTAAATCGTATTAAACAAGCAGACAAGATTGCTTATGTCTAATTTTCCTTTTGACGTCATATGCTTATTTATTGCATTACATTTAAAAATAGCTGTAGAAAAATACGGATATACGCAACGTATCTGTGTAGCTAGGAATGTTTGAAGTTTGTCCATTCGATTCGGTAGATTTGATATAAAATGGCTGCGGAGTAATGAAATGGCGGTAAATCATAAGTTTATTGGGTGCCCGCATAATGCCATCAACAATATCACTTTGATGTTACTGTTGCTGTCGTAAACGTTGGTTTGGCAAATTTTATATCCAATCGCAAAGGTATATTTGATTAAATAAGCATTTCTACTAATTTGTTTATGATATCAGTAATGTATCCTACATATTATAGTGAAGTCGTAATAGAAAACGAAGTGTTGGGACTTTGTCTGGTAAAAAAAAAGGCAGAAACGACATCAAGACGGCTCAACATCAACCACGGCTAACGGCTTTTTTCAGTTATGTAATCAGATACTTATACTGATTTCGTATCGATCTTTTCAGCTATTAAAAGTAACGCTTCGCATACTAAGGGTCATAAATCGCCTGTAATAAATGACCAAACGATGCTGATTAGTAATGATAGAATGTCAACTTCTCCTTAAATTAAATGAAAATAACAAAAATGTAGCCATTTACATACCTTAGTCTTAAAACACACGTAGTAACTTACGACACGAGACGATTATAACAAAGCTTTATTATAACAAGTCTTTAATCCGCAAAACTCCCAACTAAAATCAACCTCATGCACTATCTACACGTTAAAATTAAACAACATGCATAAGTCATCTTTGAGCTACCAACTTTTCAGACTATAATACAAATCGAATTCTTAACGAGTTCACCATTGGCGGCTAATGACATTGCCAAACAGACGGGGATGGCCAAACCAACGCCAAACGTCGGGACTTGAAATTGGGCAGCAATTAGAGGTTTGACAGTTTGACCACTGCCAGAAGGACTGTCAAAGCTTGGATCAGAAAATAAATATACATCGCCTTTACGTGTATTAATGTATTTAGTGATACCATAAATTACTGTTGAGTTTCTTTCGGCTTTCTTCTCAACAGCGGTCTCCTCTTGGGAAATGCCGGCAGATTCACAATCTGACTTGTAAAAGTGCCCTTGTGGACTAATTACTGAATAAATTATTTCATTTCATATCATTTTAATTACAAAGCTGAAGTGGGAAAATAACCAACATAAATTAAAGGTAAATATATATAATAATAATATAAATTAAAGAAAAGTACAGGTGCAAACGAAAGTGTTTTCGACGATGTTGTGTGATGAAATTCAACCGATTCAACTTTTTTTAACCTATGAAGCCGGTTGCTAATGATATATAGCGTAAACTTGTTAGCTTAACAATTAAAGTAATTTCCCACTTGAAACAAATTTCAAAAATAAGTTTATTTTCGTTCAAAATTCATAACACAAAATACAAGGCAGCGGTAGTTGATTCACTATCGTTTGAAAAAAAAAAACAACTTTTTTTTAACCACGCTTTTTTGTCGACAGTACTATCTTACACAACGTTAATTGCAAATAGTTGTCCGAACAGAATGGTTTGTCTTGTGTTGTTTGGCTATTCCTATTTCCACGTTCCGTTTCTATCGTCGAAAATAAATAATTCGGTATCTTGGAGCTGACTCCATGATACTCCGTGAAACCCTACTTAACGGTTTTCAGAAATGTTCTATTTACTTCTGCTATAACCTCGTCAAGACCAATAAAATGAGCCCGAACAGAATGGTTTCCACGATCCGTTTCCATCATCAAAAAGAAATAATTCGGTATCTTGGAGCTGACTCCATGATACTCCGTGAAACCGTACTTAACGGTTTTCAGACGTTTCCTATTTAAGTACTTGTGCTACATGATGTTGCTTATTGTCAAATTTCATGATTCTAGGTCAACGGGAAGTACGCTATAGATTTGAATACCCTTGCTTCAACAAATGCAGCATAAACGCTCGCTCGTATCGTTGGATCTCGTTGACTCAGTAGATTGTTTTTTTTACAACTCCAAGTCCAAGGGGTAGCAGACTTGAGTATTTGATATTAATTTCAGCGTGATACCGTCACGCGTTTTAGAGTTTGAAAGACAGACAGACGGAGAACAAAGTGATAGAATATGGGTTTCGTCTTTTCTGATTGAGGTACGGAACCTTAAAAAAAAATATTTTATATCAAAAGGAAAATATTATTAGCAAACCCCATAATTTAACGAGTATCCTTTTAGCAAAGAGCAGGCAAAGGAAAATATTAAGTATTAGCAAGTCTCCCTAGAACGCGTAAATAAATAGACCAGTTTCGTCGGTGGGCAAAGCAAACGGCTCTGATTACATTCGCCCCGCAAATGTAAATAGCACAAGTTTTAATGAAATAAGAGGAGCATACACGTGTCAGTCGTATGACGATTCAAGTGAGGGTGCGTCTCCACTAATACGGAGAAGAGAGGAGCAGAGACGCGCGGAATCGACCAATCACGAAAGTGTAGCGGAGCTGAGATACAGATTTCAACTCAGGTGATTGGTCTATTCCGTACCTCTCTGCTCCGCCTCGCTTCAATGGAGACGCACCCTTAACTGCGGCAGATGATATTTTATCGATGTCATTTTGTATTTGGTAATATGACAAAGGAGTTACCAAACCTTCTCTGTAGGTAGGCGGCATACACAGGTACTATGGGCTTCACAAATGCATAGCCCATTTATTAATGAATCCTTTCATAAATGGATCATGCAATTTTGCAGCTTATTGTACCTACTTAGTCTCTGCTCTCTAGGGAGTCCTATTAATAGAATATTACCTATATAAATATAGTTTCTGGAGAAAAACAACAACGCCCCTCTTGACTTTCCATAGTGCTGCAGGGCGCCACAACCTACACCTTGGGAACCCCTGGACGAAGAAATTTCCAGAAACTATTTTCCACTTAAGTAACACAGATGTCCAGAAGATCGCTTAAGACCAAAGAACGTGACAGAATGACAAAGAGGCATTTGCCAAGCAGTGAATGTCAGGGTTGATGATCAGGTGCGTGAGTCAAACACGAGCGTTCAGCTAAGACTAGTTTATTTATATAAAATGTCATGCTACCCACATATAAGAATATGAAATCACCTACAGTGAAACACTTTAGATTCTTAAATAATAATAAATGATCTCAATTACAATTAACACATTGTTTTGTGCAAAGAAAACTAATCACAATAATACTTACCGCAAACTGATAAAGTTAGTTTAAGCCCAACGGTTTAAACTTACTTTCCCGCACTAAGCTTAATGGCTTCAATTAATTTTATCAAATTGCAATTTTTTTCTCAAAGATGCAATGAAATGTCCTCATAACGTGCGTTATAACAGGCTGCGAAGTATCACGTTTCGGGCGGAACAACTCGAGAGAACTGAAAAGGAATTTCATACAAAAATTAAGGCCTAACCCGAGAAGTAATTTCTTCTTTAAACATGGCGTCTGTGTTCATGAACAGACTGAACAGCTGAAATATATATTTTTTGAGTAGTGGATTTTTTTTATTTCACTTTATATGTTTGAGAAAAGCACAATACATGCCTAGCCGTGAAAAGGGCTACGGTCGGCCGTCTATACCTACTCACTCGGCAAGTCCTTCTTTCCCGGTTTCTGCAGTAATGTACTACTATTAAAATATCGGAAATATGGATAGAAAAATTGCTCTAAAATGTTTTTCTTTCGCATGTTCCTACATATCAGCGACAGCTCTACAGGTTGAAATACTTCTTTATTTGCGTATCTTTATCTTTTTCCATTCCATTTATCACTTAAATCGTTATGTTGAAGCAATATATCATTTCTTTAACCTACCAGACAGATAAATACATTAGCTCCACATTCAAGTGTTGCAGATTTTATAGCTGCCTATAAATCATTTCATTTTCAAGCGGCTTTCTGAACAGGCAATACAGGCATGCAGACATATTTTTTTGAAGATGTGAATTGATCCTATGTTTTATTGCGATCTCATGCATAAGGGTCTAGATACATTTACAGATAAATGTACCTAGCATTTAGAGTGCTCTAAGAGTCAGAAATTGCTGAAAAAGTTCGATATTCCTACAGAGCGGTGAAAACGCGGGCCGAGACGTCGTCACGTATTGATATAACTAAGTTGTAATTTTTACTATGAATGAGTGCGTTTAATTAACTCCTAACTCCACTCCAAGTCGTGTTCGGCTGCAGAAACTACTTCCTACAAATCATGAGAGCGACGCTGGTGAGCCCTCTGGTGACTGACATAGCCGATTTTAGCCGTGAACGTGCGACCACATTCACTGCGTGCCAACACCCCTCCTACGTAATGATATTGGATATACGATGGCCGCTGGTGGTCGGGCCTCTAGCTCCTCGCGCTTAGAATCGAGCTGATAACGTCGTCCCATTTAAAGACATGTTAGTTGTACAATGATTGTTTTATAAATTTATGAACCATGTATGGTAGCGATGTGGTTAACGCGCTGGACCGGTAATCCAGAGGTACCGGGTTCGGTTCCCGGTCTCTTCTACCAGGTAGCTCCTATTTTCAATTTTACTTCAAGCTTTGATCTTTGTATTGATGGTTTGAATTATTGTTTTGTTAAATTGTGAATTTGTTTATTTATTTATTATTTTGAATTGAGTGTTTTTTGTTTACTTAATTGCAGTATGTTGTATAGGTAATTCTACATCAGTCTACACGTGATCTACACCCATATTCAAGTGAAAATCTTGGAAAGGTGTTACAAGATGTCACATTTTGGTGTTTAAGGGTGCTTAAAGGCGAGTTATTAGAGCGTGATTGAGGCTTGGGTGATCATTTTCAGATTTTGGCTTTAATAAGAGGAATGGTTTAATTTAGTAACAGATTATATAAGTTTTAAATCGTTTGGAATACCAGTATTTTATTTGTCTGTTCATAGTCATAAGAATTCATTTAGAGTACAGAGCTAAAAGAAGGCTGGTTGAGACATTCTGCGGACGGTTTTAGAATTTTCAAACAATCGCGGAGTTACATTTTAGAAGCTTTGATTTAACTTGTAATGTTTGCATATTCGGGTAAATTATGCAACTGAATTTAAATTAGTTATCCTTACCGATGTAGCTAAAATTTGGCACGCCTACGTAACTTACATGACAATCAGGCATCGGATATTCAGATGCTTTTATACCTAACACAAAGTGTCGGCGCCGGAGTTGCTGAAACTGTATGGAGACGGACTCGAATTAATTTAATGAATCCTTGGATTTCTTTCTACATTAACTAATTTGGCTAACATCCAAACATACTATATTAGTTATAAAATTGACTAATTGAAGGTGCTTGCTAAGCTATAGATCTACTGAAAATTATTTAATTAACGTGCAAATAATTCAATTATTACGGAATATTTTTATCCTTGATATAAAAAAAATATAACTAATTAGCCAATCTGTTAGATGGGACACTTCAAAAAGATACAGTAACACTAAAATGAATGGGTAATTAGAATATTAAAATTAAAATAAATAGGGTCTGCGTCCATACAACTCAACATGCCTGATTTTTATTGATGAAGTGATGATAATACAAAACTTCTACTGTGTTGGTTAAATGTATAAATAAATAAATAAAAAACAAAGAAAAGTATATTTGGTATTAAAAACGTGCTAGAAAAATAAAATTTTCGACATATCTAAGCTTATTGTGATTTGAATGTGGAAAGGATTGAAAAATAAATTATTGACGGCTACTTGGAGTTTTTATCTGGCTATTCTGAACACCATCCATTAAAATGCTATTGCTTCAGAACACATTAGTAACAAAACAACATTAAATAAACAATTCACCATCAGTTTAGTCCGGACACTTTCACAATAATACAGTAATCTGGATTTAAATAAATTACAATAATCCCACCACGCTTCCGTATATGCTAGTAGGTATTCTGAACACGTAAGGCAAATAAGTAATACCTACAGTTATAATAATTATGCACATACGACTACCTACTAGTCACTGGGCAGTAGAATACAGATGTGGTAATTTATCCGAAAGGGCGTGTGTACATTATAAATGAAAGACCTAGGTATTTACATTTTATATTTCAGCCAAACAAAAGTGACCAGCGGATACTGAATATTAACAAACGAAATAGTTGTCATCTATTTCCCATACCTCGACTTTTAGTCTCGAAGTAATTCCAAATTTGGACTTTATTTCACAATCAGTAAGAATTGCTATTAGTGTGAAACGTTTGTGTTAAGTACGAGTATTGGAGAGATAGCGGTTTTGTAAGGGTTAATTAAGGTTTTGCGTTATCCTAATAAATAGGTCGTCCGACCTGTGGGCCCGTGAGCACTTGGGGGTTAAAGGCTTGATTCAATTAAGTGGAAATAAACCAAAAATAATGTACTTAAATTATTTCTATTCTATTTAGTAAATGTACTGGAACAAAGTAGGATGTTCATGATGGAGATAGTACTACAATGTGTCTACTTAAGACCGCGCCGAGCGAAATGTGAAAAATAGGCAGTTGCCGTTAAGTAGACAACGTCAACACTTGTTGTTTAATCCATTTCTAAAATATATATTTAGCACTTTGAAGAATGTGTTAACAACTTTTCCGTGGAAAAATTGTAACATTATTGGTATTTTACCCTAGAAAACTAAGTAAAGTTGGACGAAAATTGTAATGTCGTAAGCAGGCGTTAAGTGTTTTTTTTATCATTAACAATGGAAATCTATTCTGATTTTCAGTTCAAAAAAATATGAATGTTTACATTACAATTTGTCCGCATCAAATATTTCAATTGTTGTTTGGTGTTAAAGGTCCAGATTTATTAAAAAGTGCTTTTAATTCTCCATACATTTTTACTATGGCGACCGCGCGCCGTTCTAAATAGGCATTCCCCGCGCTCTATGGTTCAGTCGCTAACGGCGCAGTCTTCAGTGAAATTTTAAATTACAACTTGTCAATACTATTGCTAAGTGCAGCTTGAGTAGCAAAGATCAATATATCGTAGGATGATTTAATAAATTTTACGTCGGCCGTAAATGGGATTTTCTGCCCGCCTGTTGGGAAAAATAAAAAATCTCGTTTCCTGGCCAAGGTAAGACGTAAAATTTTAGACAAACCACGGGCGGTAATTTGTAACACCCCAGAACCTCCTGCGATCTCGAACATTCACGAATTCGTCGCCCTAGGTATACTGTCATGTACAGTCGCCATCGGATATATCGCAGCATATAAGGCGTTCATAAATATGTGAACATGTACTGTAACGCCCAGTCAATAAGAGTCGTGTTCAGATATTTATGAATACCTTACATGCTACGATATATTTGATGGCGACTGTACTATAACGATTAACAAAATTCTAAGGATATGGTTAAAACACGGATTTACTAGTGTTTTGAAAGTTAAACGTCACATAGGGAACGCTAAGCTAAACAGTATAAGTAATTGATAGATAAATATCTAGCTTAATTGGACGTATGAATGTAAAAGGGAACCAGCCCACTCTAACTATAGCATAAAGTGCAAACGTTCTAGTTCGCATAAATACGTCCAATAATAAACTTGAAACACTTTTTAAAGAAAGCTTTATATTTGAAATATAATGTCTGCCACGGTCTGAGCGAGCGAGCGAATAATAGTATTTTATGCAATCGTTGCACAATGGAGGTTCTTAAAGTCGAGTACCGCGTTTAGGTCACGAGGCTTGCCGAGTGGCCTATGTAAGGTACGAGACTTTAAGACCTAATTGTGTAACTATTGCATACAATACTTTTTATACGAGCAAAACTCAGAAAAACATTTTTTACTTTAATCGTCATTCTCCAATATGATTTTTTATTTTTGATGTAACCTTTTTCGTTCAACTAAAACTGACCTATTAAAAAAAACATGATCGTGATGGCCATGGCGGGTGCCTCTTGATTGGTGAATTTTTTTGACAAGTAATTTCAACCAATCAGTGAGCATCAAATAATCTTATGTTCTCTTTTTGAAATTATTAGAGTTGAGTAGAGAGATGTCTTATGAATATTAAAGTTCTGTAGCTGTAGTATTTGTTACAGGATTAAAAAGTGCGTTATTGTGATTTTGTCTGTGAAATTATAATTGACAGATTAAAGTCTGCGAGTATAAAAAAACCCTAAAAGCACTCCATCCCAATAAACCGACCGTCTCCACTGCAGGATTCATATCACGTCCAAATCAATCATCGACCAACCTTCACAAAAACTTTTATGCTCCGCTCAGCCAACCGAACATTGTGATATTCAACGAGACAATAAGACGATTCGGAGTCAGACGCTGTGGAAAAATCGCGGGCATAACAATGGGTAAGGCGATTGCTTTGAACATTTTGAGGACTGTAAGCGGTTTTACTTTGATTCGTTCCCTTGATGACCGTTTTTTTTATAACTTGTATAAAAGTTGAGGCAACGGTTGTTACATATTTATGCCGATGATTTTCTCTGAATGGTTGCCGATGTTTGCTAATTTAATGTCATCGGAACTTCAGAGGATTTAGTTTAGGCTGTTGCTGAACCACTGACCTATACAGGGTGGAACAGATCGAGGGACTTTTAAGGAAACAGGGAATTGTTCAGACTGAGTACTTCATTTTTAACCAATGAACTACCTATGTCAATATTTCTATCCATTTTTGAGATACAGTTTGTTAAACATATGTGTAAAAATCTGCACAAACCAACCCTAGCATCTTTTGAACATCGCTAGTTAAACACAGGTGTCAATTTAAAATGTAAATAAAACCGTTGAATTAGTAGGGTTGTCACTGATATTAAAATATTTTATTTTGATGACTTTTTTAGGGTTCCGTAGCCAAATGGCAAAAAACGGAACCCTTACCTATAGATTCGTCATGTCTGTCTGTCTGTCCGTCTGTCCGTCTGTATGTCACAGCCATTTTTTTTCGAAACTATAAGAGCTATACTGTTGAAACTTGGTAGGTAGATGTATTCTGTGAACCGCATTAAGATTTTGATGCAAAAATAAAAAAATAATAATAAACATTGGGGCTCCCCATACTTAGAACTGAAACTCAAATTTTTTTTTTTCATCAAACACATACGTGTGGGGTATCTATGGATAGGTCTTCAAAAATGATATCGAGGTTTCTAAAATATTTTTTTCTAAACCGAATAGTTTGCGTGACAGACGCTTCCAAAGTGGAAAAAAATTTGGGCCCCCCCCCCCCCCCTCTAACTTCTAAAATAAGAAAATGAAAAATCTAAAAAAAAACATATGATGTACATTACTATAAAAACTACCAACGAAAATTGTTTTGAACGAGATCTAGTAAGTAGTTTTTTTGTAATATTTTAATACCTAACTTTGCACCTAATTTGTATGGGGCGCTATACATACCAGGTGCAAACTTAACTTAACCACTTAGGGATGGAAAGTGTTTGTACGGAACCCTCGGTGCGCGACTCCGACTCGCACTTGGCCGGTTTTTTTTTACTTTTAAATCCAGCTTTGCAAGTATAATAGGTCGATTGCAGATCACTCAGATGACACTATTCTGTCAGCCCAGTCTTTAGAAATGTTCCACCCTGTATATCGTCTATTGACAAACAAAACTCACTAAGTAATGAAATGAAATGAAATAATTTATTCAGTAAGTAGGCCACAGGGGCACTTTTACAAGTCTGATCGTGAATCTACCGGCATTTCGCAAGAGGAGACCGCTGTTGAGAAGAAAGCCGAAAGAAACTCAACAGTAAGTCATTTTTTCATAGGAGGTTTTGAAGAACAGTGAGATACATTAGTGATGAGTTTTGGTTATCAACAGATGATAATGTTCCCTTATTATCAGGTGTTACTGGCGAGTCTATGAATAAAAACACGAGCTTTTGAGAACTTTTGGTCATGTCATTAACTGTAAACGAATTATTTCTCGTTTAATTAGCTTCAAAAGTTCATTTACGTGTATGCGATATAAAATATGGACAAATGATAAGTAACTTGGAACACGTGTAATAAAATAAGGTATGAACTTAGCACGACTTGCGCATAATGCGGCCTCTTAACAATAAACTTATCATAAAGGGCGTTAACGTGAAATAAAAAACTTTTCAAGTGCCAGTATTATTATGGCTATGCGGTAGAAGTGGTTAAAAAGAGCGATACCATATTGGAGTAGGAGTCATGTTTGTTTTCTGTCCTATTCTGTCAGTCAGAACACTAAAACAGGAGGGAGCAATCAAAGCAAACAATAGTAGATTGTTAACCAAGGGTAGAAAGTTACCCATTGCACCCGAGATATTTCTGGCGCTCGAACGAAGTGAGAGCGCCAATAATTCGAGGGTTAAATGGGTAATTTCACCCGAGTTAAACACTCTACTTTTCATTTCGACTGCGAGGAAAATAAAATACTACACGCACATGTCATGAGTGAGTTAAATTAATGTCCATGTCATTTTTAACCAATAATCAATAAAAGACATAGTATTTATATTTAATCTCGTGTTCCCGCTTTTTCTATTGCAAACTTTCATTATAATTATTTTTAATAGAAAAAAAAAAAGTTAAAATATACGTACCGCTAACATTAAAAAAAAAAAAAACAAATCCAATGGTTTCAATTTTGTTTTTTATATAAATGTACGATTCTATCAATAAAATGAGGGACAGAATTATATGTACTATAATTATATGTATTATAAATATAATAATACATACATATTTATATTTAATATTTGGATATAAATAAGTTAAGCTTGCCTATATCTAACCTTTGGACTTTTTTTTTTAATGGCCACTTACAACGTCCGACTAGATTGTACCTAATTGAGTTGGTCACGACGTGCATCTAGATGGCAATTGTCTTTGACTCCATGGCAATTAAAAAAAAAATACTTTCCACCCTAGGGATGGAAAAGCTATTTTCCACCCGGCTATCTACTCATGAAAATTACACTTTCCGAACAGGAGAGATGAAAAATTCAATGTGTAATGTAACTGTCATGCAACAGTCGTTTTTACGAAGACGTATTTTTTATTTATTTATCATCCTATCAACCGATAGACATCCACTGCTCGACAAAGGCTTTACCCAAAGTTCTCCACACCGATCGGTCTTGCGCCACTCTCATCCGATTCCTGCCCGTGATCCTAACCAGGTCGTAGGTCCACCATATTAGGGGCCTTCCCACGCTGCGTCTTCTGGTTCGCGGTCGCCACTCAAGAACCTTTCTGCCCCGTCCGTCGGTCCTACGAGCAATGTTCCCCGCCCACTGCCACTTAAGTTTGGCCACTGTCTAAGCTATATCTACAACCTTGGTTCTCTTGCGCATCTCATCCTTACGGATTCGATCCCGCAAGGAAACTCCGAGCACAGCTCGCTCCATTGCCCTTTGAGTAACTTTGAGCCTTCTAATGAGACTCATTGTGAGCGACCACGCTTCAGTGCCGTATGTCATCACTGGTAACACCCACTGGTTACAAACCTTCATCGACACTGCGGTATTTGGGACGAGAAGATATTTCGCAGCTTCCCGAACGCTGCCCATTAATTAATTTTCACTTCTCTTGCTCTAAAAGTTCGACTTTATGCTGTGCGTAGGCGACATAAAATTGCTTTTTATGCTCTAGAGCATAAAGTAAAATCGTCGTCGAAGACCAAGGCGATCGGTCCAACAGCCACACGAAAAAGGTCCTTAATAAACAGTAAAAAAAAAAACAAAACATAAAACTTCATACAATTAAACCCGTTCCAGACCTCCCGATCCGGTCCGATTTATCGGAACAAATCGGATAATGTGTATAAGATCCTAGCAATTGCACTACACATTATCCGATTTCTTCCGATAAATCGGATCGGATCGGAAGGTCTGGAACAGGATTTAACTCTTTATTTTATTTCGTTTTGTTAGTATTCCAATACCAAGGCAAAGATACCACCAGCCAAAGTAGGTACACAATAAAACTTCTTGAAATAAACTTGTAACTTTTATTTACTATCATTTATTACTTTTTAAACTATTACTTTAAATATTTCTCATTGAATTTTAATTTTTGTTTTTAAGTATACATGATATGTGTATATAAGTTATTTACATGATACAGTTTCATTTCCTCGCAATTGAAGTGAAAAGTAGAGTGTGCAACTCGTCCATAAAACGCATTTTACACTCGACTTTATATTCATCCTCGCTCGCAAGCTCGCTCGGATGGATAAACGTCTCGTGTAAAATGATGCGTTTTATGCACTTGTCGTACAATCTACTATTTATACAGTGATATAATATACTAAAAGGTGCCCGCAACTTCGTAGGCGTATTTTTTTACACCGCAGTCGGGTACAAAGTATCCTATAACCATCTTGGGATGGTTAAAATTTGTCCAGTCGTTTCGGCGTGATGCGACGACAAAGGAAATTATGCCCAACGGATGAAGCCACACTGGCATGACGCCGCGCGCCAATACAAAACAAATGAAGATCCTTGATCAATGGATCATGCTATATGGTTATGGGCTCCGCTTTCCGCACTTAGCCCCTGTATGTTCGGGCCGTTGTGCGTACAGATTTGCCAGTCCGTCCAGAAGCGCAGGATTCTGGTGTGTCCACAGGCTTCACGAAGTAACCTCGGTGCTTTGAGGATTTCAGTCCGTTGCTTAGCTACGGCAGCGCATTCCAGTCAGTAGTCTGTCGGCCGAAGAAACAGCTACCCACGTGAGCTGTTTCTTCGGCCGACAGACTACTGACTGGATCATGCCATTAAATTTTTTCCTGAAATCTTGACCCCTGTCCAGAGAAAAGTGATTCTCAATACAAATCCAGAATTTTATAATAGTATATATATAGATATAACAGGCGATTTGGTTATTACGTACGTTTGGACAGCGATATTATGCGGCTCTCGGGACAGCAGCGCGCTCGTAACGTATTCATCCAATTCTATGAATTACTTCGACAGGAAACCGGATCAATTTGTCAGCGCTATCTGAGTTGAGTCACTCATTCCTGAATCAAGTAACAATAGGGAATGGATGTTTTTTTTCTTCATAAAACTAGTGTTTTTTTGTCATGTATGTTGACCGAAATCGCCACCAATTGTAGACCGATTTTCAAATTTTTATTTTATTTGTTGTATATCGATAGCAATTACCCTTCCTGTGAGTACTAGAAAAAATACTTAATACAAATTTAATAAATAAAAAAAAATCGACTTGGCAATGGTGCTGCTGTTCTGCTCCTAGATAATATAAACTGCTATTACTATTTAATCTTATTTTACTGTTCATATAATTTTCTTTTATTAAACTACCTAAATAGGTATCTAGAAGCACGGCACACCCGGCCAAGCCCGAAAAATTATCACCTCAGTTACGAGTAGGTTACCGTGCGATTAGGTACCTGTAGGTAGGTACAAGACGGTTTTTTTGTATCTACAGAAAAAAAAATTAAAATTCGAACTCAAACTAATTCTCTCTAATTTGTAATAAGGGCTATTTAAAGGAAATTGCGGTTATACTAACAGTTCATACCATAATCATGTCCGCGCATACTGTTGCTTCACCTGGAGTTGATTGATTACATGATTACGTACCTATACTTTCAATGAAGACTATATTCTCTTATGATTTACAAGAAAGTGATCCTATAAGGGTTCCGTTTTCCGCAATAATCGATCCGACAGAACATTTCCTTGCCATTCCAAGAGCTTGAAGGCGTCTTCCATTGTGTTGGTGAAGAGCTTCGGAGATATTACGTTTCTTAACATATTACTACTTATAACAGGGCTATTACAATTGATTGGTATATATTCAAAACCTATAGGTAGTTTGAATTTTTCATTACAATATTTGTTTCAAAAACTACTCGAAATTGACAAAATTCACGCAGAATGATATTTTTTTTTTACGCAGTTAAAGTATGAAATAGATATGTTACTATCTAGAACTCAGGGAAATATTGTTCACTTTAAAAAGCTGGTTGAAATTACCAATGTATTTGTCATAGTATGAAAAAATAAAATAAAAAGGAATCTCTTGTGGCAAAATATTAATTGTGAATGTTTTTGTTATGTTTATTATAAATCATACGAGTGCGCATCGCTCCCGCAGCCGCGCGCTGTGGAATGTTCGCCTAACGGTAACCGACTCGGGCGCCTCCGCGCGTATTCGATTTTACAGAGCTCAACAGTCGATATCACGTTCCGACGCCGAGAGGCTGCGCGCACTCGCTCCGACCGTTCTATTGTTTTACTTACGCGATAGTCATAATCTTTCTTTTTCTTATATTTTCTTGCGCTATGCTATTTTCTTTCCTTCTGTAACGTACTGTACTGTTTCCGTAACCTGTGTCTAAACTAAAATAAACTTTATATGTGTTAATGTGTGGTTATTATTTACGTAACTCACGTAACTACAATTTGGTGACTTCCCGACATTGAACTGAGTGCAGTGAAGTGTTATAGCGGACGCTTGGAATTTTACCGCTATAGTTAAGTGCGCAGATAATAAGTATGACGGATTCAGGTATCGGAGCTGCCGGAGGTTCTAAAGTTAAGGCACCAGAACCAGTACCGGCCGTTAGTGCAGTTGGTGTTAAAATTCCGCCATTTTGGGCGGAGGAGCCGGCGTTATGGTTTGCCCAACTGGAGGGACAATTTATTTTGTCGAATATTGTTTCCGACACGACAAAGTTTTATCACGTCGTCAGTAACCTGGAACACAGATATGCAGCCGAGGTTAAGGATGTTATCACAAACCCGCCGGCAACAGAAAAGTACGACAAGCTGAAAAAGGAGCTTATATTCCGATTGTCAGCGTCTAAAGACAAGCGCGTGGAAGAATTAGTGTCGCAAGCGGAGCTCGGTACTCGTAAGCCCTCACAGTTTTTAAGACACCTTCGTGGCCTGGCGGGCACTGATTTATCGGACGATTTCTTGCGCAGTATATGGGCTAAACGTTTGCCGCCGCACGTACAAACTGTCATCGCTACAATGTCAGACGCAGGTTTAGACAAGGTGGCAGCATTGGCTGATAAAGTGAACGAAATTGTGATTCACACGCCCCATGTCGCTGAAGCTTCTGCCCCTGTTGTGACGCCGTATGTACCTGGTTCACTGGAGGAGCGGATTAACCGACGGATGGATGAGCTGGCGCGACAAGTAGCTGCATTATCAACAGGACATTTTCGGGGGCGTGGTAGATCGCGCTCGCACTCCAAGGGACGCCGCGAGCGTTCGCAGAGCCGTACCCGAAACAAAGGGTTTTGTTGGTACCATGATAGATTCGGTACGCGTGCAACTAAGTGCCGCGCCCCGTGTAATTGGGCTGAGGGAAATGCCAACGGCGGTCGCTGATGGCGGCGAGTAACTGCCAAGAGTCTCCAGGCCGCCTATTTGTCACGGACAGAAGTACGCGAGTGAAATTTTTAGTGGATAGTGGTTCTGACCTTTGTGTTTTCCCTATAAATTCAGTGCGTCATCAAGGGCGAAATAAAGACAAATATGAACTTTTTGCTGCTAATGGGACTCCTATTGCTACTTATGGCTCTATTACTTTAACGCTTGATTTTGGTTTACGCCGCGCTTTTAAATGGCAATTTGTAGTGGCTAATGTTAATAAGCCTATCATTGGGGTAGATTTTCTATCTTTTTATAATCTTCTGATAGATGTTAGAAATAAGCGCTTAATAGATAATTGTACTACGCTTACTGCCACTGCATCCTCTGCTGCTTCATGTTCTTTGTGCCATATTAAATCTGTGACAGGTACCTCTCGTTACCATGAATTGCTTCAAAAGTTCCCCGAAATTACGAGACCAGCCGGTGACCCAACGGCGCGTGAGGTGAAGCATAACACGCTTCACTATATCCGTACCACCCCTGGTCCTCCGGTGTACTGTCGCCCTAGACGGTTAGATGCGGAACGACTGAGGATTGCTAAGCAGGAATTCGACGATATGGTGCGTTCAGGTATAGCTCGGCGATCGGATAGCCCCTGGTCTTCGCCTCTTCATATGGTGCCTAAGAAGAACAGCGGCTGGCGACCATGTGGCGACTATCGTGCATTGAATGCCCGCACCATACCAGATAGGTACCCTGTTAGACACCTCGCAGACTTCTCCCACAACCTACACGGTTGTCAGGTTTTTAGCACGCTGGACCTGGTTCGAGCTTACAACCAGATCCCAGTTTTCAAGGACGATATTGCCAAAACAGCCATAACGACGCCATTCGGCCTGTTTGAGCTGGGTTTTATGGGATATGGTTTACGTAATGCAGCTCAAACGTTCCAGCGTTTTATAGACGAGATTCTGGGAGACCTGGAGTTCTGTTTTCCATATTTAGATGATATTCTCATAGCATCGGCTAGCACGAACGAGCACGAGGATCATCTGCGGCAGGTATTTGAGCGTCTGCGTGAGCACGGTGTCTTGTTAAATACTAGCAAATGTGTTTTTGGACAGGCTGAGGTTACCTTCTTAGGTCACAAAATTTCCAGCGAAGGCACAACACCGCTACCTGAGAAAATTCAAGCCATCATGAACTTTCCTCGACCTACTAACATCAATGGGCTCCGTCGTTTCTTGGGTATGCTGAATTTTTATAGGCGTTTCCTGCCTCACGCTGCCCAGAAACAGGCACCGCTAAATGGTTTGTTAGCAGGTCACAATCGAAAGAGCTCGGCGAAGATTGACTGGAGTGACGATCTAAACGCAGTTTTCGAGACTTGTAAGGCGAGCCTGGGCGATGCTACCCTCCTCGTACATCCACGCCCTAACGCTGATGTTGCACTTGTCAGCGACGCGTCAGACGTAGCCATCGGTGCTGTCATCCAACAGCGTGTCGGTAACGCGTGGGAGCCACTAGGATTTTTCTCACGAAAACTCAATCCGGCACAGCGTAAGTACAGCCCTTACGACCGTGAGCTACTTGCTATTTACGAAGGGGTTAAGTACTTTCGTCACATGCTCGAGTTAAAGCCATTTATAATTTTCACGGATCACAAGCCAATTGTGTACGCGTTCAGTAAACCTTTGGACAAATGTTCGCCTCGCCAGTTTCGATATCTAGATTTTCTTGGTCAATTTTCCACAGATATTCGTCATATAGCTGGTGAGGATAACGTGGTTGCTGATGCTCTTTCCCGACCTGTTGAAGCGATTAGCAGCAAGGCAATTGATTTCAAGGCGTTAGCTGCCAGCCAGGAAACCGATGCTGAGTTCCAGAAGATACTGAGAACCGGATCGTCATTGCAGCTAAAGAGGTTAGTGATTCCAGGACACGCAGGTGATGTAAGCGTTTACTGTGATACCTCTGGACCCACAGCCCGCCCATATCTAACTGCTGAGTTTCGTCGACAAGCTTTCGACTCGATTCACGGACTAAGTCATCCCAGTGCCAACGCTACTATTAAACTGCTCACTCAAAGATACGTTTGGGCAGGTGTAAAAAAAGATTGCCGTCTCTGGTCGAAGGCTTGTCAACATTGCCAACGATGTAAAGTGTCGAGGCACGTGCACTCGCCTGTTATGTCGTTTGCTACCGAGGCAGAACGCTTTGCTCACGTGCATATTGATTTGGTCGGTCCCCTGCCTATTTCGCGTGGTTTTCAATATTGTTTGACAGCTGTGGACCGCTTTACGAGATGGCCGGAAGTGACGCCAATTTCTGATATTAAAGCAGAAACCGTCACTCACGCTTTCATGTCTGGATGGGTGTCGCGATTTGGATGCCCTAAGCGGATAACCACTGACCGAGGACGACAGTTCATTTCGGACACATTTCAGCGCTTAGCAAAGATGATTGGGGCAGAACATATCCAAACGACCGCCTATCATCCCGCAGCGAATGGCCTTGTGGAACGTTTTCACAGGCAGATGAAGGCTGCCATAAAGTGTCACGCAAGTGAGGATTGGGTCGAAGTCCTGCCGCTGGTTCTCTTGGGAATCAGGACGGCATGGAAAGACGACTTGGCCGCTTCCACCGCGGAATACGTGTACGGTGAGCAATTACGCTTGCCTGGAGATTTCTTCGAATCTTCAGGTAAAGATACCCTGTCCGATTACACTAACTTCCTCACTCGCCTGCAGGTTAAAATGCGTGACCTACAACCTGCGCCGACTGTCCGCCATGGTACACGAAAGGTATTTGTTCACAAAGATTTGGCAACTTCGTCTCATGTCTTTTTGCGCAGCGATGCAGTCCGTAAGCCACTGCAGCCCACTTACACTGGACCATATCGGGTAATTGAGAGAGCTGGCAAGTTTTTTAAGATTGACATTAAGGGCAAGGAAAATAATGTATCGATTGATCGTCTTAAGCCAGCGTACATATTAGATGAGACCAATTACCCGGTATTGTCAAGCCAACCTGTTGTAACGCCATCACCGGCGAAGGTTGAACGAAAAACTCGTTTGGGACGTTCAGTGCGTTTCCCAGATTATTTGTAATCGACCTAAAGGTCTCCGAGGGGGCTGATGTGGCAAAATATTAATTGTGAATGTTTTTGTTATGTTTATTATAAATCATACGAGTGCGCATCGCTCCCGCGGCCGCGCGCTGTGGAATGTTCGCCTAACGGTAACCGACTCGGGCGCCTCCGCGCGTATTCGATTTTACAGAGCTCAACAGTCGATATCACGTTCCGACGCCGAGAGGCTGCGCGCACTCGCTCCGACCGTTCTATTGTTTTACTTACGCGATAGTCATAATCTTTCTTTTTCTTATATTTTCTTGCGCTATGCTATTTTCTTTCCTTCTGTAACGTACTGTACTGTTTCCGTAACCTGTGTCTAAACTAAAATAAACTTTATATGTGTTAATGTGTGGTTATTATTTACGTAACTCACGTAACTACACTCTCTTTCTAGTCGTCTCGCTCTTATCAGAGTGGTCGTGGTCTCGATGATGATGTATTTGTACACGGGTGATCTTCGTCCGCGGTCCTCTCGGGTCGAGTGGCGGCCTTTTTATATTTATATTTAAAAGGAAAAGGAGCTCGATATTATTTAGTTCCGTTCGGCGAATCGATCATTGTGTAAAGCATCTGCTCGTCGGCACTAATGTCGTTTCCGAACGTGCCAATGATAATTCTTCGAACGGATGAATATCTTATTTTCTCGTTTTGTATTCGATATAACGCGGTTAGGGGTGTGTTCCCTATTCTGACATGAGAATTCCGACTTCATAAAATGAAGAGCATATCGATGGCAAAAAGCGAGAACGTAGTAACCGCCACTTGGTCAAAAAAAATTTTTTGCATATTCGGAATCAGCGTATTTTTCTGCGTCGACTGGTCTGGGTCCCATGGCTCTACGACGCTTAGAAAAAACTGGACTACGTTGCAAAACGAATGTATTTTTTTGACGATGCCCACATCTAATTGCTGTAAACACCCAAATAGTAGCAATTTTCTAAACGAGTACATTTACGCTAATTTCGTTCTTCTAGAACGCTATCCGAATAATTGACATCGGACGAATATGCTTACTTTACGTAATCCGTTTATTGGCAGCTACAGACTGGCCATATACTCAGGTGATTGCCCTGCCTGTCTAGCACAACTATTCTTCGCGACTCTTGTCGCGCGACATAGCGCTAACCGTCACCCTCTCACATTACTGCACAGAAAGAGTAAGGCAATTATCTTGCGCGAGCAATAGTCGCTTGTGACAGTTGTGCTAAACGTGCTGGTCAAAAATTTGATTCGATCAGTTACCTGTTTCTGATCCGTTTTCTTTCAATTCGGAGGTCGCGGGTTCGAACCCGGTCCGTACCAATGAGTTTTTCGGAACTTATGTACGGAATGTCATTTGATATTTACCACTCGCTTTTCGGTGAAGGAAAACATCGTGATGAAACCACCTAAGCCCAATAAGGCCTAGTTTCCCCTCTGGGTTGGAAGGTCAGATGGCAGTCGCTTTCGTAAAACTAGTGCTTACGCCACATCTCGGGATTTAGGTAGCCGACCCCGATTGAGAATTCATTCTCAAAAAATGGGACAAAGGCTAGGAGGATGATGATGACCTGTTTCTGATCGTACTAACGTAGGTCGAAATGAAAAATACGCCTAACATTGCATTACGATTATCGACGCACAATCGATTAAGATCCTTTATAAACAAACAGTTCCCGCTATAGTCATGAACACAAAGATAAACCTATGGCAATCAGCTGGCAGACGGGCTTTTTACAGCCGCGTAACCTGCGCCGGTTTATCCCCGCATCAAAGATTCGATTTGGGCCATCACTCGGAATAGGTGCGCGTTTACGATCACCGGTGTTTGTAGCTTCGTGGCCACATCTGATTTGGTAGTATTTGAATTAAGAAGCTATTTTCAGAATCCATATTTGGTATCATAAACAATGAACCGCAGGATAACCAAAGTAAGTAACTCCATGACAGGGCCCGATGAGTAGACCAACTTAGAGTTATAGTTAGTAGGTGTGGCACATCGCTCGAAGAACCTAAGGATACTGCTACAGAAAGAATCTTGAGTGGCAACCACGTAATGGAAGATGCAACGAGAAAAAAGGCCAAACGCTCTTCACAAGGTCGAGGGTTGTTGGATACGAGTGTCGCCAGATCGTTCAAGGTGGAGATCCTTGGGGAGGCCTTAAATCAAATCAAAATAATAGGTGCGTCATTTAAGACCACCGTGTTTGTTACTCCTTGGCTACATCTGCTTTGATGTCACTAGATTTGAATTAAGAAGCTATTTTAAGAATCCATATTGATTCAAATGTTTACGTCAAATTTTTGAGACAATCTTTTATTGCTGACTGTACTTTTGAACTCTAAAATGGTATTGAAAAATTCGCTATAGAGACTCATGATTCCAGGAAAAATCTTCGTGGCAACATGCACATTAATGTTTCTATATAAGTCATCGATTTCAGTCTACATGTATCCTTCGCAATATCATTGTGCGCTCATTAATGTATAAACGTAATGAAATAAATGTTTTCATTCATTCATAACTCCAAAACAGAGATAGCGGGACATCTTACTATATACTCGTATTATTATACTTTCGGGCCTTTCGTTCCTTCTCTTCTCACCTTTCCTTCCCCCGCTAGTCATTAAAATAAATGAACATCAAACATTCGATTTGGCCCTCGCGTCTAGGTGGAGATTTACGATCATCTGTGTTTGCGGCTTCGTAGTCACATCTGCTTTAGCAATCTAGTACTTGTAATACTAGAACATTTTTACGACTGCAAACTTCGGCAGTATACATGTTTTGCGGTAATTTTATAGATTTCGTGTCTATCTATTGGTATGATACTGGCGTACGATCAAAGCATCTGATTTTTATTTGATCCCTACTTCACCTGATGGTTAATAAGAACGCGGTAGGAGATTAGGTCACCGGTGCAATGATAGCAGTTGAAGTTGTTTTACAGACAACATTTTCACAGAATTTTGTTTCGTAGAACTATTACTAGAATATTCATTGGTCGAATATTAATTTCATATAACAATATTTCATATAATTCTTAATTCTTATTTGCTTACTTAAACATTTTTATAGGTAGGTACCTATAAAAATCGCTCCGCCAACTTCGCCGTAGCTCCGGCACTTTATTAGGGAGAGAAGCCCTTCTGCCCTTGCGTACTCCGCTCCGTTCTGTCGTGCTAAGCTAAAAGGCGACCTTTTTGTTTGGAGCTCCATAGCAAAAGGTCGACTTTCACCTTAGCACGGGGCAGTGTTGGTGTTTTGTCACGGTGGGCGAGGGCTGCTCTCCCTCTGCGCCTCCGACTTTACAACAACACTCGAGGGTGCGCTGTGTCGGCACGCGTCCTAACCAGCCCTAGAGAGCCTTAGATTCGCACTTCCGCAGCCTAATAAGGGTAAGAACCAAAAAGTTGGACGAAGTTAAGGGCAGCTAGCTATCCAAAATAGAAAAAGAAGTTCCGTTGTGCGACAAAAAATTACGAAACTTACAATAAGGAACCTTCAAACAGAACCTTAAGGTACGGTTTATTAATGTCGCACAACGGAAACTTTCATACACTTTAATTGAGCGGTAAACTTTTTATTTTATTTTTACTCATATATCGTAATACATATAACCTAACCTGCTCTACTGGTAGGTGCAGTCGCCATCAGACATATCGTAGCATGTAAGGTATTCATAAATACCAGTTTGGTTCGGTAAAATAGGAAAAACTTGTAACGTTGTTCTTTGAAGTGAATATAAGATAAGTAAATGAATATTCTTTATAGTATGAAATTTGGATGAACTGAAAATTTATGAAATATATTTCCTCCACAATGATTATTTGATGAAATATAATTATTTGAAATAAAAATACGAGAATTCTGTCAAACATTGTCTGTTAAACAAATACTTAAGTATAGGAGGGACACCAATACTTAATAATCCATTTATTCCTACTTTATCAAGAAACTATCATCAGATACTAAATAGTCTGAAGTATGTGACGATTTTAACTTAGCTAACATCGATAACTCTTCACAGAAAATAATTTGGTACCTACAAATATGCAGAGCCTAACAAGTAGTGGTTTAGCCCTGGGATAGTACTGTTATCACTAGTAAAATCTTTTATGGCTTTAATATACATATACATACATGAATTATAAAATGTCAATAGCAGTTTGTAAAATAGTTTACCGAAATGCTCAATCCTTCGTTATTCATCTGAAATTCATGTTGAAAAAATACTCGCCTTTCAACACTGTGGATAGTTTTGGATTTATTGTGCGAAAACTGCTTGAAATTTTCGGTTTTTTTTTAATCCTGTCTTTTACTTTGTTTAAATCAGCCACATTCGATATTTTGCATCGTCAGTTACCAAAATGTGCCCTTGCCAGTAAAATAAATTCACAATAATTATGGCGTGAACAAAACAGTAGGTACCTTATCAGGTTATAATAGCCGTTGCGTCTATTTTTACAAAAGGTATAAAAATGATTACAACAAATAAAAATAAAAAGCCGCCTACAGTCCTCCAAATTTTCAACTACGCCTACTCTAACGCCTACTCGCATTGGTTTGCTGTAACTTTTCCCTCGACAACTCCAAAAATAATCCTCTAACAATAGAATAGCCACTGCTAATCTGCTTATAATACCTACTAACCGATCAGTTATATCTTTTACGTTTTTGTAATTTTAAATTTCAAGTAAGTAATGAATGGGTAGTAATATTGTTCTGGCCACTTCTTCTAGACATGACAATTAGTTATACAGGGTGAAATAATATTGACCGTTCAAATTTTGACAGTAGATTCCTTGGCACAAAATAAAAAATACGTGTCTTTTCTTTCAGCATCTTTTAGTACTAAAATAAGACCATGCGTTCGTGGATACCGCGTTAGCGCGCTGTGCGGAAGGCGGCCATAACGCTTTTTGCATTGTATTGGTCCAGATAAGATAGGCGAGCGCACCCCGCCCCCCTCACCGCTAACCCCGAGCGCCACTCAGATAAGGATTATCCACACGTTACTAATTATTTATTCGGACAGTACATTTTATTATGAAAGTATTACCTATGTTTTTTTCTCAGAAATGGCATCCTTTATCGATACCTAATGCCTGGGGAAAATTTTAACGATCAATAATAGGTATGTCACCCTGTAATGTAGATAATTTACCATACATATATAATACTAGCATTAACCCGCGGCTTCGCTCGCGTGCCTATATAATATACATCATCCTACGGGAACAATGCTCTTTTTTTCAGGATTAAAAGTAGGCTATTTGTTAAGTTAGGGTATAATCTGCAATCTGCATTTCCCTCATGCATATCCGTCCAGCCGTTTTAGCGTGAAGAAGTAACAAAACATACACAGACTTTTGCTTTTCTAATATTACTGGGAAATACTTTTTATTTTATCATAACTCCACTTTATCAAATCAAACCGAAAACTCAAGCACTCAAATCAAGCGATCTCAGCTTTTACTGTACCAAATAAAGTTCACTTCAAAATTCATAACTCGAAGTGAAGCTAAGACACCGGGATATGTGTGCATTTTATTTGTATAAAGCTTTTATAATGTCCCGAGCCTCCGCTTATCGATTTGGGATATTCGAGATTGGTTTAATGATTCTAAGCCATGTTCTAAGTTACGTCATGTTCTATTGTAAGATATTGAGGTTCTCTTCGTTGATGACTAAAAAATGTATTATTCTGAGCCAGATAAACGTAATTCAGAATTCTGAAATGACTTATTATCGAAAAGCTTGAATGTATTTATTACGGATGCAGGTATCCCGTCCCAACGCGCCGCCCGCCTATAGGTACCGATTGACGACGATCGAGATGCCACCAAATACTATTTTTTAATCTATTAGGATAACGCGGGTCTCTATCCATACCTCAAAAGCAAAAAAAGAACCCCCTTATAGGATCACGTGTAGCTGTCTTTCAGTCCGTCTGTTACAATTGATTTGCTGCAAAACTACTGGACCGATTAAATAGCAATTTGGCGCAAATGCTTTCAAGAATTTTCATGACCACAAATAAAATTTCAAAATCGGTGGCATTTTCGTAATTAACGTCCCAACAAACCATAAAAATTACACCCGTACTCATATTTAGTCATTTCAACCCCATCGCACCCCAACAGGCGACCCGACCCGATAAACCATAAAAGCATTACCAATGGATTTTCAGACTTTGTCACCACATTTCTCCCTTTTAGGGGTTGAATTAAAAAAAACCTGAAACACGTGTTTACTCATTTATTGTTAGAAATACTCCTGTGAAGTTTCGAATAAAATAGTCTAACTAATCTTGTTTCCTCATACAAACTCTGGAAAAGTTTTGAAAAATCCTTTCTTAGTGCACCGCTTCACCTTATAAGGAACCTATGTGCTAAATTTAAACTCTCTAGAACCAGCGGTTTAGTATTTAGACATTTCAATCCCATCTCACCCCAACAGGGGAGATGGTAACTCACGTTGGATTTTAAAATCGTTGTGGTTTTCGTAATCAGCGACCTGATAAACCATAAAAATAATACCCATGCTGATTTTCAGACTTTGTCACCACATTTCTCCCTTATAGGGGTTGAATTTTCAAAAAACCTGAAACACGTGTTTACTCATTTATCGTTAGAAATACTCATGTAAAGTTTCGAATAAAATAGTCTTACTAATCTTCTTTCCCCATACAAACTTTGGACCCCCATTTCACCCCTTTAGGGGGTGAGTTTTGAAAAATCCTTTCTTAGCGGTTGCCTACGTCATAACATCTAACTGCATGCCAAATTTCAGCCCGATCCGTCCAGTGGTTTGGGCTGTGCGTTGATAGATCACTATGTCAGTCAGTCAGTCACCTTTGAGTTTTATATATATAGATTATTATAATGTAATCATATACCTACATATTCAGTACAAGAAAATCATCTTGTCTTCATCACAATATCTTTGTTTGACAGGTATTCAAATATCAAACGTGATTATTCATACTAATACATACCCGATCCAATCAAAAGCATTCCCCAGAACATCTATTGACTTTCCGACTATGGAGTTCGAGACAAATTCGACGTTATTATTCAATTGTGTACTGGCAAATAAACCAGTGTGTATTGATTTAGAACCCTCGGTTTCACTCGACGTGTCCCAGCCCGATATTTAACGCAAGTAACCGCAGTTACCCCGTTGACCGAGGTTGGGCGAATATTTCATCGAATTTCATTTCATCCAAAACGGTTCAAGTAACATTTAGTTCATGAATTATTGTTTGGTGTTATTTTATTTCATGACCAGATCATTCCAAATTTTATTATTTTATAGAATAACTGTTCTGGGAATATTATTTGGCAAATGATTAATTTTCTATCAATATTAAATAGCAGAATAACAAAAATATTTCGATATCGAGTAGTCGAAAAATCCTAACATTACCTATTTCACCTTAAGGCTGGTCCGACATGGCTTAGGTTAGGTACGACGACGAGCGAAGCGAGGGGGATTGTTAGGTTGAACTGTGACCCAAACGAGCGAGCGAAGCGAGCGAGCTGCGGAGGTCCATATCGAGTGAGAAATAAAACTTCGCTAATCAATACTTTTCACGATTGTTTGTATGTTTTGTATGACGACGATAATTTGTATGTTAATTAAAAATACTGGAAACAATAAACCACAAATCGTTTTCCATGACATAATACAACTATGTAATGAATCATCCGACAAGTAAAAATACACGATTTAAAATTACTTGTAATGATCATTCCACGAGCTGAATTGTCGACGAAATGAAAATACATGAAACGTTGACTTTGAAGTGAAATTCGACAATTCGATGATAAACCATGATAGTGTGAAGAGGAACTTATAGCTACAGAAACTCGTACTTCGGCTAACTTTGCCGAGGTCAACTTCGAAGTTGATCCGAACATGCCTTTTAGAGTCTCGAAAATTCGGAATAATTATGCCACCGCGTGTAGTTGATTATTTGCCTGTATGCATGATATCCATGTTCTCTATTTGAAGTAATCGTTGTGTTACTTTTATTTTTTGTCGCATTCAGATGTTTAATATTATATTTTGATATTTTTTGATCTTTATCTCCTCTTAAACGTTAACTTGTTAACGTCTTGAATAGACCAACATCGATGTAACCGTCCAATAAAGACGAGTTATTGCGAACTTAGCAATATCTTAATGCTGCGTCGAATTGACCTGAATTATTAAAGCAGTACATAATCTCAGAATGTTTGAAACACGAAATGTCTGGAACGTGAGTTGATTACAAGTTAAATAATAACTTGGATAGTTTATGACTTAATACCTATGCATAATGGTATTCTTACCGATTTATATCGTTGGTTTTTTTAAATAAATATTCCATGTTATTGTACATAGAAACAAATTGATGAACCATAATTCTGTCAAGATTTCGTTATTTTAAATGAATATGTATAAAACAAAACATCAAACGATATTTCTACTTTGTGTATTTCGTTGAAATAAAATTGATATATGGGGAATAATTTTTCTGTGAATTATTTTCTGCCAAAGGATATTTGTGACAAGTATGCCTGCAAAACAAGGAAATACCGGTATATCAGGTGTTATACATATTTATGTCCCAATTGACGCGCGCTAGGTCGCTAGGCACTAGGCACTGATAGATATTTATGTCCCAATTCACGCACGCGCGAAGGCAAAATAACGATAATATGAAATAAATACAATTAGAAATGGCTTGAGTTACGGTATCTTTTAAATGTACTGTGTTAAGAGGCTTTATTCCTTGAAAAAAAAACTTCATATTATGACAAATTATGGGCCATTGTTATCTTTTAAATAAATGAATTTAATTTGAATATTGATAATTTCAACCAACTGTTTGAAGTGAATAATGCTTTTCCTTGAGTTCTAGAAAGCAACATAGTTATTTCATGCTTTCATTATGCGCAGTCGAAACTAGTCGAAAGTGAGTTTTGTCAAATTCGAGTCGTTTTTGACACAAATTCACACTGAAGGTTTCAAATACAGTGTAAACTCTATATAACGGCACTCAAGGGACTGCGTATATTTTGACGTTATAGAGAGTTGTCGTTAAATGGAGAGAAGAAAATTCTGTATTAGAAAAATAAAAAGTTTATTTCAGACTAGTGTTAACTAGTTATTATGTACATAAAAAACAATTCTAGAGATAGGCATATTATTCGGGCCCTGTCGGTGAAGCCATGATAGCACAGCTTGATCCAAATCTTCGTATTTAGGTTTCTTTAATTTTTTGAAAGATTTTCCATCCTCCTCTGCTTGTAATTTTTTTTCTTTATTTTTCTATATTGTGGACACGGTAGAGCGACTAAATCCAAAGCGTCTGCCAACATCCCTTATCTTCTCTCCCGCCTCTATTGCGCGTATCAGTAAAACTTTTTCGTCAATACACAGGGATTTTCTCTTACTTGCCATGTTTACAGTTTGAAAGTTTGCGATCAACTAAAAACTATGATAACGTATAGATATCCATGACTCCTACTAACAACAGTTAACAACTCTACACGTGCAAGCAATCCCAAATTGTAAACAAAAGAACGGATTTCTAAGAAAGTTCGATATGTATGATGCCGACAGTCCAGTTTATTACGGGCTAGGATAATAAAGGGACAAAAGAAGGTACACAGCTGCGCAGTTTTTACTAATTTTGGCAACTAAAAAAGTCGTTTTTATTATTTCATTCTTGTCGTTATTGAGAGTGGGTGTAATGCTATATAGAGTGTATCATTGTATGGAAGACAAGCTAAACCAACCAAAGCAGAGTGATTTCGACGCTTTAGGGAGTTTGTCGTTAAATCGAGTGACGTTACATAGAGTTTACACTGTATATATACCAATAACTCGCAATGCCCCTGTCCTAAGTAGTAATATTGATCAAATGTCAAGAAACATGTTTGATCATAGAGAAAAATGTCTTATACAATCAGCATTTTTGAACGGATTAGGAGCCTAAAAGTGACGTGTAAGTTTGTGTAGCAACAGCCTGTCTGGAGGTCAGGTAACATCTTCATTTGGAACGAGGGTCTGACGCCGCCAGGTAACACCTGGAGTTATCTGTTACGAAGTTACAAAGGATTATACATTCTGATAAATATGCTTTACGAACGTGGCAAATCTTAAATAAGAACAAACGAGAAATACGGTACAGTATTCAAGATTTTACTTTACTTCAGCAGCTAAACACAAAAAAGGTTTTACCAGTTATTATGTGAGTTTTACAACTAGTCTTCACAATCGTAATGTTTATAAACAGTAAAATAATTAAGAAGATAATTGAAGGAAAAGCAAACTTAAAATACGCACAAACTTATTTTTTGGTAAATATTCGTAAATAAAACCTCGCACACATTTCTTTTCCGTGCTAAATGAATATCTGCCAATTAGATAATAACCATGTTTCAATCTGGGGAACGGTAGTGCCCCACCAAGACAACAAAACAAAAAGAGGCGCTACCTACCTTTTCTTCCTTCGGCGAACCGTTAAGCCTCATTACTGTTCTTAAAAAATATATATAATTAACACAATGCAACCGAAAGTCGTAGTTTCTGTGAGAATAGCCGGAATGCATTTCAGATATCCTAAGTGACGTCTCGCTAAGCCAGTGAGCGTTTACGCGCAAAATTTTAAATATCAATGTCTATGATTTAGTTTGTATAAATTTTTTGCATACTTTCATTTTTTGTTTTTACTATCTCTACGTACTGTACTTAAATATAAATAATTACACGAGTTCTAAACTTTAGTAGGTATCGATAGCATTGGCGTTTCTATAGCACTGTTTTTACCGCCTTGAACCTATTTAAGTGCGTTAGAACATACTTTCATGTTTTTAAAGAAAAGTAAACCAGCGCTGCTGCGGCTTATTCAGGTATTTTTTTGTCACCACGTCATGTCATTCCATATAATAAACTAATATGGAATTTATTATTCTATGAAGTTATTCGATCAATTTACAATCTACTATGATTACTATGAACATTCATCGTCGCTGCATCAAGATTCTAAGAAATAAGTATTCCGCGGAACGATTATTCTATGAAACGATATAATACCTAGAACATATTTTGTACTACGAAACAAAATTCTATAAAAATGTTCCTAGTATACCAATGGACTGATGCCAATTATGTATCGAAAACGGTCCAACGTGTTTTCTACATGTCCAGCTTAATTGGCAAATACATCACTAGAATGTGCTTCATATACGGCAAACGAATCTCCCAAACGACAAGTGAGGGTAAATTGTTGAAATAGATTGCCTCTCAAATGTTACATAAATTGACGAAAATCACAAAAGCGATCAAATTTTAAAGCCACGGATAACGGTCAGTAAAGCATAAATCCTTAAATTTTCGGTTTATCGTTCACATAAACCATTTTAAAATCAGCACAGTACTGACGGGAAACGCCAGAGATTGGGATAATTTTATTACCGGTGAGTAAAATTTTGTTACTTTTAATGTTAATTTATCATGAATTATATTTTAATGATGCAGGCAAGTAAAATACAAATTTTCAATAACATGGCAAAAAATTGCTGAAACCATAAAAAGACCCGTTAAACCCTTGAAAACAGCTGTTGGTTTCAATCGATTTGATCGATTCATTTGAAGTGTCCCGATCAAGTCACATTTCAAAAAAAACTAACTTAGAACACTGATCATCAGTTATGGAATCACAGACAAACTTAAATATGGACTTAACTTACTAGCCAATGAAGAATCTGGTTTTAAATTAATCAATGATGAAAAAAAAATGTTTATTCCATTATTTTAAATTTAATTAGCGGTTGCCATCATAAAAAAGAACTAGTGAAAACAAAGGCCACAGTAAATGACCGCAACAGGTTTCGGTACAATTTCAATGGTTTAACACTGACATATGTCAAAATTTCAACGGTTTGACATTGACAAGTGCCAACCATTAACAAGTTTTTAAGTTTCGAAGGGGCTTCCGGTCCGTGACTCAAGATGGCCGCATGCGTTTAAGTTTCGTTGTTCGTTATTTATTCATTTTTGTTGTTCAATGTGTAGTATTGATAGCGTATTGTGCAGTGATCTAACGTATGAGTGAATAGCTAATGAAGAATTCAACTTGAAGCGTTCATAGCCCTTCCTGGGTCAAGGCCCGATAGTCCGTGTGTTTTTTTGTAAATCGCTATCACTTTACAAAAAGCACGATTTTCTCAACTCACCGTACAACGTGGTATCAATCCTCTATCTAGTCGCCGAGTGCGATTGGCAACGAGACATTGGCAGTAATGGTCGCTTAACTGTGACCGGTTGCCATTAAAAAAAAAATGAATAGAATAGAAAGTTTCGAAGGCAAAGATCCCTTCAGCCACTATTATTTATTGAGAATTGTTAAATCGACAATTTAAAAAAACATTTTTGAAAAATACAAGGGAAAGTAAAATGAAGGACCTGCAGCTTGTCGCGGACACTATCGAAAAATGTAAGGATTATACCCAACCCTGTTTACTCAACAGGTTGAGTTGGTTCTGTCGCTATGGAGTTGTATCAACACAAGAATATGAACAGAAAATTAACCAATTATAACTTTTCATTTTGCAGAAAGTTACATCATACATTTGGATACGTCCTATTACTTACAATAATAAACTCCAGCCTTTACAAAGAAAACATAATGAAGCGAGACTTGAATGTACAAAGCAGGAGTTTGAAAGAAAAATCTCTACTCAAACTTGAACAAAGACGAGACAACCCTTTACGAGTATAAACTTTACTAGGGATTTTTAATGTTGTTCTTTTAGATCGCAACAGATTGTTACAAAAGTCACACTTTTTCAGTGAGTAAGTAATTGCATTAACTGGACATTCTTAACTTTTGTTCGCAGACGTTAGAAGTTTCTACTTACTTACTTAAGTTACGGCGGTTCTTTACACAACCAAAGCAATATAGTTGGTGATTTATTAATAGAAGTTTATGCAGCTACTACATGATAAATGGCTTTAACGAGTATGCGTTTATAAAACGAGTCGTAGTCGAGTTTCTTAATTAAGATAGACGAGTGTTTAATACCAAATTTTCATAAGACTTTATCTGAATACAATTCATCATATCTATGATTTATTCAGAATACTTAGCTACCAAAAAATATTAAATTTTTACATTATGTTATACAATAAAAACAGAAAAAGTCGTTGCAGGAGGAAATATTATTATTTTATGTGGTTACAAGTAAAGCTGTGTCATTCTCGAGAATGCTTCTGGTGTGTTTATTTGTTTGATGAAATAACAATGAAGAACTCTCGGAAATGGTACAACTCTGTCGCAAGGGACGACAAGAGAATGAGAAAAACCTAACATAAACAACGTTATTACCGGACGGACAAATGTATCAGGATTTTAATTAGCTACAGGACGAGTTCCGCTCGTAAAATGTTTATTAGTCTTTTTCTACGGCTTAGTCTGCGATCTAAAATAAAATCTATTCCAGTGTCACTCCAAACTTTAGGAGGATATGAATCAGCAAGTTATTTTGTCTTTTTTTATTGTATAAGATTTGTTGGAAGAAAATCAACAACCAAATCAAAAAGTCTCTTTTAAGTCTGTTCGAAAACCGACTTGGCCATGCTGCACATAACGTCAGCGACATTTCCAAAAATAGGTATAACTAAAACTGTTTTTGTTAAAAACCTTGTAAGAATAAATTGAACTTTATGTTACCCATTCATGACAACTCTATTTATGAAGTACAACACTAAAACTATAAACCAACTCTGTTCTACTTATCTGTTCTCTGTGGAATTCTCTCAAATTAAACTACGTTAAAAATGATTTTCAGTTATACCTCACGACATGAAGACATACTATTCGTTAACTTCCTGTCAAAAACAAGATCAAGGTTTCGTTTCAGAAGATAATCTATTTCAAAGAACAGTATTGCTTACTACGAGTAAATATGAAGCTTTAATCGTCCCAGCTTCGCCATTTACATACGTCTACGTTCCGTCCCAATATTGGCAAAGACAAACACTTCCACTCCTATTGACTGATTCCTCCTTTGATTGCTCGTCCTTCACGCCCGCCAAATGGGGCTCCAAAAATTTTTAGTTTTGGTTGTCATTTTGGGCATCATCATTACCACTGAAATTTTACAAAAATAATTTTATAATGCCGACGACAGAAACAACAAATAAATGAAACAATAAATCATAAACAACGTGTTACATAATTATACGTCTAGGAATTGCTTTTTATAAAAAACTGTTCATTAAGTTTTGTATGATCCCTTCGCATGGGAGTCAACATATAGTGGGTTGCAGGCCTTCCAGGCGCGGGTGCGCTCTTTTCTTGAAGGTTCGAATATGAAGACTTTAATTCATACTAAAAAAATACAATATAAATTATCTCAAGTGAATGACTAGATATTCCTATTCTTAAAATAAATATCGAGTATCAAAAAGACTACCCTAACTTAAACTAATCTAACATAAAGGACCCCATAATACCAGCAGCATTGCCCCGCTGAATGGCTATGGAAACCTGCTGAACCAGATAGGAGCCAGAGCGGGGATCGCAGCCCCTGTCCCTTACGCGTCGGCCTAGTCCCCTAACTAGATTGCGGGCTTCAAGGCTTCATGGTCCTGCTGTTTTCACAGCGATTGACACAAACCCGTATACTGACTCTATGGCGGGATACTTATTGTGCTTTAACTTCGCAGCATTTGAAGGTCGTATTGGTCCAGACCATACCGCGAACGACATATCACTCAACAAATGATTCATAAGACAAAAATATCAAAGCTATAGAGTAAATGTAAAATTGTAGCATGTAGCCCTTGTATATATATTTCCATCATTATGACGGAACCCGCAGGAAAAGTTTTCCCTTGCCTATTACTTTACTTTGAATCGAGTATCGATGATGTGACAATCGGAAGACTGTCACCTGTCGTTTCGATTGATGGATCGAATGCCAGAACTTGTTGGGTTGCATTCGGCGGTGTTTTGCTATGACTCACATACCAGCCCTTTGTAATAATGATAATAAACAGGACAGTAAACCAAAAGAACGACTTCTCCTTTGGAGTGTGTTAGGAATGCAAACAAAGGCGTTATGATAAAATGCGTAATTAGATAAGAACAGCCAGATAAATAAGAAGATCCTGGCCCATGGCAAAAACAAAAGAACAGGGAAGATACGGTTGACGTATACTTACAAAACTTTGACAATTTAAAATTTAAGTTACTTGAATGGCAATTAATATGACTACATCATGTTAGTACTTACATATCTATATACCGGGTGTTGCCTGTAATATGAGCAATAAATTAAAACACAGATTCTACTCTTGAACCTGAACAACATTTGTTCAGCAACAGCAGCAGCAAAATTTACTTTCTAAAAAAGTACATTTTCAGAATTTCATTATTTCAAACCAATTAAATAGTAATTTCAATGCACTTCTTCTCACATTGACATTCCCTGAGTATTGACATAGCTGTCACTCTATTAATGTCGTACATTTCCCAATGCATTACTTCTTTGTCTAAGCATTATCCAACAAAATATCATTTAATAAACGTTATTTTCAGAAGTTGCTTAAATTTTTTTATTCAGCTTCAAGGGGAAAATCGATGTTTTAATTTATTGCTCCTGGTACAGGCAATACCCGGTATACTCGTGAATATAAATAAAGCGCCCGCTTTGAAAGCTGACTATTGTAAAAAAAATATTGCATCATAATTTATTTTGGGGCAGAAAAATCGATTAATTCTCAAAACCCAGCTTTGTTTAAACTCCCGAGGGCAATTGAGACCTTTGATCGCCCCAAACTTGTCTGATAAAAACGGCTTTGCAAATACTGACAGCAATATTCATCAAAAATTTAAATCTCGAGGGAAATTAAAATGGAAATTTACAGAAAATCAATAGCGTGCAGATGAGTGACAAGTCGGAATCTGAATGCGGAGCGATTGCATTACGTGGATTGAAATTGTGACACAATGGATAACGAATCCACTGAATCGGTAAGTTAGGTACATTTTTTAATGATTCATATCTATATTAACCGGATCTTATTCAACTTTATATGTACAACACGGACGGTAGACATTTCAAATTGATTAAGTAAATTTTGAATAAAGTTGATTTTGGATTTATGTACACGGAATTGGTAAGAACAAAAAGAAAAAAATGCTATTATAGAAAAAATTGCCCAAAGGAACCACCATGACTAACATGTTAAGAAATGTATTCATATATAAGTGAAAGTTTTAGTTGCGTTTATTAAAAATGTGAAAAGATTAAGGAATTGATCGATTCGGTAATATTTTTCAATGGCTTGTATAATTTTTAACCAAATTTTACTTAACTACATTTGAACACTCCTTTATTTTCATTGAATATTTTAAGCATAAAAATTCTCAAATTTTATACCTAGTTATTTTGGTTAAGGAAACTTCGGGGCTCCTGAGAAAATAACCTACACTGTATTTAATTGGTTGTTTGTATATAGCGCAAATTTATTGGTCGTGAAGAGACAATGCATACAATTGTCTACGGTCGCCGAAATAAGCGAAAAAAGAGAGGCAGAGCAGGGCACCACAGAGCTTTGGCTTTGTCTGTTATGAACCAATCTTGGTTATACCACTCTAAACTCAAAGTAGTGACAGACCACCATCAAAGTATTTAGTAATTTTCTATTGAAATATACCATAGTAATCAGGTAAAAGAAAATAATACCAAAAATTATATTAGCAGTATGAACAAATTCCACCCGAGCATTTTTAAAATATGCATTTTATAAAATTACCTTTGTGAAATAAAGTAACGACAGAATTTCCTTGTCGCTTTGAGACATTTTCACTCCAACGAAAATATTGGCTACTAGCTGTGCCCCGCGGTGTTACCCGCTCATCCCACGGGAACACTACATTTATTCGGGATGAAAAGTATCCTATGTCCTTCCCCGGGACTGAAACTATATATATACTAAATTTCATCTAAATCGGTTCAGCGGTTTAAGCGTGAAGAGGTAACAGACAGACAGACAGACAGACAGACAGACACACTTTCGCATTTATAATATTAGTATGGATTCGCCGTAGAAAGAAAAATATATAAGTATTTATTATGACCTGTCAATTAACAAGTCTCTTATAACGCCCGACCGTATTTTCGCGAACAGCAGATTAATGATCGTAACCTCGGCATATCGGGAACCTGAGCTAGCTCAGATGAAAGATCAATAAATATGATTGGTATCGTGAATGGAGAAGAGATGAAATCTAAAAAAAGAAATATTTTTTAAGTTAAAAAAAAATGTAGATTATGTAGCTTAAAAAAATGGTTTAAAGGCCTCTCCCATGGATTTCAAAAACGATATTCAAGCAAGATTGAAGGAGAAAGCAAAGTACCTTTAAATTTTCGGCTACTTTTAAAGAAATCAATAGCTCTGAAAAATCGTGCAATGCATGGTATTTGATTTCCTTTAGCAAAGAATTAATTAGGTAAACGGTACTAAAACCCTAAAGTGCAAACAAAATTCCTCGAATCAGAGCAGTGTTGAAAAAGAGCAGACAATTCGATTTGTGGACGGCCGCGACCCGATAGGATCCGAAACGCAATCGATGCCGCCCAGCGGATTTTATTTCGGATCCATTCGGTGCATAATTTGCGAACATAAAACAAGTAACTAGAATGTAAATTACACCAAAAGAAAATTCCTTGATTATTTTATAAAGCGGTTTACACTCTTGTGAAACTGTCAGGAACGACCCGACATGTTTCGAACTCGTATGGAGCTCTTCATCAGGCAATTACACTTAGGGGACTGACAATTTCACTTGAATGTAAACTGTTTAATAAAATAATTAAATATGTCTCACGAAAGTTTTAGTACTCAATGGAAAAAATTGAATAGTATTCAATCTTTTCTATCAGTAAATAGCCAATATGATCCAATAGAAAACGATATAAAAAAATCCTCGAATCAGGGCACGGTTGAAAAAGCAAACAATTCGATTTGCGGATGGCCACGACCCGGCGAGATCCGTGTTTGAACGTTAATTTAAGCGGATCCGAAACGCAATCGATGCCGCTCAGATCCTTCGTGGTGTCGACTTTCAAACGAATGCAAGCAATCGGTTTTGCAGTCGTTCGTAAAGTAAAAATAGAAATAAAATTACAGAACTTTAAATGAATAAAATATAAATAAATACCGATCTAGAAACGTGTAATAATACATATTAAGCCCACTCTATATAGTCGTAATATTAATCAATTTGTACGTCAAATAGTCGCACCGTCATTTACCTACACACGTCGTCACCGCGTTCCTTAAAAACTAAAAACTAGAACACGTCCTAAATGAAAAGAGTAATTACCTTGAAAATTTGTATCAATTATTCATAATTTATGAACATTTCATGTGCGTGTCTGGTCAACGGTTAAAAAATAACGTATGAGACCCTAAAAACTCGTTGTTTTGTATTCCCCTCTTTTTTTTTTCAAAATTTCAAAACATCAAATCTCTCTTTTCAGGTTGGAAACATACCCGCCATGTGACAGACAGACAGTGGCGGCTTAATAATAAAGTCCCGTTAGAACTTTTTTATATATTAACTATAAATCAGTTATTAAATAGTTATTATTATGAAATTACCTATGCCTCTGTACCTCAGGGGTACCGGTAATTTTATAACGGCTGCACGAGTCACAATCACAAACAATTAAAATATGATGAAGAGGTATCTAATTTGGCTCTTCAATAGAAATTAATTTTCATTGGTATTTAACAGCTCCGTAATTTAACATCGGAGTTCCTGAATGTATTCCCATTTCGCTTTAATTAGCTACGTTGATAAGGCCATAATATTTAATTTTTGTTTTGAAAATTTGATTGCAACGATTTGATTATTTATTACGCAATAACAAAGTGATTACATAGATTGCGTATTCACAATCAGATCAACAAGAAACACCGGAGGAGAGAGGCCATAATTATTTATACATCTTTCTTTGTCTCTTAGTAACAGTCTGACAGCAAATACACAAAAGTAGTATACGAGTATGTGGTACCTACCTAAGTTCGACTGTATTTTTAAATAAAAAAACTTGCCATCTTTTTATTGGTTGGTAGACACCTGCCTACTGAGTCGGCGGTCCCGGGTTCGAATCCCGGCCGGGGCAAATATTTGTGCAAAATATTTGTTCTTGGGTCATGGATGTTATCTATATATGTATTTATATATTATGTCATATCGTCGTCTAGTACCCATAGTACAAGCTTTGCTTAGTTTGGGACTAGGTCGATTTGTGTATGATTGTCCCTTTATATTTATTTATTTATTTATATTATAAATTTTTCAGAGATTTTGACTAAATATTAAAATAGTAAATTAATAAATCTAACACTAATTTAAGAAACCTATATTATAAAATTTATAAAACAATCTAACGTACAACAAGTACGGCTGTAGGTCAAATAGCCAGAGTACAACTACTGACCCAGGAACATAATCTAATTGAACTAAAGAAAAATACACTAAGGTAAGTAAAATTACGAAAGAAAATTTTATGTGATCTACTACAATCTAAGCAGGACCTGGTCCTGCTAAAATAAAAATCTGGAATTGCCACATAAAAAAATAGAATCGATAAAAAGATTCTACCAAAATAAATAAACATTTTCGGAACAGGCTCAGAGAAAATATGACAAATATACCCATAGTACATACTCAATCTCGTAAACATATTACACTTACTGGCGAGTGTCGCACATAACAAATTTCCTGTGATCTTCACAAGCAATATGTATGCAAAAATCATGTAGATCAATAGGACTGAGCATATTTATTTGAGAAGATAAAAATACAAACACAAAATAATATACAGGGGTCAGTAGAATGTATATTTTGTCCGTTCAAATAAAATCAATGTGTTTCTATCAATTTGTCTTTCGTCTGAGTCAATCCTATTTTTGTATTTTTAATACGTATTATATTTTTATAAGTACTGTCTGTCTGTACCTCTTTGTGTATTTGATTTTGTTTTTCTTGACGTACCTATTACAAACGTTATAAATGTGTGATATTTGCAGATAAACATTAGCAAGGATGAATATAGACTTCTAGATGGGGAGGAAGGTCCACACATAAGACACAGAGTCAATTGTTTAAAACTAAAGTAATATGAGACATTGCAAGTTTCATTTGATATGCATATTACATTTAATGGATATAAGATTAATCAAAGTACAATAAAACTAAACCTTAAAAATTAAACTAAATAAGAACACACTAAAATTAAACTAAATCTAAAAATGGCCCCTGCGGCATAGTGCCGAAGATGCTGGCGGCATTTCCTCGCTGAATCGCCAAACTGATTCTTTGAGCGAGGAAACCGCCAGCTCTCCGGTCACCACTAACATTAATAAGCCTCTTCGAGATATCTTTGAAGAGGCTTAATGCGCTGGGGCCCCACGGACCCAGGGTCTCGACGCCAAAAGGTATGAAATTGTACTCAGCGCCGAGACCACTGTACTTATTTCTTTTTATACCTTCGGCCGCTTCTGCCGCTGCTCCGGCCCTAATTGAGGATCGGTGGAGATGTGACGGGGCCAGTGTGTCTACACAGGTTGCATCCCACACTAGCACCCGTCCCTTACTCCACGGAATCAAGGACATTCCGTCCGGTCTCTTGCCATCATCTCTTGAGATGCCGGTCGGCTCTAAAAGGGCCGGCACATTGATTGACGCAAGAGACCGGCGGATGATGTCGTTCAGAGCAGCATGTCTTGAGAAGCGGCCCGCACTGCTCTGGCAGGAGAGTCCGTGGTGACCCAGCCTGTCAACGTCTTTGCCGCAGGGGCATCGGTGTGGGGCGCAGACCGGGACCCCGAGACGGAGACAAACTGTAAGTCGAAGGGTATTGGGTTCTAGAAAAGTTCCAGTACTCACGGAAGGGTGCGCATGGAGCCAGTATCCGGCCTCTTTGGTGCCTACTGCCAGAAGTCTGGCTCGGTCTTCCGTAGAGCACTGGCTAAGGATGGAATCTACGGTCAATTTACACATTAAGTCGTCCCAGCTCCTTTGAGATTTTAAATTTTCCGGATAATTTTGGCTGGGGCAAGCAATTGACCAAGCATTTTTTGCGTCTTCCAAGCCCGCAATCTCATAGTTTGTGGGGAACGCCCTTAGGATTTTACCTATGAGATTAGACGAGCTATGAACTGACGACAAAAAAGCTGGCAAAGCGACACTAGAAATTTTGCGGATCCCTAGCCCACCGTACCGAATGGGAAGAGATCCTTGGGACCAGGACTGCTCGCTTAGCTGAGAATTGAGGACGGATTCTAAATTCATTTTGATCAGGCTATCTATTTGTAACAAAAGATGTTGATGGTTCCAAAGTGGGCAGCAGCGTAGCACATAGGTAAGTTTCGGAACAAAAAGACAATATTTAATAATTGAAAGTGCAAAATGTGGGCTAATTTCAAGCAACCGATGGGAATGATTTTGAAATTTTGAGATAGAATTTTGAACATAGTCAGAAAAACATTCTTCAAAAATAGGGGACCCTAAGAGGCAAAGAGTACTTTTGTCAACAATCTTAATATCAGGCGCAAGCTCGTTAAATTTTTGTTTTAAATCAATAACGTCATAGCGGGAATTTTGAAAGAATAGTTCACACTTGTTGAAATTGAGCTCGAGGCCTATCGTTTTGAATTTATTTTTAATTTCGCGGAAATCGGAAAGTACAGTATTTGCATCGCCCCCTAGAATCCCGTCGTCTAAGTACCAAACATTAAATTTTGAAGCCAAATTTTGAATGATAGGGTTGATGGCTAGACTAAAAATTTCTGGCCCCAAGGGATCACCCTGTTGACAGCCAACTTCAGATGACAACTCACTTGATCGATACATCAACTTTGTTGGATCTGCATAGCAATGGAGGAGATAGTTGTATATTTCCGGAGTGTTGGATTTGATCTCAGACAACAGGGTATCCCTGTTCACCGAATTGAAGGCATTTTTCACGTCTATTTTGAGCAACACTTCGCATTGGCCTTCGTTAAGGTAGGTGCGAAGGGCATGGACAGTGGCCTCACAACCACCTTTAACGCCAAAGCCTAATTGGACCGGTTCAAAAAGAGGTTGTAATTTTGCTATTATGTGTCGAACTGCGATTTTAGAAGCGAGGCGGCGAAGTGTTGTTCCAACAGCAATAGGTCTCACCCCTCCGTCCTTCTTTGTGAGGGCGATGAGGTTTGCTCCATATAAAATCCATACTAATATTATAAATGCGAAAGTGTGTCTGTCTGTCTGTCTGTCTGTCTGTCTGTTACCTCTTCACGCTTAAACCGCTGAACCGATTTAGATGAAATTTGGAATATAGATAGTTTCAGTCCCGGGGAAGGACATAGGATACTTTTCATGCCGAATAAATGTAGTGTTCCCGTGGGATGAGCGGGTAACACCGCGGGGCACAGCTAGTAGGTAATATATCTGGATCGATATTACCAGAGTACATTCGATTTATTAATTGAGTAATGCAACTTATAAGTTGCTCACCTGCATCGCCCACGGAACGCGATGTTAGGTCCTTTAGATGTTGGGGTGAGAGTCCATCCAGGCCAGCGGCAGAACCAGGTTTGAAAGAATTTATTGCATTAATGACGTCATTATTGTTGATTTCGAGGCAGGTCTGGTTTGCCGTTGGAGGGTCGAGAAAGAAAGGAGTTGCTGGAGCTGGGGGATGTTTTGTCTGTAATGCCAGAAGAGTATCAGGATTATCTGGGGATAGCACGTCACTTGAGAAAAGTATCCGGGCGGCGCCTTTGAGATCTCCGTCACTAATTTTGTTTTCTATAGTCCTGAGTTGATTACGGGTGGATGGAGAAGAAACGTCTATGTGTGTATTGTGTGCGGTGGATGGAATGACGTGATATATGCAGTTATTTTTAATTTTTTGTGTGAGAGATATATTCGAGTTGTCTTTTTTTGCGTGAAGAACCAAATATGGAAAGAGAAGGAGATTTTGCCAGACTTGAGTAGAGTTTTTTGAAATACACTTTTCTATTAACTTTGACAAATGAGTAGCAACGGATATTCTGGCGCCGCGAGGGATTCTTTTGACTATTTGTACATTGTTTTTGAGATGACTGAGACGGATATGAAATGGCTGATGAACAATAGGTGATGAGGTATCTAAATTTAAAGGAGTGGCATCTTGGCTGAGACAGTTACGATGCGATTTGGACTTGTGGATGTTTAAACCTTTGGAACTTTTAAAAGACTTTGAACACAAATTGCAGCAAAATGCATTTTTTGACGTGCTATCACCAGATTGGGTCGCAGTCTGCATCCGAATAAGCTAGAAAACATTAAATTACGCACAAAACACTCGAAACACTATAAATAGTTCATATAAAACACAGCATGGTGAAAATTACTTTTACAATGTTTGTTTTGGTTTCCGATGTTGTTGATAGATTTTTTCACACTGCAGTACGCATGTGTTGTTATGCGTGTCAACTTAAAAATAGCGGATTCAACCAATCAGGCTCGGGTATCGGGTGGTCGGTCAGCCGGCGCGTTGCTAAGGGATACAGCAATGTCAGGAGGAAATATAGCGTCCCGTCAGGAGCCGTTGCCATGAAACGTATTCCCGAAAAAGTAATTTATAGTGCACGCATCAAGCCGCCAACATTTGCAGGGCCGCACAGCAGCACTAGCACTCTGCGCTATAGGTTTCAAATCCCAAAAAACAGCGGTCGGTTTTATCATAACAAGCGATTTCTTCCGAAAATATACCTAAAATATCTAGGAGAGAAAAAGCAATGCTATAAAAATCTATTTTATATCAAATTCCTTCGCTTCAAGTTCGAATCGACCGGTGCCTGTTAAAACATTAATAAAGACTGATTTTACATCTAATAATGTAGTTTTATGTTTTCCTGTAAAATTAAAAATAAAACCGTAACGGAAATGCCACAACTTTGAGCGAAAGCGGCAGCGGTATAGGTACGTGTGTCTCGCTCACTTGTTATGCCACCGCGCTCGAATCTCTCGCTCAACCGCTCGCCGCACCGCTGGTCGCGCGAAGTCGTGGTGTCTCCGTAACCGACCTCGATGTTGATTTTATCCGCTCGTTACCGAGGTAAAAAATTCAGGTTTACTTTTGATTGAACGTAAGTAATTAATTGCTGTCAAGAGAATATACAAAGTGGCTGTCGATCTTAATATTATATTTTATGAACTTGTTGTTTTAGTTGGCTAATTTTAGAAATAAGCCTCGAGTGCATAATTATAATACCAAACATTAAATAAGTTACCAGCATAATAAATCTATCTTAAAATCAAAATTTTATGAAGAGGCTTGATTCATATTTAATTTCCCGGATCCTGCAAATTCCGGATTTACGGGCTAAATAATTATACTTTCGTTACAGTCGTAAAATATTTATTAGAGGAATAATGGATGAGGTTAATTAAAAAGGACCTATAGATTTTCGGTGGGCCGTGGCCGGATATCAGAAATAAAAGCTCTATTAAGTTAATCTTGTGAAAGTAAAATATAACTGACCAAAAATCCACCCCCGAAGCGTCACTCGAAAAACTGGGATAGACATTATTTTTTTAAGGAAAAATCAGCCCGAAGATATTATTATCGTGTTTTAACAATACAGTCCTCACTCTTGGTGATCTTGGTAAATAGAGGATAAAAATGATCTTTAGGGAAAATGTCATATCAGCAAAAACTTTTTTTAAAAAGTAAATTTAAGTCAGTTTATCGCTAGAACAATCTCTTCCTAACAATTTTTACGCAGAATCATAAACCAGTGTATTACCTTTTAGCGTTCCGCCTACGACCTTTTTGGGCCATTAAGGTCACTTCTAATGACACCTTAGTTTCTGACAATAAAGCGACAATGCCTTCATATCGAGGGTACGCGATCTGCGGGGCAGGAAAGAGAGCATTAATCAAAATGTTGCTGTCTCATAGCGAGCGGAGCCAAGACTGATGGTTCGAGCTTTGCGTGATGTCGGGGCCATTGGTTAGGATGTTATTGATTGGAGGGACTGCTGACCTAGGACCTAAAGGCACGTATATAAATGATGCTTCTAAATAAACATACGCAGCGATATACTTGAGTAACAAGTTTGTAAAAATATGTATGCCGTGTTTGTGTTCATGTCATCATCATTTTAGCCATAGGACGTCGACTGCTGGACATAAGCCTCCTCAATAGACTTCCATATGGGACGAATAGAAGCGACCCGCATCCAGCGAGTCCCCGCAACCCTAACCAGCCCCTGTAACATAACCGTGACTCGCGACTCATTGTCGCGCGAGATATGTTACCTATATCTCTTTCTGTACAGTACTGTGTGAGAGTGACGGACGATGCTATGTCGTGCGACAACAGTCGCAAAGCATTCTTGCGCTAGACGGACAGGTTGTTCGACGACGCTTCGCTTGCCGGTTTGTAATACGATAGTATTTACGGTCCCCAGCGCTAAACGAGAACAAAAGACCGCAAACATGAGTTTCCGTCTAGCGTTGTGCCGCCGGAGGGAGGAGCGCGTGTGGATGTCACTCTTTTGACCATATCCCGGGGTAATAGGTGCACGAATGATTTGAAACTAGCGGACAGTATGCATCGAAAACCGCGGGATACATTTATGACATCTACCGAAAAAAGTGGGAGCCTCGCCACAGGGGCGATGACACTCCGCCGCTACATGCATGCGTATATGGTTGATGCCTGATTGACAAAGTGTTAATGAGTTGAGATTTTTTTTCTCTTCTGTTCATAAGCGGTATCGCAACGAACCCAGTCAATCCCGTAACTCAACATAATTTGTAATAAGTATAATAAACTCCACAAGTGGCAGGCAAAGGGCTAAAATTTACGGCCTTAGTTGAATTTTTAGCTGTTGTAAAAGAAAGCCGTAAAAGTGAAATTCCTTTGTTCGCCGGAAAATTTAATGTAAATGTATCCACAATGTGCCAGGCGTGTTCCGGAAACCACTCTGTTTTTACGTAATATTGGCTTTTAATTTGGGATTTGCCTGGGCCAAAAAAGAGGCGTGTTGTAAGCCTGTGTATTGTGTATCTGTAAATGTGTCTATAGCCATTTTATCAAGCTCCTAAAGATAATGGTGCAGTGCTTAGAGGGCGAGTTACTAGGTTAAAGGCAACCTTGTATGGAGCTTCATACAAAAAGACCTCGCCTTTTCTCAGCACGGCAGTATGAGCCTATTTTGACTAGTTTTTTGTAACACTTATATTTACGCGGATTGTACACATAGTTGAAACTTATTATAATGGTCTGTCCAGGTCACATGCAGCAGCGTACGAAATGTTACACAGTGGAAATAAATAGGTAAGAAATATATCGCGATGGATTCGTTATTAAGTTTCAATTATAGCTTTCTTTGTCTAAAATGGAACTTGGTCAAAGGGAATTTCAGCATTGATAAAGGGCACTTTTTGTCTCTCTCTACTTGTTCATTGATGATAATCGAAGCAAACACCAGTAACAACCTCTATTGTAGATTGTATTCGTAGATTAAATCTACTCTATTATAAAAGAAAAAAGACAAAGAAAATTCAACGCAAAATGTGTTGATTGCGGGTAGTTTGTTGCTATGCCTTCTACTCTACCCAGTTCGAAAGACAAAAGACGTAATGTTATTCAAACATTTATACATCTACGTCCTTTTTATCCTAGCAGCGCTGCGCTTTGATGCTCTTTATCTGCGAATGTCGACGTTTCCTGCAAACAAAGAGTCACCTCTCTCATTTCCGCCTTAATTATTTGGGTAAGGATGAAGGGGTGCGAAAATAAAAGGTCAATTACGTCTTTCCGTTTTACCGCTGAGTATTCGTACATGACAGCTAACGCATGTTTGGGGTTAAAATGTTTGTTCTTACATTAGTGATGTTTTAGGTTCGCATATCACAAAGATAACAAATTAAAACCAATTAACCTTTACGTGGTCTATAACTAAAGTTCTTTGTTTTTGGAGTGAACCATAATTGTAGCTTTGTAAACACACTGTAAAAGGCTTAACCGCGGCGTGATGTTTATTGGACTAGTTAGCATTTTTATGTAAAAAAAGTACTGAATTTTGTTTGTCGAATCTGCATAGTTTATGACTTTTAGACTGTAAACGGAGAAAAGTTGTATATTTTCGCATTTATTCCCGCAAAGCGCAGCGAGCGTATATAGTTCTTTGCAAATTTGCATTAACACTGTCCTAACTGGTGCATTTCCATACAGGTTAATAAATCAAACATAAGTACATAAATCTTTGCAATTTTAATGTTTAAAACTTCCAGTGCACCGTGAGTTCGATAGAAGCAACAAGTAAAGGAAAATTCACAAATTTCAAATCGTACGTTCGAACCATTTGTGTTTGTACTTTTTTATTTTTCTTTCAATACAAACATGCTTTCATAGAACGTTTTGTTAAAGAGTGATATTTGTGCGACTAGGTAGAATCCTTCCAAACTTGCGCCAAGCCCACACAAAAAATTACGAATATGCTTAAGTAATCGATATCATTATTATAATATAACACACTCTTTCTAAAAAAAAGTTTTGATGATTTTTTTTAAGTCTTTATTAATGAAAAAGGAGTTTCATCAGAAATGATGATGCCACCCGGATCATTTTATTTTTTACTTACCTTCAAATTAAATTATAAATTATTGTACCGCCTATGCGTATTATTATTCGACTCTTTGTCGCGCGACAAATACTACCTGTCACTTTTCTTTCAATACCGTGCGAGCAAGACAGTGACGTTGAGTCGCGCGAAAAGGGAAGTTGCGGCAGGATATGCTAGCCCCGCTGGCGTCGCAATAAAAGTCCATAGGCGGCGGTAACTGCTTAGCATCAGGCGGGCCGCATGCTTGGTTGTCACCGTCATAGTATATAAATAAATAATTAATATCATTACGACGACGACGCGTTTGGCTCGGTTTGTAGACACCTGCCTACTGAGCCGGCGGTCCCGGGTTCGCATCCCGGCCGGGGCAAATATTTGTGTGATGAACTCGAATATTTGTGCTTGGGTCATGGTTGTTTTTATGTATTTAAGTATATATTTATCTATATAAGTATGTATATCGTCGTCTAGTACCCATAACACTAAGCCTTCTCCGGCTTAATTTGGGACTAGATCAATTTGTGTGAGGTTGTCCGATATTTATTTATTATAACTCATAGCTCTTTAACTCTTGTACAGTGGTTCACTGGCAGTACCTATTACAGCCAAAATCTAACAAAATTGTATAGAAATAACGTTAACTGTCACACACAAAGCGTAGGTCGTCGCCTATGAAAGAGCAACTGCGTAACACAATTTGGCAGGATTCATCCAATCGGATTAAACCGGTGACGTTGTAACTCGGATATGCAGAACAAATACAAATATTCGGAAATACAAAGGTTCGAATCCTAGCAAGGACAAATATATTTTGTTTCTGGGTCATGGATGGTTTCTATTTATTTAAGTATGTATAGGGCATTATGTATAGTTAAATACCCATAGCATAAGCATAGTAATATAGCATTGCTTGGTTAAGGGCTAGATCGATTTTTGTAAGATTATTTATTTGTTATTGTTTATTTTCACTTTATTATTAACGATTAAAATAATTTATGTATGTATTGATACGCTATTTTTTATATGCCAAATGGATAACAAAGCTTACTAGGGCAAACATATATTTCCCTACTAACTTAAGTAGGCAAATAAATATTTGCCGACATCTTAAGCCTAGAATATCCGAGAGAGGCTCAGCCCGGCACGTCTGATACTGACGCGACATGACACGACCCTCGCGGATTTGATTAATTCAACTTGTACCGAAAATGTTAGCTTTCGATAAGAAAGATCAAGTTGATTTTTATTCCTACTCGTTCGGCTTAAAAAACGGTGACTAAAATTCGCCTTTTCATAAACAAAAAAGATAGAAGTTAAGAAGGCTCACTACTATACCACCCACTACAATATTTGACGACGCGGTTGGCGCAGTTTGTAAGCACCTGCCTACTGAGCCGGCGATTACGGGTTCGAATCCTGGCCGGGGCAAATATTTGTGTGATGAACTCGAATATTTGAGTCATGGTTGATCTATGTGAGTCATTTTCAAAAAACTTGCACATAGTTAAAGGCTTAATAAAAAACAAAATTACGATCGCTTCTTTTGTGTTACGAAAGTTACTCATACAAAATATATGGGTAACTATCGTTACACAAAGGAATCAATTAAGTTTTGTTTTAATTAAAACCCTTGATTATGTACCTTAAAAATGACTCATGTATTGCTATACTTGGTGGAGGTGCGGTAAAACTCAGTGGTGGTTAAAATAAAGATCAGGATTTGATTTTGTATTCATAGTTCATAGTTCAATCCCGAATGTCCGGCTCTCTTGGTGAGTGACAGAGACGGGCATAATTCCAATATTCAAATAGATTTGTAGTATAAAATCTTATCTGCCAGCTCTGCTGTCATCTGCCAATGAGTTCCTTATAGTATTTAAGTATATATGTGGGAATGGGGCAGGGAAAACGCGCAAGATGGTCTTAACGTCTTTTATTTACATTATATACATCTTTATATACAAATCTTCATCCATCCACTAAATCATTTTATCGTCTGACACTCTCTGTCATACGTCAAATCAAACACATTCCTTATTTCATACTATTAACTAGCATTAATCGTCTATCAGCCGGCTCCTTATATTCTACCAGCTTCAATCCCACACTCGGCCCTCCTGCACTCATGTCTGTCCTCAGACATGCATCGTCTAGCATCCTTTCTTCGTCATCACCATCTATATCATCTCATTTACGTCTTCATAATCACCGTCTACCGTCACATTATATTTACATCGTCGAAAGGAAACAAAATACACAAAACACGTAACACTACTCTGGCTTTTCCTTCTTGTGCTTGGGTGTCCACTTCTTCCGTCTCATCGTCTTCGTCGTTCCAATCCATCAACTGCGTCGTACCATTCCAATCGTCGTTCCTTCTCTACGTCTTAACCATTCCTTTCCATCTTCGTCATCATCGTCGTCTTTCAACTCATTAACCTCGTGGTTCAGGTCCTTTATTAAATTGTTCACAATTGTAAGCACGTCGTCATTTTGTTACGTCCTTGATATTTTCCTTTGTCGTTTGCGTTCTACGTTTCATCCTGGCCCCATCCCGGACGAGCCCCCAAAATTGTGGGAATGGGGCAGGGAAAACGCACAAGATGGTCTTAACGTCTTTTATTTACATTATATACATAATGTAAATAAAATGGCTCCTTATATTCTACCAGCATCAATCCCACATATAATTATCTATATAAGTATGTATATCGTCGTCTAGTACCCATAAGAGACTATATAGATCTGTGTGAGGTTGTCTGATATTTTTTATATTTATTTAATGATTCATACCATTAAATTTTAAACGGCAAAACACATCTATCAACTCTGTAACGAATATCTCTGCCTCGGCACAGGCTAACGACACGTGGACAACATGCTCTCAACGCGCTTACATCGAGGGGCGGGAATACCGCGCGTGGATCCCGCGCTTATAAAATCAACTGCACCGAGTGCTATATGAAGCATTGAAAAATACGTCACTTTTTGACAATTAAACGCAAGGTAAAAGACATCTTGTAAGAGGCAAGACCTCAATATCTAGTATGTAAGTGTAAGTGAAATGCCACTTTACACACATAACTTAAATTGAAATGTTATTTCAATTTCAATTTTTGTTGGTTATGGCTCCATCGATATCGTCGTTGATTCCGCCAATGTCAATGTTATTTCAATTGAGTTGGTATTTAGATCAGATTGCTCATACGTCAGTTTGACAGCTCACTTAAGTATGGGATTTGCCAGTTAATATTGGCAACTCAAATATGATTTGGAAGACACGTCAAAGGACAAATTTAGCGATAATAATACAATTCAAATATTATTATATTTGGCACAGTCAACTAACGAATAATAGGTATTATAATGTTTTCACTATATCATTTTTAAGTGCACAGTGGAATTGCAGCCCTGTAAGCCTCTTCGCAAGCGCGTCATCAGCCCGGCGTGGCCGCGCTGTGCAAGTGTGCACAGCGTATAAAAAGTATTGTATGTAATAGTTACACAATTAATTCTTAAAATCTCGTGCCTTACTTAGGCCACTCGGCAAGCCTCGTGACCTAAGCGCGGTACTCGACTTTAAGAACCTTCATTGTGCAACGATTCCATAAAATACTATTAGTGTACCTGTGAAAGAAAATAAAAGATAAGATCTCGCTTATGTAATCAACTAATCACAAGCACCAGCATATCTTGCCGCGAGTTCGATTGTCGCACGACTCAGCGTCGACTCTCTTTCGCACAGTATTGAGAGGAAAGTGACAGGTAATATATCTCGCGCGAGAAAGAGTCGCGAGTCACAGTTGTGCTAGGTGCTGTACCCTTACCCTGAGTTGACAGTGACAGTAGGTACTCGCTAGCGGCTCCTTAAATGACTTGTATGGAGAATTGTAGTTCTACAAAGTAACCGCTAGGGGCGATGTACTATTCTCAATTTAATCGTTTACGCAGTCGCTAGCGAGTATCGTCATTTTAACTTATGGTAAGGGTTGCGGATTACACCTTTACAGTCAAGTGCACGGAGTTATTTGAGTTACGGTGCGTTCATTAGGTACGTACATTCACAGTAAAAGTATAATACAAATACTTTACAGCTTTCTAAATTTCGTCTGGATGGTATGAATAATTTGAACGTAATAATAGCCCCAGATCAACGAAAAATAACTTTTTTTTGATAAATTTCACTAGCGAAACCGAAATATCCCAAGACCCGGACGTACTCGTAATGATGCTGTTTAGTTTCAACTTTCAAATCCATCGTCAAATTCACGATACATACCAGTTGGATAGTGCTAAACTATTTATTTGCTGTACTCCCAAATTCATTAACTACTTCAAAAAGAGGAGGTTTTCAATTGAATCACATTTTTTTCTCGTTAATGTTTGTTTTCTTATAATTCATTTTTTTATATATTTGAATAATTAATTTTTAATTTTTCGTCCTTTTGACGATTTCGCTGTTTTTCTTTGAGTAAATCGTTCAGGAAACAGCATTTTCTACGAAATATTACCTATGTTTTCTCGTTGAAGTAGTTTCATTCGAGAAAAAAAAAAGTTATACCTAAAGGCGTATAGATAAGATTTAAGTAGAAAATTTTGTAAACTTTGTCCGTCACCGTATTATTTCATTTTTATTAAAAAATACATTTGTCTAGGCAAATGACATAGACCGATATCAAAACTATTTATTTAAACTTAAATTACTGCATTTTTATTTTATATGTGACAGATAGATCAGAGTGCTCTCTAAGCTCGAGATGAACTGTGAAAGTGCTAGACGACTTAGATTTTAATAATAATCACGTAAACCTGACCACTAATCCTGAAAGAAACAGAAACTTAACTCAAAATATGAACTGACTAAGTAATTAAAAACGCGACTATGTCATTGTCAGGTACTCCACCGTAAATGACGACGCCACCAGGTGACGGCCATAAACCACCTCTAAACCCATTACGCCTGTTTTACGACTTATAAAACATGCAAAATACGGAGCAAGTCACGAGTCAAGACGTTTTTTGTCATCGTTAAGTTAAATTAGCCATACACCCCCAATATGGAGTCGAAAGCGTGACTGTCGTTTTATGACTCTTTATATTTGGCTGCGGATTGAGTATGTTAAAGCTGCTGTGTGGCTATGCCATGTGCTGGCGTTTCTGGAGCCAACCGGCATCGCCAGAGACGATGGCAAGAGATCCGATGGGATGACTTTGATTCCATGGAGATTGTGAAGGACGCTAGTATGGGACGCTTCCTGTGTGGTCACTCTCTAGCTCCTTCCCATCTCCATGTTGCAGTGGTTAAGCAACTGCAAGGGTAAATATTTGTGTGATGAACTCGAGTATACAAATAACATCCATGATGCCTGGGTCATGGATGTTATTTGTATTTAAGTATGTATTTATCTATATATGTATGTTTATAATCGTCTAGTGTCCATGACACAAGCCTACTAGAGCTTACTGTGGGACTAGATTGATTTGTGTGAGGTTGTCCGATATTTATGCATTATTATTCTTGTAAGCCAAGTGTGGCGGCCGAAGCCGTCGAAAAATTAAAGGAACACGAATACAAGGGTCTCAGGTCTGAATATGTTTTTTTCCGTTTGGGGTTGAGACTCTCGGTCCATGGGACTTAGTGCTCGCCAGCTCTTCATGCAAATTGCAAAAAGACTGGTTGACATCACGGGGTACCGAAGAGCTGGCAGCTGCCTCGCTCAACGTATAAGCGATGCTATTCATCGAGGAAATGCTGCCAGCTGCGGAACTATGCCAAAGGGGCTCAATTTCTCAATTTTTTTTAATATATAGTTTACTGTTGTAGCAAATATTTTAGTTAGTTAAGTGTTTAGTCGGGGACCTCTCACCTCTCCAGCGTTTAGTAATTATTTTTGGTTTTTGTTAGTTTTGTATTTTAATTATTGCAAATGTATAGTTTTCAGATTTTTCCCAATACTTTGAGTACTTGCCAAGTTTTGTAGTTCTAGGTCAACAGAAAATACCCAATAATTGTAAATATATATTATTTTGCGGTATAAACAGCCGTGTCCTTTTTTACGTTAACATAGAATTCTCATTTTTTCACAGCTTCAATGAACCTGACTATGGTTTTAAGTACAACTCGATACTTCCCGAGATAAGACAGACAAAAGGACGCACGGCGGGCAACAAAGTGATTCTAAAAGTGTTCAGTTTTTTTCCTTTTGAGGTACGGAACCCTAAAAAAGACGAACTACTAACTTTTATGTCGGTTAAGAATGAAATAAAATAAATTGAAATCTCCATAAACCTTAATAGATTAATATAGGCTGATAGGGTCGTAAAAAGTCTAGTGTCATTCCAAAGTGGCTTAAATTGTTACTTAGAATGCGATCATATTCCCGAGGCAACAGATATCCTGTTTCGGACAAGTTATTTATATTCTAACAAGCAATTTATTTATTGAACTCACACTTTTAGGATTCTTTTAGATTTCATCGTCTAGTACCCATAATACAAGCTTTGCTTAGTTTGGAACTAGGTCGATTTGTGTAAGATTGCCCCTATTTATTTAAAGGATCCGAAAATTCTAAGCTATCTGTCTATCTGTCCTTGATAAACCTACATCCATGAGCCCTCTAAAGTGATAGGCATAGTTGTAAAGTTTAAACTGTGATGACTACTTGTAGGCCCCTTGTAAAGGTTAAAAATAATACAGTGCCTTTGTTTAAAACTCTTTTATCTAAATGGATAATTACCCTCCTCAGCGGGCGTGTGATGGTTGCTTTTATCACGCGATAAATAAGTGACAGAGCATCTGTCACGTTTTGACAAAATGCGAATAAAATATTAAATGAAATGAAATATGAAATTTTCTTCGGTTTCCGCGACTGTCACACATTTAAATAAAACAATTTAAACGGATTATATCGCGTATTTTAATTATTTGAGCCTCCCTGACGTTTCAGTACCTTTACAGATACCGTTGCCGCACCCTTTACAGATACCGCAGTCAACCTTTGACAACGGTATCTGTAAAGGTACTGAAACGTCAGGGAGGCTCAAATAATTAATATACGCGATATAATCCGTTTAAATTGTTTTATTTAAATGAAATATGAATTGAAATTAAATGAAATATGAAATGAAATGTAATATGAAATGAAATGAAATATGAATTGAAATGAAATGAAATATGAAATGAAATTTAATATGAAAAGAAATGAAATGAAATGAAATATGAAATGAAATATAAAATGAAATATGAAATGAAATATGAACTGAAATGAAATATGAACTGAAATGAAATATGAACTGAAATGAAATATGAACTGAAATGAAATATGAACTGAAATGAAATATGAACTGAAATGAAATATGAACTGAAATGAAATATGAAATGAAATGAAATGAAATATGAAATTAAATGAAAAATGAAATGAAATGAAATATGAAACGAAATGAAATATGAAATGAAATTAAATATGAAATGAAATGAAATATAAAATGAAATACCTATGAAATTACATATGAAATGAAATATGAAATTACATATGAAATGAAATATGAAATTACATATGAAATGAAATATGAAATGAAATATGAAATGAAATATGAAATGAAATATGAAATGAAATATGAAATGAAATATGAAATGAAATATGAAATGAAATATGAAATGAAATATGAAATGAAATATGAAATGAAATATGAAATGAAATATGAAATGAAATATGAAATGAAATATGAAATGAAATATGAAATGAAATATGAAATGAAATATGAAATGAAATATGAAATGAAATATGAAATGAAATATGAAATGAAATATGAAATGAAATATGAAATGAAATATGAAATGAAATATGAAATGAAATATGAAATGAAATATGAAATGAAATATGAAATGAAATATGAAATGAAATATGAAATGAAATATGAAATGAAATATGAAATGAAATATGAAATGAAATATGAAATGAAATATGAAATGAAATATGAAATGAAATATGAAATGAAATATGAAATGAAATATGAAATGAAATGAATATGAAATGAAATGAAACGAAATAATTTTATTCAGTAAGTAGGTAAGCCACAAGGGCAGTTTTACAAGTCAGATTGTGAATCTACCGGCATATCGCAAGAGGAGACCGCTGTTGAACTGAATTATATTTTCGTAAATAATACTTAAAACAATGACATCACATTAGTGTTATAATTAATTATTACATGCGTACACGTAAAGGATATATATAGATACTCCAAATCAATGTTAGGTAGGCATATTAAAATAAAATTGTAACGATCAATTTAAAATATTAAATTTACCCAGAGTGTGCGTGACAGATGCTTTATCACTTATTTATCACGTGATAAACGCAACCATCATAGGCCCCCTGATAGCTGTCTGACCACGTAGTATAGTAGTATTCTTATAGTTTGTGTGTCTGACAAACTAGTCTCGGGTTTAGCAATAACTCCAAGTACAAGCACCGCCGCAAGTCCATCACTTAAAAATATAATTACATTATTTTGTCGTCAGCCTTTAACGTCGAATTCAAGCTCAGTTTACGACGCGATAACATGTCGCTTATCAAAGATTTAATAAACGCAGACAATGGCCTGGTGACGGGTCTATCTAAATTATTTAAACACTTCCTCAACTTTGCCTCCTCTTGAGACTACTTCGAAATAACTTCAGAGGTTTAAGGAAGTATTCCTCTTGAAATTTCACGTTTTATCGCTATTTATTACGTGTCAAACCGGAACTTTCCATGTAATTCAGTTATGAACATTTTACAAAAATAAAATTTCCGAAGTTCAGTCGGTACTGCTGGGAGCATAGTAACTGCGTACTTAAATTGTTTGGTTAAGTTTGGGATATGTGAGAGTTGGAATTTAAATCAAACTTCCGAAATATTATCAATATTTATTTTCCAATTTGAACTTTCCGGCACCCAATAATATGCAAAAATAAAACTTATGCTAATCCTTTAAGCAAAGAATACTAAGGGGACTCCCACCCCGGAGCGGATTTTTGATTGGGATATTTTCAAGTCCCGACATCAATAATTGAAATCTTCGCGCTAACAAATATATTGAAACCCGTGCCCGAGCTACCGTGTCACCTAAAGAAAGACGGATTGTAAAATATCTTAGGGAATATCATAATATACCTTAATTATGACATGTAAACATCTGTTGTTGCAATCAATTGCGACTACAGATTTTTACGAAACAACAACAGGTTGTTATTATTATTATAGGTAGATAATTTTTATTTTTATTACGATCATAGTATAAATATATTTAAATTTTCTTAGTGCAATTTATACTGACATTGTATATTAGCAAGATATTAGTATGAAATAAATAAATCTAATGTATCGAAATAGTAGATTACACTCGTGCACTCGCAAACCGCTTCTACCCTAAAACAGTGTACCGTATTCGAGAAAATAATATACGTAACCATAATGAACGAATGTGTAACGAGTCAACATAAACTAGTGGTTCTGTAATCTGTGGGCTGTAGACCTCGCAATTTACTTTCGAAATGGCGTATAAGTTTTTTTACCTTTGCAACAGCTAACAGCCATTTTGGAAAAAAAAAAAGAAAACTAAATTGTCAAAAAAGCTTCATACTTCATTATCGAACGTATTCACAAAATTATACGAGAGTCGATTAAGAAATGCGACCTGTACGCGAGATCATCCGTAAATCCGGGCAGTCCGTGAGCGCTCTGATTCCGATTCAGATTTGGGTGAAAACTGACAGGTTCTTATCTGGATCGCATAAGAGCGAGCGAGACAGGTATAAAACGCGAATAGCATTCTGACAGCTCACACACTGTATTACGAAAGATTTTTTCCGAAGCTGATTGGAGACGCGTCTTGGTCCGCTCGCTCAGTCTATCCACTGCAAGGTCCTTACTATAAAATAGGTCATCAATTCATCATCATCATCATATTATATTTAAGAGGCTCTTGTCGGTGGAGTATTTCCAGCTCGTGTTACACTCCGTTTCTTTATATGATGAAGCGTTAATTTTTTGCTTTTATTTGCTTCATATATGTCCATCTCGGTCTTCCCCTTTTCCTTTTCCCTTCTACTTTTCCTTTTATGACGTATGACATGACCTAATATCTTCCCTCACCTATTAAATAGGTAGGTAAACTAAAACCTAGCAGGAAATATTGTTAAAGAACGGTAACTAGGGATACCTAAGCTTAATTAACAAGGCCATGTTTCTTATCAAGTTTTTGTTCCGAAAGGTTTATAACTGAGCTCTAATAGGCGACATCTTCCTCTTGAAATAACAAGCAACAGACTCGATAACAATGACAAGGTTCTGCCGGAGAAAGTGTCTTATAAATTGTTTATATTTTTTCTTCATCCAGTGAAAAATCTTAAGTTAAAACTGGGCATAGAGATAGGTTTCAAATTCATCTTATATCCTCAGGCAACTGTTAGCCATAGATATATAAATCGCTTAATAAATTAAAAACAATTAATTACACCTAATGTACGACGTCACGGCAGACCACGCCGAAGATGGCGGGACGACCTAGACACATTCCGAAAGGATTGGTCCGTTGCTGCCTTGATCAGAGACGACTGGAAGAAAGGGAGGGAGGCCTTTGCCCTGCAGTGGGACAGTACAGGCTAAAAATTAATAAATAATAAATTAATTACACATATAATTACACAACTAGGACCATTATTCGAGTGTCAATCGCCAAACGTCAGATCGCCATTAGATATCAGCACCCCTACAATGAGTTAACGTGACCGTACTCGCGAGCGATAGCGTAAACAATGTATAGTACTCCTAGCGGTTACTTTATAGAACTACAATTTTCGCTAGCGTATACGGTTACTGTAAATTCACGGTAAGGGTACAGTCATCTCTCTGGTTTCTCGCCTTTGAACTGTCGTTAAAACGTGATGAGCTGCAAGGGACACATCTCATCTCAATTTTTGAAATACGAAGGCGATAATTATTGTCAAAAATGCTATTCCTACAACTGATCGTGATTGACATCTAGGCTTCATTTCATTTCAGCGATGTGTTACGCAAGTCCGTGGTGTTGGGTAATCAAACGCGGAAACGCCGGAACAAACACCTTTCATCAAGTGGATCGCGCCCAGAAAATATGTTGACTTTTTCCCACTAGAAGCTGTTAGCGTACAGAAATGTTCATGACATTTGACTTTTTAGCCGAACTTCTGCCACCTACTTCGGTATAATCGTCGTCTAGTACCCATAGTACAAGCTTTGCTTAGTTTGGGTCTAGGTCGATTTGTGTAAGATTGTCCCTTAGTATTTATTTATTTATTTTATAATAAAACTCGAAAATTATATGAAAGTACGACCAGCGCCACTCACATTTTCTTTTGTTTCGTATGAGCATTAATTATATTACAATGTAATCTCATAATCTTTATCATTCCCTGCCTTTATCCCATTTATTTAGGGTTGGCACACCATGTTTTATTACAGTGATATATTTTTGCGGTCGGATTTAAACCAATTGTGATATACGAATAGTTGTAAAAACAAAGATGGTTATAAGATTATTTATGCCAATTACGGTACAGAAAAAGTAGGGTTACTTGACCAAAGTTACGGACATTTTGTAGTATTTAATAATCTACCGAATATAAAATGGACTTTCGGTCGGACATCACTAACCGACGAAGTTGCACTTAGGCGCGAGCCACACAGAAAAAAAAAAAAAAAAAAAACATGAATTTTATACAAAATGTATCGTATTATACAGCGCAACGGAGATGCATCCTCGTCCCGTCTTTTCTATTTGTACGTGTTAGTGAGCAGTAGGACTGTATGATGTTTAAATTTAGAGGAGGATGATGGAAGCACTGTAGAAATAAAGATATTAATTTAATAATTAAAAATATGAGATAAAACAACTTTTTGACGACAAATAATATAAAAGCTGTCAATATAAAATATTTACAAAAGAGGTGGCATTTCAGCCAGTCGCCAACTGTATTTGTCCAGACTGTGCCCCGTCCGCGACGCGTCCTACGTTTTTTTCTGTGTGGCTTGCGCCTTATATAACTGGATATCTGCAGTTCGAGTGGGTTTTATTGGATTTTATAAATTTAATGTTCCAATCGCAAGAGGTTTTGCGTGAATTGTTTCATTGGAACTTTAAGTGATTTCTTGAGCACATTTATTGGATTCAATATTGCAAGGATAAGATTAATAACATGAAATTGGTATTGTTAACTAAGTCGTTATAAACTTATGAGACACTTCAACTTTATTTATTTTATTTTTATTTATTTTATTTATTTAAGGATTACCAACAGATAACACATCAGACTATAACATAGTAAAAGTACACAAATGACAAACAGGATGCTTATCCAATTATAGGTAACCACGGCTAACATTTGGGTTCTTTAAAGAATAAAATTACTAAAGATTAAAACTTGGGAGCAACATATAATCGACTGACTTCTAATACTGTGATTAAAAATCTTGAAGTTGTAGTTTATTTTATTGATTCGAATTCAATTTTATTGCTATTTAAGGTACCTACTTAAAGCTTTTCACATCGGTCTTACCAAAGGTGACTTTTGGTAAGGGATGTCAAATCCGACAAATGGACGAGTTATTCTTTCTCGTCTTGAAGAAATTCAAGTTAAATTATTAAAATATGGCATTAAGGTCGCCTTTTGTACGAGAAGTTCTCTCTTTTGTGCAATAAAGATTAAATAAATATATAAAATGTATACGAAACGTATGCTGGTGAAAAAATTCGAAGTAACCATGCTGTAAGACGTATTAACGATTCTGTGTTATTCAGCCGATTTATAGCACTAACTGAGCTGATCGCTAGTGCGTCGCTAGCTACCAAATCATATAAGTGTATGGAATCTAACTCACTTAGCAACGCTTTATACAACAAAAAAATAGGAATATGCAGTCTTTTGTTTTGCGGTAACATAATTAATTCCATCTTCATGTTCTGAGCTCACTGCCACTCGAACTTGAAACTTTTGACTCGAACTGTTAAAAATTCAGAAGATCGGTTCAGAAGTTTGCATGAAGCCTGTCCCGGAGGTCTGCCTGACCTCCAAGCAAAAGGCCTTAAGTTTACCAACATGCCAAAGTCTGCCAGACTTTTCTTCTTTTGATCTGCTATGTTTCTCGCTCGACTTGGGTTGTACAGTTTGATGTTAGTCTTCTTGTGCATGTTACGACATAAATAAATAAATAAAATAAAAATAAAAAAGCCTTTATTCTATTACCTTGACATTACATTACATATAAACTACTTGTCCTTAATTTACTAGGTAAAAGTCGCCTCTGCGGCGTAGGCCTCCCCCATTTCCCTCCACAGCCGTCTATCTCGTGCTTTTTGCATCCAGTCTGGCCCAACCTTTTTTGAGAAGACATCGCGCCACCTTTTCCTTTGGCGTCCGCATTTCCTTTTCCGTCCTCTTGGTGTCCATTCGGTGACTTTTCTGGTCCATCTGGTTGGATCCATTCTGCATACGCGCCCAGCCCAGCTCCATCTCAGTATTCTCACTCTTTCCAAGATGTCGGTTAATTTAGTTCTGGTTCTTATGCTTTTATTAGTTTGCCTGTCAGAAATTCGAATACCGAGCATGCTTCTCTCCATCCTTCGTGGAAAAACTGCTAGTTTGTTTTCCTCCTCTTTTTTGAGAGCCCAGGTTTGGCAACCGTATGTGACACATGGGAGAATAGCAACTTCATAGAGCTTCTTCTTTAAACTTATATTAATTTCCTTATTCTTCATAATCTCTTTGTAATTCCAGTATTTTTTCCAACCTAACGCGATCCTTCTTCTAATTTCTCTTCCAGTGCAATCATCAAATGACACCAGCTGTCCCAAGTACGGGTATTCATCCACGTAGCAGCCATTTGTTATAATTTGGGTTTTTGAAGTGTTGATAGATAATCCCACTTTTTGGCTTTCGCATGTCAACTCGCTTACCATTTTTTCCAAATCCTGCGGGCTGTGGGCGAAAACCACTATGTCATCTGCGAACCGGAGGTGGCTAAGATATTCACCATCTATTCTAAGTCCTTGTTCGTCCCAATTCAGTTTCCTAAAAACTGATTCTAATACCGCAGCAAATAACTTAGGTGATAGTGGATCACCCTGCCTTACACCTTTCCCCACGACAAACTCTTCCCCTTCTCTTTCCAGTCTTATTTTTGCTCTACTTTTTGAGTATATATTGTGAAGTAAATGTACATACGTCGGACTTATATCTTGCTGTAGAAGCGACTTCCATATTGCAGTGTGGTAGAGTGAATCGAAAGCTTTTTTGTAATCGATAAAGCACATATTCATTCCGTATTCTTTGGCCTTTTCAATTATTTGTTTCACTACTTGTAAGTGATCAATAGTGCAAAAATGTTTACGAAATCCTGCTTGTTCACGAGGCTGGTTCATATCCAGTGTGTTTGTCATTCTGTTTAAAATTATTTTTGAGAATATCTTATATACATTTGTCATAAGACTTATAGGCCGGTAATTACTTAAATCGCTTCTATCGCCTTTTTTGAAAAGCAGAATTATCGTAGACGCGGACCACTGTTCGGGTGTTGTTCTTGAGTCTAAGATCTTGTTATATATGATCTGTAGAGGTGCCTGTAAAGCTTCTAGCAGTGACTTCAATAACTCGTTGGTGATGTTGTCGTCTCCAGGGCTTTTATTGTTCTTCTGTGTACTTACAGCATGGCTTATTTCAGATCTGAGTATTTCAGGGGGCACTGAAAAACAGTCGGCCGTTAAGTCGTGTAGTACCGTGTCTCTATCCAAACTACTATCGTCACGATATAAGCACTTGTAGAACTCTGTAGCCTCTTCTATAATGTCTTTTCTTCGTGATAGTTGGTTTCCAGTTTTATCTTTCATATGTGATGCCCAGATAGATGTCTTAGTCAATTCTTTAGTTGCTTTTCTAATAGAGCCTGATTTTCCAATGTATTTTTCGAAGATATTTTGCCTCTTTCTTTTCCTTTCCTTGCTAAGATTTCTATTTATTGCTTTACTTATTTCACTTATTTTTAATTTAACATCTTTTGTTCTCCTCTGTTTGTATAACTGTTTTCTCTCTTCTAGCTGGTGAGTTACATCCGATGATAAAGCTTCAATTCCATTTTTATTGGATTTAGGTAGTCTAGACATGAACTGTTTTAATTATTTTTCAAAAACATCGTATTGCTCTTGTAGTTCCGGTTTTTCCTTAATACAATCGATGAATTGTGTTTCTAAACATTTCGCGCTATATCCTGAAATTACTGGCAGGTCTCTCGTGTTACAGGTAGACCGGGCAAAATTTCTACTCTTCTTGGCGTACAGCTTCAATTTACATCGTATTAGTCGGTGATCAGTATTGAAGTTTAAGTTTTTAATTATTTCAAAATTATGTATACTTGAAGTTTGGTTTGTCATAATGTAGTCTATTTCGTTTAGTTGTTTGCCGTTCGGGGATCTCCAAGTCCATTTTTTGTGTTTCTTTGTTTTAAAAAAGCTATTTAAAATTTTTAGATTATTTTCTAACGCGAACTCTACTAAAATTTGTCCATTTGTGCTCCGCTTTCCATAGCTATAATTTCCAAGAATCATATCTTCCCCTCTCTCTTTTTGTCCAATTTGTGCGTTGTAATCGCCCATCAGAATTATATTTTTGCAGTTTGTCGATTCTATAGCCGACTGTAATGTTTTGTAAACAAGTTCTATAGCATCGGATTCGTAAGCTTCGGTTGGCGCGTAACTTTGAATGATAATCCATTGTTTATTATCTGGCATTTGAATTTCTAACAATGCTATCCTGTCTGGGAATTGTTTAAATCCTAATATGCTTCTTTTTAAGGTTTTACGTATCATAAATCCTACTCCATTCCTTCCTAGAGTCGTGGACGTATGGTATAGGATAAAGTCGGGATATTCCGTAATGAGTTCATCTTTTCTTCTGGTTTCGCTCAGACCGATCACATCCCACTTGAGGTCTTTAATTGCATAGCTTAACTCTACTATTCTGTTGTCTGACAACAAGGTTCTAACATTTAAACTTGAGATATATATGTATTGCGATTTAGGGTTATGTACTTTATTTGTTGGGGGGTTTCGGTCTAACTTCTCCACGGTGACCGGCCGGCTTGGAGAAGAGGTGGGAGAGGCATTGTTCAGTTTTTTTGACTTTCTTCGATATCGATATCTTCGGCATCCTGCTCGGTTGAGACCTGAGTTGACAGAGTTAGCTGTGCAGGACGTAGGTACCCTACTATACTCCTATTCTGTGATTTATTTTTCTTTGCCATTTGCTTTGTGCTTTCCTCGCCGCTGTTTATCGAGACAGCCTCAGGCGATTCAGACAAGATTCTTTTGTTAGAATGTTTTTCTTGGGGAACTTCATTCGTATGTTTTCGTGATTTTATTGTTACTAATTTATCATAGCGTAGTGCCACGTTTTTCCCACTCTCCCGTTCGCGCTTCAGGTCTTCTTGGAGCTCTCTTCGTTTTTGAAGGACAGCGGGGGGAAAATCTTCTTTGATGTAGACACCAGAATTTTCGAGGGTTTTTTTCTTTCTCAAGAGTTCAAGTTTTCTACTCGTGGTTGTGAGTGTCACTACCACTAGCCTAGTCTTGTTTTTGTCTGTATATTTCCCCAATCTTGTAACAGTTTCAATTTCCCATCTATGGCACGCAATGTTCATTTTAGTATTTATTATTTCTAGTATAGAGTCTAGTAAGTGGTCGTAATATATTTCTGTTTCCTTAACACCGAAGAAAACTATATTTTTCTTTCTTATTTGCTTATCCATGAAATCTATCGTTCTTTGTTGCTCTTCGATTTTCTTTTCCAGCTGATCGGTTCTTGATACCAGTTGGTTGAATTTTTCGTCTATATTTTTATTTATAGACTCTTTTATATTCTCCTCCATCTTCTTCATATCTTGTTTTTGAGTACGTAGTTCGCCCTGGATGGCCTGTAAGATCTTCATCATTTCTTCCATCTTTGCTTTCCGCGCTCTCTAGTGGCAAATAGCGTAACTAAGTGGATAAGTAGCTAGATCGATACTTAAAGAGCTTCGGGGCCACGCTATTTAGTTTTGCCGCTCGTCGCTAGATGGCGCTGAACTCTGTATCTCAATTTACGGCTTAGATGAGGTTATATTTTTATGGTTTTTTCCTCAAAAACACACTAGCTTGAATATTCTTTTATAGACTGACCTTCTTTTAAATTTTCTACACACTGGTATCAGTCGTATTCCGTATTCTGCGCGTATTTCTTGAATGTAGGTAGGGTCCGTTAAAAGTTGTATTTTGAATGTTACACTTCAATTAGTGGTTTAAATGGGCTGCCACCAATAGTTATAATGCTTCTCTACTTGTTTCACTGTTTTTGCACTATTACGGTCTTGAAAAACTGATTATTACATTTTTATAGCGAAAATGTTACGGAGCTGATGTAAACATGAGCACAGTAGCGCCATCTCTCTCAGTTACGACATACCTACGTTTAATTGAGGAGTTCCGATGAGATAATTCGAGATGGTAAACTCTTAGGGAAAAAACACAGTTTTCCGTTAAGTTATGTGATCTGTAACGTTGTATATTATCCTAAACGATAATCCTATCGATTAGTAGAATAAAATAGCGAGGGTTTTATATAAGGGGTAATAATTGATAATGTTTATGTTTTCCTGATCGAGTATAGTGCCCCGAATTATGAAATTGTGACATTTGCCTGAAGTTTCGCAGATATGAGATGTACGCGGATAGTTCATAAGTCGAGTATATAGTGCCCCGAATTATGAAATTGTGACATTTGCCTGAAGTTTCGCAGATATGAGATGTACGCGGATAGTTCATAAGTCAAAATGTGCGTCTGCCAAAGGGAATCAAAGTGAAATTTGAATTCTCAATTTTTTTTATTATCGCTGGCTGGGATCGAGCAGTTTTCCCACTAACTTTTTTGGGCACGCTATTCAAAAAAGTAGAAAAATTAAATCTCGAGATTGAATTAAGATTGTTTGAACCATCTCAGGAGGCGGGCGGATTAAAAATTTAGGCGGCAGGGATTACGCGCGAGGTCAGAAATTTGTCAAAATTTATCATGTGCTTTATTTCTAAATTACATTTGCCGTTGATAGTTTCGCGTAGTGTGAGATCTGTAGACTTTTTGAACCTTTAGGGGTTAGACAAGCTGATTTTAGAAAATCTATGAATGCAGTTTTGGGTAAAATGAGCTAATAGATTGAAGGCAGTTTTACTCCAGGGCGCGTACTATTTTCCACACTGTATATCTCCCCATCTCTCCCCTTGAGTGTCGTAAGAGGCGACATAGGTGCACATGGTGTCGTTGGGCAGCAGCGCACTCAATTACTATCGTACCACAAACTTACTTCGATCGCCATCCCGCCTGGCCAGCGTGGCGATTAGGGCAAAACCCCCTATACAGGGAGTCCCAAGACTATGGGACATCAAGGGAAAGTACCTTAAATATCGTAGATAGGATATTTTTTTGCTGAAAAAAGGATTTATGTAATTTTTAAAAGTTAGTAAATCTGCATTTAAATATTTTTCCCTTCGCATATTGACGGACAGACGGAAGACGCCGAGATTGCCGATACGTTTAGCAAACTATTTTCACAACCGAAACCTAGCATTGTCCAACCGAGTCGCGTCGAGTCTGATGATTATCCTTCGGAAACATTGACATTAACAATAACAGAGCTTGCTAAAATTGTCAAACAAACGTCGGGCGGAAAATCTCCTGGATTAGATGGACTGACGATCGAACATGTAAAATATGGCGGCGTTGCTGTACTGTACATGTTAGCTCCTCTGTTTACAGCAATGCTCAAGACGGGCCATTTACCGCGGGAGCTAACGGACACTGTAATCGTACCTATTTGTAAAAATAGGAGGAAAAATGTTGCGAGTGCAAGCAATTACCGCCCTATTGCTCTTGCGAACATGATCGCGAGATCACTGGAGAGGGTGCTTCACCAGCTAGCGGGTCCATCTCTTAGCAGTGCTGATAACCAGTTCGGTTTCAAGAGCAATGTCTCAACAACCTCGGCTATCTATGCATTCAAGCAGATTGTGGGGTACTATAAATCCAGGAAAACATCCGTATACGCCTGTTTCCTGGACTTGAGCAAGGCTTTCGACAGAGTGGATCACCAACTTCTATGGGCAAAGTTGCGAGCAAGAGAAACCCCCACACCTGTTGTTAATCTGCTCGATAAGTGGTATTCTCAGCAAAGAAACTTCGTGCGATGGAAGGGAACACTGTCTGCAGCTGCCGGCTTGAATTGCGGCGTAAGACAGGGAGGCAGCATGTCGCCGGCGCTGTTCAATGTTTACATGGATGGACTGTCAGAGGCCCTGACCCGGACCGAAGTGGGCTGCTCCATTAATGGCACCATGACAAACCACTTGTCGTATGCCGACGACATGGTGTTGCTCGCACCATCCATAGCGGCTATGCGGGAACTACTGGCCGAATGCGAGAAGTACGCCCATCAGCACAACATGGCATACAACCCTGACAAGTCGGAGTATATGCTCATGGAAGCTGCCAACAAACCGTCCGCAATACCTCCACTGCTGCTGAACGGAAAGCAGTTGCGTCGAGTAGAGGAAGTAAAATACTTAGGCCACATTCTACTGTCCAGTATGAAGGACGATAAGGACTTTGGGAGGCAAAGACGAGCCATAGCGGTGCGAGCCAATATGCTAGCCAGGAGGTTCGCCAAATGCAGTGAGGGCGTCAAGAGGCAACTTTTCCTCTCATATTGCACTAGCGTCTACACAGTAGAACTGTGGTCTAGGTACACCTGCGCCGCGCTGAGCGACATGCGAGTGCAGTACAATAACGCGTGGCGCGCAATGTTCCGGCTGCCGCGCTGGTGCAGCGCCAGCGCCATGTTCGCCGAGGGGCGCGCGCCGGGCTGGGCCGCGCTGCTACGCACGAGGAGTGCGAACGCCAGAAAGGCCATCTACGCCTCCTCCAACACCCTACTCGCGGTGGCGAGAGAGTGGGATGCCAGTCCGCTCCACGAGCGCTGGAGAGGCTACCATAAGCCTGTGGTCACGGGGCCGGGGTAACCTGTGGCTAATTATGTGTAGGTAATATGTCAATGTGTATTTGTAAATTGTAAATTGTATTTTGTGTTTTTGTGTTTTAATTTATATAATTGTAATTATTATTATGGAATCTCGAATTCTGGAATAAAATTATTTCATTTCATTCATTTCATTTCATTCATTTCATTTCATTCATTTCATTTCATTCATTTCATTTTCTAAGAATTACTTGCTTCGTCTGGGAATCGAACCGACTTAAATGAGAAAAAAAATCTCGCCCCTATTTTTATGATGCCAATCAAAAGAATAGACAAAAAATAATAATTCTTCGTAAGTAACATAGTATCTTAAAAGAAAGGAACAACGTAAAAGGTTTGAGTCAAATTTCAAGAAAATTATTTATTGCCGACGACGAATAATTTAGCTAGTAAATCTTAGAATTTTTTTAAATGCAGAATTACTAACTTTTAAAAATAACATACAGTCTTCTTTCAGTAAAATATCCTACCTACGATATTTAAGGTACTTTCCCTTGATGTCCCATAGTCTTGGGACACCCGGTATAGTAAGCACAAACAGAAAACGGCCCCCAGACTGCGGTAGCTCTGCCGCTCCTGCCTAGGGTGGCAGTCAGGCCAGTGGAGGAGCAGGGGGTGCGAAGAATCTCCGCGTGTAGGCTACCAGAACCAACAACTGGAAAGCGCAGCCCCTTGGATGGACGGATGACTTCGTCAGGGTAGCGGGTAATCAATGGATGCGGTCTGCACGGGATCGCACCACAAAACAGATAGGTACAGAAATCAATCTACATACAAGCACGCTTGAGCACACGCACACATATACATTGCTCACGGACACGTCAAGCGGATGGCACTCGCACTCGCACTGGTCTGAACTGGTCCGAGATATCGTGTCCGTGAGCAATAATGTCTATGTGTGCGTTTGCTCGAGCGCACTTGTAACTATGTAGATTGATTTCTGTACCTATCTGTTTTGTGATCGCACTGTGTGATCTATGGGAGAGGCCTATGTTCAGCAGTGGACGTCTGTGACGTATAAATAGATACTTACACTGTATTGGCCGGGTGCAGAGGTCGCGTAGGGAAAGCGAAAATGATCGCAGCGCTTGATGTGGCCAAAAGTGGTAACTTTGGCCTCTCTGTTTCTGTCAAACGTCATACTTTTCAGTTATAATGCTTACGTTTTGTACTATAAAATAAGAAACTGAAATAAGTAAAATGGGTCACGATAGGTGTAATTGTGTGGTAAACTGCAATAATACAGGACGAAATAGCAATTGCAAATGTTATGCTTTCCTACACCGAGTTGGAAACAAGATCAGAAAATGAATTGGATCGCTGTTGCTAGAAAAATAAAGTAAGTGTATTAAACTGAACATATTTTTATCTATTTAGTGCAATAATATTATTATGATAGAATTATTACAATGTTTCAAAAATATGAAATGTAAAATTACTTATAATTTGTAAATGTTACTTATTGTTTGTTTATTAATGTGCCAAAACTAACAGCTTCCCTTTACTCTCGGTTTGAGGCTGAAACCTTATGTTCTGACCGATATGCTTTGGAAGCCAGTTTTGAAAATAGTAGTAATTCTTCAATTATCTGAAAATAAACATAATAAAACATTATTTTTTTCCTTTAATTTGTAAGGAAACAACAAAGAAGTAAATCTATATATATAAAACTCAAAGGTGACTGACTGACTGACATAGTGATCTATCAACGCACAGCCCAAACCACTGGACGGATCGAGCTGAAATTTGGCATGCAGGTAGATGTTATGACGTAGGCATCCGCTAAGAAAGGATTTTTCAAAACTCATCCCCTAAAGGGGTGAAATGGGGTTCCAAAGTTTGTATGGGGAAACAAGATTAGTTAGACTATTTTATTCGAAACTTCACAGGAGTATTCCTAACGATAAATGAGTAAACACGTGTTTCAGGTTTTTTGAAAATTCAACCCCTAAAAGGGAGAAATGTGGTGACAAAGTCTGAAAATCAGCATGGGTATTGTTTTTATGGTTTATCGGGTCGCTGATTACGAAAACCGCAACGATTTTAAAATCCAACGTGGCGGACGTGAGTTACCATCTCCCCTGCCTCCCGCTGCTCAGTTGCGCAGTTGCCATCCTCCCGCTGGTTCTAGAGAGTTCAAATTTGGCACGTAGGTTCCTTATAAGGTGTAGGGGTGTACTAAGAAAGCATTTTTCAAAATTTACCCCCTAAAGGGGTGAAATGGGGGTCCAAAGTTTGTATGGGGAAACAAGATTAGTTAGACTATTTTATTCGAAACTTTACAGGATTATTTCTAACGATAAATAAGTAAACACGTGTTGAATTTTTTTTGAAAATTCAACCCCTATAAGGTAATAATGTGGTGAGAAAGTCTGAAAATCAGCATGGGTATTGTTTTTATGGTTTATCGGGTCGCTGATTACGAAAACCACAACGATTTTAAAATCCAACGTGGCGGATGTGAGTTACCATCTCCCCTGTTGTGGTGAAATGGGATTGAAATGTCTAAATACTAAACCGCTGGTTCTAGAGAATTAAAATTTGGCACGTAGTTTCCTTATAAGGTGTAGGGGTGCACTAAGAAAGGATTTTTCAAAACTCACCCCCTAAAGGGGTGAAATGGGGTTCCGGAGTTTGTATGGGGAAACAAGATTAGTTAGGCTATTTTATTCGAAACTTCACAGGAGTATTTCTAACAATAAATGAGTAAACACGTGTTTCAGTTTTTTTTTTAATTCAACCCCTAAAAGGGAGAAATGTGGTGGCAAAGTCTGAAAATCCATTGGTAATGCTTTTATGGTTTATCGGGTCGCTAATTACGAAAACCGCAACGATTTTTAAATCCAACGTGGCGGACGTGAATTAACATCTTCCCTGTTGGGGTGAAATGGGGTTGAAATGTCTAAATATGAGTATGGGTGTAATTTTTATGGTTTGTTGGGACGTTAATTACGAAAATGCCACCAATTTTGAAAATTTATTTGTGGTCATGAAAATTCTTGAAAGAATATGTGCCAAATTGCAGTAGTTTTGCAGAAAATCGGTTGTAACAGACGGACTGACAGACAGCTATACGTGATCCTATAAGGGGGTTCTGTTTTTGCTTTTGAGGTATGGATAGAGACCCGCGTTATCCTAATTGATTAAAAAAAATGTATTTGGTGGCATCTCGATCGTCGTCAATCGGTACCTATAGGCGGGCGGCGCGTTGGGACGGGAGGAGTAATGATCGGGAAACTCCCTGCATCCGTAATAAATACATTCAAGCTTTTCAATAATTATGTTAAGTCATTTCAGAATTCTGAATTACGTTTATCTGGCTCAGAATAATACATTTTTCATTCATCAACGAAGAGAACCTCAATATCTTACAATAGAACATGACGTAACTTAGAACATGGCTTAGAATCATTAAATCAATCTCGAATATCACAAGTCAATAAGCGGAGGCTCGGGACATTATAAAAGCTTTATACAAATAAAATGCACACATATCCCGGTGTCTTAGCTTCACTTCGAGTTATGGATTTTGAAGTGAACTTTATTTGGTACAGTAAAAGCTGAGATCGTTTGATTTGAGTGCTTGAGTTTTCGGTTTGATTTGATAAAGTGGAGTTATGATAAAATGAAAAGTATTTCCCAGTAATATTAGAAAAGCGAAAGTCTGTGTATGTTTTGTTACTTATTCACGCTAAAACGGCTGGACGGATATGCATCAGGGAAATGCAGATTGCAGATTATAGCCTACTTTTAATCCTGAAAAAAAAGAGCATTGTTCCCGTAGGATGATGTATATTGTATAGGCACGCGAGCGAAGCCGCGGGTTAATGCTAGTTGACATAATAATATTAAAAACATATATAATAATTACTTTCTTCAATAAAGCTAAGAACCAAATGTATTTCACATTAAAAACAAACAGATTTTGCACTTGTTAGGTGCTCTACAATCAATATTTTCAATTTTTTACCTTAATTTTATTGCGTCCATTATTTAACACTTTTGACAGACCCCCTCCAAAGTTGTGAACGCTAGGTGGCGCTAACGTCATGCACCCGGCCAATAAGTGTATATTCGGGCATCGAAACTTTTCACACAATCCTCGCTCGCGCACGTACGCGGCACAATTATGCAAAGCAAAGGCTCAAAAAGCCATTCACTTGAGTGGCCACGAAGCCTTTAAAGCCGAAACCGATTGATAGCATCGAAGTAATAAGCAGTTAATAATGTCATTATTGAACTTTAACCGGCGATAGACTAAATAAACTTTTTGATAGAGAATTCTTGCGAATAACGAAGCGGCACTTTATTTGATATTTCAAAAATTCTTCTTGTGAAGCGTCAATGTCAATTACATTCTCTTGTAAGCCTGATGAAAAAATAAAACACATTTTTTCGTATGAAAACTTCGCCGCAAGCTATATTTTAGTAATTTATCACATTTTTGAAGTGTCCCAGCCCAGGGACCGTCATTCGACGACCGGGTTGTAGCTACGCAGATAATTTACATGATGTCTTACCGCACAACTTCACACCTATGGTATGGTTGTGTTAAGAAGCCTTATTCCTTTTAAAAATATTTTTTTTCATATTATGACAAATATATTGATAATTTCAACCAACTTTTTGAAAGTGAAGAATAGTTTTCCCCGAGTTCTAGGTAGTAACATAGCTATTTCATGCTTTCATTGCGTGCAGTCGAAAATAAGTTGAAAATTCTAATTTTCCGCGTGAATTTTTACAATTTTGAGTAGTTTTTGAGACAAAAATTATCAATGAAAAATTTAAAGAGTATGTTTCAAATATATACCAATAGCCCTGTTCTAGGTAGTAACATCAATAATATGTTAAGGAACATGTTTGATCGTAGAGAAAAATGTCTAAACAATCAGCATTTTAAAAGGAATAAGGCCTCTTAACTATAAATAAATGATAAAATGATCCGCCACTAAAGTGCATTAATGATAATTTATTTGTAGAATAATGTTTACAAAAAAGCAATGTATTGATAAAAGTGCATTAGTACAGTGACTGCTATGTCATGCTCAGGGAATTTCAATGTTGGACGACGTACATTGAAAATACTATTTAATTTGTTTGAAATAATGACATGTTTTTTTTTAAGTTGCTGAACAAATGTTGTTCGGTTTGAAGAGTAAAATTTATGTTTTAATTTATTGCTCGTATTACAGGCCACACCGTGTATTCGCGTCGGAAAGTGATGAATTAATCGTCGTTCAATCAGTCTTGACTGACTCGTGGAACCCCAGTTGTTATGTATAGCAGTTGGAACTTGGGACAAGTTCTTGAGTAGACTAGCAACCATGTGCAGTCAGCATCAAAAGTAGTGACAATGAGGTGATGCGATGGGAGGCCTCTAGCTATAGGCCATATATAAGATCATCATCAAATTAAACAACCGACGATCAGTACCAGATTTGATGAGAGATATTTAATGAGACGCATTACAACTTTTATGAGCTAAAAATACCTGCTAGACAAAGTGCGACCCTTTTTGATAAATGGCAATATATTCAAGTGCCAAATTCAGTCTCTTTGACACAAAGGGAATATCGTTATGAAATTCCAGTGTGATGAATTAACAGGATCACATCGCGTAAGCTTTAAGTGTGCCCGACAGGTGACATAAGGATACACGTTAGTAATCAGTATTATAATAATAATATACATATATTAACATTTCGCGACATAAGAATAAAATCGGGTGTATGTTGGATATATAATTAATCGTATATGAGTTAATTGCTGTCAAAATTTTAGAACAGTTCATGTTTTTGTAAAATAATAATCTCCCTGTTTTATAAATATTCCTATTCCATTTATAAAACAGTTTAGTATTTGTTTTAGGACACTTAATCTGCAATCAATTAATCCTCTTCTTTTATAGACTTCAAACACTAAACTTCACCGAATGCTTCATTTTCATCCAATTTTCATTTGATAGAAAATGTTTCCCCGAAAGTCATACATTATTCAGAAATCTTGAAAATGTCAATCTATAAGTTATGTTAGGTTAGGTTTGTATTATAATTAAAACATTCGAATACATTTTATGGTTTCAGAAAAAAATTGCTTTCGATAATATGATAATTAGTATTTCTATATGAAATAAAATTTTGATGAAGCATTTGTCTATAAAATAAGAATAGAATAGAATAGAATGAACATTTATTCGTTAACATACACAAAGTGGACAACGAATATTAAAAATAAAATAAATTTGTTGTTGTGTATGCCACGAAAAGGTCACACCTCAGCATATATGCTGGCCCGGGAACAAGCGCTGGTCTTCCGGTGAAACCTATCGGTGACGCCACGGTGAACCGCACACACACGGCTGCCCTCTTAGACTGATAAGGGTAAAACGGCATGAAATAGTAATGGAATAATGAACTTTATTCTGTAAGTAGGCCACAAAGTTCCTTTCACGTATTGGTATGTTCAGTCTACCCACATTGCACAAGAGGAGACCTCTGTCACAAAACAGATAGGTACAGAAATCAATCTAAATACAAGCGCGCTCGAGCAAAGGCACACATAGACATTGCTCACGGACACGATATCTCGGACCAGTTCAGACCAGTGCGAGCGCGAGTGCCATCCGCTTGACGTGTCCGTGAGCAATGTCTATGTGTTCGTTTGCTCGAGCGCGCTTGTATATAGATTGATTTCTGTACCTATCTGTTTTGTGCCTCTGTTGAGATGAAACTCCGAAAGTACTCCATGTACATCTACATAGGTGCATGGTATGTCCGGATGTTTGGCAAGAGGTCGCATTTCTCAATCATGAAATTTTGCGAGTAGATTCGATAAGTAATATACCGAATGTTGCCTGTAACCCATAGGAGCAATAAATTAAAACAGATTCTACTCTTAATAATCTTCTTCCCGTTTTAGTTTTTCCTAAATTTCAACATCTAGGAGATATGTGTGGGGTTTGAAATAGCACAAAATTAAATATTGCAGCAATATCAAAACATACTCTAGCCAACTACAGAGCCACTAGTTTAAATGTATCGGTACCTGTGCTAACTTGGGGCACGCTCTAGGGATTTGATATCGATAAAAAATATGTCGATATATATTAATACATTTCTCATTGAAAGTTCTCGATTACTATAAAACGGTGCGATATCATATCTAATGAAGTACCTAGATATTTTCATTTAGACGGCAATCTTTAATACCGACGAATATGGAAATAGTTATTTGTTATACAAGGGGGGAAAGTTGTATTTTACCCGCGAGTGTTTATTTGAAACACGAGCTAGCGAAAGGATCCTATGATTGACCACGAGCGAAGCGATTGGTTCAAAATAGAATCCTGAGCGTAGCGAGTGTTTCAATACACGAGGCGTAAAATAACTTTTCGCCCGAGTATAACACAAAACTTTTCACCTCACTACAGCGAGGAAAAAAGAATAAGGGTTTGTACTACATCTTTGAAAAATATCTGCAATAATCAACCAATTTGCCATTTATTAAAACTAAGGTCTAATTAGCTTTCATGTAGGTATTTTAAACGGGATTTTTCAGAAAATAAGCTCATGTCAAATTTTACTTTAGCTGCGTTGAAACGTCAAAACTCTTTCTCCACATGTGGATAAAAAGCGATTTTCTCAATAGATATCAAACAAACAAACTGGGCTTTCCGAGCTAGTGAGGTGAAAAAATATTGATTGTATATACTTACTATGAAAATTATTTAAAATAAACAAATGAATACGCTTTAATTAGTTTATTGTTTTCATTCTGAAATTAAGAGAAAAAATATATAATTATGTTGAGTAACAAGTTTTTCAATTTTTCTTTAAGCTTTGATCTTTGTATTAATGATAACATTTAGATGTTGATAGTAACATCGATATATTAAATTTGACGATAAAATATTTTGCTATATTACTTTAGTATCGGTGCCCGAGTTCACACAGGTATATCATGTATCAAATTGCCTGAAGCTCTCAGATTAGTTCAAAATTCTCGCATTTGTGCTCAGCCGGATCCAATTTGAGATTGACGATGTAGCGCCAACGCAAGCTCCACCAATAATAACTCTGACCCGAGCGGCATTCCATTAAACTTCGCCCAAATTTATAGCGCCAATTTATGGGTTCACTTTGTTCTCGTAGACGCGTCAGTGTATTACGGAAATCGAATCCTTAAACTTTGTCAATTTTGATGATTTTCTATCAGTTTTATGTTTGACGACGCGGTTGGCTCGGTTTGTAGACACCTGCCTACTGAGCCGGCGGTCCCGGGTTCGAATCCCGGCCGGGGCAAATATTTGTGTGATGAACTCGAATATTTGTTCCTGGGTCATGGATGTGCCGGCCAAGTGCGAGTCTGACTCGCGCACCGAGGGTTCCGTACAAACTTTCACTTATCCGATCTTAATTGGCCTGGTTCAGTTAAGTTTGCATCTGAAATGTATGGCGCCGCATAAAAACGAGGTACACACTTAACGCAGCTGAGTTCTCCAAATATGATGTTTGAAAAGGACTATATTTTTTATGATTTTATTACAAATGTACAGTTTCAGATTTTTATAAGTAATTGTAGTATGTGACAATATTACTTGCCAAATTTCATAGTTCTAGGTCATCGGGAAGTACCCTATCATTTTGATTCCCTTGAGAGTGTCGAAATGTACGTTTTTTGCGACATAGACGGTCGTATCTTTTTTTCACGTTAACGTAGAAGTTTGATTTTTTCACAGCTTCAAGGGACCGTAGACCTGAGATATGGTGTTAATTTCAACTCGATATCTCCACGCGTTCTTGAGATAAAGGGTCTTGACAGACAGACAGACAGACGGACGGACAACAAAGTGATCCTATAAGGGTTCCGTTTTTCCGATTGAGGTATGGAACCCTAAAAATTACTGCATTTACCTATATTTGATTGAATAACTCCTCAATTTCCCTACGCAGATAAAAACCATCTTTATTGATTGCTTTAGGAGGATTATCAATTTTTTTTAATTTATCAAAGTAAGTTTACTATTACTTGTATATTATCTAATATTCAATAATAGAAATACAAAGTACAAAGAAAGAAAAAGTGAAAAATAAATGTTTCTTTTTTTACTACATGTTTGTGTGCCCTTATTTTATTCTTATCTCTTGCCAGTATTAACCTTATCTCCCCAGCGAAGGCACCATAGCCATAAGTCAAGCCTCACAATACAATATGCGATTTTTCACCCTCGCATAGATCTCACGGTAGATATATACCTACTATGAATGTATAGACAACTTCCGGACACGTATTAAATGAGGCAGATCGGAGAGGTCGCATGATAGATGGGCGGCGTAAGGAGGAGCCAGTGAATAGTCAAGTCACTTATGTCACTGCCAGATAAGTCACTTTTTGCTTACGGAGGTATTTTTCTAGAGGGCAAACGAAGGTTGCATAGGAGACTATTGTGAAAGGGCTGCTTCTTTGGAACATGTTATGAAATACGCGCATGCTGTACTTATATCTACCTAAACATGGAGACAGAACAATTAAAAAATGGCTCATATCTAGAGCTTTTTATAGCCTTGAGGAATTTTATAATATATTATACTAATTCTGACTAAAAAATATTGTTGATTATTGTACTGAAATTATAAATTGTTAACGTTATTTAAATTTTGTATTGTATTTTAATGATTGATTATTTGAAATGTGTAATTGAATGGAATAATGTAACCTAATATAATTTGATAATTTAATTATGTGACATGTAAAATTGAAAAACATTTAAAAATAAATGAGTATGAGTATGAAAAAAAACTATAGATGGTTGTTATTTTTGACTTCGCAAATGCCGCCATGAAGTGTATTTGATTGGTTGTCTGTGTAAAATGCGACGCGACCGTCCGACGCATCGGCACGCTACGATTGGTTACGAACGCGCGCCGATTTCATCCGAACAAAAATGGGACTAGTGTTCGCTTATATGTAAGCTATTAATGTGTCTTGCAGCGCTAGTAAGTCCGGATTGTAAGCCGAGTAGGTTGAAAGAGAATAATATAAGCAAAATTCAACGTTTGAGACAATTCATTTTGTTGTTGTCAAATCAAACTTCAAGATGCAAAATCTCTATTCTCTAGTGACTAAAAATGAATACTTGATATTTTTATTTGTTCGGTAAATTTCTCAAATCACTACATAGTATTAAACAAAGTCGCTTCCTTCTGTCTTAGATCTTTAAAACAACGCAACGGATTTTGATGCGGTTTTTTTTAAATAGATAGAGTGATTCAATAAGAAGGTTTATATGTATGTATAATACATGCATATTATAAAAACACCCGTGCGAAGCTGGGGTGGTTCGCAAGTAAAATATAAACGCTGTCGGTCGAGAAACAATATTGCCACATAATAAATCCTACGTGAGTCGCTGAACAAACCAATACCCTAACGATACAATTTATCGCGTTAACAGCTGCTTGAGCTGCTCTGCATGATTCTGCCTCATAAATCATGATATGCTAGTTTATCTACACCCATATCATTAAAATGTTAATATCATTAAATTCAATTAAATGCTTCGTGAAGTGTACTTCATACGATGCACGAAGCTTGTAAGCTTGCTAATGATATTTATTATTTATATAAATATAAAATATATAAATAAATAAAATATATAAATATCGGACAACCTCACACAAATCAATCTAGTCCCACAGTAAGCTCTAGTAGGCTTGTGTTATGGACACTAGACGACGATAAACATACTTATATAGATAAATACATACTTAAATACAAATAACATCCATGGCCCAGGCACAAATATTCGAGTTCATTACACAAATATTTTCCCTTGCCGGGATTCGAAACCAGGACCGTCGCTCGGCTCAGTAGGCAGTTCCTTAATCACTGCGCCAACCGCGTCGTCAAACTCTAAGTACCTTGCTGAAGACTTATAAGAAAATAAATATACGTGCACGATTCCTTGTTAATAGTAAACAAAACTGTTCTCTGATTCCTAAATAACGGAAATACCGCAAGAAACAGTCTAGCCGCATAACATAAACAAATCCAACACATTCGCGCTGACCCTAGCGGCAACCAGATACATATCGTGTCAGCATTAACGTGTCGGCAGCGCTCAGCATTCATGCCGCATGACAAGCTGAGATAGCTTGGCACTGGCTTTCGAGCTGAATATTCTATGTACATAAGACTTGTTTGTTCTTTAAAACGACTAGAATTTAAGATTGTTTTATGGTTGAAAAGAACTTATTAACAATTATACTAAATTACGCATCTCTAGCGTAATTTTCGACTGTTTTAAAAGTATTAACCATATTTACATAAAATCTTCAGAATATCGCTAGTTCATTATGTTTTGTGGCAAATTAAAAACTGTTCAAATGGTTATTTCACAATCAAACGAGATTTTGTCAATAATGCTTACGCATCTTTAAAGCATTATTTAGATAAAGTAAATATGGCTAAATAAAAATAAAAATTGGGCAAGTGCGAGCCCGACTCGCGCATGAAGGGTTCCGTACCTATACATATATATATAATCTATAACAAGTTTGTTGTATGGGAGCCCCCCTTAAATATTTATTTTATTTTATTTTAGTATTTGTTGTTATAGCGGCAATAGAAATACATCATCTGTGAAAATTTCAACTGTCTAGCTATCACCGTTGTTGAGATACAGCCTGGTGACAGACGGACGGACGGACGGACGGACGGATTGACGGACGGACGGACAGACGGCGAAGTCTCAGTAATAGGGGTCCCGTTTTTACCCTATGGGTACGGAACCCTAAAAACAAAATCTCGTTCAGAGTGTCACAAGTAAGGTAAACAATAGTAGATTGTACAACAAGTGCATAAAACGCACCATTTCAAACGAGACGTTTATCCATCCGAGCGAGCTTGCGAGCGAGGATGAATAAAGTCGAGTGTAAAATGCGTTTTATGGACTAGTTGCACACTCTACTTTTCACTTCGATTGCGAGGAAATGAAACTAGATCATGTAAATGTACTCGTACTTAAAAACAAATTTAAATAAAATTTAAAGTTACATTAGAGCATGGCATATTTAAACATTTATTTATTTATTCATTTGTTAATTTTTAAAACATTTTGTTTTTTATATCGATGATAAATTATTGTTGTATGTTGAATATATAATATATTGATTTACCAAAATAAAAATAAATTTAAAAGTACTAAATGATAATTAAAATTACAAGTTTATTCCAAGAAGTTGTATGTACTTTGGGTGTTGGTATCTTTGCCTTGGTCGTAGAATATTAACGAAACGAAATAAAACAAAGAGTATATATTCTATGAAGTTTTAAGTTTTTTTTTTTTAATTGTTTATTAAGGAACTTTTACCATTGGTATTATTATGTCAGCTAAAACATGTTCCAGACCTTCCGATCCGATCCAATTTATCGGAATAAATCGGATAATGTGTAGTGTATTAGAAAATCGGATCGGATCGGAAGGTCTGGAACGGGTTTAAGTTTTAAGTTGTTCGCGTGGCTGTTAGAGCGATCGCCTTGGTCTTCGACGACGATTTTACTTTATGCTCTAGAGCATAAAAAGCGATTTTATGTCGCCTACGCACAGCATAAAGTCGAACTTTTAGAGCATGAGAAGTGAAAAATATTGTATGAAACAGTCTAGCCGCATAACATAAACAAATCCAACACATTCGGGCTGACCCTAGCGGCAACCAGATACATATCGTGTCAGCATTAACGTGTCGGCAGCGCTCAGCATTCATGCCGCATGACAAGGTCAGATAGCTTGGCACTGGCTTTCGAGCGAATATTCTTTAATTAGATTTATGTGTATTTCAAAAGGATTTAAATATATGACGATTTCACAATCAGTCGAGCTAAATGGACGAATCCGACCCAAATTAATCGGATCCGTTTAGTTATACTAAGCAGTGTAACTATTTGGGCTTTGTTTGACCATTTTGTTATATCGTATAACTAATGGTATAACTAGGTGGATAAACCCAAGAGAATGACGTTTGAGTGATCGCCAAACGTCAAATCTCTATTAGATAACAGTTATATCGCCATTGAACTGTCATTTAAATGCGATGAGCTTAAAAGTGACATATCTCATCTCAATTTTGGAAATACAAAGGCGATACTGATTGTCAAAAATGTTATTCATGTATATGAATTTCTGTTTTGAATGAAACTTAACGGACTAATTTCACGCACTACGCGGTCAATTTATAGTATGCGCCTGTTATTTATGCCGTCACATACAAAGGAAACGAAAATTTAGCGCGTCCAAATTAACGAAGTTGCGATGTTCTAGGGATATCGCCACTTGTCAAGTAGGCAAAAGGTCAAAAGCGACGGATGGCGATGAAATGGAGAGATCTCCATCATCTCTCTAAAATTGGTCGAATACCCCCCAGGTTTTCGACAACAATGTCAAGTCAAGCATATAACGTATTCTTTGGTTCAACCATTATTACAAAGATCAAAGCTCAAAGAAAAATTGAAATGCGTAACCTGGTGGAAGAGAACGGGAATCGAACCCGGTACCTCTGGATTGTCCAGCGCCCAAACCGCCCAAGCAACCTTTCCACTTTTTCTTTATGAGGCCTCAAAATCTCGCTTGTTCAATAACTCTCATGTTCCCTAATAACTCAAGTAAGGTAAAGGAAACACTGTCATTATTTTCTAGCTTCCGAGCTGAATACCCATATAAATTAGATTTATGCACTCTGTTCGAGTGTAACTCGTTTGCCGTCGGGAATCGCAGGCAATAGGAAATGTTTGTGTTTATTTTATATTTACTGTGTATTGGTTTAGACTGGAAATAAGTCGGGTAATCTGATAAGCGTGCATTTTTTAATTACATCACTACATAGTACAAAATAAAGTCACTTCCTGTTCTCCGTTTGTCTGTCCCTATGTGTGCTTAGATTTTTAAAACTACGCAACGGATTTTGATGCGGTTTTTTTTAATAAATAGAGTGATTCAAGAGGAAGGACATGTGTATAAAACATGCATAATTTATCAGCATTGCACCCGTGCGATGCCGGGGCGGGTGGCTAGTAGCTTATATTTTTGAGGTGATCTCAAGTAAAGTTTATTCAGCAATTTGGATGTCACCGCAATTACCTCAGATGTACCTTATCCTTGTAACCAGCCGCCAGCGGGGGGACCGCGCTTGGTTTCCGTTCCCACGCTTATAAAAACAATCGCAAAAAGCGGACGGCTGGCCCCATCGGTCATGTCAGCGATGCAGGAAGTTTACTCTGATATTCGAAATTCGAACTTCGTATCGTATCGTCCCGCTCATTCACATATTGTTTGACACGAGATCGAGGGGATAGCACGATACAAACTTCATCGATCTTCGGAGTAGCCTTTCTAATCCGGTGTCGTTACAGGCTTGCGTTTGGTTGACGGCTGGTCGACGACGAGCTAATGAGTTGAAGTGTTGCTGGTCCAGTGCCGAGCGATTAGGTGTGCAATAACCTTATTATTTTCAGTAAATCGGAATTAATGTGGATTAATTCGTGCTGGAACCTAAAAATACACATATCTAAGGAAATAAGACAAATCTCGTTGCTCTATTAGGTACATGAGTCCCTAGATGACTTGTCATTATAGTTTTAGCGAATATTAAATTTGTTCCCGCAGGCCTGCGTACATCCCTCACTGTTATACCTACATGAATACGAGTATGTTCACACATCACAATCCCTGCACAACAATGCCACAAACATCCCGAGGCTGTTTTATTTTGGTTACGAATTCAGAAACGTACAGGACGACTAATGACCCAAGTTTGAACGATCGCATCTGTTGGAAACAATTTTGGCGCCGCAACCCGCCCCCGTGAGCAGGTGTGCTTTAATCTCCTTGGCCTGTTTTTACTTCGAAACTGCAATTTTCTTATCCATTTTTGATATAAAATTCTAAAATTGTAGGTATTCAAAATCAGTTTTCTATGAAGATGGATGAATACAGGTAAAATCTTAGATGCGGGTTTACGTTTACGTTTATTTTTAATGCGCTCGCGTCATCAGCCATACTAAATATATTCTTCCGCTTATCACGCTTAAGAGGCCTTATTCCTTTTAAAAATTATTTTTCTCATATTATGACAACTATATATTTTTTTATTATTTTTTTTTTATTCAAAATAGCCATGCATTTAACCTCGATTGCACCTGATGTTAAGTGACAATAAGGCCTAAGATGGAGCATGCTTGGCTCGAAGATGCCTATTCACTCTCGACTTGAAGAGATCCAAGTTATATTTTTCAGGAAACAGGTGCGCAGGAAGAGAGTTCCATTCCTTAGCTGTCCTCATAAGGAAAGTAGACGCAAAGCGTTTCGTACGAATCAGTGGTATATCGACAACATAAGGGTGGAATCCAAGTCCGCGCCGAGTACTGTATTGTCTGAACGGAGACGGTGGAATTAATTCATGCAGTCCTAGTGCACACTCACCAAAGTGTATCCGGTAGAAAACCGATAAACAGGCGACTTTCCTGCGGTGTTCGAGGTTTTGCAGCTTTTCCTGAACTAAGGCAGGGTCGCCAATGAGCTTCTTCGCACGTTTGTCAATTGAATCCAAGGCGGCCAGTTGGTATTTGGCGGACCCATCCCAAAGATGGCAGCAGTACTCCATGCATGATCGGACTTGCGCCTGATATAATTGAAGCAGCTGTCTCAGCGTGAAGTACCGCCTCACCTTAGATACGTAGGATCCCAAGTATTGATAATTTAAACCAACTTTTTAAAGTGAATAATATTTTTCACCGAGTTATAGGTAGTAACATAGCTATTTCATGATTTTATTGCGTGCAGTCGAGAATAAATTAAAAAAAACTAATTTTCCGCGTAAATTTTGTCAATTTCGAGTTTATGAAACAAAAATTATCAATGAAAAATTCAAACAGGCGGTTTCAAATATATTCCAATAAATCTCAATAGCCCTGTTCGAGGTAGTCAAGTCAATAATATGTTAAGAAACATGTTTGATCATGGAGAAAAATGTCTAAAACCATCACCATTTTTAAAGGAATAAGGCCTCTTAAATGGCTGAACGAATTTAAACCAGTCTTAATACTGGGTAGCTGGGCATGGTTATAGGATATTATATTATCCAATGATGGTTATAGGATACTTTTTACCCGGCTGCAGTACACAAAAAAATAGTGCGTGGAGTCCCTCTGCGGGGAAGAAGTGAAACTTCGTAATGTGGAAATGAAAATAGGAAGGGGTAGAAATAGATTTTTAGTGAACTCATACTGTTTCTTTAAGATAAACTTCTTCACTCTCGCTCTGTCTCTTTCTATTCCCCCTCCCCAGGAGCGTTGAACGTTTAACGCAACAGTGCTTTCCTACCCCCGCCACGGTAGCGTTAAACGTTTAACGCAACCTTGTTGGAAGTCGCATTAGAAGTTTCATTTCCAAAAATAACGCGTACGAAGTTGCGAGCACCTCCAAGTACACCATATAATCCTTTATTTTGAGTGTCAGTCACGGAAACCGAAGAAAATATTATGAATACATCTGTAAAAGTTGGTGAAATAGAGTTATGACGCAAAAATAGACCGTTCCGTTTCAATTACTTACGGTCCGCCTACACCAGATGGCGCGCCACAGGGACAGATCAACTAAGATAAATGCACAAATAAATCTACTTATTGCACGTGTTGTGACGTAAAAAAATAAAAGCTTTTAATAATGTATTATCATAAAAGTTATCTGCCTTTTCGCCGAATGTTTCATTACGCTGAAGCATCATTTCGCAGAAAGAATTTTTCGCTGAAACTGTAAACTATTTAGGATTATTATAAAACAAAGCTAACCTAACCTAACTTTTGGAGTAGTAGGGCCTCGTGCAGGGTCCGTCCGGATTGTTACTACCGTCTTGCCTACTAACCCACCGCCAAACAGCAATGTTCGCATTGTTGTGTTCCGGTGTGGGGGTAAGATAGCCGGTGAAATTACTAGCATAGAGGCATTCTATCTTCGTCCTCCGGGTAGGCAAGCACTTGTGACTCCTCTGGTGTTGCAGGTGTTTATGGGCGACGGTAATCGCTTTCCATCAGGCGATACGTTTGCTCGTTTGCCCCCTATGACATAAAAAAAAAAAAACCTGACCTGATCTATAGGTGATATTTACAACAATTATGAAAAATGTACGACTACAGAGGAATACAAATTCTGCGACGTATAACATTCGGCGAAAAGTAATTCGTAAAAAGTAATTATTTAACCATTGATACAAAGACCAAATCAAGGAGAAAGTGGACGGCGTGTCGTATCAGGACATCAAAAAAAAAGTTGAAGATAGAGAAACATGGAAGTTGCTCCACCGACAAGAGCTAAGCTCTTAAATTTCTGATGATGACAAAGATCAAAGCCTTCTCTCCCTCTACTCCTCGTACGTCTGAATTGCCGGTCCGGTCAGAGACACCGGGTTCATTCCCAATCGTGCGCCGCCTTAATGCCTGCCTACTGAGCCGGCGGTCCCGGGTTCGAATCCCGGCTAGGGCAAATATTTGTGTGATGAACTCGAATATTTGTGCGTAAGTTAAGTATATATTTATCTATTTAGTATGTATATCGTCGTCTAGTACCCATAACACAAGCCTGCTTGAGCTTAATTTGGGACTAGATCGATTTGTGTGAGGTTGTCTGATATTTATATAGTTATATATATAAATATATATATATTTTTTATTATTTAAAAAAAAATACAAACTGTTACACTTTATATGTTTCGCCAAACTGCAATGCAGTTTGTTGGCGAAGACCGCACTCTTTATACATTATTATAATTTATACTGCTATGATATTTATTTATTGTTATACCTTACTCTTACTATTTTAAGTATTTAATACAAACAGTTGCAAGAAAATTGCTCCCCGCGATCCTAACCAGGTTGTCAGTCCTTATTGTTGGGGGCCTTCCCACGCTGCGTCTTGCAGTAGCCACCTTTCTCTTGTCTCTTTCACCCCAACGGCCATCGGTTTAACGAGCAATGTGTTGTTATTTATATCCAACTATCCACTGGGATTTCAGACACAATGAATGTTTAATTTCGCGTCTAAATACCTACCGCGGAAGCAACCCAACTAATTTATTCCTTTTTATTACATCGGAGCTAACTAATTAAACCTAATGACAAAATTATTCAGAGAGTGTTTACACTAAACTTAATTAGTATACCTAATAAGTGTACATCATCATCATCATTTCAGCCATAGGACGTCCACTGCTGGACACAGGCCTCCTCAATTGACTTCCACATGGGCCGGATAGAAGCGACCCGCATCCAGCGAGTCCCCGCAACCCTGACCAGGTCGTCCGACCACCTTGCGGGTGGCCGTCCTACGCTGCGCTTGCCGGTACGTGGGCTCCACTCAAGAACCTTTCTGCCCCAACGGCCATCGGTTCTTCGAGCTATGTGCCCTGCCCATTGCCACTTCAGTTTGCTAACCCTGTTTGCTATGTCGGTGACGTTAGTTTGTCTACGAAGCTCATCATTTCTGTTTCGATCACGTAGAGAGATCCCGAGCATAGCCCTTTCCATAGCTCGCTGAGTGACTCTGAGCTTCCTTAAGAGGCCCATAGTTAGAGACCACGTATCGGCTCCGTAGGTCATCACCGGTAATACGCACTGGTTGAAGACTTTTGTCTTCAAGCACTGAGGTATCTTGGACGAGAAGACACTTCGCAGTTTCCCGAACGCTGCCCATCCGAGTTGAATCCGTCGATTGATCTCTTTCTCGAAGTTGGACCTGCCTAATTGGATCGTCTGACCCAGATATATATATATATATATATATTGTTTGGGAGGCTGGAATTCATCGAACCTGCTTGAGAGACGATTCGTGATGACCCTAGAAAAGAGCTTGTAGACATGGCTCAGAAGCGAGATGGGTCTATAATTCTTGAGCAGTGTTTTATCACCTTTCTTAAAGAAAAGCACCACCACACTCCTGTTCCATGCCTCTGGCGTGATGCCCTCGAGCAATACGGAATTGAAGAGCTTCTGAAGGACCTTAAGTACCGGTGTTCCACCCGCTTTCAGAAGCTCTGAAGTGATTCCGTCATCACCCGGCACCTTGTTATTCTTGAGCTGTTTTAGGGCCATTCTAATCTCGTACAGGCTGATGTCCGGGATATCTTCGGTATAGTGTCGGGTCACCTTGGCTCTCGGGTCTTTAGCCAAGTTATCAATAGGTTTGGCAACTGAGGTATATAACTGCCCATAGAACCTTTCGATCTCCCTCAACACCTCTGGCTTCGTCGACGCTACACTGCCGCCTTCAGCTTCGTTAACTGGCTTTGGCCCATAGACAGGTCCCTGGCAAACACTTTGGAGCCCGAGTTCCGCTCTATCGTTTCTTTAATATGGTTATATCGTGTCTATAGTTGTAAACCAGCGGCTTGTAAGCCGGTAGTAACCGAAAGCAGCGGCTAGAAACGAATAACCAGCCGCTTGATACCGGGTAGATACCCGACTTGAGCATCAAATAAAGAAATTATTTTTTTTACATTGTTTTTTGTTAAACTCTTAGTTTTGTTATACAGCAGCACTTATTATGTTCTATTTTAAAAAAATAGACCCCGAAGACACCCTTTGTACCTACTAATTTACTTAATTCAGATACGAAAAGTAAACTATGAAACAACGTTTGTGTTCAGGTGGCGGTGTATGAAAATTATAAGAATAAAGGTAGCTAAATCAGTTTATTTTGGATCTAATCATCATTGTAAACCAAACGCGGGAATCTCGCGCGGCAGGATACTCGTAAATGCGTGTGGGGGGCTGAGGGGTGCGCGGGGCATGCGGGGATGAGTGCGCGAGGCTCGTTGCGATGGTGCATTATAGAAATACAACTAAATGCTTACTATTACTAGGTAACTGATAAATACCTATTTCCAATTCATCTCTCACAAATAAATTATTAAAATAGTCCTATTCCACTGCTCTTTCACATTTTGTAAGAGAATTTTGAGTTTTTAACACTTAATACACATGCAAATGTCATTGTTTATGTCTATTTATGATAAATAGATCCTATAGTAAATAAATGAAAAGAAAAATAACAAAAACAAACTTTGAATCATGTGAATATGTCAATGAAATGTAAGCAGCCGTTTCCAGCCGCTTGTTATCGCTAGAAATGATAATAAGCCAAATAAGCCGTTTCTAGCCGCTGGGCTAGAAATGTTAGCAACCAGCTTCGCATCTATAATCGTGTCGCATCGACCTATGGATCCGTAATAAGTGTACCTATATAATAACGAAATATATGTTTTTAATGTGGGTAAATTAACACTACAAATCGATATAATGAATATAAATATAAATACTGCTAATTATTATCTTTTTTATATGTTTTTAATGTGGGTAAATTAACACCAATTGATATAAATATTTTCTAATTATTATCCTTTTTATTTATTGACGACACGGTTGGGGCAGTGGTAAGTTTGTGCCTGGATCATGGATGTTATTTGTATTTAAGTATGTATTTATCTATATAAGTATGTTTATCGTCGTCTAGTGCCCATAACCACCCATAACACAAGCTTACTAGATCTCACTGTGGGACTAGATTGATTTGTGTGGTTGTCCGATACTTATTTTTATTTTTATTGCATAATTGAAATTCACTTATATTGATTTGGATAGATAGTAGCCTAGCTTTTTTAAGCCGATCAGTTTACAACCGACTTCAAAAACGAGCATGTGCTCAATTAAATTGATTTTTTATTAATTACTTCAATACTCCGTCATTTATAAACCGATTTCGTGTTTTTTTTTGTTCGAGAATAGTCATCTCCAAATTGGTCTCATAAATTGTGGAGATGGGAGGATGATGACGAAATCGAACTCTTCAAATATATAGGTGCAACTATGACGATTTCGGTGTTTTTATAGCAACTCGTTCATATTTTGCTTTCGGAAATACAATTTCTTTTCGATGGAGTCAGTTATTTTTTGTTAATTTTTTTTATTCTACTACCTACTCATTCAGATTAATTATATTTCCTTGAAACGAGAATTGTCCGTACTAAAATATTACTTTGAGTTCTCATCTAATCGTCATTCAATAAATACTTATAGCACTCTATTACTTTGTAGGTGTACATAATTTAATAAACATACAGACACTGGGATTCCTATGGAAAATATTTGTTTTTTATTTGTTTGTTTCGTCAATTAATATTTGTATTCATTTGAAATACCAACATATTTAAATTACATGTTCTTTTTGTACTGCGATAATGTTTGAAAATCTTTTAAGGTATGTTTGTAATTTTCAAAACACTCGTTCAAAACACCGATACGTTAACTTAATTATAGAAACGGATACACATTGAAGCTTTAGTTACTTTAGCTTGTCAGTAGTCCCGGTGGGATGAATGGACAATTGATTCCAGATATCACGGGCATCCCTCGGGATAGCCGATCCCGGTGACGGACCTTTCCATTAGTTGGATTTGATCACTCAGTATAAAGGTTTAGTCGGGAAATACCCGGAACTGGTATACAAAACTTTACCGGGAACCAAACGCTATTTAGTACGCATACACACTTTCTTTTGAACGTAGCCTTGTAACATTGAGTTTATCTTAAGAGGCCTTATTCCTTTAAATTAAAAATCATATATGATAAATAGGTAAATTGATAATTTCAACCAAATTTTTGAAGTGAATAATACTTTTCCCCGAGTTCTAGGTAGTAACATAGCTATTTCATGCTTTTATTGCGTGCAGTCGAAAATGAGTAGAAAAAAATATTTTTCCGTGTGAATTTTGTCAATTTTGAGTAGTTTTTGACACAAAAATTATCAATGAAAAATTCAAACTGTAGGTTTCAAATATATACCAATAAATCCCAATAGCCTTGTTCTAGGTAGTATAACGTTTGATAAAGTAGTGTTTGATCATAGAGAAAAATGTCTAAAACAATCAGCATTTTACAAGGAATGAGGTATCTATTTCTTTGTAAACTTCTTCGTTATTTCTTTGGTAAACTAGATACTTTTTTGGAACTTAAGAACAAATAAACGGACATTTTAAATTAAATCGTCGACCGTAGGTTCAATTGGGGTAAAGGACAAAATACGATTTTTCAGGAGAGGCTGACAAAGTTTTTTTTTTAACTAAATCGGTTATAACTTTTTTTGTAGTGAACCTTTTTTAGGCCTGATTTCATACACAATCTTGTATTTTAGTGTTCTGTCTATCTATATAGTACTCGTTTTAATAATTTAAATATTATAGAAAATTACATGTCCCTTACACCAACTTATTTCGCTGCTGATGTCCCTTACAGACAGAGTATTCTGTAGTCTCGTCCCTTACCTTAAATTTATCTATTCATTGTGTCCACTATATTGATGAAGAAATGGCGTTAGGGACTAGTTGAGATTATGTGTGAAAAAAAAAAATAACGTAAAGGGTTCGTTGTAAAAATAAATAAGTACATACCTTTGACGTAAGGCGTATCTTAACACCGGAAACCTTTAAAACATTAATGTAAGAGGTATAATAATGTATTGAAACCGTGTGAGCATTTTTTGAGTGTCCGTTACATGCAATATTTGAATCGTTACACGTAACGTTTCTATCGAGTAGAATAACCCAAATTTTAATTCATGATTATTTTTTTATTATAATCACATTAATTATTTCTCAGCCTCTATGATCGAATACTGAAATAAACAACCAATGTAATTTATACAGCGAAATTATTAAAGGTTTAGGGCTTGTGTTGAACGATAAAAGACAAAATTAAATACAATTCAGAAATAATTATTTTACATTTGTACTTTTTTAGGAGTCCTGTTAGATAACATAGAAGTTGCTCACAATTTAGTGCCTCCAGTTAATAAGGGATAACTAAAAAACGACACTTTTCAAAACATACAAAAAACTATTTTTCAATAGTAAATATTTAGAACTTGAACGTTTTAAAACTTTTTATACAAGCTATAGTGTTAGGTTTTCATTTTATAAATAAAAAACTAATGTATAGATCCTATAAATATGTTTTTTTTTTGTAGTTATAGCTTTTGTTCGCGAGTATTTAAAGACATAGGTACTAACTCAATTTATTTGCACCCATTTTATCCTTATGAACGACGTGCATTAACGAAAGAATACGACTTGTACCTGTGTGAACGACATGCATAAACGAAACGAAACGACTTATTCTATTATTTATTATGGTATAATTTTATAAATTATACTACTTGTCAAACTTGAAACTTGTTACATAAGGAGTCAAATGAGGCTGTATAATAAAATGACCATAAGAGTAATGTACTTGAAAAACATCAATGAAATGAAAAGTTCTTGTTTATAGTTATGAAATATAATCAATATCAACATCAATGTCAGTCAATGAATAGCAAGAGCTCTAGTTAGATCCTTTTTTTTCTCAACACTTATCGATAGCGGAATTTCAGATAATGACTATTAAAGTGTGTCATACTTAGGGATGCCTTTTAATTGACAGTGAAAATTTTCCTTTGCAATTCATCAAGTACCGAGACGATTTTAAGAAGCCCAAACTCAGTAGGATTACCTCATCGTTATCTATAAAGTTTTACCCATGTCGACTACCCAGCCTCATATACCTAATTTCAACTCAGCTGGTCCTCGGAAAGTCAATCTTATCTTCCTTGAGATATTTTTAAACATACAATGTGTAAAGTTAATTAAAAACTTTATTAAAGAACGTGTAATACCAACTCCAGTATTCCATTGGTTATTGTTTTTTTTCGACAATCTTAGCCCAGTTTTTTAAACTATCCGCTTAACAAAACACTTCACAGGTAGAATAACAATTACGAGCCAGCTGTCGACAAAGAGTTCAGTACTTACTGTTGTTCAGAGACGCCGAACTGACGAATTATACCTAATAACATAAATAGACACTTACATTTCTCGGTGGATTAATTACTAAATTTAAAATTTTCTTACCAATTTTATTTGAATACCTTCATTTATCGTGAAAGTTTGCATGTAAATAAGTCAAACTACGCTAGTAGTTTCAATGATTTAGTAAAGCCAAAAATTAACATCCAGTTTACACAGATACCCGTATAAACAAAGGTTATAAAATTGATAAAGGTGTTTTTATCGCAACATAACACTTTCTTTATTGTCAATAGCTTGAAATTATGAAGTTAGATGTGTTTGTATATAAAGGTAACAGGGATAAATAATTCATTGATTCTCACGAGAAAATTAGCGTAACGGACACGGAATCTAAACATAAATCAAATCAAACCTAAATATCGTCTTAACTAAATTGGTGTAAGGTTCACACTGTTAAAAATATAAGATGGCAAATTGGGGTAAGGAGCTTTTTTTTTCAAAGCTCGTGCAATTATTTTAAGGTATGGGTGTTATTTATTCATGAGCCAAAAAAAGCATTAGCGTAAAAGCCAGTTTCATAAGAATGTCTTCAAAAATAAGTCATGTAAAGGTAATTCCTTAATTGGAAAGACCCTTACCTTATTCAAAGTGGATTGGTGGCAGTAGTTACCCTGTTTGATGTTGCTTTATTAAAATAAAAAACAGATACATGGTTTTTGTGGGTCAGATTTGATTTTGAACCCATAAAAATCAGTAGTGTAAGGAACACTTTTATCAAGCTAGATTTTTTTTATATACACCATTCGATAGAGTGGAAAATTCTGAACAAAACTGTATATTCAACTCATTTTGCGTATTTTGTCCCTTACCCCAATTGAACCTACGGCCGACGAAATGATTTTAATCATGTAGTCTTAGTTTAAAATCATGTTTACGATTGACTCATGATTTAAGTTTTCAGAGACTAGAACACTTTCGATGCCATGACATTGGGTGACAGCGGTAGTGGCAGTGGTGTAGGTACGTGTGTCTTGCTCACTCGTTATGCCGCAGCGCTCGGATCTCTCACTCACCCACTCGTCGCGCCACTGGTCGCTCAAAGTCATAGCATCTCCGTTAGTAGTTATTATTGTATCTCTGGCACTCACTACAATTGAATCGACTGCATTAAATCTAAGTGCTGTATGCATATGACGAACGTATCTCTGAACCCTGCAAATTCCCTACGTAGCCCCACAACACAATACTTGTGAAAATAGAGAGGAAGTATTTCGCAAGGCATCTACTAAATAGCATGAAAACAAACGAATACATTGGCGACCGTAACAGTGTTATAATTTATAATAATTATTAAAACTATCGTGAGATATCTTTAGTAATTATAGTTTTAAACTCACGTAAAAATTGTCAGGAACTCATATGGAGGTCTTTATCAGGGACACGGCTACGCGAAACGCGACTCGCTGCCCACTATCCATTTGAGTTTGAAACATGCCATTCCATTCCTGACATGTTTTACGTGAGTTACACTGTTTTTTTAATTGTTACAGTGATACTTATTCATTACATTTTATTGTTATTTTTTCCAAACTGGATCATTTCCCAACTGTATCGTTTCACCAACTAATTAGCTAAGTTTTTCTCTGAAACCATAAACTTATTTATAACTAACTTATTAAGTAGTAAACTAAAGTAAGTAAGTAGTAACTAGTATTAGTAAGTACTAAATACCTAGTTATTAACAAAACTATCTTAAAATGTACCTAATATTTTTTCTCGGTTTTTTTTTTATATTCATCTCTTCAATTTCTCAGTACTAACCCAGAAACCATATTGTTTTCCTTACAAATAGTCGTAATTCGGGGCCTCGCCAAATCGACACTTATCCTGTTTAGCCAGGGAATGGAACCAGCAAATAAGTCAGCCATTGACAGCCAATTCCGCCGACTGACATGTGACGCCCACCGAAATAACGAAGTCTATCGGATATAGGGTGGATAGCGAGAGAGGGTCGCTCCCATAATCTGTTTGAGTCGAGTTGTGGAGACATTTGCAGATGTTTCCAAAATCGAAATCATGGCCGACACACGCTTAAACGAAAATGAAAGTGCGGGAAGAGAAGAGTCGTAGGATTTGAGGGCGTGCCAGTGCTATTTTATGGTTTTTGCATGGAGCTATATAGTACTTGCTAGGTCGATGGGTTTTTGCTATGCTGACAACACTGTCACTCTATAATCCGAAATGTCATGAATAAATTAAAAAAAAAAAAAAAACCGAAATGACATATAAACGACAGAAGTTTGTTTATTTTTTTATAGGACAAAGTGTCTAAGGTTCTATTACCATGTAGAATGCATAATGTTAGTTTCCGTTTCTGCCACGACTCTTCTCTTTTTGCACAGACTATACAGTTTGAAGCAAAATATCTCACATCTAAGGTCAATTTCGAAGTTTCTAACGCCATTTTTCTGAATTCTAGGAATATGCTCTGCGAGTAGAATATACCTATATTTCAACTTCAACTTTCTTATAAATAACTGTATACATTTCTAATATCAAAAAATCAACTGTCGGGTATTTATTATATTTAAGACTTTTTTTATATGCACATCAGTACTATAAGTCTATAAATTGTAATTTCACAGATTAAAACAAAGCAGCAAAATAATGGTTATATGCATTCTCTAGACAAAGAGCCAAGTAGATCATAATCTATAAATGTTCTCAGTTTGATAACGGCACGGGACCCAAACTTGGACGCAGAACTCCTTAAAGAAAAGTTAAGGTAAACGAAGAAAATAATTGAGTTTAGGAAGTTGCGGAGAAATATGACGCGCCTTCGTTCCTGTCGTGTCTTGCTTGTCACGGTTACATTGTTTTGTCGCAGCCTCGCTGGTAAAAACAGCAATTGATTAAAATAATTGGTAATGACTACTTTTTTCAATAATAAGTTCCCTTCTTGCACCGTGTCTTTTTCATCACTCATAAGCCTAACTTTTCTTTTAATACCTAAGTTTTGTCATCGCTCTTTGCATTTATATCTTTTTACTTAAATAATGTTTTAACCCTAAAAGTCGCAATCGCAACATAAAAAAAAAACCTTTAATAAACTTCGGTGCTGTGAAATAGTCTTAAAAAATTCTGATGAAAAATAATATTAAAATGATGGTCTAAAAATATTTATAGGTACCTATCCGGCTAAACATCGTAAAATTTACGGTTGAATTATTCAACCGTAAATTGAATAAGACATTTGAAGGGATTATACTGGAAATGTTCATTATTTGTGGCTCCCGCTTTGGAAACTTCTAGTCATCAAGGGTTGGCTTTGAAAAACACATAATTTTTCTCTGTTAAAGTTATCTTTGAGCAAATCATTTATTTTAATATTAATCTAGTATGGAAAATAAAGGCGTATATACATAATAATACATGCCAGATGGTCCTAATGTGTAAATATTAAATATTATTTCAGTCGCGTAACATTATTTAGGTACCTTACGTGGGTGTAAAATAAAACTACAAGACCTCCGAATTGTTGTCAGCAGATAATTTGACCGAGCGAGTGAAACGTTTTCGTTTCAGCTTGGCCCAAAATTATTTCGTATGGCCAGAGGTTTGGATGTCTTGAGTAAGTTTGATAAATGTATAGTTTCAAAATGGCGGACATATGGGGGTTGAAACGTAAATAATGACAAGTTTCAACAATTTTGAAATAAACTCGCTAGTTCTACATCTCAAAGAGCCACTAATCATAGTAAAAGTTTTATCAATTTTCTTTGGCATGCTCTGCGAAAGAGAAATAAGTTCTGAGAACGATATTTTACTTGAAACACCAACTTTAAAACAATACGAACAAAGAATAACATGAACCTTTAAGCACGTTCTTGAAACGGGTCTATATTGGCTCCTATAGAATTAGTCTTCGCCGAAATATCATTTCGCAGAAAGCATTTTCTTTGCAAGCGTAAATTATTTGAAAACAAACCTCACCTAACCTATTCTAATCAATAGAATGATATTTGCAAGAATTGTGAAAATTTTATAACTAGGTACAAAGGAATAACAATTCTGCAAATTTTTTTTTCGGCGAAATTACACATTCGAATAAGTAACGACTCTTGAAACGCACGTAAAAATACCCAGCGAGTAAAGAGCTCAATGAACATCACATGCTGTCGTAAAAACCACGATTCCTCAAGCGGATAAAAACACTTACCCATTTTATTTGATTTACGCAGTGATTGCGATGCGTACCCACGCGTCAACCCTAGAAACGAGCATGCTTGCAATATCTCACAGTCATGGGTCAAGACAAAAAGATCGTATAAAATATCAGGGTTGACCGTTTATGCCGAATAGCGCCTATGATATATGTTAATGCGGGATTCTGCGATATTCAGGTCGACGCATGAATGGAATTATAGCGTTCTTTGGAAAACGTGTTATGTTCATAAATGTATGAGTCAATCTGCCACTGGCACTAACATACGCTAAAGGATAAGGCGTATAATTTTTTCTTCCCGGCAATAAAACGAATTAAATTTAAAAGCATCCTACCCTTTATCAACTTGTAAAAGTCGGTAACTACATTAATTTAGTTCATTAACAAATTTACTCGATAACATTTGACTTCCTTTGTAGCTGATACTTTCTGATATATCCGGCCTGAGCAGCTACTCGTACAACACGATCTTCTATACCGTTTGATAACTGATATTATAATAACTGAAATTATTTACCTAACTTAAAACTGATGTGTAAATCTAATATGAGTAGTTTAGTTTCTAGTTATAAGATAATTGCAATGCCCTATCAGGGCGTTTAACTGCCATATATGTTAACACCCCACCGTACCTACTCATGACAGCAATAAGCGAATATGAATAAATAATTCACCCATTTATAACCTGTTATATATTACATTCGTGTGTGTTATAGTTATGTGTTATATATTATATTAGTTATGCTACACCTGTTCAATAAATTGATTTCAGCATAGTAGTAGTGCTCAAGGGAATCACTATATCGATCTTTTTCTTCTGGCCAGAACAAAAGCTCTGCGTAATCGTCACGGCAAGGGAATGACTCTATAAGTTGTATCTTCCACACTGACCATGAATGTGCCGAGACCCCGGTATCAAGACCTGGCAAGCTCTGTAAGTTTGGGAAGTGCGGTCTTTCTTTCAGTCCATCCACAATTTCAGTACACTCCTTTACTTTGTCCACTTTACGTGGCCCACGTCAAAATCGTGATATTTCGACATTGACTTCAGGAAAGACATTATTTAATGATATTGTCTAGCTAATGAATTAATACTCAAAGTTACGACGGAAAAATTAAAAAAAATCTGTGGCTAGCCACACTTTGTGTAGTAGGAATTATAGTTTTGGTACTAAAAAAGGATTTTTTTTCTATTCACACGTAAGGCACCCAAACAAATAAGTTAAATATATGTTGTCGCGCATTCATAGTCAGCTCACATAATTTCTACCACTATGTACGGTACCCTCAGCAACAAACACATGTTTACACTTTCTAACCATAACCAAGGTGAAAGATGAAATGTAATGTAAATAAAACCCAGCTCGATAATACCATAATAATAATTCATCACAAAAAGATTTACATAATTACTATGCCAAATTTTAACTCAATCGGAAACTACTAATAAGAAAAATATTAGATAAGAAAATCCATACCCAAATACAATTTAAAACTAAGAGTGAAATGGGAATACGCCCGTTGCGGAACGCTAATAATCTATGTCTCAAATCAGCGCGTACTAAAACTGGCAAGAAACACATAGGGTTCCAAGGAGTATTATTCTACAACCAATTACCAAAACAAATAAAGGAATGTAAAAATTTTAATATGTTTAAACGAAAACTGAGAGACCATGTAATTAACAACGTCTAAATCCGGCCCTGGGAGTTCTGCATCGTATACAAAAGACGACTGATAAGGATGTCATTAAGCATTTACCTTAAATTTTTATTTGAAGTACATTCAAACTAAACATAAATGAAGGTGTTTTATAAATTTACCGTACAGATAAATCTCTGCGTACCCACATTGTACTTTACTTGCATATTTTATGTTATGTCTGTGTGTTTTTATGTATCTCTCTAATAATTTTGTGGTATGTAAGTGCAAAGTGCTATTAGTAATGTATAAATAAAACTTAGATAATTTAACGTAACTTTGTATGTCGCAATCGATGTTCACTGAAATAATTAACTATTTTTTTTGACAATAAGTTCTCATTAAGTGAAATGTAAAATTTCTTTTGAGAAATAAAGTTCTTTAACCATAAACCGCGAAGTGGGTCAAATTTAACTTAGTATATTCGCCTTTCTTGTTTGCTTGCTTCCAGACAGGACAGACACCGGAATAGGTAAAACCACGAGAAACTAACTATAAACTACAACCAATTATTTTGACTAAGATGAATATTAACGCATTTTAATTTTACTAACCATTACCTATTCGCTATAGTCAAAATCGGCCTCTAAATATTCCACTACAATGTTTTTTTTTTTTTTTTTGCTCCACAAATTTCTTTTTCTAAATATGGGTTTTCAGTAAATTTTTGCGTTCAAATGGTTTGATTTTATTTATATTCTACAGGACTTTTAGTTTGTCCGTTTCCTTACACACTTGTCCTGTTTATGAGATTCACAGAAATTAATAAACTTACGAACCTAATCAAAGTTATAGGTAAAAGATTGAACTAGTAAATAAAGTATCAAAATATTTACAAATAACTCAACTACTAAATTGTTTTCTATTGTTAACATTCAATGTTTTCGCTATACGACGCTTCACATCGGCTTCGCACACTGTCGCAATTATTTACGAGCTTAAATAATAGTTTGCTCACTTGGTATGGTTATTGTTAATATTAGTCATTCATTTAAAATAAACATTTGGTGATACCACGAAGAAATATCTGTCAACATTATTTGACTAGCCGGACTCTAGTTTAGAAGTTGGGCGGCGCTTGGAGAACGAGAGTACAACTTTTGAAAATTTGAATTTAGAAGCTTAATAATCACAACTACTACTACTACTACTACTACTACTATAAATATAAAGCCTCTTCGTCTCCATGCACCCATACCGTCTTGGGTTCACATGACGTTACAAGTACGTGTCATGCTCCTTAAAGCGTTCATACGATGAACTCCGCGACCTCCGCAACCGTCTTTCCCGCCGCTCGTCTACATCATGCGATCTGTGCTGATCACGTGGTGTGTGCTTCGACGGCCAACATTCACGCTCTAACAGCGTGAGTGGTGTGTGCTTCGACGGCCACATTCACGCTCTAACAGCGTGAGTGGCGTGTGCTTCGACGGCCACATTCACGCTCTAACAGCGTGAGTGGCGTGTGCTTCGACGGCCAACATTCACGCTCTAACAGCGTGAGTGGTGTGTGCTTCGACGGCCAACATTCGCGCTCTAGCAGCGTGAGCGGCGTCGTCGCGGGATCTTGCCATATTTACCTCGATCATATACGTACCCACGAGTGTGAAACTCACTCACGATATACTGCGCGATCATAACCGCGTCCAGCATGTAAGTGTTTGCGGCTTTGCCTACTTTCAGGCTCCCTTCCGCTCCCTCACTTAGCATGGCTGGTGACTTCCGCGGCGAATGTTGATGAATCTAACATTCATCGTATCTCCTCTCTCGCGCTCCTCTCTGGGCTCAGTATCAGTGCCCTCCTTATTTCTCAGCCTCCATCACTGAAACTTGCACTTAAACAGTGATTACACTGATAATTTATTTATCAGCATGCATACATCAGTGGTTCGATCATAAAAAATGAAACACATATATCGTATAGAGAACAAAGCCAGGAAAGGGTCCAGCTGTTAAACTCCTTAGTTACTAGTCCGTCATTTTCGAGAAGTCCTGCCTGATTATCTTATATTGTACATTATTACAAACGTGAGACACAGTGTTATGGTTACAAATCATACGGTATTCATTCAAAGGAGGGACAAATAGGAGCCGAGGTTTTCTACGGGCGCACCTCATCCTCCCTACGCGAACGAAACCGCGAAGAAAAGCTAGTTAAATTTCTAATTCACCAAGTGCCAAAAACTTACTCCCAGTTTCTCGAATTAACCCATGATCATTTCTAATTTACCTTTGGGGTAAGTTCTCAGAACCTACTCGTATATTATGGTAGGATTCCAGGAAACCTCGATGATGGTCGTGAACTTGAGATTTTAAGACCGATCTCGAGAATGTATCGGTATGTAACTCACAAAATAGTCTGATTGCTATCACATTGTTGGTCGCCTTGAGCGGCATAGCAATAACAAGCCGATACGTAATAAAACCCTACAACTTACGAGCGCAGAGGTTAGCGTATTGATAAGCAACTGGAATATTTTATCTAGTCACCCACTTTGTGGTTTATATTTTTGTTATTAGTAGTTACCTTATGTTGTATTATTTGCGATTCGTACACTTTGAGCTTAGTTAAGTATTTAGTTAATGATGTGCATGTATTTCTCTAGTTAAGTGAATTGTATTCTTTTAGAGAAATAGATTCTTAAACCATAACCATGTATGTATCTTTCTTTGTAGTATTTAAATTCCATTCTCACGAAAATTATCATCTTTACGTTTCAAAGTACAGTCTTAGTAAAAGATCAGAATAGAGTAGACCCTAGTATGGTATGGTACATTCAAAGCCAAAGTAGTTCATTCTTCAAATTAGGCATAATTACAATGCACTTATGAATGCCGGCTGTTTTGTAAGACAGTAAGTATATTTTATACATACAATTACATTATTATTTTTTTTTACAGTTGGAGGGCTACGTATATTTTGTGTGTTCATTCAAGAGACAAAGCCCAGAAACATTTATAAATGAGAAATAGTTCTCGCATAAGTAATGTTCAGGTATTTAGGTACCTATACTAGAACCCGTAATATCTCAGATACACAATCTGAACCACTTAAACATAATTAAGATAACTATCTAAAACCCAACAAAAGAATATGGTCGAACACTATAATTTTACGGATATTCACCATTGCATTTTTAAGTGAGTTTGTATTTTTAATTGAATGTACATATATTATATCCCTTTAGTTGGTAATTAAAATGCCATAGTATTAGTAGCCCTTGAATTATTTCACAACACAAATTTAAGAGGATATTTGATATTATGCATTTATGTATGTAGACACTTTATCATAACAGCAATATTATAAATAGAACATAAAAACAATCAAAATATACAAGGACGAACCCGTCATTATTTATAAGGGATTTCTTGTAGTTAAGCGCCGAGTAAATGGGTGTGAAAGGTATACGAACATATTGAACGCTGAATTATGCATACCCTTAAGATAGTTGTTTAATTATATAAACAAGTGTATTTACTTTTTTTTTTGCAAATTTATCTCAAACGTTAAATCAAAAATGCCACAAAATAATTAAAAACATTTAGCACTTTCACGTCGTTTAAGGATGAAATTAATACTTATTCTTGCTCGTTAGTCGTATTCATTGTGTGAAGGCCGATAATTCAACATTTGCGGGCGGGATAAGCAAGTGATTATAAGAATACTCGCCTATCCCAACTTCTGATATATAAGGAATCGATACGTTTAATTAAAACAACGACAGTTGATAACAAATGGTGTTTATTCGCACAATGAATACAACTTGTGAGTCGGCATAGACTTCATTAAATAGTATTAATATCGATTATACCCAATCAATACGAGAGCGACACTGACCTGTACTTAATTCAGTAGGCTTGAACTTATAACTAGCCCTTAAATAACCAACAATGCCTCCACGGCGAGCAACCGACCGACCACGGCCAATGTCCGTTAGCGAATCCCTCTTATTCCCAGCCACGTGACCGGTCGCCATTGCCACATTGCGACATTCTCGGAGTGGCAGGGGCGATCACGTGACTATCACGTGATCGTTCGTTGCAAATACTTTTAAATTAGAAATTATCCTTACAGTATAAGTACGCATAATGTTTATCTCCAGTAGGCTAGGTTCGATTATAGTTAAAAAAAGTAAAGGATAATAACCCTCCAAGTAGCATACAAGCTGCATAAGCGCTTTTACGACCTTTATACAGCTTAAATTAGCTGCATAAGTTCTTTATAAGCGCTTTTATAGCCTGTGTACTACATGTGCCGGGCCATATAGCCGGTGGTATATCACAAATACAAAATATTCCTTGAGGCGAGGCAGATCGTTTTCATGGAAAGTCAATGTAGTGAAAGGTCATGTTAGTTTTACGTCTATTTCGAAGGATGTCTTTTTCTAGGATAGTCATCTTCTAAGTGGTTCAATTTCGCAGGACGTAATTTTCTGGGTTAGTAAATCTATTTCAACTAAATTTTCTAGGCTTGTAACTAATCTTATGCTATTTTTTTTAGAAACACCTTGTATTTTATCCGTAAAAGTGTGTTAAAAGTTGTAATTTTATTAATAGATATTAGAAGGGACCGACAATGATATCGAAAAAGACAGGCGTATGAAGGTTACCTCTATAAAGCCTGAACTACTTAAATATCATTAACCAAAATAAAGTTGAAGTTGTTAAACGAAGATGACCTACTAAGAAATTGACTTACTAAGAACAAATTGGCAGGAAGCTAAGATGACTTGCTGAGAAGGTGAGCAGCTGAGAACATGACGTCCCTCGTAACTGACACGAAACGAAGATGACCTGCTGAGAACATGACGTTCCTCGAAATTGACACGAAACGAAGTTGACTTATTAAGAAATTGACTAGGTGAGAACATGACGTCCTTCTAAATTGTCAGGAAACGAAGATGATCTGCCGAGAAAGGTGACGAACTGAGAACATGACCTTGCTCAAAATTGACTCCAAACGAGGATGACCTGCCTCGCCTAAAGGAAAATATTACCTTGAGAGACAATTTGTTCAAAAATATGCTGCTAATATATAAAATTGGCATGTATTTAATCAGTTAAATAAAAAAGTCTAACCTAACCTAACCTACAAAAACACAAATTTTGCACCTATTCGCAAATTATCGATGCTCAACCATTGATACAAAGATAAAAGCTTAAAGAAAATTTTAAATGAGTTACCTGATGGAAGAGACCGGGAATCGAACCCGGAATCGATGCTAAGTTAGTATTTCAGCTGCCCATAAAATTTTACCAACATGCCTAGGTCTCGTAACGCTTTCCTTTTACCTTAAAAAAATGTGTGAAGGAAATGATAATAAATGGTGCCCATACCTTAGACGGACAGCAAAAAGCCACCAAGTGTACGTGCTATATTGGATGCCAGGAGCAACTGGCCAATATAAATCAATACGAGTTTCATACAGTGCGTTACTGGTAAGTAGAATTCTACGAGTCGTTACTTAATGACCATCAAATTCAATTCAATTCAAATAGCCTTCATTTCTGATAATATGTACATTGGTTTTTTTTCTTTTTACAGTTATTATTATTACACCATTTTAACTTACTGTTCATGCATATTATATTTTTTATTGCCTATGCCAAAGGGCAAGCTGATAACTTAATGACCATATCCTTTATTTAATTAAAAAAACTAAATTCGGCCATCTTTATCTTTTCTACTAAATCCAAATTGCCATCAATATAAAACAAAGTTAATTGACAAGTAAGAGGTAAATGACAGCCCATCATACTTTGTTTATTACGACAACAATGTAGGTTGCCTTCATAATTCACCGTCCAGCTAACTTTAGTTACATCCTCACGTTTGTTAATACCCCCTTTGTGTACCAAATGTTGATAATGAATTCGTGTATGTCCTGGCAAAATTTATTAAGGATTTCGGTATCAAGCTCCAATTCCTCGCACTTTTTGATTCCGTTTATTAGGCGACGTATACCACCGTTTAAATGTTCGCGGCGTTTGGAGGTTTGACAACTTTGACAACCGATTACTTGTAGCCACCCTTGACGCTGGCAGAATTGGCCCAATGGACAGTAGCCATTTATTTAAAAATAATTGAAAAAATTTAATTCATAATTATCTATTCAGGAAATGTAAATACATTATTTAACACATGCAAAACAAACGGTAAATATAATAATATTATCAGTTTTAATTAACGGCCGTGTGTCGGTAACAGTATCCTATTACAGCCCCGTAACTTTGTTTCCCATCTATAACGTTTCACCAATTTTTTTTTTCCTGAAACCCGTACCGTACCCGTCAGGATTTTATAAACATCGTTTTAAAGAACCCATTTGGCTTTCGGACACATGAAAATTTGGCGAAACGTTATTATTACATATCAGTTGGGCATTTTGTGTGCCGCATTGACCATAATTGATCTATTGTGGCAGCCCTGTCTTAAAGCTCACTGCTGAGGCCCGTTGAGTCCAGGAATTTCAGATTCTTTGGGCAGTGAGTTGTTGTATCTCCTCTGGGGGCAAAAAGTGTTGCCCTAAGCGGATACTTCTTTTGGTTATTTCTTTTGGTTGGCATAAGTGGTTCACAGGAGCAGAGGATATGCATAGCTGTCTCCTCTGACTCTTGGCAGAACCTGCATGTTGCGCCCTGTTCCATTCCCGTTGGGAATCGGTGGTGGAGAAACGTTACAGATGGGAGACAAAAAATACTGTTTGGGATATGTAACCGCCGGCTACACACTGTTTATCTGTAAATATCACATTATAGATTAATCACTTAAAATAAACCGTCCTTACTTATATACATTTATTCCTTATCAAGTATGATCCAAGGTCTACACAGTAAGTACTTATAAGCCTCGTAACACCCTTATAGCATTCTGTACATTCTAGATATTGTTGCTAAGTCTTAAAAATATTACGAGCTAAAAATATTTTATGTCACAACTCCTAACTGTGTCGTATTCGCAAGTCATGCATGGGGCATAAAAAATGATCAGAGCGATGGGTTCTAAAACTGGAGTATGAAATATTTGTATTGAATCTTTTTATCGATTCATATTTTTATGTGGAAATACCTACCACATTTTTATTGTTACAAATAATGACACAAAGGTAAATTAAGAAAGAAAAATGTAATGCGATCTACTACATTCTAAGCAGGATTTGATCCTGCGACCTCTGCGTTTCCGGCGCATTGCTCTTTTAACTGAGCTATCAGATCGCTACGTCAATCACACCAAATCTTTCATCCCATAATGGAGTGTTGTCAAAATTTTACTTGTGTTTTCTGGCCCCTGTTTTGACTATTGTATTAAAAAATTGGGCGACTTGACATTAAAAAAAACGCTTAATAAGGTGCGTAGTTGTCTCTCTAAAATGGAAGTGGATAACCGTTTAAATAGCATAGAAAGGCAGCACATAGTGAACTTTGATACCTAAACCGTATTTTGAGGAACTTCGATTCGATTACTGCTCTTTTTTCCTTAAGAAATCAACAGAAGAATAAATGAAAATCAAAGTAAAAATAAACAGAATATCACGTTTGTACATATTCAATATACATTTGCATATGAATTCGGTTGATTATTCGTTTGCAACATACTTCGTGGTTCGACACTTTAGTTTTTTGATAACTATATTCCTTTATTGTGTATAATAATGTGATTAATTTATATAATCATCAAAAAGTCAACATACAGAGGCTTGTTTGTATGTTGTTTGTGATTATAGCCACGACACATCAAATGACTGAACGAATTTTGACCATTATTTTTACAGACACAGCTTACAGACCACAGAAGCTAGGTTTATTTTTTTTCTTAAACATCCAAGGAAATGTCGTTCTTATGATCGTGGTAATGGTAATAGACCGCGAAATACGTCTTTGTATAGTAATTGTTGAAGATTCGTTCTAATTTCAAATTAGAACGATATAAAGGAATTTCATACAACATTATTGGCCGTAGCCAACAAAGAGATTGTCTTTTGTTTCAGTGGGGTTTATTTCTTTTATTGATAATCTATGGCATACTGCCAATAAAAAAAACTTAGTTTGTGCATGTATATTTACGTTTTATTTCTTATATTTAACTAGATTATTAAATTAGATTAAATCAGATATTCAATAAAATAAACAAGGAATCACGTTTATTGTAAAAAAATATAACAATATCTAATTAATAAGGTGTTGTCATTTTTTAATAAATAGAATCATCTTAACATTTGGTGGCAAAAACATTGACCCGAACAGCTTAAAAAAATAAATTTGTTTTTTTTTTATTAAATTTGAAATAAATTTGTTTTTATATGTGTCGGAGACGGTCATGAGTACGGTATCTCAACGAAGCCGGCGCGCCATCGGAAGGCGACAGTGGCGCCCCCTTGAACCTGTTTTGGCGCGCTAGACAGAGTCTTGGCGGTTCACTCAGCGAACGCCCACCGACACTTCACTCTGGGTCGCCGTCGAGTGCACTACTGCCTTGGAACTGTCCCGTTTCGTTGTGCTATACCAAGTTAGAATCAGTGAAACGTTATAACTCAACAATACTGTGTTAATTTAATAAAGACTATTGTGAGACTTTGATAACCTAGCTTACAGACCTCTGTGCCAGGAACTGTTATTTTGTGCTTCATTGTATAAGGAATAAATCAAGTTAATTGCATCCGTATTGTTTCATCTTGCTCGCAACTACTTCCTCGTCCACAACTATGTCGATTAGCTCATCTAATGTGCCACACCACACCGGCCATCCGACCCTATCCCGACATCAGAAGTTGGGATGGTATCTACGGCCCATGAGCGAACACGAAGAATGATGGAACACGAAGCGAATAAAACGGAGGAAAAAAAGTTTGTGGTTACTCTTTGAAATACAACGAACCTGACATCACAAAATCAAGGAACAGGAGCTAAAAGCGTTTCCGTTATTGAAACTCAAGCTAACACCGTCACGGAGACCTACAAAACCGTATGAAAACAAATGAAGATTGCACTGTTTAAATTGTTTTCATTGCGAGAGAAACGGACATGAAAAATTCGATTGCTTACTTCGTATAAAAGAAAACTACAACTTACCACCTCAGCGACAAAAGCCAGCAGTTACAATACAAACTACATACATCGAATTTCATTGTTTACTTCAAGAACAGCGGGACACATCGTCAGTTGTTGCACCAGTAGAAGTGACCCAGAAGCGACAGTCAACTACAACTTACAAGCGACGCGTGAACGTAGGCACTATGGCTTCACCGACACATTTTGAAAAACACATCAGGTCAGTCGTTAACTTTTCACTAAGATTCCGATATTTTGTTCACAAATAAAAGTGTAGCTAGATTCTGGGGTAGACTTAAGTCTCACTTATTCAGTTTAGTGGGTATTTGTCAAAAAAAGTACTAACGGGTACTGGTAAAAGCAACCCTCCAAGTAAAGTTGAATATTGCGTGATAGAAATTAATAATCATTTGCAACAAAGTTTATTGCACGTTTTGTAACGATTGTTTTCGTAGTGATATAATATGACTAAACGCGAAATGTTTCTACAGAGATTTAGTGTTGATTAATATGACCACTACGCAGTTTACCTACCCTTAAAAAAGTTTATCATTTTAAAATTGCGCTGTGAAGGTGCATCAATCATACACACTTAGAATTATTATTCTAAGCATACACAGTACTTAGTAGTAGGAGCGGCTGGGCTTAGGAACTTGCTTTAATAATCTACCCTCTGTTCATGATTTTCCAATCATTCTGTAGAATTTAATTTTTTGACATCTTGAATAGTTTCTTACTCGGTGTACATTAGCTGGTGTATAGTTTAGCGCCTATAACTTCCGTAAGAACTGGTGAGCCTGAGATTTGTTACTTTGACGATTCTAATGTTACTTTTAACTGTGGTGATCGCTTTAGCCTAAAATATTTAAACTGGAGACACTAATAGGATTAGGAAAATATTAGAACAAGAATTTGAAATTGAAATTTGATTTTTATCATCAATGTTTCATAATCGGTAAAGCCTTGGTAATCCAAAGCTTATCATACAAAGTAAAGTTTGTTATTAAAATGCAAATAATGATTTGATTTAGATCTCTTCTTGCATCTACGCCGTAGATTATTTGTTCTTCAGTGTACCTAACTTTGTTAGATTGATTTGAATTTCCTTTTTTTGTTGGATTTAAGGTTAGAATGACCGAGCTTTGTGATACTGTGCTTGAAGTTTTTGTTTCAGGAAAAGATACGCGAACTTAGCAGCTAACAGCGAAGCCATGAGTCGTCTGCTTCAGCTGCCGCGGTACGAAACATCGCGTAAAGAACTGCGCGAAGGCGAACAACAGGGCGCCTTCAACCACGGGGAAGAGGGTTGACGTGTGACGTCACCACACCACACCATATGAGGCAATCTGGTGAGCAGTTCTCATTTTATTGTGATTTGGTTGCCGAGTGATCGCTTATGGAAGAGTTAATTTCCAATAAGTTCCATGGCAATTGCTTGTATAATTCAGTGACTATGTATGACTTGTATCAGAAAATTGTTAGTACTGTGCAATAAATAAAGTTACTGAAGCGAGCCTATTAGAAATGTTGACATGTAGTATTGTAAATTGCAAGACCATTGGCCATAAACTTGACTTCCAAACATGCACGTACTTGCACGATAGGTTGAGGGAAATGCCCGGGAGCTACGTACCATTTGAAGTAGACGAAAAAAAAATATATTGTGAGACTGGTAGGGAGGTTCTCAGTTCGGCTGGTCGACCATACCAGTCACTTCATCGTAGCCGTAGTCCGGTAGAAGTCGGCATCTGCTCTAAGCAGTCCGTGGATTCGCGGTGCGCGGTAGGTGCTGGCGGAGCTCGGGTCACTCTCGCAGAGACCGTAGAGTCATAGGGTTGACTCGGCGATCCCGTGGGGATGCGCGTAGTGGTTGGCTAAGTTAGCCCTAGGCCACGAATGAGATACCTGTTTTGTTGAACGAATTTTCGTCGATTTAATTGTTTTGATATTGTCAATAAGGTGAGCCAAAAGGAAATGATATGGTGGTACATGGTTCCTAATGTGTTTTCTAAGGTAGAAGTGGTAAATAGCTAGTTTGTTTCACAACAAGCAACATTGTAGTATTGCACTATTGAAAGAATAAGTAATGTTACAATTGGTAGTTGGTTGTAAGATACCATTATTCGATTTGTATCTTTTGAAATATTGCGGTTATAAAACAAAAACTTTCACTTAGTTGTCAAAATTATTTTTGTGATATTTTTTTTGTTTTGGTGTCAGTAACTATTTGATGCGAAAGGAAAGATGAAGTTTTTGTTTTGTCTTAGGTACCATTTTGACGTGTCTGTCAGGACTGACCGAGTGGATACTGTTTTGGTTGTTGATTGTTTCAGAGCAACACACGAGGACGTGTGTCATCGCAGGATGGCCGTGTTGGAGACGGTCATGAAAACGGTAGCTCAACGAAGCCGGCGCGCCATCGGAAGGCGACAGTGGCGCCCCCTTGAACCTGTTTTGGCGCGCTAGACAGAGTTGGCGGTTCACTCAGCGACCGCCCACCGACACTTCACTCTGGGTCGCCGTCGAGTGCACTACTGCCTTGGAACTGTCCCGTTTCTTTGTGCTATACCAAGTTAGAATCAGTGAAACGTTATAACTCAACAATACTGTGTTAATTTAATAAAGACTATTGTGAGACTTTGATAACCTAGCTTACAGACCTCTGTGCCAGGAACTGTTATTTTGTGCTTCATTGTATAAGGAATAAATCAAGTTAATTGCATCCGTATTGTTTCATCTTGCTCGCAACTACCTCCTCGTCCACCATCCGACCCTATCCCGACATATGAATATATAAGTTGAACATTTGTATTATTTCCTTGGATTTATTTGAGAAAAGCACTATACAAGCCTCGGCGCGAACAGGGATTATCGGCCTCGTATCTCTAGATGGCCTCGTTATCACTCGGCCATCTATTACTACTCGGCCAATAATCCCCTAATTCGCGGCCTCTGCAGTAATGTACTATTTATCAGACTACGGAAAATAATAATGTCTTTTTTTTCCTCCTCCGCAGACGACGTCGCGGTTAGTATATATATTCTTTGGTCGCGGGCCTCTTTTAGTTTGTAATAAAACGCTGCAAACTTGGTAGCATTATCCGGATAAATTTTCCTCCTACGTATCGTCTATGGATAAAGTCAGGGAAATATTTGGCAAACTACTATTTACTTCGCCGTAGGGTGTCGTTTATTGCTTTATTCACGTAAGTATAATATTCTCGGCCTCGCACAAAGGACCATTCATTATTATTAGATGAAAGTATTCTCACAAACTATGTATACCTTATTACATTGAGATGGGACTTAGGGCCTTATTACATTGAGATGAGACTTAGGGCCTTATTACACTTGTGATTTGCGGGCAGATTTTGTATGAAGGCGATCATGCAGCGAGTTCACCGCGAGTGTTATTTGTATGGAAAACACGCCTTAATCGCTTATATTATAAATCCCACTAATATACAAAACTGAAAGTTTGTGTTCTCATGATCTGCTGTTACTACCATGGTATCTTGATTGACGGCTTCATTAAAGACTCGAACGCCATCTGCGGATATTTCGGAGAACTCAGAGCCATTTACATTTTTGTAAACCAATTTTTACGGCTTTTTCTTATAAAATCGTTGATAAAAAGACCATTTCTGTAATTTGATGAAAAATCTATTTTCAATTAATAAAAGTTAGCTTTCTAGCTCTCACAAAAATATATTTTTTTAGTGCCAGTAAGATCATTATCAACCATTTCGAATATGTTTAAAAATGGGCCAACAAGCCTATTGAATAATCCTATCAGTACCATTTTGCAGTGTACATAATTATGTTTTGTTTAAATCGATATTATGTAGGCACCTATCATAGCATAATTACGCCTAGAACGAGTCTTCATACAACAGATTTGCGAAATATGAAGCCGGTTTTGGTTTTATGTGTGCGTGTCTACGAACCAATCATAGAGACGTTTTGCTTGTGACATTGACGTTGTGACAGATGTGCACACGGATGAAACTAAGCCCGTGACGGGCTGAGTAACCAAAACTGGCTTCATGTCTAAGTGCTGACTAGGTTTCTAAGCATATTTATTCTAAGGTACCTATATAATTACACGCACTTTTCCTATAAATTATAATAATGTTACGCATATTTCATTTAAAATGTGGATATTTACCGTTTTATAGTTCCTTATCGATTTAAAACTCTCTCTGTTCCACCAGGCTCTTCTAAAATAAATTAAAGTTGCAACGTGACTTTCGTTCGATTTAAAATAGTTTAGGTACTATAAATTAGTTATGCGCCATAATTCACCTTAAACACAGATGTTTTGAGACGATACTCGTAACTCAAAATAGTTTATAATACAGCTATTATGCTCGATGACGTAAATAACGCAGGCCTAATTAATATTCTTGCTTACGATATCAAAAACATAAATATCTTGTACTTTTTTAAAAATCTTCTTTATACTAACAAGCGATATATGTACAGTTAGTATCATAAGTAGCTGAGAATTGACGGCCATTTGGCCAATAAGATTTTGGAGTGGCACGAGTACCTACCTGAAGACGCAGCGTGGGAGGCCTTGAACTGTTCAGCCGAGGAGAGTTTTTTTAGGCATGACTCATATTTTCGGTGCAGATATTTAATAACAACCACATAGGCTAATTGTATTCGGTCAAAATACTCTGTTATCACAACGTACTGAGTATAAAATGTTAGTGTTTGTAGTTACTTAGTTATTTTTAGTGCTAATAAAATCAGATATTTACTATCAAAGCTATTTGCGTTTTTTACCAATACTCAGCTAAATACAATAAAGACGCGAAAGTAAACAATTTGTCCGGATTACGATGTGCGGTAACCGTTGCTTCTAAATTTAGTCACAGCGTAAGTAGCAACAGCTAAATCACTCATTACATAATATGTTGAAATCACACTAATATTATAAAGGCGAAAGTTTCTGATTTTGTTTTTGTGTGTGTTTTTAACTTATTCACGCTCAAACGGCTGGACCAATTTTGATTAATTTTGGTATGAAGGTTTAGGTTAACCCTGGATTAGCACATAGTTAGGCTACATGTATCCCGAAAAAAATTGTGTTCCCGTGGGATGTGCGCGTAACACCGCTTGGCGCAGCTAGTAATGTTATAAAATTCAATTCTGAAAACAATTAAGCTTTTATCTTTTACAGTTACATAAACTACTATCACGTATGCATTACTATTGTAATGTCCGTCTTTGACGTATCTGTCAACAGCGACAACCTGCGAACTGTTTTTGGTATGTCCTCGCATGTGACTAATAAAAAAAAATCGCAGCTTGTTCACAAACACACGATCACAAGTGGGACACTATAACTCTCAGCATTGTACGTGTAGTTGCAAGTATTGAGAGGGCCTGGGTCCCGTCTTTCAGCGCTCGCGTTATGCGTTTTCCAACACACTTACGCCCTACATTTTACAATTTGCGCAATATTTTCCGATGTTCGATAAAGTTCATTAGTGAAAGGTCTATTTTCTGTAAGCTATGATGAACCTTGCGCCGCGCCGTGTCGATTAAAAGAGGAAAAAATTCACCTGATGTTTACATACAACGAGTATACACGAACACCAAAAAAACAAGTTCTGAATTGAAAGTTATAGACTCACCTTGTATTTTCCCTTCCGTTTTATAAGCCTGTAATTGGGTGATTTTACAGGCGTTTCAACAGCCGATAGTCCGCTGTCAAAAATATTGAAAGTATGAGCTACATACTACTGCAAACTTTCATACAATGATATACTGTAGCTGTACTTCGTATTCGAATTTAAAGCATTTTGATATTTGTGACAGCGGACTGACGGAGGTTTAAACGCCTGTAGAATCATCCATTTGTGTCACTCCCTTTGCTCCACAGGTCCCTGTTGATGCCCTTTCCGACCCGTTAGTGAGGAATGCGTCGAAGTGAATATCTCCACCTGAGCCTGCCCCGTTCGCGTCGTCCATCTTAAGGCACCCACTACTAAGTGGGTGGATATGCTGGCTCCTCTTTTCGGAAACTTACGAGTTTTTTTTATGTCATATGGGGACAAATTATACTTACGATAGACGTGGGCTGCCGAATCCCACTTAAGCCTACTTGTTTTGTCACCTACGCGACGCTACGTCAGCTATGCGTGTTTCCAGAGTGGTTTTTCGGACGGGATCCATGCTTTTCACCCCTAAAATGCTTCGCTTCATCTTCTTCCCTTGGAAGAAATAAAAACTCTTAGCTAGAGAGGGAAGTATTCGTAGCTCTCTTATATTACTCTCCTTCTTGTATGTTATTTGATTATTCGTTTTCTATATCCATTTCCGTTATCAATTTCAATGGGTCATCGCTTAATATTTATAAAAGCGGTTTAAACTCACGTAAAAAATATCAGGGGCAGCTATCCGTAACTATAACTACGCAACTCGCGGCCCACTGCAGTAGTTTTTATAATTATTAAAGATGTCACGATAGTTTTAATAATAATAATATTATGGTGATAGCGTACATCAGTATTTTTTTATTTCTGATGTTTTGAGCTCTTTGAAGTATACTAAATAGAGTCAAATGATAAACTCAGCATTTAGTAGCCGTAATATATTTATTTAAAATTTGAAGAAAATGGACTTAGCCAATTTTTTCCTTAGCCCATAATTTGTATACTTTTCTTGATTGGAATAGTTTTCCTTTATCCACGCACAAAATTAGAAATAAAAAATCTAATAATTTATGAAAGTTTTCAATCTTATAAGACTCTTGTACATAGCTTAGAAAACTGTTTCATGATTGCATTTTTCATACATTTTTGAACAGACATAAACTACTAATATATTAACCGTAATAATAGGTATAGTATATGGTTTTTTTATGTTTCACCTTCAAAGGTCCCAGTTTCTTTTGTTAATTTTAAAATTAGAACAAAATATTTTGTAATATTCTGAAAGCGATCCCTTTTGAAATCCAACTCGGCTGGGCAGCGTTCAGGAAACTACGCAATGTCTTTTCGTCCGACATACCTCAGTGCCTCAAGACGAAAGTCTTCAACCAATGTGTGTTACCAGTGATGACTTACGGCACCGAAACGTGGTCTTTCACTATCGGCCTCATCTCAAAGCTCAAAGTCGCTCAACGAGCAATGGAGAGGGCTATGCTCGGGGTGTCTCTACGTGATCGAATCAGAAATGAGGAAATCCGTAGACGAACTAAAGTGACCGATATAGCTCACCGGATTAGCAAGTTGAAGTGGCAATGGGCAGGCCACATAGCACGCAGAGCAGATGGCCGATGGGGCCGAAAAGTGCTCGAGTGGAGACCTCGGACCAGCAAGCGCAGCGTAGGACGTCCACCTACAAGATGGACAGATGACCTTATAAAGGTCGCCGGAAGGCGCTGGATGCAGGTCGCTTCCAACCGGTATATATGGAAGTCCAAAGGGGAGGCCTATGTTCAGCAGTGGACGTCCTATGGCTGAGATGATGATGATGATGATGATCCCTTTTGAGCGTTAAGCGGTACTCAAAAAAGGAAGAGTCCACGTTTTAACGTTAATAGTCACAGTTGCAAACCCCGGACCACGGGAGCAAAAATGCACTTGTCACTGTGCTTAGTTAAATATCGACTATTCTATCGACATCCATACGAACAAATTATTGAATCAGAAATTTATAGATCAAACTTATTATCTTACATGTCAGGTTGTTACACAATATTAGGTACATCAGGTAAGTATAGATACCATTTCAGTCAACTAATTACATTGGTACTATAATTAGGTATATCATACTCACGGGAATGATCGTAAAATAGATAAAGTGAATGACAGTTATAAATAGATACTTTTCACATAACTTACAGACCTCTTTCATATCATATTTGCATATCGCAATTATAAACAACCGCTATCTGACATTGACTCAAGTCAATCGGTGTCAATTACATTGAGACGAACTAATTTACCATCATTTATTTGATTCATTATCATTAATATTATCGAGCCGCCACCATGCCACGCAATAAGAAACAGCGTACTTGGATAGCCGATTACGCGGAATATATAGAAGATCGAGGTGAACATTTATTTTGTAAAAAATGTGAAATCACAATGTCAATATCCAAATTTTCCGTACAAAGACACATCAGAAGCAAAAGGCACAGCGGCGTTTCAACAAAAACACAAAATTTATTCAATCTGGAACTGTTAAAGTTTATTTTGGCTTGCAACATCCCCTGGACCCAGGTTAAGAACCCCATTTTCACTAATTTCATTTGCAATTGCATATCCGGAAAATTTTGTAAAGTACGTATTCCCGATGAATCTTTTCTGAGAAAAACTACTTTGGACATTGCATATAAAGAGAAAATGCACCAAATCAGGACTGAACTTGCAAATGCTAGAATTTACGTAAGCGTAGACGAATCCTCAGATGCAAACGGACGTCAAATCGGTAATGTAATGGTTGGAGCTTTATTAAAAAAACAGATGAGTACCCCACACATTATATCGAGTTTTTGGTTAGACGAAGTTAATAATGTTACTATATCAACACTCATTAGAATTGCCTTGGAGAAACTATGGGGGAAAGACCATAATAAACACGACAGAGTCTTGTTACTCCTTACGGATGGCGTAGCCTATATGTTAAAGGCAGGAAAAAACTTGAAAAAACTTTTTCCTAATTTAGTTCATGTTACATGTCTAGCTCATGGCGTAAATAGGGTGGCTGAAAAAGTTCGATTACTTTTTCCCACTGTGAATAATTTAATCGCATACACAAAAAAGGTGTTCCGAAAATCGCCTAAAAGAATAAGAACGTTTCGTGAAATGTTACCAACTGTTCCTTTACCACCGCAGCCAACTATAATAAGATGGGGAACATGGATAAACGCGGCCTGCTACTATCATAAATATTTGCCTGAAATCAAGCGAGTCATACAGACATTCCCTAATAGGGATTCAATGTATATTTTGAAAGTCAAACGTGCAATGAACGATTTAAATATTTTGAATGATCTAAAATGGATAAACAGTAATTTGTCAATAATACCTAGTACAATAAAACAATTACAAAATCAAAATTTAAGCCTGGAAGCCAGTTTAAGTATAGTACTCAAGTTGAAAGCGCACTTGTCAAGATTACGGTTACATCCTCAAGGTAAAGTTATTCACAACAAGTATCAGGATGTGTTGAAGAAAAACGTTGGCTTTTTAACTTTAAACATCTTAAATAGTTTGATATCTGGTAAAGAAGTGGAAGTACGTTGTACAGAAGAAATCCATAACCACTATGAATTATTTAATTTTGCTCCGATTACTACAGTATATTTAGAACGGTCCTTTAGTTGGATGAAATGGATTTTATCGCCAAGGCGAAGGAGTTTAAAATCAGAAAATGTAGAAAAAATGATAATTGTATATTACGAAAACTATATAAAATACTGAAAAAATACAAACATTCCGTTTTAATTTTATTTTCAACAATAATTAATACTTCTGCATATCATAGCGGTAGTCCAGTAGGTACATCGTGCTTTTTATCGACATCGATTTATATGATATAAAATGTGTGTCCTCGCACTATAAAGCTGTCAACGCATTTTTGCTCCCGTCATCCGGGGTTTGCAGTAATTATAATTTTATTACAAGAAGTAATTATAATTTTAAATTTTGTTTCGACGTTGCATGTCTATAAGCAAATGTTGCGTTCGTTTTAAATAAATGAATATTCAAGACACTCCTTACCATGCGGCAGGGGAGCAAATTTCCTGAATTTGTTTTAGTTTATTTTAATTTTAGCTTTTTGGTACGTAGTTTTAAGTATTATTTAGTTTAGTTTCTTTGTTGTTCCCTGTTTTATCTTTACATAAAATATTATAATATACATTGAATTTTATATTTTTGTCATACTTCATGTACTTACAATATTAAACACTTCTTCAATACGAGTAGACTTGTACCGGTTTGTTCAGAATCCCGAAAAATACAAATTAGGTACTTAGCATTGTTTATGTAGATAGTTACAATCGTGCTTAGCTTATTCTAACATGTCAGGCTTTAAAATCACCAGTTACATGTACCGCTAAAAATAGTTGTGACTTATGATCGCAGACGTGGGTGGTTTAGGTAAGCAATTTCATCATCATCATCATCGCTAGTTTGATACTCAATTTACCGTATTCTTCTTATTAGTTCACTCATGACAGAGTGGTCGTAGTCATGAGGAGTAGTCCGCTTTTTTTAATGCCCTATGTGTCTGTTGGTTGCACGGAACACGCATTCTGCCATGAGCCTCAGAGACAGATTTGTTGGTGTCTTCCCATCGAGTTAGTGAGGTCTACTACCTTCCACTCTGCCCAAAGTTGACCACCTTAGTCAAGTCGACCACCTTAGTCAAGAAGACCTAATACAAAGTCGTGTTTCAACAACCTATTGTCGACGACGCCAACTTAGCTAGGAATTACACATCTCGAATACGCTCCAAATATCGATATAACAAACAAGACCAAGGTGACAGATGATGTTGAGGAAAGAGACCTATTAATTCAGTGAAGATGCGATATTTGGAAAGACAGAAGAGTCATATGTCACCTTAGCAAGGACTCTACCTCTCGATCACGTCACAAATATTGATATGAATATAACAAACAAGACCAAGATAACAGATATTGAGGAAAGACAAACTCAAATAAAGTCGAGCTTGGACATTTGGCCAAGACTTCTCCAGAGATCAGTGGACAGACCACCTGCTCACTGATCAGATGATATTATTTGGAACCCAGGTAGGGCTTTGCCATTCCGAAATTAGCTTGTATGGCCAAATACAAGCCAATTCAATCCAAGCAACAGGGTGAGCGATTAAATCAAAAATGCAAGGCCAAGGCCCTTTAGCTCACTAACCTGACATGTCTACGTAAAGAAAATGTAACTCATATCAAACACGTCTCAGTGAAGTGCCATCCTAATGACGCGAGATCTTGACCTAAACAAACATCTTTCTTGTAACCTACTCATTAAGTAGATTAGCGTTCACTGACGCGAAATAGAAAATTGATCTCCAAGGAACAAAGACGTATCAACTTCGAATAAACATTCAAAAGGAAACATCAACTCAACTGAGTCCCTATAAGAATGAAGCTAGAACTAAATATCAGAGGATGTTTTAGGTTGGCACGTATCCAAGTTTAATCCTTTAGCTCCCAGTTTGTTTATGTGAAGTAAGCGGAATCATTTATCGATAAGACATGTGACTGACGCCATGGATACAAGTAAGTAGTGTAATGTGGCTTCGCTCACGTTTGAAGTCGTTTTGAAAGATTCACAAACATCCGCGTCTAATGTTTATCGCTCGGATCGTCAGTACTATAACGTTCGTGTTGATAATTCAATATTCACATAGACGAATGATTTAAGACCAGAGATGGGCATTAATCGATACATTTTTTAGTCAACTTCAATCGATTGAAAATATCAATCGTCATTTTTCAATCGCGACTAATTTAGTTGCGATTGAATTAGTTGTGAGAATCTTTGACTAACAATTGAATTAGTTTTAGTTTCAATCGACTAAATTTCACGATTAAATCAATATTAAAACTATGCAGTCGCTCGTTTTTGCATTTTTATTTAACTTGCAATATAGACAACTTGCGATATGTAACTACGAGTAGGTATGTACATTGTAGGTACTCGTATGTTGTAAAATGTAAATCGCAAACAATATAGTAGGTTGGTGCTCTATTAATATTTTGATACTTTAAGTACTAGTTCTAACGAGTATCGTAAACTCCTATACGATTCTGAATTACTGAGTAAATTTTAGACATAGATATTATCAATATTTTGCTGTCTGTGTCATTAGTAAAACTCTTTTTATTGTCACGCGGTGACAAAACAATGGGATGGGATAATCCAACTTACCTGGAAGTTGTTTGTTGCATTTTAGTGCAAGTGCCGACGAATCTTCTAAAAATAACACGTTCTATTGAATTAAACATCTGCATGTTGTTTATAATTATTATTAATTATAATCTATTTTGTAGCAGTCTGTTTTGTTCTCACCGTGTGGTCATTTAAAATATTTAAACCTCTTTGTAAAGAAATCTCAGCATTAACTATTGTACATTTTCCTTGCCTCATTCTACATTGAAATATATCAATTCCGTTTTTAACAATGTTTTTTAGCTTAATAGATGCACAATTATAAGTCTTTAAAAACTGTAAAACTATTTTCAACTTTCAACTACACAACTCAAAAAACATGATTTCCGCGCTTCCGTGCACGTACTTCCATCTCGCTCACGCTTACGCTCAGTGAGAGAGAGGTAGCCCACGCGTTGACGCCCTCTTAAATTTTAACTTACTAATACACACAGTTCCTAGTTTTTATTTACCGTGAATTCTAATCCAGGTTCCGAGAGATGCACAACTTTAGTATCAAAATAAGTTTTTCACAAAAAGTTCATTTTTGTTACAACTTTTTATCGCTGACACTACCTACTTTTTCTGACAATCGTAATCTGCGGGTTAAGGAGCTCTAACGAGCCCTAACACGACGAGTTGTAGCATTTCCATCCAAACTAAACGTGTAATACAGAATTTAAGACCATTCGGTTGGTATTATCAAAGAGAATAATAGTTAGCACGACATCTCACTCCATAGAAATGTTCAAAATATCGTAAGTAATACATGACTATTTTATTTTTGTACATTCGTTAAGATGTCCTATTCAGTCTGTCAACATAGACATACCGAGGTTTTCCGTTTAATATGCTTCTAACATTAGTTGCGGAAAATTAGTCTAACTAAAAAAAAAAAAGTTTTCCTTGACGAGGCGTGTTGCGGATTTATTTCATGTCATTTGATTCTGACGAAGCTTGTTGCGGATATACTTTGTGAATTGCATGCATTATTTTTAATTGCCGAAGCATGTGGTGGATTTTTGTTTGTTCATAGGTGTCGGTTTTATTATCAAAAATAATGTAATTAATAACGTATGATAACCTGTAATTTAATTGAATTTGTACGTCTGACTTATAGACAGAAAGTGGAGAAACTAGTCATAGTTAAGATCATTTATGTATACCCACTTTTGACAAATAAATATTCTCATTCATTCTCAAAAAAAGTCTAACTAATTTGTCGATTACAAAATTTAGTTGTCCGAAATCAATCGGCAACTAATTTAGTTGTAACTAAATTAGTTGCACAACTAAATTAGTCGCAACTAAATTAGTTGCACTCTATACAACTAAGATTGATCAATCGTCGTTTTCAATCGTCAATCGCAACTAATTCTGTTAATTTTAATCGTTAGTTGTTAGTCGATTACATTTTGCCCATCTCTGTTTAAGACCGATGCCTACTTAGGTATACAGACGCGTTCCACTAAATTTACTTGGCGACTAGCAAAAGTCTCAGTTTCATACGTACCCCGGTGTAGACCTTACCCTTAATATAGCGCTGGCTATAGAAAGATTTTTACATACCTAGATCAATAAATGGCGCCGGTGTATTATACAACGAGTACAAAGTATTATTGTGTGTGAAGCGTGGGTGATGTTGGAGAAGAATCCAAGATTCGAACCCTGCGTCGTTGCGCTCAATTTGATATTGTGTATTAAGTCACAGACAACTGCCGTTCATGAACTGCCGGCATTTAATTAGATGGCTAAATGACACCAAGCCAAACTGCCACCATAGCCGCCTAGTGTAAGTTCCGCCTAGTTACGTCTGTTTGTTACCTTGCGTTCCTATGACCAGAAATATGGCTTAGTTAACAAACTCTCAGTATTATAAACCAAATACCAATAGGTTACGATATGCGGCTTTCGACTGAATGCTGGCATTCAATCAACGGCCTAGCCATTTCATTGACATTCAAATTGGGTATAGATCTAAAGTGACCAAAGCTGTACAGACTCACATAAGTACATCTATTTATACTATTATGAAATTCTTGATTTGTATTGAAAATCAGTTTTCTATGGAAAAGGGTCATGATTTCCGGAAAAATCTTAATAGCGTGATGCAGGATCGTCATTTGTTTTGTATGGGCGCGCGGCGTCGTGCCAACTGTTCTCTTTATTTCGTTTGTCCTCGCATCACGCCGAAACGGCTGGACATTTTTTTACCAAATTCGGTACAGGGATAGCTGGATATCTAGATGGTTATAGGATACTTTTTACCCAACCACGGTATAAAAAAAATACGCGTACGATGTTGTGGGCAGCTTCTAGTAATATATACATGCGTTAGGATAAATTTTAAGTTTTAAGAACAACTTTGCTTTCGGCTAACCGACTCATCTAAATGTTTCCTAACATCAAAGTTAGCGAGCATACGTTTATTCAAATGTTCTCACTTAAGTTAGTTTCGGAGGCAGACTTCAGGCCCGAACTTTTACCAGCTCAGCAGCTCTCAAAGCTACAGGAAAGGCTTAAATAATTAAAACTCCAATTATGGAGTTTTCGGCGCTTCAACGTCAGAATTGGGATCTATCTTTCAATGTCCGCTTACACGAAATTAATTGTAGCTTAGATACTTACTTCTAAAGACATTCAGATCTTGACGAAAGAGACGCGCGACCACGACCGGTAACCGCGACCAGCACCGGTAACCGCGACCAGGACCCGCGGCCTATAGCTTACGCAAAGAGTAAAAACGGGACCCTATTACCTAAATACTAAGCCTCCGCTTTGTCCGTCCGTCTGTCACAAGGGTGTATCTCATGAACCGTGATAGCTTAAATTTTTCTGCTTTGCCCTAAAGTTGACTGGTAGAGGTTGAATGTGATTTTGTACGCTAAGTTTTCTTTTGTGCAATAAAGATTAAATATTAATAATAATTTTTCACAGATGATGTTTTTCTGTTGCCGCTATAACACCAAATACTAAAAACGGAATTTAAAAAAATGCGCGACTCCGACCGGCACTTAGCCGGTTTTTTGGTCATATATTATATCTAGCTGTCGACGCAAAAAGTTTCAGTAGTATATCCCAAGACACGAAAACAATATCAATAAAAGCTCATTTAAGTAACATCTAGTCGACTCTGATGATTCAACAATTCGTATTCAGAAGGTCATAACCGCTACAAATATCCTATTAAGAAACATCCCAACCTAGTAACACAACTCAACCTAAATAGGTGAAAATCTACATAATATAAAATGGCTTAAACGACGTATGCTTTGTCTTAGTTACTTATACCCTTTCATAATCAGAGCAGAGTAGTCCCAAACCGACAAGTTCATTTGTATTATTGTGACAATAATAGTTATAGTAATAATGCCAGAATAATCCTCGGGATCCCGATGGAATTAACTGGGTTACGCCTCTGTAATTTTACACGCCTTTGGAAATATGTTCAGGGATTGGGGAATTGTATATCTGACACTGAAATTCTAACTACAACCAAGAATAAACTTAAGAGGCCTTATTCCTTTTAAAATTGTTTTTTTTTTTCATTATATGACAAATATACCTATTGATAATTTCAACCAAATTTTTCAAGGGAATAATACTTTTTCTCGAGTTCTAGGTAGTAACGTAGATATTTCATGCTTTCTTTGCGTGCAGTCCAAAATAAGTTGAAAAAACTGATTTTCCGCATGAATTTTGTCAATTACGAGTAGTTTTTGAAACAAAAATTATCAATGAAAAATTAAAACTGTAGGTTTCGAATATATACCAATAAATCTCAATAGCCCTGTTCTAGGTAGTAACATCAATAATATGTAAAGAAACATGTTTGATCATAGAGAAAAATGTCTAAAACAATTAGCATTTTAAAAGGAATAAGGCCTCTTAAGGCATGTCATTTGTCATTAAATAAAAAATATTTCAATGTCACCTGACCGTACAAGAGGGTTATGAAGTTAAGGGTCGCTAATGATTAATTATACTTTACCTACCTACTTACGTTGAAAATAACTATAACCGTATGAGCATACCCCGGGTTTTTGGTGCTCGAATGATTTGACGCCTACTGTCACCGAAAACCCGAAGTTTGATGCTTACGAGCAAACTTCAGCCGCCAAAACAAGGAATTTATAAGTAACTTGACCAACGATATATAACATGTGAGAAACATTATATTATAATAAGTAGCTTTTTGATAGTAAGTATGTTTCGAAACCAATTGACTGTTAAATTTTTTAGACCACGTATTTTACGTGTGTGGGTATATACCCACACGAAAGTAAGTCCCTTGTTATGTAAACACTCATTACAAAACACATGCATACTTAATAACCCATACACGAAGCCTAGATGTAAGCCGGATAACCCAGAGCCCAAGGGAGATGAAAATTTAATAATTCCAATGGCGAATTCTTGAATTGATTCCAGCAAAGTTAAATTTCAACGACCGTGGGTACTGGGGCGAATAATGGCTTCAAAACTTAATTTATTACGCAAGTATGCATTGCGGCTGATATGTTTGAAATTTTCATTACATTCCGAGAGCAGGATAATCCGGTTCGAAGGACCAAGCGGAGTGTTTTGGTTTTTTTTTTATGTAAGATAGGTAAGCATTTGGCCTCAACCTTGACTTGATCTAAGGGAAAAGGTATAGTGGAACATAGTTCCATTATTAAGGAAAGTAGAGGCAAATCGTTTTATGCGAGTCAGTAGTATATCAACAATATAAGGGTTACACCCAAATCCAAGCATTGTAACGCAGTGACGAAATGGAGAAAGTGGAATCAGGACATGCCGTAGGCGATGGAATTAAAAGACTTGGCAACACAACCATGGTGTGTATTATTTGTGACGCACGAAAAGAGAAAAAAGATGTTGAAAGTAGACTTTGCTAGTTTTAATATAGTACGTGTTATATTAAAACTGTAGCAAAGTTTACTCAACTGTAATGTCATGCAATCTTTCTCATCAAGACGAATACGCTCTATTTTGATTGGCGTTGAATTCAACATGGCCGGCCATGCCGCTATGCTAGTCGCAAACGATAACTCTTAGTTCCCATAATGATCTCGTTTAATATTTCCAACGTTCTCTCTATATATTGTACTGTGTCGATTAGTTTAAAAGTCTAATAATAAAATAAGGTTTTCTAATTTACCTATTAAACTCGTCTTTTCAATAGTAACTTCTGAATATAATAATATATCATAGGTAGGTACAGTACGACATAAATATTGCATTTTTTCTTAGATTGATTACAAAGGGTCATGACGCTACAATATTGTCTCTTTTTAATTTCTACTCTCGCTTGTTGGACTGTACAGTGAGAAGGTAAATAATAATGACATCACTTGTGTTGTAAGATTAAGCGAAGAAATTAAAGTAGGCTTACAATATAATAGGCTTGTCTTCCCCTCATCATGGACAGGATTACACTCGATCTTGTTCGAGACCCGCACGTTTCAATCAGAACGAATGCCGAACTTATCTCGTTAGAGGCCTGCGGCTGATTAGACCCCATTACGGAGTTGGTAAAAAAACAAACGTGGATTCACGTTTTTGGGTTCATCTTACTCAGAATCGATAGCATGTTCAATGTGAAAAATAAAAAGTATCCTAAATTTGTCCGTTCCATAATCCACTACGTAACGTAGTGGAAACTAAAATTCCCATACAAATTTTGGGATAATTTGTTTATTCTTCACATTGGAAATGCTATTCGTCAAATTCGGAAATAAAACAGGGATTCAGATTTCTTTTAAACGCTCACGTGTGTAATTCATATTTTTGTGCCCGTGGAGATTTTATGTAAAAGCGATAGCATGAATTAAATTAATTTACCATATTCTCGTGGGATGCTTCTTTAGAAGAAAAAGTAATTGCCTAGTCATAATCAGCCAGATAATCATTGTCAGATAACATGTTTGTTTATCAAATAAGACAAGTAAAAATGAACGAGCATTAGGAGTACGTACATCTCCATTATCTTCCCTGATGGGAAATACTTCTTTCCCGTCCGCGGCGCGTCTCACGCGTGTGTGGTTCCACAAAGGAAAACAAGGGAATACTTCCATTGGGAAAGTTTTCGTTTACTTTTCATTTGTTTTCAGGAGTACTGTACCTAAACGTCGGTTTGGTATCTTGTCATTATCCGCGTATTATATGCAAGAAATGGAAACTTGGTACAAGTTACGTTATAATAACGCAAATACATACGCTTTTTTGTATGAAGGATGCCATGCTTTTATAATCGCAAACCGTGTTAATGAATAGCGTAGATAGGTTTATTTTTAGTTTATTTATTAAATTATTATTACTAATGCTGTTTTTTATTTCCAGGTAAGTCGTAATGATGCAGGGCTGATATAGAATACCTTCACAAGGTTTGACTTAGTCACTTTCTTAGATAGTCTCTCACCGCAATGTTAGTTTTATGTGCTAGTAATGGTCCTGTTTAATATAAATCCGTAATTAGCCAATGTTAAACACATAATGTATGTTTCCAAAAATACTGTACTTTGTGCTGTGGATTTTGTGTCAATAAAATAAATATGATTGTTTTCATTATTAGCGCTGATTTTTATTATTGGCCCCATGTTGCGCGCCAATTTGTTGTTAGCAACACGTATTGCTAATACTATACTGTAGGGTTGAACTTCCTCCTAACAACGATTGCACGGCTTATTTTTATCTTACGACCATTTTGCTGATTATCTAATGTTAATGATCGAGGTACTCCTAACCTGAAAAAGCTATCATAAAGATTCCTTTTAACATGGTTTATATGCAAATTCTATAAACTTTGATATAGTCGATTGCCTTTTGATATATATGGTAGTTATCCTATAATATCCATTGAAGCTCATCTCAATGGAAGATAACTCCATATTTTATCCAACACGCGTTCCATTTATCCACACGACCCTTGAAATTTCCCTCAAAACAGATTAAGGTGAGACTCAGCTGAAAGAGGCGTCAGAAAAAATATGTTGTAAATTTGTTGCACGAAATCAAAGAAAAACCTTTTGTGTACGGTGAGCCATTTGTAAGCTTTCATGTGTAAACTTCCATTTGAGATGAATTAACCCTGTGACACACTTGTAGTCTATTTTTATTTACAAGCAATAATAGCTACAAGTACATCAAGGCTTGCAAGATTGAAAAGGAGGGCAGATGTTCCATCTTATTTAAAATTCTGAATGTTTTGTTGTTTTTTTCTTCCTTCTGTGGCTTTCACTTCTACTTGGTACAAGTTACGTTATAATAACGCAAATACATACGCTTTTTTGTATGAAGGATGCCATGCTTTTATAATCGCAAACCGTGTTAATGAATAGCGTAGATAGGTTTATTTTTAGTTTATTTATTAAATTATTATTACTAATGCTGTTTTTTATTTCCAGGTAAGTCGTAATGATGCAGGGCTGATATAGAATACCTTCACAAGGTTTGACTTAGTCACTTTCTTAGATAGTCTCTCACCGCAATGTTAGTTTTATGTGCTAGTAATGGTCCTGTTTAATATAAATCCGTAATTAGCCAATGTTAAACACATAATGTATGTTTCCAAAAATACTGTACTTTGTGCTGTGGATTTTGTGTCAATAAAATAAATATGATTGTTTTCATTATTAGCGCTGATTTTTATTATTGGCCCCATGTTGCGCGCCAATTTGTTGTTAGCAACACGTATTGCTAATACTATACTGTAGGGTTGAACTTCCTCCTAACAACGATTGCACGGCTTATTTTTATCTTACGACCATTTTGCTGATTATCTAATGTTAATGATCGAGGTACTCCTAACCTGAAAAAGCTATCATAAAGATTCCTTTTAACATGGTTTATATGCAAATTCTATAAACTTTGATATAGTCGATTGCCTTTTGATATATATGGTAGTTATCCTATAATATCCTTTGAAGCTCATCTCAATGGAAGATAACTCCATATTTTATCCAACACGCGTTCCATTTATCCACACGACCCTTGAAATTTCCCTCAAAACAGATTAAGGTGAGACTCAGCTGAAAGAGGCGTCAGAAAAAATATGTTGTAAATTTGTTGCACGAAATCAAAGAAAAACCTTTTGTGTACGGTGAGCCATTTGTAAGCTTTCATGTGTAAACTTCCATTTGAGATGAATTAACCCTGTGACACACTTGTAGTCTATTTTTATTTACAAGCAATAATAGCTACAAGTACATCAAGGCTTGCAAGATTGAAAAGGAGGGCAGATGTTCCATCTTATTTAAAATTCTGAATGTTTTGTTGTTTTTTTCTTCCTTCTGTGGCTTTCACTTCTACTTGGTACAAGTTACGTTATAATAACGCAAATACATACGCTTTTTTGTATGAAGGATGCCATGCTTTTATAATCGCAAACCGTGTTAATGAATAGCGTAGATAGGTTTATTTTTAGTTTATTTATTAAATTATTATTACTAATGCTGTTTTTTATTTCCAGGTAAGTCGTAATGATGCAGGGCTGATATAGAATACCTTCACAAGGTTTGACTTAGTCACTTTCTTAGATAGTCTCTCACCGCAATGTTAGTTTTATGTGCTAGTAATGGTCCTGTTTAATATAAATCCGTAATTAGCCAATGTTAAACACATAATGTATGTTTCCAAAAATACTGTACTTTGTGCTGTGGATTTTGTGTCAATAAAATAAATATGATTGTTTTCATTATTAGCGCTGATTTTTATTATTGGCCCCATGTTGCGCGCCAATTTGTTGTTAGCAACACGTATTGCTAATACTATACTGTAGGGTTGAACTTCCTCCTAACAACGATTGCACGGCTTATTTTTATCTTACGACCATTTTGCTGATTATCTAATGTTAATGATCGAGGTACTCCTAACCTGAAAAAGCTATCATAAAGATTCCTTTTAACATGGTTTATATGCAAATTCTATAAACTTTGATATAGTCGATTGCCTTTTGATATATATGGTAGTTATCCTATAATATCCTTTGAAGCTCATCTCAATGGAAGATAACTCCATATTTTATCCAACACGCGTTCCATTTATCCACACGACCCTTGAAATTTCCCTCAAAACAGATTAAGGTGAGACTCAGCTGAAAGAGGCGTCAGAAAAAATATGTTGTAAATTTGTTGCACGAAATCAAAGAAAAACCTTTTGTGTACGGTGAGCCATTTGTAAGCTTTCATGTGTAAACTTCCATTTGAGATGAATTAACCCTGTGACACACTTGTAGTCTATTTTTATTTACAAGCAATAATAGCTACAAGTACATCAAGGCTTGCAAGATTGAAAAGGAGGGCAGATGTTCCATCTTATTTAAAATTCTGAATGTTTTGTTGTTTTTTTCTTCCTTCTGTGGCTTTCACTTCTTGCTGAATTAGCAAGAGGTATTTCGCCAATGTCGACGTAAAGACATATCACACGATAGGAGAATGGTCAGTATTGAATTTCGATTTTTGTGAGAAGATAGGCGTGGAACCTAAAACAAACAACATTTATATGTCTATTCGAACAACGCTCAGATGAATTCATGAAACATGTAATGTCTCATTATTTTTATCTTTTTTAGTTTAAACCATTGATACAAAGATCAAAGGACAAACACGCTGGACCGGTAATACAGAGGTACCGGGTTCAATTTCCGGTCTCTTCCGCCAGGTTACGCTTTTCAATTTTTCTTTGGGCTTTGATCTTTGTATCAATGGTTTACCGCTCAAATGATTATGAGCGTGAAAACGATAACAACATACAAGGTAGGTTTAGATGTTGTAATTTCTGCAGAAAGAACTAAAGCTGAAGCGATGTATCGACCATGTGACGGCCGATAGTTATTTTCAACCGACTTCTAAAAAGGTGGTAGGTTTAGGTTTAAGATATGGGTTGTTCTACAAACTAAGGACGAAAATGATTCAGATTCCGGCCCGACGTTTTTTTTACATTATGGTTACAAAATATAGTTTATCATAAAGATTACACCGTCTTTTAGCCTATATTAAGTGGAACGGTCAAAATATTCAAAAATATTAGATTTATGGTAATTTTAAGAAATCAAGCAGTAGGAAACTGAGATTGTAACCAGGAAACTGAGGATTCAAACAAATATCAATCAAAATCAACGTTTATTTAATAATAAATTCACAAATAAAAATTATGCTTCTAACCATTAGTTTGTAATAGTACAAATATCTTGAACTATGGTGAAAATTAGGTCTATTCTTGACATACTAATTATCTATCTAAACCAGTCTTGAACAGGAATTTTTATCACTATATCTACAATATTAGAGCTTTAATTAAGTAATAATTTTAACAAACATTATGTAATAAAATCTGTTTTATAACAAAGTAACAATATTATCCATACTAATATTATAAATGCGAAAGTGCGTCTGTCTGTCTGTCTGTCTGTCTGTCTGTTACCTCTTCATGCTTAAACCGCTGAACCGATTTAGATGAAATTTGGTATATAGATAGTTTCAGGCCCGGGGAAGGACATAGGATACTTTTTATCCCGAATAAATGTAGTGTTCCCGTGGGATGAGCGGGTAACACCGCGGGGCACAGCTAGTTGTTAATAATTTAAATATGAACGACACTTATCATAAACAATAGTATGACGGAAACCAAAAACATTTAGCAGTCTTATTAATTTTGCTTTTCTTAGGCATTTATTTTTTAATGCGAACACTAATCGTTAAATATTTTTTGAGCATTTTCTAGTATTTCTTCTTTAGTCTGTTTTTTCTTTGGTATCGCCATTTTATCTACAAAAAAACAATCTAATGAGCTTTCAAATAATGAAAATCAATGAAATCATACTTTAAAATATCACAGTTTTATGCCTATGTTACCGTCCGTAAGTATTTGTCCAACTTTAGTTTTCAGTATTAAAAGTTACGCTATAGGATAAAAGTATTTATGGAAATGTCTATTCTTATTTATTTATCACATTATAATCTGCAACCAACATGTAACTGTAAACCTCATATTTACAACAGTACTTACGCGATTTAATAATTTTGTTTAGAATTCGAGGTCAGGCAAATACTTAATTAAGAAAAATATTATATAATGTTTAATGTAAATAGACATAGGCACAGGTTTTAAATGTGCGTTTACGTTGTTTTTATCTTTTTTTCTGATGTTTTGAGACGATTATACGAATTGCCCTGCTTAGTTCAGTGATAATACTTATAAGTTATAGATAAATTGATTATTAGAACTAGTTAAACGCTTTATTATTTTGACTTCATAGTATATAGCAGAACAAGTAACAATAATCTTGCACAAAAATAATATTTCAATATAAACACTCAAGATCCTGCATTTTTCTCAGTATCCTGGCTATTTATTTGACAGGATCCTGAGACCAGGTTCCTGAGATTTTTTGAATAATATTCAAAAATAACGTCTATTTATAACTTTCAACCAAAATTAAGCAGCATTAAGCCTTCGTGTGAGTAATTAATAAATCAAAATGCTACAATTACCATATTACTATATGAATTTCGTAATTAAATATCTTACCAGGATCCTGTGAACTCGACTGATTACGACGCAACTTCCTCCATCAAATGTGCCGGGCAGACTAAGCAATACACTGGGTGCAAACTTGCAAAGCGATAGGTGGTATTCATTGTCTCTTTCGTAGCGGCAACGAACTCAGCTAAACCTCAAGGTCGTGCGGCTAATGGAATATTGAATATTCGCTTATTTTACATTGGACAGGATCCTGATATAAAACTGTTGGGACAAATTCTGGACAAAGTTTTTATAATGTTTTTGCTACAATAAAGTAGTAATATGTCACCTAGGTAACAATAATAATAGGAAGTCATTTATATTGGTTTAACTTATGGTCTCAATGTAGTAGAAAATAAATTATATTGCACATTAGATTCGATTTTGCTCGTGGGACACACCAGGATCCTGAAAATTTGACGCATTGAATATTTTTTTTCTTAAGAAAATATTTTGTCATCTAAATTATTTTTAGAGACCAGGTAGATATAGGTATGGTAAACAGTATGTTATTTTTTTTTTTTCTCTCTTTATTTAAGGAGTTTTTTCGCTAGTGCGAATATGCCACTCAAACAGTATGTTATTTAAATAAACTAGGTTGTAACCATTTTTTTATGATATTTTAGCTGAGCTGTCGAAAATTCCTTACTTTGTAGAACTACCCATATTTATTCTCATTGAAGACATAAATAGTCACTTACATGAGAACGTGGTATCTATGTTCGATTGTATGTATTTTCTATTTTACTTAGTTATTTAAAGGTAAATAAAGGACATCTCTAAAGTGTAGATATCTCAGTCACATGTCATTTGAAACATCGAATTTTTGACCTTGTAAATACAGTCCGAAACAAAAGAGTAGAAATTAAAAAGTGCTAATACTGTAGTGTCGTCATTTTCTAATCAATCTAAGAAAACGGGGACGACACTACAGTATTGCCACTTATTAATTTCTACTCTTTTTTGTCAGACTGTATAGTAAAGTGAGTATGAATGAAGGCATAAGGAATACGCCTAACAGAAAGTCGGCTAATAAAGGCCTGGTGAAACTGAATTCCTTTCTGAGCAAAATTGAATTGAAACTACTGTGAAGGAAGTAAGTTTATGAATAAAACATTACCCACACGCGTGAATTAAAAGAGTTTTATAAATGGTACCCTCAGGAAGTTGTGCTGCAGAATTCGTTCTAGATTTGTATTCACATTTCACCTATGTCTTTCAACTAAAATTGTGTTCTGGGATTTATTTCTTAATCTGTGCACTCGTTATGAGGAAAGTTAGTTTAACTGCTTACTGAAACTACGACTTTTGGCAACAGTTACATGCGGAATTAGGGTTTCCCCTTCAGTTAAATAGCTTTTAGTGTTCTATTGTAATTGATTGGGTTGATTATGAAGTTTGTCGATAATGCAATTAATTACATTAGATTACAACTTTAACAAGTGCCAACCATGAACAATATTTATTTATTAAGTTTCGAAGCAAAGATCCCTTCTGCCACTATTTTTGAGAACTGTCAAATTGTCAATTTAAAAAAAAAACATTTCGGAAAAACCATGGTAAAGAAAAATGAAAAACCTGTAGCTTGTAAATCTTTGCAGCAAGGTCTATCAAAAAATATATAATTTAAATGTCTTCCAAGAATTCTACTAAGCCTATTCAGCACCAACGAAGCTATATATTGATAATGCATAGAATTTTTCAATCAGTGGCTTCACTTTTATATGCTGTAAAGGCCCCACCGTTCTACCTTGTTGGTCTGGAGAACCGATGATTCCAGTTAGAAACATAATGTTTTCAACTTTTCGCTTAGTATAAACGTTTGCTACTAAATACTCGTACGTTTAGATGTTAAATGCTTTCACAAAATCGTGTCACGTACCGAAAAACGCAGCGAGGGAAGAACGCCAACAAGATTGAGAGATGATCTACAGACCTATGTTGTGTTTATCGCGTCAGTGACACAAATGACAAATCATAATATATCCGTCGCTCTTTAACTTACATTCATGCCAGTATGAGTAACATTTTCGTTAAAATGTCGGCCATCATATGTTTGCTGCTGAATCCACCTCTTCCTTGTGTCGTGTTCCTCATTGCTGAGGGTCGCGACCTCCACGAATTATTTTGTGGACGATCGCCTTCCACTTGTTGCGGTCTTCGGTGCTGTGTAATGCCTCGTCGACTTTTGATTTAGAGTTATCGCGGATCTGGTTTGTCCAGCGCATATGGCTTCTTCCTCTTGGTCGCTTTCCCTGTCGCCAGGAGCACTTCCAGGGTGTCATTTTTCTTCCTGACTAGTGAATATCGCATGAAATTTTTGTATGAAAACAGCGCACTATACATAGAGACCATTGTGGATTTTTTTAGAGAGGCCTTATTCCAGCTGTCTATCTGTTAATACTAATCATTAGATGATGATAATTATAATATTTAATAAATAATAAAAACTCATGTCCCATTCGCTGACCTTAAACTATGTCTCACTCACCACACGTCCTTGATTTGATATATTGTCGCACAAGAGAAAAAATTGGGCAAGTGCGAGCCCGACTCGCGCATGAAGGGTTCCGTACCTATACATATATATAATCTATAACAAGTTTGTTGTATGGGAGCCCCCCTTAAATATTTATTTTATTTTATTTTTAGTATTTGTTGTTATAGCGGCAATAGAAATACATCATCTGTGAAAATTTCAACTGTCTAGCTATCACCGTTGTTGAGATACAGCCTGGTGACAGACGGACGGACGGACGGACGGACAGCGAAGTCTCAGTAATAGGGTCCCGTTTTTACCCTTTGGGTACGGAACCCTAAAAAGGTAGCAAAGTCTTTATGTTATGATAACATTACGCAAGCGACGCGTCGGCATTTTCGCGTGTCTGCGAATTTGAATAACGTAATTACTAAAGGATAATTACTTTTACATGGTCTTTCAGGAAACAGGTAGGCCTACTTTCAGAATTTTACCAAGCCGCAAAAAGACTTCACGTTGTCTAAGTTTTCCCTTTGATTCCGGGATGATTACCTGACGTGATAATTATAATGACAACATACATTTTTTGATGTACAATGAGCTGCAGAATTGCATGGCCCGTCTATCAATGAATTTATTCATAAATGGGCCCATGCATTTCTGCAGCTCATAGTACCTACCTGCTCAAAACCTTAAATAAATATACAGTTCATTTTTATTCCAGGCACACACAGTAAGTAACTAAACAAAAACAACATAAACAAGCGTATTAATTTTGATCTTCATTGTACCTTTGTTTTGTACCTTTATCGTACTTTGTATTGGACCTTTTCTAAAAAAGTATACATTTGTTTTCCATAATATTGTGTACGAATTTTTCTATTATAAATAGAAATCTTTGTATTCAGGTAAGGACTTTTTAACAGTGCGTCAGGTTAATTTAAAAGAAAAAAGTGTAATATTGTGACCTGTAATGGAAAAATTAGGACGGATAATACAGTACGACATACAAGAGTACAAATTAAAAAGTGGCAATACTGTAGTGTCATCCCTTTCTTAACAATCTAAGAAAACGGGACGACACTACACTACAGTCTGGCCACTTTTTAATTACCACTACCTTGTCGGACTATATTATGTAAAATGTATAACGATCCAATGCTTCTGTAATATAAGGCAATAGGTACGCTTGACGGTTAAATGAAATTATTAAGAAGGTCTTATGAATTAGCTTCTTAGCGAAGAATTTTCTTGTTTCTGAAATTCAATTAGGCACGACAAAGTCTGCGGAGAATTCTGTAATCGCTCAAGCTTATATTTGTTTAGATTTGCATACTGGTTATCATTATGATTAAATATTAACGTAATAAGTTTACGATTTTTGAGGTTTTTTTTTATATAAATGAGATTAAAAAACAAGCTCTAGGAAATAGTTTAGCAGTTAGATACTGTAATGATTTTCTGAAAAATACAGTAGATTGAAAAAAAAAAGATATGTAAGTACATACTTATAACAGTCGATATATTTATTTAAATGAAATATCTGTGTACCTAAGTACATGTACATTCTTTCATATAAAGGTGGTCGCCTTGATTTTCATAATTATAAAAACTATCGTGAGACATCTTTAATAATTATATTCTAAAAAACGATTTAAACTCACGTAAACAAAGATGTTTCACGATAGTTTTAGATAATAATATTACAAATTATCATATATATTTTTGTTACATTTACAAGCGCATGCTCGCGGTGAGGAGCACCTTAATAAAAATATCTAATTGATAAATGATAACAAGACAACCCGTATAGATTTTTTTAATTCTCTTTTCTCAAGTCTCAGGCAAATGGACTAAGATAACAAACCACTACAAAATAACGCCTCGAAAATGTAATCATTTCAAGGTTTCAATTGCTCCGTAAACTCAGTTTTAATTCGATCAGGAAGTTGAATTTGTTTACAGAAACAGCTTCCGAAGTTTGTTTCAGTTCAAACGGACGTTGTCTGACGAAAGATTTAACACTCGAGTTCGTCGGACGGTGTTTGTTCAATGAAGATTATCGCCTTATGAGACTAGAAATTAAGCGCCGTTTTACAGTGAAATTATTGCCACGTAATGTAACGATACGGAGATCAAAGTGCGAAGTATAATTTCGCCAAATCTCGGGAATTTTGATGACTTCAACGGACACAGATTGTTTGCTGTGCGCAAGGTTCAGGCAGATAGGCTGAACCTTGCGCATAGCAAACAATCTGATCTTGAGAATAGTTAAAGATTTTAGGACCGATAATAAATGGACACCACAAACATCTCTTCGATTTTAAGAAAGATACCTATATCTATAATAGATGCGGCGCGTAAACAATCGTGTTAATATTTATTTAAGCTTTATTGCACAACACAAAGAAAAGTAAAAGAGGCGGACTTAATGCCTTAAGGCAGCCTCACCGGTCAACCGATGGGTTGAATTGAAAAATATGTAGTCAGTGCAAGATCTTAGGTTACAGACAAACAAAATAATAGCAACACAAATCAGATACCTACCTAAAATCAGTTCAAAAAGATGTACTACGGGTTTCGTTATCGAATTTTTATTTATCCGGTACTCTTAAACTACAACATGAGAACCTCCTCTTTGAATGAAGTCAGGTAACATAAGTTCAATCCATGGAACTTGCTGAAACATAGCCAAAAATGGGACTGTTTGTTTAACTTCGATACCTATACAGACCACCAATTCATCTGCTCCACATTCCTTTAGAGCCTATTCCTGATATACCTATTCGCTTGATACGGCCGACCTATTGCCCAACCCAAGAAGATCGTACCTATCAGCTAATGAAACCAGTATACCTTTAATGCACTTTTATTTGTGCGCTACTTGAGACGGCAATTCGTACTAGTGCTCTCGCAAATTGTCCTGCCACTCGCGTGTCGCAATGCCAGAACGTTTTCATTCTGATGTAATACCTATCTTGTTTGTTATTCGTTTGCATAATGGAAAAGACAGATATATATGCGGATCAGTCGGCTCTTTGCATGCTGCGATTTAATTTCCCAAGAAAAACGTTGCATGTATGCAGGGAAGTGTTTTTGTGACGTTTATAAGGCTCTTTTTTTACCAGCGATGTGCTACATTGTGTTCCTAAATATGTATATAATTTTATCGTGTATGATATCCACCAATACCTAAGGTTACAACCAATACTTTATAAATAAAAATATTGACACAAGTAAATAATGGAAGAAAAATATAATGGGATCCAATGCAATGTAAGGACTCGAACCTGAGACCCTACGGCTTCGGTGGCTCACATTACATTTTTCTTTTATAATAAACTAGCTGTGCCCCGCGGTGTTACCCGCTCATCCCACGGGAACACTAAATTTATTCGGGATGAAAAGTATCCTATGTCCTTTCCCGGGACTTAAACTATCTATATACCAAATTTCATCTAAATCGGTTCAGCGGTTTTAGCGTGAAGAGGTAACAGACAGACAGACAGACACACTTTCGCATTTATAATATTAGTATGGATTCTTGTGACAATATTTACAACAAAAAAAAAATATATTAAAAACTATAAGGATAGTGTCTATATCCCGGTTTAACAGTGCTATTGGAAACGTATCAAGTGAAATTGTGTTTTTTGTAGGTAGGGATCTAGGGCTGCGAGTTAAGAAGGGCAATCTATGTAAGCAAAAGATGCTAGCTATAAATCGGCCTGCACCTTCAATAAAATAATGAGTTTCGGGTGCGGATGTGGTTGCCGCTTTCCTGTAGCGCTTCCGGTAAGTTTTCAGAGGCGAAAATTTACAGCTTCTTGACAATAATGCGATAAGGCTCCTTTTTAGAATTTTTGACAATCCCTTAAGGAGATATTCTTATTATTATGATTATGACATGTAAATAATCTTTTGTTCCAATCAATTGTTATGTATTTTTTTTTTTTTTTTTTACTTTTTTTACTATTATTATATTATCTCATTTTTATCTTTATGACGATCATAGTATAAATGCATGTAAATTGTCTTAGCGTAATTTATACTGACATTTTATATTATGAAATAAATAAATCTAAATCTAAATCTATCCGTTCAAAAAATGTTGATTGTTTTTAACATTTTTCTCTTCATTTAGAGATGTTTCTTTTCTTAACATATTGTCAATGTTACTACTTAGAATAGGGCACTTGCGATTTATTGGTCTATATGTGACACCTACAGTTTGAATTTTTGTTTCAAGAACTCAGGGAAAAGTATTATTAATTTCAAAAAGTTGGTTTAAATTATCAATATATTTGTCATAATATAAAAAAAAAATTAAAGGAATAAGTCCTCTTAATGCGTCGACTGATCTGAAGCTCCAACTTGTTTCACTTTTTGTATATTCACATTCGTTTTAAGTATTTCTACCTAGGTATACATAATAATACCTCAATGTAGGTACATTAACCATTATATAGACAAGTGTTTGAAATTATTTATATTACGGATCTGGCTACTATCCAGAGTTTAAGTTTAGTAATCAATTGCCAAATTATATAAACTAAACTCACAGTTTTGTAATTATGTCCGAATTTATTTTCGCTAAGTCGTACACCGCAGTACAAAACATAGTCAGACAAATGGGATTCCTAGACTATAATACACAGAAGTGACAATTGATACTGAAATACAGACTGACGATAACGTCTCAAGTGCATCGACGCTGTCCTTGTGAGTCACTGTCCTGTCGATTTCTTTTACTACTTATATTGTATACAGGCCTGGTATATGGAAGCATAAAAGTTAAAAATTGTATCGCAAACCGGGGGGCTACTTTGGAAAGTGTTTTTACGTCATGTCCTTATTTTTCTTGACCAACTGTGGCAATGAAATAGTACCTATATAAAATTACCAAATCTTTTACTTCATTTGCTAAATCGAGCTATGAATATTTGTGTTTTTAGAACCATTATAAATCTATCAAAGTAGCCTCAAATTTTCCTAAAGTACCTAACCCCCGGTTTCTTCCCGGATGCATCGAGTGTATTTATTCTTCATTTCAAGCGCAAGCGCATATTAGATGACAATTAATCTTACGAAATATAAAGAAAAAATAAATAGAACACTGAGTCTAACTAATTGTAGAAATAGTACCGGTAATGTCGTTTTAGATGACAGCATCAGCTGTTTTGCTCGCACGGTTTAAGTGGCAAGCATTGTCGTGCGACAAACAGTCGCGTGTCATAGTTGTGGTGCAGTACGTCTGACATGCGACTCTTTGTCGCAAGACACTTAATTTACTGCTGCAGATGACGCTGAGTCGCGCGACAAGCGAAGTCGCCGCTAGATATTCTTCATTCATACAAGGAAAGAAGGAAGGAAAGTCTTTCATCATCTTAAAATCTTGTATGGCTGTAGACGCATTGGTAGTTTCATGAAGATAAACGAGGTCCCGTATCACGAGCGACCTAATTTACGTCTCTCGACGTATTGTGCGTGAAAATGTTAAACCTGGACTACAAATAAAACCCTGCCCGGACGCTCCCCGGACGCCCTCTATTATTTATTATTATTGCATATCAATTGGGCCTTTTGTGTGCCGCATCGACCATAATAGATCTATTGTGGCAGCCTTGTCTTAAAGCTCACTGCTGAGGCCCGTTGAGTCCAAGAATTCCCAGATTCTTTCGGCAGTGAGTTGTTGTATCTCCTCTGGGGGCACAAAGTGTTACCCTAAGTGGATACTTCTTTTGTGCATAAGTGGTCCACAGGAGCAGAGGATATGCATATTAGCTGTCTCCTCTGACTCTTGGCAGAACCTGCACATTACGTCCTGTTCCATCGCCCTCTAAGCTATGACATTTCCGGGAAACCAGGACGGATAGCAACCCTAGCCTTGATCATCTTTTATTCCGCGCAGTTCAATTACAATCAACCAACAAGTATAGTCGGGGAATAAAAAGGTTCGTCACTTATCGACTTGTAATGGAAGTAAGGTCCAAGAAACCGGCCAAGTGTGACTCGGACTCGCGCACCGAGAGTTCCGTACAAACCTTACTTAAGATTCTGAGTTCACGGGAAGTACCCTGTAAGTTTTGATCCCCTTGCGAGTGTCGAAAATTTTCAGCATACACGGCTGTATCTTTTGATTGCGTTGGCTTAGAAGTTTGATTTTCACAGCTACGAGGTAGAGTAGCTTTGAGTATTTGATATGAATTTCAACTTGATACCTTCACGCGTTCCTGAGAAAAAGGCTCTTGACAGACAGACTGACAACAAAGTGATCCTATAAGGGTTTCATTTTTTCCTTTTGAGGTACGGAACCCTAAAAATTACGAATCTTTTCATTCCGCGCCTGTACAACAACTCAAGTCTGAGCGGGGCATTATTCGTCCAGGGTTGAAAAACTTCTGAAACTAATAAACAAAGAGAACACCGAGATTGCTCGGTCGACGAGCTGAGTGGATGCAGGAATTATGCAACGAGAGATATTTATTATTTAACCGACTTCAGAAAGGAGTTGGTTCTCAATGCGCGTTATGTTTTTTATTCTAGTTATTAACGTCTGCTAATACGTACAAAAAAATTTATAAGTACATATTTTGAACAGTTCCTAGTTTTCTAACTTTTTGCAATAGGACGATTTTCATTTCTATGTATGTTCTTACCCTCCCCTTTGTAATTTTTAATAACTATTTCCCAACCAATAATAATTGTAATTTATTCCTCGTGTCTAAGATTTTATTGAAATACACTGCTTCCTCCACTTACGTCATATTAAGGAAAAAAACTATCGTCATATTCACTCACTACTTATGTGATTTACTTTCTCTTAAATTCACTACTCAAAGGTTGTCCGGAAGACATTGCTCTTTAGCCATAAGACCGCCCGTCGTGTACCGTATTTAAATGTACTTACAACGTAAACGCCGCGGATGTGTGTGCGTTTGTGTGTGTGTGTATGTGAAATATCTATTCCATTTTTGTTAATATGATGTTTTAATAAAAGCGCTCAAAAATCAGCGAAACGAAAACAATGCCAAAATGAAAAGCTCGTAGGTACACTATAAAAGTACACATACATCACTGTAATGAAAATAAATGTAATGAAAGCCATGAAAATATTCATTTTATTCGTCCGATACCTGATGAAATAAAACGGCGGCGTCGTTTCCGTTCAGAACAAATATTTGTCGGTCACACAACTTTGTTCCAATGCAGGCGTCAGAGTTCCATATTTGTATTCGCATACTAGATAGCGACGTGCGAAATTAATGGTTGGTATTTTCAACAGCCTCGTAGCCATTATAGCTGATAGGGTAGAAGGCCCATTGTTTGAGCATTGGACGAAAGTCCACTTGGGATCTTCTCTAGATTAATGTTAAAAATTAATTAATTATTGTAGTGACATTACTAACATAGATATAAGTTCTTCTATTATTATTTTATTTTATTTTTTACTAACAATTTAATATGGATTTTATTATCTGAAATAAAGAATTATTATTATTATTATTATTATTTTATTGGCTGTTGTAAAATATTTAGTATTGGTTATTACCAATACTAAATATTTTACAACAGCATATCAATACTAAATATTACCTACCGTGAAATACGCCAACTTTGCCTCCACAGGGAACTTTGCCCAAAACGCTACTTACAAAAAGAAACGTTACTGTAGACAATTTCAAGATGATTATGGCAACACTACTATTTTTAGTGGAAAATAGATTATATCTGTGGTATCACTGGGAATCACATTTGCGCGCAACTTCATTCCGTAACGTGTTGGAACTAGTCGAATAAGGTGCGTGATTTGGCGGGCCAATTCTAGGTGAAGTTCTGGTGTATTTTTTACAGAATGGGGAAGCCTCAGGTGAATGTATCTTATTACTTGTTATAAAATAAGAACTGTAGATCATTTTTACTGTAGTTTGTACTAAAAATACTTATTAAAACCAGAGTTATGATGATGGGCAATGTTATCCAGTAACTTGATAACCTATGAATGCCAACATTGCCCAGCCTAAAAATAGGGTCAGGGTTGTCACCTTGTCGTAATTTTACCTGACTGTGTAAATAGAGGAGGGTTATGTATTTAAGATAAGGTAAATTGTATTTCTATTAAGCCGTTGTACTTTTAGCAGTAGGTGCATGTCACGTCATGTCATGTCCATAAAACACAAAAACATAGAATATTCAATTATGACAATTTTTATTTAGATTATTCTAACGTGGAGTAAAATAATAACCGCCTAACTATTAGTACCCAATATTAAGCATAATAAAAGTACCCAATAATAAGGTATTGGTAAAGATGGTTTACTCAACCAAAAGTGACAACCCTGACAATTTCAAACTGCTTGATTCGGCTTGTATGGAGTAAAACAAAATACCTATGTAACATTGCCCACCCATATTGCACACGTGTGTGTGACCAAGATATTTACGTGGAACGCCATTATTACCCCAGATTTTATACTGATCCTTATCTTAACGTTGTAGGGGCTATAGTTACGAAAATAATCGATTTGGGCAATGTTGACAAAAGTTTAGATAACTTTACCCGAGGTCAAAATTGATAAAAAAGTTGGTTAAATGTAGATTTAAAAATTGTTTCTCATAATAAACGCATGCATATGAATACGATGGATGCGTTAGACAAAAAAAACTTTATCCCGTCATAGAAAAAAAGAGAGAAATTCGGGTTTTTACGAAAAAAGCGGGCAAAGTTGGCATGTTTCACGGTACTGTTTGAAAACGCCCGCCGATGTTGCTCAAACAAAAACGGAAGGTGGAGTCGAGTACCAACATGCACGCTGGTGCGTAGGCTAATAGAATAAGTAGGTAAACAACGAAGTCATTAACATTCAAATTAAATAAAACGGCGGCTTCGTTTCCGTCCAGAACAAATATTTGTCGGTCACACAACTTTGTTCCAATGCAGGCGTCTGAGTTCCATATTTGTATTCGCATACTTGTATAAGTAGGTATAGCTGTCTAGCGACAATAGCGACTTGCTCTATTTAAGAGGCCTTATTCCTTTTAAAATTAATTTTTCTCATATTATGACAAATATATTGATAATTTCAACCAACTTTTTGAAGTGAATAATACTTTTCCCCGAGTTCTAGGTAGTAACGTAGCTATTTCATGCTTTTATTGCGTGCAGTCGAAAATAAGTTGAAAAAACTAATTTTTCGCGTGAAAACTGTCAATTTCGAGTACTTTTTGAAACAAAAATTATCAATGAAACATTCAAACTATAGGTTTCAAATCTATATCAATAAACCCCAATATATAGCCCTGTTCTAGGTAGTAACATCAATAATATGTTAAGAAACATGTTTGATAATAGAGATAAATTTCTAAAACAATCAGCATTTTAAAAGGAATAAGGCCTCTTAATGGATTTCATTTTTATCAGCATGTTGGCACAGAGTAAAAGATTACAAACCGTTGTCTCTTGTCATCTTCGCAAAGGCCAATTTATTAATTGGTTGGTATTTTATTGTTTTTTTTTTTTAATACGACGCAGGCTTATTGGGCACTGCCTAGGCTTATATGCGAAAGGCGGATTCGCACCATGGCGCGCGCCGCTGCGTAGGCTATTAGAAAAAGTAGGTAAACAAAGAAGTCATTATACGTCAATGTCAATAAAACAGCGGTTTTGTTTCCGTTCAGAGCCAACATTTGTCGGTCACACAATTTTGTTTCGAGTTTCATATTTGTATTCGAGTACTATTGTAGATCTAGCGACAATATAGCGGTCAGTCAAGGTCCAATTTGACCGCAAATCCTGCAAATCAGTATAAAATCTTCAGTACACGTACAGAAATCGTTTGTTTCTTCATAATTACCAAATATTATCTATACAAAATAAATAAATATTATTTTTGCCCGAAATAAAGAATTAATTATTATTATCCTATTATTATTATATTATAGGAGCCTATAACGCCAAATTAGTTTTAATTTGAAACGAAACCACATTTATGTAAATAAACTCCGCAATGTTTTAGGTACTTCAAGAACATTAATTTGGATTTTTTTACAGTTTATTTAAGATGATTGTAAGGAATAGAGTCAAAACTATGAAGAATTATAAAAATAGGTTTTTCTCGTGTGTTCCTAATTTATTTAGAAAGTTGATCATAACATTCTCCGACCTATTTATATAACTCAGAAAAATGAATGTTCTTATATTAAACCATATCTATCTAATATTGAAAGTATAGGACAACGTTTGGTTCTCCATAAAACTAATATACTCAAACTTTATGAGACGCTTTCATGTAATAAACCTAATACCAAATAAAATACACAAAAAAATGTTCTCTTTGCTAAAATACGCAGTTCTATTTAGGTATCGATATAAATAATAAATAAATAAATATTATGGGACAATAATATACACAAATCGACCTAGTCCCAAACTAAGCAAAGCTTGTACTATGGGTACTAGACGACGATATACATAATATATAAATACATAGGTATATAGATAACATCCATGACCCAAGAACAAATATTCGAGTTCATCACACAAATATTTGCCCCGGCCGGGATTCGAACCCGGGACCACCGGCTCAATAGGCAGGTGTCTGCAAACTGCGCCAACCGCGTCGTCATATCTATTCATTTTTAACCCAGAATTTTTCTAATCAGATTCATCGACACATAATGTCATTTATTTTGTGTTTTCTTACTCCACCTGACCTTATATATACTAATGTGTGTGAATGTTTATGTTACTAAATGTGCCAAAGACTCAAAGAGCGCTGCATGAGCTGTGAGAGTTGATCTCGACTTGGATGACGTACCGCTGAACACAGTATAATAATTATGACATTTATGACCCACGTCACCCGTATTTTTACATTACAATAACAAGTTCGGTTACTACCTGTATAGGTAAAAACCTATATTACCATCAAATTACCATGCAGCAACGGCGGCGGGGCGTGGAGGACCAAAATCAGTGATGTTATTCCCATAACATTACTATTATATATTTGATGTGTGTAGATAAAACAGTGTATACAACTGTACAGAATTAGGACTTAACACACACGTATTTTAAAACCACAATGTCTGTCACAACAATGCATAATATGAACGGTATAACGGTCGTACGAAAAGAAGTATTTATTTTTGGCTACCTTTAGATATTCAAATTTTTACTTCTAAAACAATATGAACCCCGTATAAAAAATATATTTTAATTTTTTATGTAGGGATATATTTTTATAAAAGAAGTAGATCAAATCATTATAAAATAGACAAAGTCATTAGACAAGTCATAAATATGACTAGACTTGTTTGGCTTTTTTTACATTTTGGCACGAAACACTAATAAATCCTCAGGTAAATCCCATTATTCTTCTAAAAATCCAATGCAGGATGCCGTATACCAAGTTCAAAAAATTACGATATACCAAGTCAAGAAACTGTTTTATATAAATAATTCATTTGCTGTGCTCTAGGTAAGCGGCTTAACACTTGCACTCAGCCGGCATTTCAGGCATGGCCGACTCGGCGCTGAATCGGTACGCGAATGGTAAGTATAAGAAAATAAGGTATGGCAAAGGTATGACAGGCGAGACTCACGCTATGATTGGTTGGTCAGTTCGGTCAATCCGTGTGTTGCCAGTAGTGTATCATAATACTCCTCGATTTCATTGTTACCTGTATAAATCTCATAAAATCGTGAGTGTTTGAAATCAATTACACCTCAAAATAAAATTTAGTTAAAGAACTGTACCTAATGCATACCTATATCCATTTTTTTTTGTAAGTCTGGAGGCAAACATTTTTTAGGGTACAGTACCCAAAAGGTAAAAACGGGACCCTATTACTGAGACTTCGCTGTCCGTCCGTCCGTCCGTCCATCTGTCACCAGGCTGTATCTCAAGAACGGTGATAGCTAGACAGTTGAAATTTTTACAGATGATGTATTTCTATTGCCGCTATAACAACAAATACTAAAAATAAAATAAAATAAATATTTCAGGGGGGCTCCCATACAACAAACGGGATTGGTTGCGTTAACTTTGCACCTCATTTGTAAGGAGCGCTATACATACCAGGTGAAAACTTAATCACTTAAGGATGGAAAGTGTTTGTACGGAACCCTCGGTGCGTGAGTCCGACTCGCACTTGACCGGTTTTTTACCTATAATTATTTTGCTACCATAAAGCGGCTACTAATCAGTGATGTAGAAAGGCTCACTCGCCGGAGTGCCATACCTTATTTTCTTATACCATACGCGTATGAAGATGGCGGCACATCTCTTAGAGCGTGTCCAGTGAAGAGGAGCGGAGCGGAGACGAGCGGAATCGACCAATCAAGAAAAGTGTAGCGGAGCCGAGATACAGATTTCAACTCAGCTGATAGGTCTATTCTGTCTCCGCTCCGCTCCGTCTGGCTTTAATGGAGACGCACCCTTAGAGCACTAAGGTCGCAAATAAGGACACCAATCCAAATGTTGTTTTGTGTACCGTCATAGCCTATGTTTTTATTTATTATGTATTCTACTTGTATGTTAGGAATCATTTTCTTCGGTCAGCGACTGTCACACATTTACATAAATAAAACAATTTAAGCGGATTATATCGCGTGTGGTGTTAACCGCTCATCCCACGGGAACACTACATTTTTTCAGGATAAAAAGTAGCCTATGTGTTAATCCAGGGTGTCAGCTACCTTCATGCCAATAATTTATCAAAATTGGTTCAGTTGTTTGAGCGTGAAGAAATAACAAACATACACTTATGTATTAGTGTAATTTGAGCCTCCCTGATTAAACGCGATATAATCAATTTAAATTGTTTTATTTAAATTGTATGTTAGTTTTAAGATATCTATCTATCTATGGGCCAACGTTGCCTAAAATAAATATTTTCATTCATTCATTCTATCATCAGACGACGGAAGATACCTCGGGGAAGTTACTGGAGTCCCCTGAATGGGGTCGGCGCAGCACCGTACCGGTAATTGGTCGTCTTTTTTCTGGTGACGATGGTATATTATAGGTAGACATTTGTATAGCTATGATGCCTTTGATATGAAATTATAATTTCGTCTTTTATTAGATGTATAGATAGGCGTAGGAAAGCTTGGTACTTTCAGGTAAGTACATAAACATTTTTGGTGTCTTGATGTAGACCAGTGTTCCATAAACGCGCTGGACCGGCAATCCAGAGGCACCCGGTTCGATTCCCGGTCTCTTTCACCAGGTTCCGCATTTAAATTTTTCTTTGAGCTTTGATCTTTGTACCAATGGTTTGATTAGGTACTGTTCTTCCACCTTTTTAACTTTAGGTATTATTATCGTTGTATTTTTCCAATCCACACCAACTAATGACTACGGCACACCAGTAAGCCGGAACAAAAGGTCGATGTATGACAACCCTTAATTCACGTGACACTGCGGGATTCATCATCAATATGAATCGCGTTTCGTCTAATGAATTCATTGCGCCGAAAGAAGAATATAAAACCTTGTAGTCACCTTGTAGTCACCTTGAAGGTCTGATAAATAGGTGAAAACATTATTAACAAACTCGAAGAACAGTTTTACTGTTGAAAGTGCGGTGTAGCGGAATTTTCTTTACATTAAGTAAGACAGTCATATTTTATAAGTGAAAGTTTCTTCGTTGTTTATATTATAGTCCAAGAAAATTAGATTGCAATATATGGAAAATTTGGCAAAATGAAAGGACAACTTTTATCTATCAGGATATGTAGGTTATAGAGCCAAGTTTAATTTTATCTACTCTCCCCCCCTCTCAGGGGTGAGCGTCACCCCCCCGCGCCCTCGAATGTGTCCCAGAGCGCGGTATTTTCCACTTTAAAAGAAAACCGTGTACGATACATACAAAATGTATAGGAACGAAATAATCCTGAATAAATTTACTATAAGCCTTTCATACATACAAAAGCGATAGCACTTATACAATCAGCGCAATCTGTTATCAAATACTAACGTTTTTAATTATTGATCTTTTTTTTCTGCTAAAAGGTTTGTTATCTCAGAAACTTCACACTTCTCGGCCAAAATATGTATCACAAGAGTAAAGAATAGAACATTTTCTTTCTAAAAATGTATAATTTATTTCTGTTACTCTTTCATTTACCGTTGCAATGCTATTTTTAAAATTTAAGTCAATTGGCCATTATGCGAAATATAAATATTCGTACTAGTTAAACGGTGTTACTTTCAATACCATAGACTTCTTATATGTTTTTCTGTAATCTACAAGTATTGAACTATATCCCGTATTTTTTTATTTTTTTTAAACTTACTATTTTAGGAAATAAGGGATGTGTGGAGAAATCGTCAATTTTTGCTCATTTTCGTAAATAACTTCAAAACAGTTTAATTTAGAATGATGAAATATATATATTTGAGATGTTCATAATGTACCCTTTCATCAGTATTTGAAACATGGGGGCCAGATTTGAGGGGTAAATTAGAAAAAAAAATAGCAAAGTATATCGTGTGACATATCAAATAAAAGGGTACATTATGAACATCTCAAATATATATATTTCATCATTCTAAATTAAACGGCTTTGAAGTTATTTACGAAAATGAGCAAAAATTTACGATTTCTCCACACATCCCTTATTTCCTGAAATAGTAAGTCTAAAGAAAATAAAAAAATACGGGATATAGTTCAATACTTGTAGATTACAGAAAAACATATAAGAAGTCTATGGTATTGAAAGTAACACCGTTTAACTAGTACGAATATTTATGTTTCGCATAATGGCCAATTGACTTAAATTTTAAAAATAGCATTGCAACGGTAAATGAAAGAGTAACAGAAATAAATTATACATTTTTAGAAAGAACATGTTCTATTCTTTACTCTTGTGATACATATTTTGGCCGAGAAGTGTGAAGTTTCTGAGATAACAAACCTTTTAGCAGAAAAAAAAGATCAATAATTAAAAACGTTAGTATTTAACAGATTGCGCTGATTGTATAAGTGCTATCGCTTTTGTATGTATAAAAGGCTTATAGTAAATTTATTCAGGATTATTTCGTTCCTATACATTTTGTATGTATCGTACACGGTTTTCTTTTAAAGTGGAAAATACCGCGCTCCGGGACACATTCGAGGGCGCGGGGGGTGACGCTCACCCCTGAGAGGGGGGGAGAGTAGATAAAATTAAACTTGGCTCTATAACCTACATATCCTGATAGATAAAAGTTGTCCTTTCATTTTGCCAAATTTTCAGCTAATATTACTGAATTATTATAGGACAAATTGTTTACAAGAACGCGCTTGTTTTTCAAGTTTGTCTAAGCATAATAAGACACAGACAATCAATTGCCAACGGATAGCCTTCAATATATGTAAATGAAAATAGTCATACCTTTTTATTACCTGACTAGATAGTGCCCGCAAATTCGTCCGCGTAAACCTTTGTTTACCATAGCCGGGTAAAACGTATCCTATAACCATACGCCGTTAAAGTTTTTCTATAAAAGACTGCTTTTCAATAGAATTTTAGAATTGTATAACACATATATATGATGTGAACACTTATCTCACACACTAACAAAAATGTATAACCAAAACGGGCAGTACAGCCCGTATTAACCTCTTTGAATATCGTTCGTGTTTGGGTGAGTTCAGTGCTGAAGCAACTGGTTGGAAAAAAAATCAATGCTTTAGCTCGTGGCTTTGACGTGAGGTTGCCTGAACTACGTAAGTAGTCTACGTATTTTAACAATTCACGGACTGTACATTGGCTAATCCAGAATCTTAAAATACTGCACACGAGTTGCATACCTACTTAATCTATTTATATAAAAGAAGAAGTCCTGACTGACTCATCAACGCACAGCCGAAACTACCAATGTTAGAGAGTTGATTTTTGCACAGTAGGTTACTTTTACAACGTGGGCTAGGGATAAGAAGGGATTTTTGGAAATACCTTCCCTAAGAGGGTTAACTAGGGGTGCAAAGTTTGTATGGGGTAAACTTTTTTTTTGAGCTAGAGACTTGAAACTTTGTTAAAAGGTATTAAAATAAAATGGAACAAAACTCATTTCAGCGTTTTTGAAAATTCACCCCCTACGGTGGTAAAAAAGGAGATAAAAGTTTGTATGGATATTAAGTATTTTTTTGAGCGCGGGACTTGAATTTTTGTGTAAAGGTACACTATTAGAATACAAGAAAAGTAATTTCAGCGTTTTCAAAACTTTGTCCCCTAAAGGGTTGAAAAGAGGTTGAAAGTTTGAATCCATTAGAAATGATCTACGCGGACGAAGTCGCGGGCGGCCGCTAGTATTCCATAATTAGGGAACTCCAAAAATTTCATCTAAGTATATATTCGGGTGATGTTGGGGGCCACGTGAGATTGGGGGCCCTCGTGAGACCTGGGGCCCTGGGCACGTGCCCAAAGTGCCTAGTGGGAAAGAGGGCTTGGTTATGAGGCTCAAATATAAAAAACGCCCAAATGTCCTACACTTTTAACGCTTAGTTAATAATAACTAGGTACCTTAAACCTTTTAAAAATTTACTTGTCCCGTCATTTTTATTGTGCCTTTGACATGACATTTCATTAAAAAAACTTTCCGAACAACGCACCCAAATAATGAAAGAAATATGAACCGTTTGTCAAGCGTCCGGGGCAATTTCCGAAACCGCATCACCGCCGAATTTAAATACTTTTGCAATTTAATAGCTGTCCTCGGTCTATCTATAGTATCATATATTCCCTCGGCCCAAAGTGCATCATACTGTATGTGTTTTTGTTAAAGTTGTTTAAATGGTGTAGAACAATGAATTAAAGTCAGTCACGACGGACTATCGGATTTCTGTCAGTGCTTCGTTATAAAAATTCATCACGAAAAAAATGTGTCCAAAATTTTCCATTCCTTCACTCTTCTTCTTATCCTTCATTTTTGTAATAACAATATTTTTATTCAGACTCATTTAATTCAAAATAAAAAACAAATAACGCACCGTAAGAATAAATCAACTCGTCGTCATTCAAGATAGATTATTTTGAATGACTGATGAGAATAAAGATAGTAGAAAAAACTAAGTGTTCGATTGCTTATTTTTCCTACAAAAAATAAGCTGCAAAAATTATGGCCGCGGCCTGCATCGATGGCTTCACGACTACCGATGTTTTTCTACATTCAATAGTAACAAAAGACCATTTAGCCGCGATCATTGACCATTAAACATTAACCAACTGTCCAATATTTGTAGATGCTGTTGTTATTGAAGTGAGGGCTAGAAGTGCTCCTAGTTTTTAGTGAAAATTAAATGTAGAGCTGCACTTTGTTGGTGAGTCAAAATAATAAATAAATCAGTCAATTAAAAATAAATATTAAACTGACTTGTGTTCAGTAATTCGAAGAACAAAACATAATCAACACTTTAACACGATGAAAGACACCGTGAGGTTACTTTTATTCCAAAAACTGGGGTCTCCGCGGAAAATTTTACACCGCTTTATACGGTATACGTATAATTAATTGGTATTTTATTTGCTTAGAATATCTAGACCCTTTTTAAATATAATTCTATCTATATTGTTATCGTATTGTACCAATTTAATTGGCAATATGTTTAAAAATGCTTTTATAGCTGTCAGTTTAGTATTTCGTATATAAAATTAGACCATATTTTACTTAAGAAAATAGATATAGATACGTACGAAATACACTTCAGCCGGCGTCGCCATTTTGTAATAGACCGCAAATGAACACCGGTTCTAGAGTTTCTCAGTTGATTAAACAATATAAAGGATAAACCAATCAGCACAGTTGCTCATATTTTACAAAAACTAAAATTAAATGGAAGTACAACATTTCTTATACTCGTACTGTTGATTTTCTTAACACGTAAGTAGTACCCGAAATTGATAATTTTTAAAGCAAAATTAAACTTCTGACAACTATAACCGATGACGAGACTTAATATTTTACAACGAGGTTGGCTACTCATTAGTAATGCAACTACGAAACTGGCGGTCCTGGGTTCAAATCTTGACAAAGGTCAATATAAGCGTATTAAGTGTAAATCTTTTACAAGATGCCAAACGATGATAAAGTCTTTTTAGTATCGCTAATTCTATATATGCAGTAGGCATTTACTCTTATATATTGGGTATATATAATATAATAAATATTATAGTACATAGGATGTAAGTATATATACAATAATATACATTTACTTGTATCTAAGACGCTCTCAGAACAGTTATATCTCTACTTTGCACTGCACCCACTTAAAGTATCTCTGTTTTGGCTCTATGTTTGATTAGTAGAGAATGCCGTTTGGCATTAAGATGGCCATTATTTGTTCTGATTTCTGTTTTTGCAATAAAGCTTAAATAAATAATAATGATCCTTGTTGGTTGGGGTAAGGAAGGAAACGTCACTTACTCTAATCTCTGATCCACTTCCCTTTATTGGCTTTCACAAGATTAAGAAAATAACGTTAAGGGAATGTAAGCACTCACTTCAATACTTTCCTGGTTCACTTTATAAATTATACTTTAATTATCATTATTATTTAACATATAATCTTGAAAAAAAAAACATTGAGGCCCTGATTTTGAAGTGAAGTGAAGCAATTTCCGACACTCAGTTAGATGAAGACAGTCATTAAGATTGATTGAGAGAAATAAGCGAGAGCAGAAATCCGAACAAACGGCCATCCGAACATACGAAACAATTTAGGCCAAGCTGAAAGGGAGACGCTTCACTCGCTCAGTCAATAAAAGCCTATAAATTGTCCTTGTTGATTGGAGTAAAGGAGGAATCGTCCTAATATGCCTGCTCTGAACCACTTCCCTTTATTGGCAGACGGTGGCAGTACGCTAGGACATACCCCGTACTGCTCGATTAAACTCACCTATTTGCACATACCTACTAGTTCTACACTTTTTTAGCTAAGAGACTCGACTCACGTTGATATTTATTTTTTAAGTAAAAAAAATGTAGTATTAGGGCCTCCGGGATTTTTTAGTATGGGAAATCCCGCGCCGTCGGGATTCCTCATTTGAAAAATCCCGGATTGAAAGCTTTAGTTGTGATCTCTGGTACAAGTACAAATGTAGAATTACTATTTGTCCGATACTGCGCAAGAGAGGTCTCTCCGTAGGGTAGATAAGCTAGATCTTAATGGCAACTATAATTATAACAAAAATCCCAATTTTTGGAAAAAATTTGTATCGCATTTCGGTCAAAAGTTCCCTGGCAACTTATATTTTGTCTTCCCCTTGCCTTTTGCATCACTTACTCAATGTGAAGTTTAATTTTGATCAATCTTACTACCCAAAGGTCGTTTCCTCCTCATGGACAGAATGCTCGTATATTCTGACTCGTCCCTAATAAGAAAGAACGTCTTTTACTTAACACCTCAGGACACCGGAAAACGCTATAAATTCCCCCGGACATACATAAGTGATGTATTTGTAATTACACTGCATTCAAATCAAGTCGTTTGTCTCCTGGACAGCACTCAAGTGAGTTGTTTTACTGTTGCTTACGTTAACATTGTGACTCTTAAGAAAAACCTTCGGAGTGGGCTGGTTTAATTAAAGCGGTCTCAAAGGATAAATAGAGCTTAGGTATCTAGTTATTGTGGAGCAACGTTTTGGACTTGATGATATGTCCATGGGTCTATGGGTATGGGCTTCAGTGCATTCGACGTAATGTGTAAAAATCGTTTCTTTTATTTATTAGGATCACAAAATAAACGTTACACACGCAAGCTTAAACAGTAGGTAATAAACAATATCAATTGTGTACTTGATTTGAACACAATATGCATAAAAAGAACTACTTAAAAAAATTGCTACCAACAAAAATGATTGCATTTGAAGTTAATAATTAAAAAGAGAAGAATTAAATACATTATTAATACATTAATAATTCAAAATTTCTGCAAATAGTGCAAACGTGCTTTTACTGAGACCACAGAACCATGAAAATATCAAACTCAGTCCTAATCCTAATATCAGTGCATCGTGAAGAAATTCTTTCCAACGGCGAGTGCCTACCAGCTATATTGTCCTTCTGATTCTGAGCGGTAAGGCAAATGTCTTGCGATTATGTGTTCGGCTGCCCTGGCGAGTGCTATCAGTCACTCTTATGTTATTAATTAAATCAGGAGCCTCCAACAGCCCGCTCATCTCCCTTCGAGTCTCGCCACAAAAGTTTAAATCAATATGCCACATTTGTGTTAATTCTTTAAGACTTCTACATTTCACTTGATTTTGCGTAGAATCCTTACAATTTCTAAACTTTCGGAGAGTTCCACTAGAATTTCTATTCCACGCGAGTTTCTAACATTGCACCGCTTTTCAGAACGTTTTCCTATTGTCGGGAACTAGGTATGCGGTGTAACTCAACGTTTCCAACCCAATTGTGCTTAATGGAAATCCATTAACCGAGGCGTGGGCCATATCTGTAGCAGCGGCTGGATACTAAAACTAAGGGCAAGTGGGAAACTATGCAAATTTGTCAAGATTTTGAGGTCTGAACTTAAGCTTACGAATGTTCTGAGATGTCAGGACCTTTAGCCTGATTTAGTTAAGAGGGATTGGCACTATTATATTATTAAAGTCCTTGCAACACCGTGGACCACTCTAGACACTTTGTTCTAGGTCTGTTAAGGCGATATGTTTTTCGTAGCAAAAAGTATATACAACGCCAAATATAATTACTGAAATAAAATCTTCATTTATCTACAACATTTTTTCGGCTTCCCCGCAATCACGACGCAATGTAACTGCGGTCAAAATAATATTAATTCATTTTATGTTTAATAACCATAATCCGAGCCAGTCACCAAGCTTTGCAACATTATTTTCCGATAAAACTAAAACCGAAATTTCATAAATATTTGCTTCAATACCTATTTCAAACCACGCGTAACAATAATAATCCGTTGAAACACGCTAAAGTGATATGAATAAATTGTATTTAAACGTACTATACATGGATCTTCTAAAACACTTACTGAAAACCTAAACAATAATCCGTTCCGACACGCTCAAGTGACGGCTGACTTCATCTATACCGACAGGGGTCGCCCCTTTATCGTCAACCACCGGTTGATCCTAGCAACCTGTGTTTTTACATATCGGTACCTTAGAGCACAATCGTACTAACTTTTCGGAAAAAGGATTTTCAATTAGGACGTTAGTGCACAACTCTATGTGGTTTAAATTTCATTGGCAAAATAATGGTATTTAGTACGAGTGTGAACTAAGGTGTCGATATTATATTTGGTCACTTAACACGGATGGCCCAAATTATCTGACGAATCCGGTTTTGAAACGACGGCTGTTGCGGATGTCACGTTATTGGTGTGTTGTTTGACGAAGCCTGTCGCTGATTAGATTTTGTATTCTCTCTGACGATGCCTGCGTTGCGGATTTGACTTTTACACTTTGTCTTATGCATTATTTACTGTTGAATAAATTATTAAAAGAGAAATGGGTTACCATTCTTCTTATATATAAACCTTTACGTCACTAAAAATATTGTAAAAGCGAGCTGCCCGCAACGTCGTCCGCGTATTTTTTTTCTTTACCGTACCTAGATGAATAAAAAGTATTTTATAAGCGTCTTTTAATGTCCAGTTGTACCAAAATTGGTTAAAATTTGCCCAGCCGTTTCGGCGTGATGCGAGGAAAGGCTGGTTGCCACGGCGGCGCCGCGCGCCCATACAAAACAAATGACGATCCTGCATGAAAGATGATTATTATTATTATCCATACAAACCTAGAATTCTATAATAGTATAGATGACGGACTCACGGTTTTCTGGGAGGAATGGCTTCTTCCTCGGGGACCGTTTAAATATTATGGGTGGATGCTAATATTATTTACTTGATTAAATGTTTTTCTTCACTCAATATTCAAAATTCTAATCACTTAGTATTCAAATCGTTATTCCCAAAAGATCAACGTTACATTATTAAGCGCAACAGAACTGTATGAAAATTAAATGGGTAAATTGAATAGGGTGATTGTAACAAACAGACAGCTTTAACTCCTATAATCTTATTAAAAGTTTCGTGAGACATATTTAATTATTGTATTAAGCGGTTTACACTCATGTGAAATTTTCGGGGACGTCCCGACACGTTTCGAACTCGTATAGAGCTCTTCATCAGGGCCTGCTACCCACCACCATAAGTCCTAGTATACTTTTTATTTAAACTCAAACACTTTCAAAAAGTAAACCTAACATTACCCAGGATTCGAAGCGGCGCTAATTTCCGATTTGCCATCGTGCACCAAAATGCTCAACTCTGAACTCACTCACTCTCACTTATGTTAGAACAATACGACGCGCGTTACTACAATGCGTACGTGTTAAAGCTTCAAATGCCGGATTTTTTTGTATGGGTAATCCTGGAGATCACGGGCTTTTTTGTGTAGACAATCCTGGAATCCGCGGGATTGGAAGCTCTAGTACGTGTCCGTTTTTCGAGTCGTCGCGCTCCACGACCGGAGCTCCAAAAACCGGCCAAGTGCGAGTTTGACCCGCGCACCGAGGGTTCCGTACAAATACTTATCCCAACTTAACTGGCCGGGTAAGTTAAGTTTGCACCTGGTATGTATGGCGCCAGATACAAATGAGGTGCAAAGTTAACGCAACTGATTGCGATTGTTGTGTGTCCCTTCAATATTTATTTTATTCTGTTTTTAATATTTGTTGTTGTAGGGTAGGGCAACAGAAATATCAGTGAAAATTTCAATTGTCTAGCTATTACGGTTCATGAGATACAGCCTAATGACAGACGGACAGCGGAGGCTTAATAATAGGGTCCCGTTTTTATCCTATACGGAACCCTCCCGTGGCTTTCGCGAACATCAAAGGCAATGTTTTAATCTGTGTTTTGTTTGAAAACCATAAAAGCAATGGCAAGCGAGAAAATATCAACGTAGAAAAGAAAAGTATAAAAATGAAGATGTTTATGCAATTGGTTGAGCTGGCGGTACAGAAACATAAAACGACAATAGCCTTCCTCACTGCTCGTAAAGGGAATCCGATTGAATGACTGTTTTAAAGTCGGTAAACATACACCTGTGCACCTTGTTCTGTATGAATAGTAAACTAAGCATTAAATGAGGATAGGATATTCTTGGCCCAATAACTGGATTCAATGGGTTGTTATTAGGTATTTTATTTATCCCTGACTGCTTCATGGAGATGCTACGACTTTGCGTGAGCGGCGCGGCGAGCGGTTGAGCGAGAGATCCGAACGCGGCGCGGAGGCCATAATGCCGAGTGAGCGAGACACACTTACCGCGCACCGCTGCCACTGTGGCGCAAAGTCTTATCGCTAAGTAGCTCTTCCAGACAAGCTTCAACAAGTTTAGAGATTCTTGTGTAAAATTATCACGACTTATAAGCGTATTATGTGCATATATAAAGGTCGACTGCAAATTTAAAACAGTGATAATATACCTAATGACGTAAAGAAATACAGACAACCATCTATACTTATATTTTTTGTGTGTTTGCCGCAAGTTGCAAATTGTTTTTTCTTAATTATTTATTTAAGACCTTTTGATCGTCAACAACACCACTGTAATGGCGAGTTGAAAGTAAAAAAAATGTTTTGATCACTTGAACTGAACAAGAACTGACATGATCAGTATCAGGGCTTCTTAGCCCTCACTACCAGTAAGTCGGACTTTGTGTGGGAGTATAACCCGCTAATGGGAGTGTCGATCAAAAAACAATGCAAATTACCATGTATAAGTATATATATATAGGCCCTTGCGTCTATTGCAGACGATTTATGGTGTAGTGTTTGGGATACACCGTTTCTGGTGGCTAACTAAACCGATACGAGATCGACACATTTTACCGCAGGCCTGACAAGAGAAGTGTGCGACGGGTGGTACTGCGTCGCCTTGTCGACGCCTTTGTCTCTATAAGTATATAGATATGCAATTACCATGTCAATACAGTGCAATCCATTCAGCACATCGAAGAGTGTCCTCTAACTCGCTACACTGGAGGCCCCGCCGAAGACCTGATCAACCTCAACGACGATGCCATCAAATGGCTAATGAGTTAACTTAATATATACCTAAGCTGTATTCGACGTACAACCCTGCCATACGATTAAATAAATAAATAAATACAGTAGGGGAGGTAGGGGAGAATTGGGCACTTTTTTACTTAATTCTTAATAAAAATGCATTTTTTTATCAAAACCAACTTTTTACTCCTTATATTAGTAGCACATATAGTTGGCTTCAATTACGAGTATTACGAAGAAAACTTATACAATAATAATCGGTCTCAAAATTGCACGAGATTTTCTGAACGACAGTGTTCAGAAAATCTCGTGCAATTTTGCGACCGAAAGTGCCCAAACCTCCGAATGGTCGGGTGGTTTGGGCACCTCAATGGGAGGTTTGGGCACTGTATTAAATACGCCTCTTAACGGTAAATTACTTGAATATTAAATAATCATAAAAAGTTTCAATAAAATCAACACACGATCAACTGTTTTAAACTATAAATACCTACGCAAAAAAATAAAAATAAAGATATAGTACTCAATTTTATCTAAGATTTGCAGGTGATTCAATTTTTGCTCCCTTTTTAGGGTTCCGTAGTCAACTAGGAACCCTTATAGTTTCGCAATAAATAAATAAATAAAATAAATAAATATTAAGGGACAATCATGTACAAATCGACCTAGTCCCAAACTAAGCAAAGCTTGTACTATGGGTACTAGACGACGATATACATAATATATAAATACATATATAGATAACATCCATGACCCAAGAACAAATATTTTGCACAAATATTTGCCCCGGCCAGGATTCGAACCCGGGACCGCCGACTCAGTAGGCAGGTGTCTACCAACCGAGCCAAACGCGTCGGCAATGTCTGTCTGTTCGTCCGCGGCTTAGCTACGTTTCATTCCAGTACTAGTGTGTGGGATGTCGTTGAATAGGTCTTTTAAAAATAATACGGGGTCTCCAAACATTATTTTTTTATAAAAATCGCTCCGAAAATCAAAAAAATAGCGTCCCCCGCCTCTAACTTTTCAACCGCGGGCGAAAAAAATATGGAAAAATTCATGAAGATTAGGCCTTATACGTACTTTTAATGAAAACTATATTGGATAAAATCGATTGAGCCGTTTTTGAGTTATTGGACCGAAAACCGCAGTTTTAAGCGCGTCTATTGTGCCCTACGGAACCCTACCCTGAGCGTGGTTCAACATGCTCTTGGCCGGTTTTAATTTCTTCTATGGCACTCTTTTCTCTCTTTAGGGATTTCGCGTCGCTTATTTTTCTTTTTAAACTCAAACGGCATTTTTAGAAAAAATAATATAATAATTAGTGACACAAATAGTAGTGACACATCAAAAGTATTTAGTATTCAAATTCAATATTTACACGCAATTTAAACACGTCGAAATAATTTTCTCTTAACAGAACCTACTTTTTACACCGATTGCGGAAACAAACAACAGTGGCGGGAGCATTGGGCATGCCCAAACCTCCCTTTACAATTAGTGCTCAATGCTCCCCACCCCCTCATTTCACAAATAAATTCAAATAAGTTTTTTGTAGCCTAATGTTTTACCTTAATTTATACGTTAATATTAGCTTTCGTAAATACATAACTAGATGACAATACAGAAACTTACGACTTTACACAGATCACGTTGTTATTTCCTTCGAAATTACATCAAAATATTTACTTTCGCACGCACAAAACGGTCGACGGCATGTGACACTGACAACTAATCAAAATAGCAGATGACATTAGCCTGAGCGGTGTTGCCAGTTAGTAAGCTAAACTACCACAGTATACAAAATTAAGTAGCTTCCATACGACCCGACTTACAAGGTGGTGCCCGAACCTCCCGACTGCCCAATGCTCCCCTATCTCCCCTAACTCCATATTTTTGACACCCTGTAGCAGATGGTTTTAGCTACAGAAAGCAGCAGAAGTAACTAAGCAGTATAACGTACTCACAATGCTCTGTACAACCCAATTATATACACACGGATCCAATTGTTATTATATATACGAGTATATCGTCACCCGCAAGGTGGTCGGACGACCTGGTTAGAGTTGCGGGGGCTGGATGCGGGTCGCTGCTATCCGGCCCATGTGGAAGTCTATTGAGGAGGCCTGTGTCCAGCAGTGGATGTCCTATGGCTGAAATGATGATGATGATGATGATATATTGTGTATATAATTTTGAGCTTATGCCGTGCGTAGCAACTTCTGCTGCTATTTTATCAAATCGTTTTAATTGTTTGCAAAACCGTTACCGTATCACGTGCTATTTCACGAAAATAGAGTAAACTGGATAAGGAATCGATCAGCATTTGATTGCATTGGGAGAAATAAAAGTCGTAGTAAAACCGCTGCGGCTCGTGGCTGTACGCAGGTGTGTCGACTTTAAAGCAATCCAATAGAAACTACTTCACGAAAACACCGGGGAATAAAGCGGAGTGGACAAACTCATTTTTCTGTTTGCGTTTTCAGTCTGCTTGTTTTTTTGTTAATGCAAGCTACTTGCATCACATCACTCTTTGTCTACAGAGCGGATGTGCCTAGATGTGTAAAATTGACTAATCACATTTCTCAGATTTAAATGCACAGTGACGCAGCCTGATTGGTAATTTTTCTGGGCTATGCTCAGTGGACAGGCAGCCTAAATGAAGCCACTACCTTCAACCCCAAAGTATATTAAAGAAGCGGCCGTACAGTAAACGGCGATAAAGTTTGCACATCGATCTTTGGAAAGAGGCAATCAGCTAATTTCGACTTCGTATAGCGATATCTGTGTCGCACACACCATGACGTTTGTTTTGTCAGTCGTGATTCAAATCCGAGAGTGCAGTCGCATATCCGAGTCAATATATATATAGAGTTGCTAAAACTTACACAAAATTAAATTTGTACTATGGCATCTATAGGGAAAAAAAGTAAGCCGTTACTTTGCCAGTCACGCGAAATTATCTACAATGTTTATAAATATTTTGTAACTGAAGCCGACCAATTTAAAAAACATGAGAATGTTAATGTAAGTAATTACACTTTTTGTCGATCTTTAAACCCACGTTTAAGTATCCTATGCCTGAATAAATATATATATCTATATGTATATTATTTTTCCCCAACAAGAACCTTATAGCAATAACTATATATAATTACATCGAGTTTTACAGCTCTATATATTCCACGTGAAATCAAAACAAAACAACAATAAAGTAGTTCTAAATTCAAATTCTGATGAACGATTAATCTAATAATTGATGTACATGGAAGTTAGCATTCGTTTGTTTTCGGAAATGCGATGATTGCCGATGTGCATTCTTTATCGCCGTTTACTGTAATATCATTAAAACTATCGTGAGACATCTTTAATAATTATAAAAACGGTTGAAAATCACGTAAAAAATGTCAGGAACGGCCCGAGTTGTTTAGCCCGACATGGATTGGATAGCTACCCCGGGGGGTCATGATGGTTGTGCTTATCACGTGCTAAATAAGTGACAAGGCATCTGTCACTCACACTCGCATTTTGACAAAACGTGACGGATGCTTGTCACTTATTTATCGCGTGATAAAAGCAACCGTCATAGGCCATGATGAGGTCCATATGAGTTTGAACCGTTCCTGACAATTTCACGTGAGCGTAAACCGCTTAATACAATAATAAAGCCGCAGTACATTAAAAATAACACCAGCTATTTTCTGTGGCCATCTCCCCTACGCATGTAAAGTGAGCTGTCCCACTTGTGCCAGGGGTTAAACCGATTAAGCCGACCAGAGTGGTTCATATCAGTAACGGTTAGCGATCGTCGGTTGCGGACGGTCGCGTTCCGGAGATAACGATGCTCCTACCTGTACCCTTACCATGAGTTTACAGCGACAGTACTCGCTAGCGACTGCGTACAGCACCTCTAGCACAACTGTGACACGCGACTATTCTACCTATAGATATTCTACTTCTGTACAGTACTGTGAGAGAGTGACGGGTGATGCTATGTTACATTTTCAATTAAATTTTCATTATGCTACATTTTCAAATCTACTAACACTGAACAACCTTTCTGATCCAACAGCCATTGATTCTACGATCAGGGTGCCCCACTGGCGTTTAAACTCTTTGAACCGATCAATCTTGACGATGCTGATTCTCCTAATATGGAATGAAATAAAAGGATTAAGATAAGATTGGATTTTGCAGGGAAGCTCCGAGCATAGCTCGCTTCATTATCTATTTAGAAACTGAGTTTTCTTGTAAGGTAAGCGACGGGAAACTCCGAGCATAGCTCATTCCATTATCTCTTTAGAAACTATGTGTTTTGTTGTGAGGTAAGCGACCGCGTCTAAGTATAGTAAAATGCAAACTTACACAAAATGCCATCTCTTTGAATATAACACGTCTACCTACAATGTACAAGTTGACGACAAATTCATTATAGCAGCTCAAACAACAGAACAAAGTTAAATTAGATTCATAGCACGGATTAAAGCGCAAACCGACTGCATCAGTTGCTTCTGACATTTGAACAGGTAAATTAACGAATACGAAAATGAGAAAATTGACAACATTTCATATTTATAACAGGTGGAAATTAATATAGAGATCGACAGGGCTTTATGTCGTGTACCTTAAAAAAAATCTTTGAATTTATTCTTCTGTATTTAAAGAAATATAAGAAAATACATCAAATAACTGCAATCTAAGACAATACGGGCTGAATAGGGTTGTTGTCTAAACCAAAGAGCGAAAAAAAATATATTTTTTTTATTTGACGTTGACAGATGACAGATGCATACCGAGTTTTATTAAGTTTTTTTTTAATAAGAAAACCGACTAAAGTAACTGTTCCATTAAGTTCTGGTTTTGGTGTTGCCACATTTTAAAATGAGTATGTTTTTATAAATTAATAATAAAATAAATAATCATCTCAGAAAATAAATAAAAACAGAGATTACTTCATCTTTTTAAGGTGTTACATGGGTTTCACGGTTTCAAAAAATCGATTTTTTTTTTTATTGCCTCATTAAATTTCACAACATCTCTAGAATATTGTCCTAAATTTTCAAATTGATCCGAGTAATAGTTTTGGAAATACAGCCTTCAGAAGTTGAGCGCTCGAGGCCAACTAGTAGGCTAATAGCCTAAGCGCGAAAACTATAAACGCGTTTTTCTCGAAACTGTGTTTTCAAAGTCGGTTGGCAGAATTTCTCGAGAACTACTCAATCGATCTTCATGAAATTTTACACAGGTCTTCGCGATACAATTCTCAATAAGTTGGACGAAGGATTTTTTTTTTTTTTCGATTACAACTATTTAAAAAAAAAATGTAGAGAAATTTTCATCGAAATTGACATTTTTTTGTAAAAAGGTCTGCCAAAAATCCAATTTTCACTTTTTTTTTTTCCTTCGTCCACATTATGGTTTATGGTCTTAACTAAAATACATATTTTTTTTTTCCCTTCTGATGATCCTGTAAGAAGTTCTTCTGCCAACGCGGACTCACTTTTTTCCCGAGGGGCCGCCGGAAATGACGTCACAATGGCAGAGTTTTTAATTTTTTTTTACAAAAATTTAAGAATTTCTTTGTCAAATGTGTATCTTTATGACAGTACAGAATTTGAATAAAAAATTTCATTTTTTATATGAAAAAAGAATTGTTGAAAAAAGGCCATTTTTTCCCCGAGGAAACCCATGTAACCCCTTAAGCAGAATTCAGAAAAGTAATAAAATGATAGTCTTAAAAATATGAAATGTTGTCAATTACGTGCAACTAATACTCTAAGAAAATTAATAAAATCAGGGGAAATAATTCGTGTAGTTTTGAAAATTGGTACAGTTATACCCTATGGTGTCTAGATGAACATACTAAAAGTCCTCGAGGGTGGGGGCTGTGCTAAGGGAGTAGGGGGGGGTTAAAGGTACCTTTTTTCTGATTTTCGCTCATATCTCAAATATTTGTAGAAATAGTATTATGATTACTTGGGACAAAAGTTTTTACATAAAATTCCCTGCAAATTTGGTCATATTCATTTTTACTCTACGATCAATACTTTGGGAGCTACAGGGTGTGTAAGTTAACGAAAATATTAAAAAGTAGTTGTTCAAGAAAACGTAGTTTTTTCGTAGTTGCTCATCATAACACTTGTGTTGTGCAGTTGAGAAATTCCCGTTACCGGCTTATTCTCATTTGGGAATATTCCAAGAAAATTCCCATTGTTCCCGGGAATATACGAGCTTGGTGGATCCATTCCTTTGTTATTTAGTTTTAAGCTAATTAATTGAATACAAGCAAACCGTTTTCGCTTTTAGACTCACCCTGAATCACCACTTAAAGTGAATATCATAAAATTTACCTGATGATGGACCCTGGAAGCCCGTAATGGATCGGATCTCAAGATACGTTCAACGTAGACATGTGCGGTTTTCGAATTTGAACTTATCTTGATGAGCAATTAGAGCCGGTATCATAAAATAAACCTAATGATGGATCCTAGAAGCCCGTAATGGATCTCAGGATACGTTCAACGTAGACATGTCTGGTCTTCGCATTTCAATTCACGTTGATGAGCAATTAGAGCCAGTATCATAAAATAAACCTGATTATGGATCCTGGAAGCCCGTAATGGATCTCAGGATAAGTTCAACGTACACATGTGCGGTTTTCGCATTTCAACTCATCCTGATGAGCAGTTAGAACCGGTATCATAAAATAAACCTGATGATCATACTAACACAGATGAAATAAACCTGGTGGTGTCTAGATGAACATACTAAAAGTCCTCGAGGGTGAGGGCTGTGCTGAGTGAGTAGGGAGTGTTGAAGGTACTTTATTCAGATTTTAATAGCATTATAATTACTTCGAACAAAAGTTTTTACATAAAATTTCCTACAAATTTGATATATACATATATGCTTACTCTACGATCTATACTTTAGGCTACACGGCGCATATATATTTTTGTTGATATGGTCAAAAGATTATAGTATTTTGGCGTACTATCTTGTCGTTCTGGTAGTACCTAATACCAGACATGAAAATATACAAATTATTAACTCTGACGTTATTCGGCGGTCCGCGCCGCGCTGACGCCCGTAGTAGCTAAGGCCTTATCGAGATACCACGACTTTGGGCGACAGCGGCAGCGGCAGCGGTGTAGGTACGGATGTCTCGCTCACTGGTATGGCCGCCATGCTCGGACTTCTCGCTCAATCACTCGCTGCGCTGCTGCTTGCCGCGCAAAGTCGTGGCAGCTCCGTTACGGTAATTTCGCACGCTCGGATATGGGGATTATATGTCAGCAGGTGACTAAGCGTGCTTATTCTAAACTAAAAAAAAACGTTATGATGGCGACGTATCCCTAAAAAAACTATTTCTTTTACGTTGAATGTATCCTGAGATTTATTACGGGCTTCCAGGATCCATAATCAGGTTTATTTCATGATACTGGCTCTAATTGCTCATCAAGAAGAGTTGAAATACGAAAACCGCACAAGTCTACGTTGAACGTATCCTGAGATCCATTACGGGCTTCTAAGGTCCATCATCAGGTTTATTTAATGATACCGGCTCTAACTGCTCATCAAAATGAATTGAAATGGGAAAACCGCACATGTCTACGTTGAACGTATCTTGAGATCCGATCCATTACGGGCTTCCAGGGTCCATCATCAGATAAATTTTATGATACTCACTCTAAGTGATGATTCAGGATGAGTCAAAAAGTGAAAACGGTTTGCTTGTATTCAATTAATTAGCTCAAATCGAAATATCAAAGGAATGGGTCCACCGAGCTCGTATATTCCCGGGAACAATGGGAATTTACTTGGAATATTCCCAAATGGGAATTTACCGGTAACGGGAATTTCTCAGCTACACAACGTTGCAACACGTTCGCGTGTTATGATGAGCAATTACGAAAAAACTACGTTTTCTTGAACGACCATTTTTTGATATTTCTGTTAACTTAAACACCCTGTAGCTCCCAAAGTATTGATCGTAGAGTAAAAATGAATATGACCAAATTTGTAGGGAATTTTATATGAAAACTTTTGTCCGAAGTAATCATAATGCTATTTCTACAAATATTTGAGATATGAGCGAAAATCAGAAAAAAGGTACCTTCAACCCCCCCCCTACTCCCTTAGCACAGCCCCCACCCTCGAGGACTTTTAGTATGTTCATCTAGACACCATAGGGTATAACTGTACCAATTTTCAAAACTACACGAATTATTTCCCCTGATTGCCCATATTCGGCTTAATTTGCTTGAGCTATAAGTAATAAATAAATAAGTAAATATCAGACAACCTCACACAAATTAAGCTCGAGAAGGCTTGAGTTATGGGTACTATACGACGATATACATACTTATGTACATAAATATATACTTAAATACATAGAACAGCCATGACCCAAGCACAAATATTCGAGTTCATCACACAAATATTTACCCTGGCCGGGATTCGAACCCGGGATCGTCGGCTCAGTAGGCAGGTACTCTACAAACTGCGCCAAACGCATCGTCGCAAATTTTCAGATATATTTCTGTTGCTGCTATAACAACTAATACAAAGAACAGAATAAACTAAATATTTAAGGAAGATCCCATACAACAAACGTGAACGATTGCGTTAACTTTGCATTTCATTTGTATCCGACGTCATACATACCAGCTGCAAACATAACTTAACCCGGCCAGTTAAGATGGGATAATTATTTGTACGGAACTCTCGGTACGCGAGTCAGACTCGCACTTGGCCGGTTTTTTCTAATACTTCACATCATTTGAATGAAACCAGCGAAACAACACAAACTATACCAACCACCGCAGCAACTTTTAAGTAGGTACCGACCCTATTACAGACCGCTTTAAACGAACGAAAGAAGCCTTTTAAAGGCCCTTTAGAACTCCTTGGCGCACGATGTTTAAAGCCTGTTAAACACAAACGGTAATTCAGGCTTTTGGAAACAACTGCTAGTTGAAATATGAAAGTTTTAATGATAGATTAATAAGAGATTAACGTAACCTCGTTGAATATTGATTACTTATTTGGTTTAGAACGCTTGCGTTTTGATTAGTAAGTATGAAAGTTTGATGCTTCTCAAAACGAATTGGAGCGAGTACATACAGAATCAAAAAAAAAACGTACTCAAGTCGGTCGACCCGAATGGGTACTACGATGCCACAGACAGACACACAGATACACAAACACACAGATAGACCGGGAGATAGTGACACAATTTACTTGGTCATTTGTAACAGTGTGGCGGTTCTTCAGGGGTCTTAGTACGCAATGACAAAAAGAAAAATGATGGTCATAGCGCTGGTACCGGCGGCCCAATCGCGTGGGCGTTAGTCGAACTCGTCGGATAAATTACGAGTGTCAAACGATTTGTACCACAAAAATTTTAGTATTTTCCGATTAAATGCCCATAAAAAACATGGAGGCGGTAGTGTCATGCCATACTTCTCCGGTGTGACTTACAGCCCTCCATACCGACGCCAATACGTTAATTAAAAAAAACACAATTCAACCATTTGTACCAGGCTAATTTTTGCACAGTTAATCATCGTCGTGCAGCCATTTACGAAAACCACTATGCCATACTTTTCCGACGGTTCTAAATGGCCGCATTTGGCGAAAAAAAAAAATTTGCTGATTTTCGGCGGCATGGCGGCCATTTAGAACCGTCGGAAAAGTATGGCATGGTGATTTTCGTAAATGGCGACTAACACCCACGCGATTGGGCCGCCGGTACCAGCGCTATGACCATCATTTTTCTTTTTGTCATTGCGTACTAAGACCCCTGAAGAACCGCCATACTGTTACAAATGACCAAGTAAATTGTGTCACTATCTCCCGGTCTAAGACACAGATACAACATGTTATACTTATAACGTATAGGTATAACTTTCTTTTTTTCGGCGGGGGTTAAAAAACAAACTTAAAAGGAAAAATACTTATTTCAATGGGCCTAATTGCCAAGAAAATCAGTCTTCGATTTAATCGTCCCCATAATCGCTTGCTCCGTAAAGGATACGGGAATGTAAGAGTATCATTAAAAATCGATTAGTAGTTAGTGCAAAGCAGAAAATGGTCGCCATTTTTATGGCCCTGATATTGTGTGTCTAGTTCCTATCTAACTTATAAGCTATGAAAGCATAGAGGAACGATATAAAGTGTTAGAAAAGAAAATACTGTGAGACGAGAGTACCTTGGATGAATTATTCGACTGCCCTGCTAAGCCGAAAGGCGCTATGTCTGAGTATGCCTTTTTAGGGTTCCGTACCCAAAGGGTAAAAACGGAAATCGAAACGGGGAACGGGAGGAAGGGTCTGTCACCAGGCTGTATCTCAAGAACGGTGATAGCTAGACAGTTGAAATTTTCACAGATGATGTATTTCTATTGCCGCTATAACAACAAATATTAAAAATAAAATAAAATAAATATTTAAGGGGGGCTCCCATACAACAAACTTGTTATAGATTATGGTACAGAACCCTTCATGCGCGAGTCGGACTCGCACTTGCCTAATTTTTTTTATACTATTCGATAGCTATCACAATTCCGCATCTAATGCTAATAATAATGTAACTACCTATTCCAATTTTTATTTTATAATTACTTAATGTTTTTTTTTTATAATAATTTGTATTTTGAAATTTAATAGAATTTTTATAATGTATTGACTTGTAAAATGTTGACATTTTATTAATAAATGAGTATGAGTATGAGTATGAGTAATGGTATAAGCCAAATAGTGCTATCTGACTTAAAACGATTAAATAAACCACTATAAAGTTTTTTCATATCTCATTTTTTTAATAAACTATTATGAGACTTCGCTTATTATGAGATATCGTTACTTTGAAACCAAAAAGCATTATAATGACATAGGCTAGAATCGCTTAAAAATACTTGAAAACTAGTCCATTCAATTTTTAAGGCAATAAGCGGTACCTAATTCCGTTTTTCGAGCTAATTACGTCGATTTTCTCAAAACTTACTCAGATTGAGATAGCGCTTTTCGGCTTAGCAGGGCAGTCTAGTTAATTCAAAATTATGGTGCGTTTATCGTTAAAGTCTTAAGTTTGATAGGAACTAGAGGTCCTCGGCAATTTTGTTCTTGTGAGAGAGAGAAAACACTTTTGCTCTTTTTACCACTGTCACAGATTATATAATACTATACTAGTACAGATTGACGAAGCGGTACTAGGAAATGGAACGACCCTAACTCTGGCTATTCAACTGGCTATTTTCTTTCCGTCGATTATCCAACAGATGGCAGTAGTGAGACTGCGATTTATGCGTCTCGGTCACGCCATCTAAATAAGAAATGGGAACATGATGTGCGTGCTGTCTTGTTCTATAGCCTAACTATAACGCCACATGATCGATAGATGGCGTCTTTTTCCGTCACGCGCGGACGCAAGTCAATGCAGAAAACGTTTTTGCAGGCATCGTACGAGTAGCATCTCAATGTCTTATGCGCACTGACCTTGAATCGTATCGGCATCTCTTTCAGACGGGCCGTACCTATCTATACTATAATATCTATACCTTTTTTCGTAAGCACAAAGCTCAACAGTCACAAACTACAATTTCTCGCGCGAGATAATTGACTGTATTTTTCTGTGCAGTAATCTGGGAGGTGGAAGGGTATTCGTTCGGAGAGTCATTCTCATCAACAAATGTAACTTTTTTCTAATTTATCCTTACCGGGCCATAACTGTTAAGGTCTTAAGCCTCTTTTCTGAGTTTATGTTAAAAACTTTATAATGCAGTCACTTTTCTTAAACATTCAAATGATGTTTTGGACCGGTAAGGATAAAGTTAGATAATAAGAATGACCCTGCATTGCTTTAATATTAAATAAGAACAATATAGGTACAGGATCATTGTCTGCTTTATTTCATAATAATCACCACATGTCATATTTACACTACTTAAGAGCCCACCCATGCAAAATTCGTCAGGTGAATGATCCTAGATCTCAACATCCATAGTGATTAAAAATCTGTCCCTTGAAAATAAGAAACTTAAACAGTTTTTCTTCAATCTTGTCAGCGTGAAAACACGATTAGTAATAATTTTCTCGATAGTTTTATCTCTCAAACATAACCCTTTTTAGGGTTCCGTAGTCAACTACCCTTATAGTTTCGCCATGTCCGTCTGTCCGTCCGTCCGCGGCTTAGCTCCGTGATCATTAGTACTAAAAAGCTGAAATTTGGTATGAGTATGTATTACGCCGAAATAACGGTAAAATAAAAACCAAAAAATAAACTTTTCAGGTACCTACCTCTCGAACACAAAAAAAAATACAAAATGCTTTATTGCACACCAAAAAAAAATTTACAAATTCAATACAGAACAATAATTTTAATAACGGTAGACAACAGGCGGTCTTATCGCTAAAGAGAGATACCTATAGTGGGGGTGATTTATTTTTCGTTTCAACACTAATGTGTGGGGTGTCGTTGAATAGGTCTTTGAAAAATAATAGCGGTCTCCAAACATTATTTTTTGATAAAATCAGTAGTTTTGTAAAATTTGCTCCGAAAATTATAAAAATTGTGTCCCCCCCCCCCCCCTCTAACTTTTCAACCACGGTCAAAAAAATATAGAAAAATTCATGAAAATGAGGGTTTATACTTAAGTACTTTCAATGAAAACTATCCATACTAATATTATAAATGCGAAAGTGTGTCTGTCTGTCTGTCTGTCTGTCTGTCTGTTACCTCTTCACGCTTAAACCGCTGAACCGACTTAGATGAAATTAGGTATGGAGATAGTTTGAGACGCGGGAAAGGACATAGGATACTTTTCATCTCGAATAAATTTAGTGTTCCCATGGGATGAGCGGGTAACACCGCGGGGCACAGCTAGTATTGAATAAAATCGGTCAAGCTGTTTTTGAGTTATCGCAAAAATTCATAATTTTCTTATTTATTAGTCAACTAGGAACCCTTATAGTTTCGCCATGTCCGTCTGTCCGTCTGTCCGTCCGCGGCTTAGCTCCGTGATCATTAGTACTAGAAAGCTGAAATTTGGTATAAGTATGTGTATGTATAACGCCGACAGAACGGTAAATTAAAAATTTAAAAATTTTATATTTTTCGGGTACCTCTCGAACACCTAAAGTGGGGGTGAATTTTTTTTATCTTTTCAACACTAGTGTGTGGGGTGTCGTTGGATAGGTCTTGTAAAAATAATGGGGGTCTTTTAACATAATTTTTTGATAAAGTCAGCAGTTTTGTAAATATTCGCTCCAAAAACAAAAAACATAGTGTCCCCCCCATCTAACTTTTCAACCACGGGTCAAAAAAAATCGGAAAAATTCATGTAAATGAAGCCTTATAAATACTATCAATGAAAACTATATTGAACAAAATCGGTCGAGCCGTTTTTGAGTTATCGCCAAATTTCATATTTTTTCTTTAAAAGGACGTAAGTTGACTTCCAGAAGGTAATAAGTGATTACAGTTTCTAGGGCGTTTACGACCTTTTTATAGAGCTTAAAATCTTTCTTAACTTAAACCTCGGGCTTAAAGCAGCAGTTTATTGTGAAGGATGAGCAACTACGGAACCCTACACTGAGCGTGGCCCGACATGCTCTTGGCCGGTTTTTTAGCTTAATAGATGCACAATTTTATTATAAGTTCTCAAAAACTGTAAAAGTATTTTCAATATAAAATACACACGTTTATGACACAACTCAAAAAACATGATTTCCGCGCTTCCGAGCATGCACTTCCATCTCGCTCACGTTTACGCTCAGTGAGAGAGAGAGTTAGCACACGCACCCCCCAATAACTCCAAATCTATTTAAGATAAAAACATAAAATTTAGCTTATGTATTTAGATCCTTTAGAACAACTAGAACCCCAAATTTCATCAATAAAAGAAATAAAACCGCGTACGGAGGGTTCCGTACACACTTTCACTTATCTCATCTTAATTAGCCTGTTAAGTTTGCACCTGAAATATATGACGCCGCATACAAATGACGTGCAAACCTAACGCAACCGACTTCTTCAAATTTGATGTATTAAAGGGACTATATTTTTAATATTTTTTTTACAAATGTATAATTTTCAGATTTGATAAGTATTTGTAGTATGTGACGATATTACTTGCCAAATTTTATAGTTCTAGGTCATCGGGAAGTACCCTATCATTGTGATTCCCTTGAGAGTGTCGAAATGTACATTTTTTGCGATATAAACGGCCGTATCTTTTTTCACGCTAACGTAGAAGTTAAATTTTTTCACAGGTTCAAGGAACCGCAAACCTGAGTATATTATGTTAATTTCAACTGGATACCTCAACGCATTCTCGAAATAAAGAGTCTTGACAGATAGACGGACGGACGGACAACAAAGTGATCCTATAAGGGTTCCGTTTTTTCGATTGAGGTACGGAACCCTAAAAACCCAGCAGAGTAATTTTGCTAAGAGACAAGCTTCGCCGACAAAAGAATTGAGATCTATATGGGCGCCAAGTTCTTTGCACTAAATTTTTTAGATACAAGGACATGCGACATACTCAATGCATTTATGTTACTTGGGGTGTAATTCAATATCGAGATTTGACTTGGCTAGTTTTCACAAACTGACAAAATTTTATAAAAGTATTGTTATCAAGCTAACAGTATAAGTAACAGCATGAACACTAGCGTACTTACCTTTACGAAAATAGGTTAATGATTAGACAAATATAATAAGTACCTAATATAAATTTATATGTAAAAACTTTTCTTTCTCATTTAACAAAAATCGTGATTTTTGACTACTAATAAGTTTTCCATTAGAAAGTCATGTTAAATGTTAAAATTATAAAAAAATATATGCATTTGTTTAACTAATATGTACAAAAAACAATAAGCGACCGTTTCAAAGAAAATTACAATGTGTTTTATAAATCAACAAAAATTGATTTTTATCTGCAAAAAGTACCAATTCAACTTAATTATTGAGCAAAACACATGTACATAATTCAATTATAAACTAATCAAATTTCTCTGCGCACACTTTGTCCCGCCAGCCCAGAATACAGAACCGAACAGGCTTTCAGAGCTGCATCTTGTGACGACGTTATGGACTTGGCCGCAGAAGTGTGAGGATATGAAGGTACTCCACTCGTGGTTGATGGACCATCAACTGACACCGCAGAAGATGAAGTTGACAATTGGTCCTATAGCTTCCAGCCATAGCGTCCACTTCTTTGTAATGCGGGTCTTTTTTCCAACTTCATTTTGCACTTTATTTTCAAAATGATTGATCCACAGATATCTGTTATACGCAGTTCATCATGGTTTAAATGTTCTATGGTCATGCTTCCTAAAACAGAAAATTAAGTATCTTAACATAAATAAAATACAATAATAATAATTATTAGTAGTTTGTTTTTCTATACGAACAGGTCTAAATCAACACAATAATGGTTAAAGGCTAAATAGGATCACTTTTTTCTCCAAAAGAATTCACAATTCACTTAACTTGGGAAAAAAAAATAAAAAATAAATGGGTAACCAATGAACACAACTTTTTTGTAGCGCAGGTCCTGAGAAATATCAATGTACTTAGATAAAATATTTAACATACAAACACCAATAGAATTAACTTCATTCTTTACAAATTGATAAGGCAGTATGAAGTTCTAACATTACAGAAAACATAGCATTTGAAGGTCAAGCAAATAGTTTAATTTTAAGTAAGTGCTCATCTTATTGACTGATATTATCTCAGTGACTTTGTAATTTGTTTGATTTGAATGATGTTCTACTATCTTACAAATTACAATAATTTTGGACTAGGGTCTTATTAATTATTCACTTTGTTTCTTTAAAGAATAAAAATGTGATTTGTTTATCGATATGTACTTTATTTCAAATGTTAAGTTTGTCTTAAAGACAACACTTACATATATACCTAAGTGGACTCGCCTACCTATATGCTTAAGTGGACCTATATACCTGAGTCCCATCCAGATACCTGAGTGGGCCAATATATAGAAAATAAAAACTTACCGCAATTAGACATTTCGTTTGTCAGTTTTCCCAAGATAAGAAGACGAAGGTATTCAGATCAAAACAATGTCTATGAGCGGTTTTGAAGTCGTATCTATAAGAATTTGCTTCAAGTCCGTGTTAGGTGGCGTAGGTCAGTTTAAACAACTTAAAGCAAGGTTGCAAAATAAAATCACATTCAACTCAAACAATAACAGAACAAATCGAATCGCAAGTCAGTGCTGCAAACTCCCACATCACGTGTAATAAACAAGAACGACAACAAGAAGGTCCTAAAAATCAGGAGCCAGTCATAAATATCAGTACGGCTACTCCCATGTTCAAAATTCGACCGTCGTATAGTGCCGTCCCTCTCGATCTTCTGTCGAAGTATATGAGTAAACGGGACAGCACTATACGCCGCTGGCCGAATATCGAACGTCGGAGTAGCCATTCAGAATATTCAGATTCGTCAGAATCAGTCGCGTTTCGTTCCACTCACAAATCGGTTGACAATTATCGGATGTCAACGTTGCCAAATGACCGCACACTTATATTAAATATGGTGTATTTACACAACTTTTCTAAAATTAGGAGATTTGTTCGATTCCAAAAAGTAATTCTAAAGATTCTTAAAAATCATATATTTATAATCTGACAAATCAGGAGAGTTTGCAGCACTGTCAGAAGTAACGGTCTGGAAGGAATGGAATGCCCAGTTGACAGATTCATAGTGTTGCCAGAACGGATTTACGTTTTCGGAAATTTCGCAAAGTGCATACCTAATCCATTAAGGGACGGGTTTGAACAAAATCGGACGAAATCCAAAAAAAATAATAAGATCTATGCAATACTACCTATGGGATTGGGTACAAATTATTAATATTAGTTTATTCATCTATATATTCTTTATTTTTCATCTTTTTAAGCGTGCATAGTTTAAAATAAACTAGTCCTCCAATCATAATAAGCTCGACGAGTCTCCATTGCAAAAGTCTTAAAAGAGACGACGATTGTAAACGGGCGCTCGAGGTACGATTTGGAGTTTCAAAAAGCCGGGAAACTGACATTTTTTTATTGGTATGGCCACCCCGTCGTAGGCTGTGTGTGAGCGCAACAATGGGATACACATAAAACGCCATCTAGCGTTACCACTGCAAACAACTACGAATGCTTGGATGCTGAAACATAGCTAACACTTTCGTGTTCTCGGTTGATTATTTATGATTATTGTTTTCTTCGAAATAAGATGATAAATCAGTTTATATTTTAGGTTTTGTTTATAAAATGTGCTATAGTTTATTTTAATCACGAAAATTCTGCTTAATTTGACTGATTCATATTTTATTAATTTACAAATGTTAACGGTAGAGCCATCTATTGTTCACTCTCAGTACTAAAAGTAACTTCTTCGGCTTGGGACCCCCTGCCACTGTTAAGTAGGTTGATCACCCAGCTGATTGATCTAAGTACTTACCAAGTTGACATCCATTCCAGTTTGATGACTTGATGACAAAAAGACGGATACAAGAAATAAACTCAAGCGAATTTACTGTAAGCATTATATTTAAATCAACTTAATTAAAACTTGACTTGATTGATTGACGAAGCCTGCGATGCGGATCAGAACTTATTGTAATTTTTCGTTTCGTGTGTCTTTTAATAAATGATTTTTTTTATTGCGAAAAAAAAAATGTTAAATTAAAAATTTAACACATCCCGACACAAGTACCTGGTTATCATGAGACCCTCATTCAATGAGTGATATAGAAAATGCTACTATAAACTGAACATAACTACAAAATTTTGAATTTTTAGCATCAATCCGTCATTTTCGCTCTTCTGGCAATCTCGCCCTTTCTATCCCTCTTCACCGCACTGGTTTCATGTCCAATTCATTCTCAATTCAAGTGGCTCGCCTCTGGAACGGTCTTCCTCTCTCAATTAAACAGGCACCGAGTAAGCTAGCGTTTAAAAAGTCTGTGTGCAGCTTCTTTGCTGGCAGAAATGAAGTCTCGTAGTCTATCTGCTTAGTATGTTTCATCGCTGTATATATTTATGTATATATTTATTTATATTATATAAGTTTATATTATATTAGATGTATGTATATATTTACATGTATAGCAAAATTATGTATAAGTATTATAATTATGTTTTGTTACTTATGTGTAAGTTAGTTGCACCGCCTACAATTTTTCCGCTTTGCCCTAAGGTTGACTGGTAGAGAATGCCTCATGGCATTAAGTCCGCCTTTTGTACGATAAGTTTTCTTTTGTGCAAATAAATAAATAAATCAATACTGGCCGAGACCTTGTAACTTGTTCCAATTAAAGCTAAATATTTTGGAAACTACAGGTCCTATGTCCACCAAACATAGCTAAGAACCATCTCGACGGACATGTCTTTCGATTTCAAAAAACCGCTTTCAAATTGGTCTGTTCCTTTGGGAGCTACGATGCCACAAACAGATACACAGATACACATGTTCAACTTATAACACCCCTCTTTTTTCGTCGGGGATTAATAAAAATTACTGTAATGTCTCGGTCATAATGCAAGAAAAATGGACTCTTAATCTTATTATATTTTCGTCGCTCGTTAAGGTGCGCCTGTATAATGTAATAAAACCTATTTTTTTTCTTTATTTAAAGAGATTTGTCACTAAGGTCACGATGTCACTCTGTAGGTGTTACATAAGTCTTAAATCTAAACTAATATGTACATTAACGTCTATTTATGCCCACTTTAACTAGTTTATAAACTAGATTAGTTGTGTCTGACAGAGGGTGAGCTAGTAAAATGTTAAAATTTAAAACAACTCCAACATAAGTAGCTGGTCATCATGAAACCCTGTTTTAATGAGTGATATAGAAAATACTACTGAAACGGAACATGAAAACAAAATTTGCAATTCCTAGCTTCAATATTGGCTCAGAGCCGGCCACTTGTTCCACTAAAAACTAAATATCTTTGAAAGCTAAGAAGCTCAACAAACGAGGCTTTTGATTAAAAAAAAACCGCTCTCAAATCGGTCCACTCAGGCGCTATGATGCCACAGAAAGACACACAGATACACTTGTTAAACTTATAGCACCCTTCTTTTTTCGTCAGAGGTTAAAAATACAAATTAAGTATTTATCATTTCTTGTTCCATAATAAGCGAATGCCCGCACGGACGACTTTACATGGACGAGTGAGAATGAATGACGGTTGATCACTTTCCAGTCCCTACACCAATATACCTCGTAATCCGACCTACAACTAAGACCACAATAGTATGTAAGTATACATTACTGCAAACGCCGGGAAATAAGGGCTTGCCGGGTGAGTAGGTATAGACGGCCACACAGAAAAACAGCAGTTTAGCATATTCATGAACGCAGACGCCATATTTAAAAAAAAATAGTTCCCGGCCCAGGTCTTCAATTTTGTATGAAATTCCTTTACAGTTCTCTCGAGTTGTTCCGCCCGAAACGTGATACTTAAAAGCCTGTTATAACGCACGTTATGACGATATTTCATTGCATGGTTTATAAAATATTTTAACTCTTAAAGTTAACTTACTATGTTTTTTTAATCAGCGCGAAATTAAATTTCACCCTGCCACGCCACACTGACTTTAATTTTTAACTATCATTCATAATTGAATGATCGACCAATAAACTTTGAGCTACATTAAAAATGTACATAAATTAAAACATTTAAAGCATTCATTAAAATTTTATTACAAGTTTCGGGCTTATTTATGTGGCCAGAGTGAATTTAACAACGCTTTCCATTAAAGTTTCTGAACGAATTTTTACAATGTACTAAATTTTGGTCTAGCCTAGGCTCCCTGAACTTTTTATTGACGTCGTGAAATATAGACGCATTAAATAAAGTTGAAATGTGATTCTGTTACTTGATTTAATATATGGGTTAGTCGTTAAATAAAACGTTGTTGTTCTATTGTATTGTAGTGTATCGTGTATTGTATTGTGTAGGTATACTTACCTCGTTTCCTTTAATTAGAATTTTACGATCATTTTCGTTCACGTTTGTTTGGTTTTCTAGGATATCATAGTCTTATTACGTGTTTGCCCTTTTCAAGATTGTTTTCTTGAAATCGCACGACGTTTGTCGCACGATTTTTCTAAAGTGAGGTTAGTAACAATCGTGTCTCGTGTTAATAAAAAAAAATATACATAATACATTGAATTTTTTTTTCATCTGTGAGTTTCGTCTAAATTCAAAATTTCTTTCATCAAATTAAATAGTGACACTTAATATAATTTATCAGTGGTGTCGTGGTGCACCTCTAGCATAACTGTGACAGGCGAGTTTTAATCGCACAACAAATACTTTCCTTTCAATACCGTGCGAGCAGGACAGGTGATGCTGAGTCGCGCGACAAGTTGCGGCAAGATATGCTAATAGCTATGTTTTTTTTTAAATAGAGGTTTACTTAAATGACCTTAGTAACTATTGATACGGCATTTCAATACAGAAGTAGAGGATGATAATTTAAACAACGAATAACAAGACAAATGTGTATTTAACAAAAACATTCAGGCATCACATAATTCAATAAATGATCACTGACCTTACTCGAAGACGTCTCGTTCCGAAATGCCAAACGTCAAGGCTGACCGACTGAAAGTGTTGGCTGTTATTCATTCACTATGACATTAACATGTACAGTGTTGCCACCAGTGATTAATAGTCACTTAACACTATCTAATATATTATATAGGTAGTCAAATATTGTTTGACTTTGACATTTAAAATGTTTACAATTAGAAAAAATTAACCAATCAATCTGGGTTGGTTCATTTTGCACAGCTCCGCTCCAATGGCCAGGCAGTCTTAGGGACTCCGTGGATTTTATAACCACGGTTGCCACCGAAAGTTCCAACCCTAGGCATGACAGAGCAGGGGACTGAAATGTATTTTTTTATTATTATACAGAGTATGTTAGAGAGTCGCTCAACGAGCAATGGAGAGGGCTATGCTCGGGGTGTCTCTACGTGATCGAATCAGAAATGAGGAAATCCGTAGACGAACTAAAGTGACCGATATAGCTCACCGGATTAGCAAGTTGAAGTGGAAATGGGCAGGCCACATAGCACGCAGAGCAGATGGCCGATGGGGCCGAAAAGTGCTCGAGTGGAGACCTCGGACCAGCAAGCGCAGCCTAGGACGTCCACCTAGTACAAGATGGACAGATGACCTTATAAAGGTCGCCGGAAGGCGCTGGATGCAGGTCGCTTCCAACCGGTATATATGGAAGTCCAAAGGGGAGGCCTATGTTCAGCAGTGGACGTCCTGTGGCTGAGATGATGGTGATGATGATGATACAGAGTATAAAAACTTAGATCTAAGGAAGTTTTCTAAAACAAGTATGACATCGTATGGAGCCGCTTTTATATTGTCTAGCACGATAACGACATTACGTTGTCGGAAATATAGAAGTGGCTCCATACAAGTATATTTAACTAAGGTAAGCCTGGTGTATTTTTTTTAAAGGCAGCCTTATGCGTACAATGTTCAAAGAAGACTGCCTGTTGATGGCGGCAAAAGTACTATTTTTATCACCAGACCTCGATTAGTATTGGTATTGTTAAACGTATGTACTCGAGAAAAAATGTGCTTTAGTCTTCTAGTCAGAGAAAGCTGACCACAGCAGTTTTTTCTACTCATGTACCCATATAAAGATGAGTTCAGAATGAAAATGATTCTATCTTTGATATTCGTAAATAAAATTCACATCTTTTTTACAATCATATCAATATATCGGAATATTCTCGACTCCACAAATGATCCCATAAGAGACACCCAGAGATCATTAAAGCGGATTCCGAAGAGCTGGCCGCATTATTCTCTGAGCTCAATATCTCAGGAAAATTCCAATAAGCATGAAAATTCCTGTGGACATTATTGCTCGAGCCATAAGCCTTGTTTTCCGAAGCGTCGTCTCGTTACACGGACTAGGGTATTGTTATGATTGGTATCACCAAACGTTATTGGGCAACGCATCTGTATAAAGAGGTATTTTCTGTTCTATTTTTGATGTATTGACCTTTCGATCCGGGTAGGAGCCAACACACAATAGGCAAGACGTTTTTTTTTTTCTTTATGATGACAATCGATCCCATTTGTTATAGGGATCAAAGGTTTATATGGGACTAACTACACTTAAAGTGATCTAAAAGTCAGATATGACCGTTAAAATTTACGACATTCCTACGGTACGGGGAGGTAAAAACATACAAATGGCTTCATCGTCAAACGTCAAACAACTTTATCACATTTACCTATACCTATATCGCTTTTAATTGTCATCAAAACGCGATGTTGGCGATTCGAGCTGTATATATAGCGAAATTTCACGTTACTGCCCTGTCAAGTTAAATACTGTTTGCGGCTAATATCTATGACGTCACTTAGACAAAAAAAGAGGCGCAAACATCACGCGACCGAATTTGCGAAGTGGCGATATACTAGGAGGTATATGGAGATCTCTCCGAAATTTCCGAGTTATATGGAATTAGGGCCCAGGTTCGTTAGTTTTGAAATTATCCTCTATAAAAAGAGAGATATGTGGCTAGTACTATCTATATAGAAAGAGGAGATATTTTTGAAGTGAAAACTTCTTTAGCGGTGCTTGGCAATTTTTAGATCGGTAAAAAATGTTAAACTCGCAACAGATCCGCGCGTCAGATAACAGTCAGTCGGTAACCTAGCAACCGTATCTGTTTCAAAGAAAGGGGGCATTCGAACAACAAAATGTTGCAAGTGACAGATGGTGAAGCGTTATCATAAACATACATTAGTAAGAAATAGAGATTAAAATAGAAATCAAGTGTCAGTGAGATATAATAAAATCGGAGTTTTTCACTTCTGCCGGCACTCCCGGAGTGCAACCCGTCCTTTTTTTTATCGATACCTACTATTCCCTTTTCTTAAATGAAATTAACGTTGAAAGTGCTTATTGTTTAATACACAATGGCTCACTAAATGATTGTAAAGAATAACATTAAATTGCGAGAATAAACTTAAGCATTAATAATTTTCAAAAGAAAGCTTTAGATTACTTGAGTAAATATTTTGGTTTTAAGCTTTTAAAGCCTTGGAAGCCTTGAACAACTTAATCTCGTTTGACTCGGTTTGTTTAGTTTAGGTGTGTTGTTTAGTAAACGCTAATTTAACTTTCTAAACGACACAGCAATTAAATTAAAAAACAACTTGAATTTTAATTTATGTATTAGTACAAATAACCTCTTTCATTTCCCTAGAAAAAAGTAACAGATTTTGTAGCTTTAAAAAATAAAAAAGATGTTTTTTTCGTGCCTTGTACCCCTACAAGTTGTGACGAACAAAAGAATCAACTTATATTATTGTCACAATATCCATATGGATCGGGAATTTAATCCATTAAAATGCATTGTCTAACAAAGTCTAACAGAAACAGAATAGTTAAGAAAGAATGTAGTCTCTGTTATTAGATGAAACCTTTAATGCTGAAATGTATAATTATGTTTGCGAACAAAACAAGCTTTTCTTTGTTTTCTTTCCGCCTTTCATGCTATATTTTCATAATGGATGAATGAGTTAGGATATTGCGTTGGAATATAAAGATTTATCCTTAACTATTTGTGTTATAGATAAGATTGAGGGTCTGAATAAAGTTGGATCTCTCTGACAGTTTTCCAATAATGGTATTATATAGTTAACTGGAAACCGTTGCTTACTGAAAACCATCCAAAATAAAAGAGGACGGATGATTGGACACCTGATGCGACATGACGCTTTCTTTTTGAACATCCTGGAAGGCAAAGTGGACGGGAAAAGAGGCAGAGGAAGACCAAGAATTACGTTTTTTAGTCAAGTGAAAGAGAAAGTGGACACTATGTCGTATCAGGAGACCAAATCACTATCAAGAAATAGGGAAGAGTGGCGATTACTCCACCGACAAGAGCGAAGCTCTTAAATTATGAATGAATGAATAGTCAACTGGAGGAGCCCGTAATTTCGTCCGCGTTTAACTTGTTTCTTTGCCGTCGTCGGATAACAAGTATCCTAGGTACTATCTTTGGTTGTTTTGATATCCCTGTACCTAAGTTGGTTAGAATCTGTCCAGATGTTTCAGCGTGATAAGGGGACAATTAAACGTTTACCAACAAATTGCGCTGTACGGCTAGCGTCACGCACGCTTTGCAAATTCTGTGCCGCACTGTTAAGACTTTTCCTGAAACAAAAAAGAAAACAATGACACCTCTCCATTTCCAATTCAATTTTAGACTTTTGTAGTAGTGTAGATTATTAGTCAAGACCTGCTGACTACATGCCTCAAACAAAACCGCGTTAGTAACCGACGAGCCTACGCACACCACCGCCTACTGCTATCGTTCGGGCAATTTGGCGCGCGTTGTAAGCCAGTCGCAGGGGTCTGTCAGTCGCATCTCCATGCCCCACAACCAGTTGCATCGCATTTTACATACAACCAATAAAGTATACATTTGTGAAACATTTCTTCAATTTGTGTTTATGTGGAAACACGACAATTCAATGGTTCAATATTTTTAGGCGACTTTTGGGAAGATCAAAAGGGAGAACCTTGTCTATTAAATTTGTTCACTCTGTGACTGCTAACTGCGACCTAATTCGACTTGCGTTTCCATACATTAAGCGATTTGAGCGATGATATGAAGTACGGACCGTGACACATATTTAGCCGTCAGATGGCTAAAAATATTTCGAGTGTAGCTCTTGAGCCGCGTTACACATCGCTGAAGTAGATATATATTGGTAATATTTCGGACAGATTCTCAGACCAAGTAGGGTTACCGACGCCCGGGTCTCGGTCTAAATTCGCAATCGCGAGCCAGGATCATCCAATTATATTATTCCGCATAACGTGTTAACTGAGAGATATTTCTTGTGAAGGCATTTCTTATGTTGCGAGCTTAGAATGTGATTGTAACATTATAAATATCTGTCATTTTTCAACTCGAGAAAATGTCAGAGGAGATTCAAGAATATTTATTTTGAACGCGTGGCTTATTCACTTATTTATTACTTAAAAAGATGTTTTAACAACTAGTTACATTGCTAAAGGTATGGATAGCTCGCTACAAAGCTCTACGGATAATTCGATATTTTTGTTAGTGACATAATGTGGTCGCAACTACTTAAGGTGCGAACACACCGCTGCACAAAAGACGGCGACGGTGCGTTTACGCAGTTAAGTTCATGTCGTGTGACACGACTCGTGTCCGTACCATCTTTACCACTGGTCAAAATAAATCAAGTCAAATGAAAAAGACGTGAGGCGAACGCCACGCGTCTATTGTTTTTCATGCGTTTCTTGAGCACCGGTGCGGTATTATCTGCTGGACCTCTGGAATATTATTAGTTTATAAACCATACGATAAGTATCTGAATACAAACTCATTAACAAAAACGCACAACCGTGTTCCCGACTAAATCTAATTTCCCAATTTATTAAAGCAATCATATCATTACTTATAAAAACATACTTCGAAGTTGAACATTGATCAAAGTAACATTAGCGTGGTAAGTTTATCGCTGACAAAATGGATCTGAAAGCTTAATGTGCCAAGTAAGGTAAGTAATTACTTATCATGGATCTGCTCATGAAATGTCATTGTGGCTGGGCGCGGGTCTCGGGTCCGGCTAATATTAGAAGGGTTGTAGGTCGCCGTGTCTGGCCCGCCATGTCTTGTATTTATTCTGTATCGCCTAGTGATGGATTAAATCAGATTTTGAGTTCGGAAATACCTCATTTAAAAAATGTGAAGCGCTTGCAGTAAAGACGGTACTGGATACGTCACTGTGTAAACGCGATGACAAGCGGCATGGTCGTACCTACAAACTTTGACTAGAAAGAAACAAACAGTTTAGCATTCTAAACTAACGTAAACTTTATGAAAACAAACGCGCACCGCACGTGTTCCGCATGGAATATGGAACTAAAAGTTTTCATTCAGTTAGGTTTCTTTGCTTATTCGTTTTCTGTTTCCGAGAGTAAAATGCAATGTTAAGAAATTGAATTGCGTACCTACTATGTAGGAAAGTTTTCTGCGAACACTTGAGCTCTCGTGCAGCGTAGAATAAACATTATGAAACCGCGAACTGAAACGAGGTACTGAAACTTAAAAGATATCTATACTAATTATAAAATTCTATAGTTGTAACGAAAATCAGTTCTATATGCTTATTTTAGTTTAGTTTATTTATCTCAACAATATAACTTTCTTGCAAATTGACAACATTTCATATTTCTAACAGGTGGAAATTTATATAGAGATCGAAAGAGATTTGCGTCGTGTACACCCTAAAAAAGTATTTTAATATATTTTTCTGTATGTAAAGAACTATAAGAAAATACATAAAATAACCGAAATCTACAACAACTATGCCGGCTTAAAGTTATGGTCTTAGACCTATCCTCGAAAAAACTAAGCCGTTAACAATGTCAAGCTCAACGACACGTCATTCGTTTTTTTTTAATTAGACACCAGACTATGTGTCACCTTTCCATTGTTTTATAGTTTTGGAGTTACTATATTTTAGAATGAGTAATTTTTAATAAATTAATAATAAAATCTAAGAAAAGTTATCACCTCCTCTTTCTAAGTGGAATACAGAAAAGTATTCAAATTGTAAAAAAAAGAAAAATTAAACTTAATAGTTAAATTATACGTTTTCATCATTTACAACATGTATTTTACCAAAACAATCCTGACACATGTAAATACAATGCACAGTAACTTTGCACATCTGTTGCATCCATTTTTCGTACTTCTATTTTTCTTGGACGGACATACTGCGCATATTATATTTTGATGATCTGATAGTACAAATCGGGGGATTTGGTTTCTCAGCTGGTTCTGCAATGTGTTTACGTCGGATCTTCTAATGATATGTGGTCTAGTCATCGCCAGGGCAATTTCTGTCAGAAATGTTCGCCTCAATAATATAAACTGAGCAAAACAAAACAAGAACAACGCCTAATAACTGAACAAAACAAACTAAAAATCATTAGTAATATGATAGTTATATCAAAACAATACTAAACGCAATGAAAACTCATAGTATTTCAACTATATTAAAAAAACAGATTCATAAACTTTACCTAGGTACCTACGTGAGTAGTCGCGCAGTGAGCAATCTTATATTTTTTCCACGGAGTTGTTAACACATTCTTCGAAGTGCTAAATATATAGTTTAGAAATGGATTAAACAACTAGTGTTGACGTTGTCTACTTAACGGCAACTGCTTGTTTTTCACATCTCGCTCGGCAACGCAATGTAGGATTTGAACAAGCGCTATACAGTGCCATCTACCGGTAGAAATAATCCGCTCATCACGCCGAAAAGGCTGTACAGACTTTAACCTATTTTGGTACAGGGATAGCTGGACATCCAGAGATGTTTGTAGGACACTTTTTAGCCATCTACGGTAAAGAAAAAAGTTAAATGCTGACGAAGTTGCGAGCAACTAGTCTACCTAGGTATATCATCTCCTTCAAATGATGCAGGACTTATTTCCAAATCCAGGGCCTTAATTTGACGTTTGACACTGTCATCTATCCGATATCTCGCCACTATAATATATTTACTTGAGCGATATGTACAAAGCGACCATTAAACTAATTTTGATTCTTATTGAGATAAATGCACTCTATATAGGTTCGCGAAAAATTTAAAACGGGGAGACATCTCTATTAACCGTTGTATAACAATAGCGAGGATTTTCTTATTTACCATATCTCTTTCAAAATTATTACTTTGAGACAACGCCAAATAAACAGTTTTTCATGTATATCGCCTTCAGATGTCATTAAAAAGGCAGTGCCTGCGATTCTACCGGCATGTGACATTTTACTACCCGGTACCCTTTTAATTACACGTTACTACCCGGTCAAATAAATAATAAATACGTCGTCGCATATAAATGAGGCGCAAACCCATTGCGGGTTGCAGAGTAGCGATGTTCTTGATATATCGCCACTTTGGAGATCTCTCTGAGATATCACTCAGATATATATGGAATTAGGACCCTGGGGCTCAATTCGACTTCATCTTCATCTGAGGCCTTTGACGTGTCCCTACTTGACTTGTGGCGATGTCTTTAGAAGATCGCAAAATTGCCAACCCGGTTGCATTAAGTTTGCGTCTCCTTTGTATGTGTCGGCATAGATATCAGGCGCATACTTAACTTGACCGGGACCGTGAAATTAGACAGTTGATTTCTTTCGGGTTACTCGGTGTGATGAAATGACTATGGTGAATTGGTGATGGATGTTACCTTTAATTAATTAACTTATCCAAGTGCTTCGCAGCAAAGCTAAAGCTTTCTTGTTGTGACAGTGGCGGTAGCAATTGTATAATTAATTTGTGCAGTGGGTTTAGAATGGGATGCTCCATACATCAACGTCAGGCGTCTAAGCCGATGGTAAGGCCACGCCTTGCTAAAGCGGAAAGAATTGATTACTATGTTATTTAAACCCCAACGAAAAAGAGGCATATAAGCTTAACGCGCATATCTGTGTATGTGTGTCTGTCGGTGGCATCGTAGCGTCCAAACGGATGATCCGATTTGAGTGCGGTTTTTAAACTATTTTTTTTGTGTATCGACATGATTTTAATCATGTTTAAGAAATAAAAGCAGATGTCTCCAAGTTATTCAGCTACTTTACGTCGAAGGGGGTTTATCTTAAATTTTCAATTACGTTATTATTGTCCTAACACGTAAACAGACTCCATAATTAATTTTACAAGTATAACTGCTCATATATTCAACATAGGGTGCTGTAATTTTCACCTGTCAACGTAAACAGGCAAACGATCTTAGCGGCGAGCGTCGCGGCGGGCGGCGAACAGTGCGGCAAGCATGCCACGTACACCGCGAAATTCATCCACGCGAACCACCACAAGCGCCGCTCTAAGTTGTTCCATCTTTCCTTGTCATCGATACATTTGTTCCCGCTGCGCCCGGCCCCGCTCGCCGCGCCGCAATTCGCTCGGCAAAAACCGCTAGAGCGGCGCCGCACGCGGCTGTTCGTGACATGCTTTCGTCGGTCTGATTTTTTTTGCTGCTCGCCGCTCACTGCTGCCGCTGCCGCTGATCGTGCAGTCATGGCTGGGCCGTTAGGCAGACATTAGACCAGTTGATATACGAGTAAGCAGGCGTTGCAACTTTGAGAGATTTTTTTGGTGTGTGATATAAAAAATAAATACTTACTAATCTATTTTATTAGACTGGTCCCTCAGTCTAATAAAATAGATTAGTAAGTATTTAGTTTTAGTCTTCGTTGTAGAAGTATTTGTTACAATTTAACGTAAAGTTTGATAAAGTTTGCAATTTAAACGCATGTACAAAATATGCGATAGTATTGTTGAAAACATAATTTGAACTTATAATGTCTTTTTTCAACGTAATAATACACGCTGACGTCGAAACGTGGCCTTACTTAGATGTCTTAGGATTTCTTCTTAGGATTAAAGGCAAAGAAAAGCAAAACTATCTCTTTTATCTCACTGAATCAGTAATGAAAGTCTAGATTAAGAAAACCAACTGCCCTGTTTAATGCCTCCCCCAGCTGAATGTGTATGTGTGAATTAGTACAGAATGTGAATATGGATGGGAAAAAGGTCTCATACATATTAATTTTCAACAAATGGGCGTAATTTTAGGCTAGTTAATGTTCAGCCTACTGACAGAACTACCCGAGAACGAGTAATTTTTCTTTTGCACAGTCAGGGCGTAATTTCAAATACTTTCAGCACATCCTGTATACCGTTAGGGTGCGTTCTCACTGGCACGGAGCGGGCTGGAGCAAGTGGAAAAAGCAGTGAAAAGTGATTCTACTTTCCAGTAACGCGGAATCGGGCGGAGTGTTTTATTAAAATAATAATGAATAAAAAATATCAAGGGATACTATTACACAAATCGACCTAGTTCCAAACTAAGCATTTATGCTGAGGCGTGACCTTTTCGTGGCATAAACACCTACGATTTTATTTTATTTTATTTCTCATGTGTTGTCCAGTTTGTGTACATTTACGTTGTTTATTCATTTATTCATTCATTCATTCATTCAAACCTTGTACTATGGGTGGGTAGGGGATAGTACGATGATATATGTAATATATAAATACATATATAAATAACATTCATGACCCAGGAATAAATATTCAAGTTCATCACACAAATAAGTGCCCTCGAACCCAGGACCACCGTCTCAGTAGGCAGATGCACTACAGACTGGGCCAACCGCGTCTGCTCTTGAAAGTCTGGAAGTTGAAATTTTATGTTGAAAAACAGAATAAAATAAATATTTAAGTGGGGCCCCCGTACAAGAAACGTGATCGCTGGCGGTATGTCTGCACTTCATTTGTATACGGCGCCATACATACCAGGTGCAAACTTAACTTAACCCAGCCAGTTATTTTATTTGATTGGACTCCCTTCGTGCTAGAGTCCGACTCGCACTCAGCCGGTTTTTTCTGTTCGTCGTTTTAACTTTATAAGATAAGCAAATCCGAGGCATAATAATTATTGGCCGCGGTACACCAGTGAGCCGGTTAACACACTTTGCGATACACTGATCTAGAATGATCAATCCAAATGGGTCAGTAGGAAGAAAACGAAAACTATAAGAGATAGGGACATCTATGCTTAGGAACCATGGAGTCGATTTTAAATTAAATAGAAACTGCATTCCATTTTTTTTTTTTGTAAATCTCATACATAACCGGGAATTGAATCTGGTTGAGAAGTTGTATGTAATTGCATGACGGTTTTGACCTATTATGTATGAAACTATGTATGAGATTTATAATAAAAAAAAAAAAAAAAAAAAAAAAAAAAAAAGCCTTATATTTTCTTACTAAACAATACAAAAACTTAATTCTTATTATCTAAAAAGTATTATTATATTTAAACTTTATATTTATAACGTTACATTGTTATGTATGTAAGAACCCCTCTTTCTTGAAGGTGAAGGCCTCATCTAGAGATTTATAAAAAAAGAATAATGCAGTTTAAATTAAATCTAAAATCGACGCCTGGTTCCTAAGAACAGATATCCCTATCTCTTATAGAGTCAAACCACCCTAACTCTTCCAAGCGAATCAACTGTCAAACCATACAAAGTGGTTCAGTTTGTGACTTCTCCCTGCTGACCCATTTGGATTGATGATCGACCATAATCACGTTTCAGTCCGCTCTGCTCCCTTTAGCTCCGCGTCAGAGGAAATGCACCCTAAACATCTATTTTCGTACGATGTTAATATATGTTTACGGTAATCCACGTCATTGGAGATGTGACGTAGAAGCGAATACACTTGTGACGTCTTAATTCCTGTCTGCCCACACATTTCAACGTCAAATTTTGGTTAATATGACACGTGTTACACATGGGAGGTTATTTTGCAAAGATTTATCCTAAGAATCCCCAATAAAATAAATATACCTACTATAAACATAAATGTTTGATAATCAATTAATCACACAAATATCGACCAAGTCCCAAAAATAAACCCTAGTAGGCTTCTGTTATGGGTACTACTAGTATATGTATATTTACAAGTACTTAATACAAGAAGATATCCATAACCCACTTAAACAATATAATAATTCTGTTACCGCGTGTAGTAGGTTGTTAATGAAAGTCAATATTTCCTTAACACTATATTTGATTTAATACAACACAGCGTTACAATTATATTATCGGAAAAGCAATGTCTAAAGTTATACTGGAAAGAGGGAACCAACTTACATTTCCCCGCGTCGTCCCTTCGTTTCCCCGCCGGGCATGTGTTGCGTCAGCTTATATCTAAATACATTTGCACTAGGAAATGAGATGACGCAGACATTGTTCCTATACTATACAACTACAAAATACTCTTTTCACCTCACTCGCTCGGAAAAACTCCGTTTATAGGGCGAAATCTGCGTGCAAAAGTCTATTTTATCCGCTAGCGTGCAAAAGTCATTTGAAATTCGAACACGACGATTTTGATTCTCTGTGGTGCATGTAACTTTTTTATATTTAAAACTCCTTCAACGCGTGACTGATTTCATCAGTCGATAAATCTTCGGATAACCAATAAACGCACGCTAATAAAGGGCGATCTGGTCTGGCTGGCTAAAATCATTTGTACGTTTGAATACTTCTTTTAAAAAAAATACACCTACAATATCACGTCCAGAAACCTGGTTTGTGGTTACAGATTTTTAAGTTTTTATTTTTTCTACACTTTATTTTATGTTGAATATGTTTATATATATTAATAGTAAGTATTTCAGTTTCATTTACATATTTTGACTAGTAAATATATTAAATACATCACAAATTTTAATATTTATTTGTTATAAAAGTTGGAACATAAGAGTGTAATTACTGAACGCACCCGAGAAAAAAATAATAATTAAAAAGTTGGAAGTTTTCACAATTCACGTAAACAACGTAAATTGGTTCTGTGGAGAATACATACTGTTGTCTTACTTTATAGAAATATGGAAAACAAGAAAGTTAAGCCCAATTTGGAGTATTTATTCAATGCTAAAAGCCTGCATTAAAACGAAAAAGGATTTGTTATAAATATTTGGAGACGATAAGTAATTTACCGAAACTATTGGCGTTTTTAAAGAACATATTAGATAAAGCCGAAATAATCTTGTGCGGATCCCATCGTCTAATAACTTCCAAAGCAAGTGTTATGGAAAATACTTCCGAGTGGCCAACTAATCCTTCCCAGAATGCCATTCTCCCACATTCACAACGAATATGTCAAGTAGTTTCAAACATAATATAACAGTGCTTAAGAAAAACTAAACGATAAAATATACACGACGATAATACAAATTACGGCCATATTTTTTTCGCTCGTATTTATTTGGTTTGGATTTGAGTGTGTTAATGTTTTAAATTTGATGTGTTAAATAGATGGCAAAATTAAATATGATTGTTTTTATGTTTTCATTGTTTTTCTCGAACTTCCATTTTCCTCGCGGTAGTGAGGTGAAAAGTTGTGTGTTTCGCATGGCTGCAAAATTATTTAGCTTCTCGTGTCTTGAAAGCTTCGCTACGCTCAGGAATCTATCTTTGAACCATTCGCTTCGCTCATGGTTCTTTTCTTCATCTTAGATTCCTTCGCTCGCTCAGCTTTCAATTTCAACACTCGCGCCAAATAACAACTTTGCAGCCTTGCATAACAAATAACTATTATTGCCCACCTCCAACATCAAGGAATATACAACACAACATGAGATACATTAAAATAACAGGCAGAGGTAAACAACAGACGGTATTATGTAGGGTCTATACTATCCACCCCCTTTAAAATTATTTGAGCCTTCCTGACGTTTCGACGAGTTTACAGTTATGTGTTGTAAAAGGTTTGACAACGAAGAAAATATTAATGTGATTATTTTAAATAATAGTCAAACATTGAAACAGCAAATACAGACAAAAGATAAAAAATATCGGCCAAGTGCGAGTGGAACTCGTACACGAAGGGTTCCGTACCATTATCTGTAAGTTTGTTGTATGGGAGCCCCCCTTAAATATTTATTTCATTTTATTTTTAGTATTTGTTGTTATAGCGGCAATAGAAATACATCATCTGTGAAAATTTCAACTGTCTAGCTATCACCGTTCTTGAGATACAGCCTGGTGCCAGACGGACGGACGGACGGACAGCGAAGTCTCAGTAATAGGGTCCCGTTTTTACCCTTTGGGTACGGAACCCTAAAAAGTGCAAATCGTTTAAACCCGCTTACCTCGATCTCGTAACTACATTCAGTCAAAGCTGAAGCCAGAGCACCCGTACGACAAAGGCCTAGCAATTAAAAATAATCAGAAAGCGGCTAAATCCTCGCGGGGCCAGCACCTCTAGCATAACTGTGACACGCACACTCGCACGAGTTATTACCTATCTCTTTCTGTACAGTACTGTGAGAGAGTGACGAGTGACGCTATGTCGCGCGACAAGAGGAGCGAAGCATAGTTTGTGCTAGACTGGCTTTAGTCCAGTAAAAAATGTATTAACCTTTGATCATTTAAAGGTTCTTGCTAAGTGTAGATATTAATATTTTTTATTGTGAGCTATCTTCAAAAGTTTGAAGATCTACCCTCATGCTTATTTAAATATTTACACGCTTGGCAGTCTTGGTGGTCTTGCGATCTAAATGAACAGTTTTCCATAGTAATACATTCGAAGCTAGATGACACCTGTGCACGTGTACTGTGCAGTTTTTTTTTTGCAGACATATATTAGCAAGATGGATAAGTTGAGTTTATTTTCTTTTAACGTTACTTCTCAAATGTAGTCTCCTCTTGTAAAATGCCGGTAGACTTAGACGTGTAATTATGTCATTGCACTTACTGTGGTAAGTTTATAGACGTTTAAAAACATGAAAGAAATAAGCAAATAAGATTGTTTTCTTTTTATTCTCACGTATCTGAAACTTTTCAAATTGCTATAAATCATACTGTAAGGTATCCATTAATTACCAATTTAAGAGATCTCATTTTAATGAGCAATTTTAAGGTTTTTTTTTTATATTATCTAATTATATATTGTATGTTTAAGATACCCGTTAATTACCTATTTAAGAGATCTTTTTTTTCACGACCAATTGTAAGAATTTTTAATCTGATCTAATGCATAAGAAAGGATGTTCCTACATTAAAAAAAAAACACTAATCCATGTGATAAAAAAAACGAAAATACTTTAAAAATTGTGTTTTTTTGTAACTAACATGATTAACTTCCTTTTTTAAGTTTCACACTTGTAAGTACTTGTGTCAGGAGATATTCGCACTTTCGTACAAGGTTGGCTTCATTTCACGGGACTACGTACAGAAAGACAAATCAAAGCCGATCTCAGCTCGGAAATTAAAAAGAACAGTTCACTCGCAGCGAGTGTGGGGAAAGTTCGTTGATTAAAGAATATTTCGCCGCTCTTGATTTTTTGACATTTCGGATTTGGAACAACCAAGGCACAGTGGTACGAGTAATAAACAAGCTTGTTACCCTACTACTACACTACTGGCGAAGTTGGCCGTGGTAGGGCGAATATGATAGTGTGGAGGGGCGCTTCGCTGCGCATACTCATACTTCGGCCAACTTCGAGAGTAGTGCCGGAGCCGCAATTATAGTACCTATACAGGGTGGAACAGATCGAAGGACTTAAGCGAACAGGGAACTGTTTAGACTGAGTAAAGCCTGACCAGAAATATATGAGGATTGTCAAGAGGGCGTAATGTACAAGATTTATATGGCAACAATTTTGCAACCAATCGCAACACACTATAATGACCTCAGTTTAAGTTTAAATACCTGTCAGTTCCTATGGTAACCTCGTAATATTATTTTAATGGAATGACTCTTTTACCGACTGTTTTTTGTGTAATAGACACGTGTACACTTTATTTATAATATCACGTTCACGACTGTGAATGGTTTTCGGCATTTTATTTGGTAATTTCTCTATTCTATTCTATTTTTTTTAAAATGGCAACCGGTCACAGTTAAGCGACCATTACTGCCAATGTCTCGTTGCCAATCGCACTCGGCGACTAGATAGAGGATTGATACCACGTTGTACGGTGAGTTGATAAAATCGTGCTTTTTGTAAAGTGATAGCGATTTACAAAAAACCACGCGGACTATCGGGCCTTGACCCAGGAAGGGCTATGTACGCTTCAAGTTGAATTCTTCATTAGCTATTCACACATTCGTTTGATCACTGCACAATACGCTATCAATACTACACATTGAACGACAAAAATGAATAAATAACGAACAAAAAAACCTAAACGCATGCGGCCATCTTAAGTCACGGACCGGAAGTCCCGAGTATTTCTCAATATTTGTCTTTTAAAGAAACCAGCACGAATGACATTGACATTGTTGACAACCATCATAAAATCATTGCCAGTGTAAGAAATTAGTTCCAGTGAAATTCCGCAATATGCCGCATCCTCATTTATTTCTGGTCAGGCTTTACTTAATTTTTCACCAATGAACTATATAAAAATTTCTATCCATTTTTGAAATACAGTTTGTTAAACATTAGTCTAAAAATCTGCACGTATCAACCCTAGCATCTGAAGATCGCTTAAGTTAAAGACAGGTGTCAATTTAAAATGTAAATAAAACCTTTGAATTAGTAGAGTTGTCACGGATATTCAAATATTTTATTTTGATGACTTTTTTTACTTTTCAATCCACCTTTACAATTATAATAGATCGATTGTAGATCACTCAGATGACCCTATCCTGTCAGCTCAGACTTTACAAATGTTCCACCCTATATAATTTAGGAGGTTGCCGGTATAAGAACATTTCAGGATCCCCTTCTATTATACACAATCGTTTCAAAGAATGTTTTGTTTCATCGAATTTTCATTTCATAGAAGTTATAATTCTTGAAGATGTCATCCTATAGATTTGGCTACGTCAGGTTAGGTTTGTTTTATAACAATCATTTGATAATGATTTGTGCTTTTACAGAAAAATGCTTTCAATGAAATTATATGTCTATGAAATGAACCATTCTATAAAATATGTGTCTATAAAAGAACGTCAACTGGGAACTGTTCATAATTTTTTTTTATAAATCACACAGATAATTTCATACATAACTCGGTCAACATTGATGTAAAGAACGTTACAATATGGCATGCTATTATTTACAGAATTTTAACTAGGTTCAATACACCGGCTATGTATGAGATTTATAAAAAAAAGTAGTTTCTATTAAATCCAAAATTGACGCCATGGTCCCTAAGACCAGATTTCTCTATCTCTTAATATAGTTTTCGTTTTCTCCGGTCAGTAGTGACCCATTTGGATTGATCACCCTGTATATCTTTAAATTAGGCTAAGTGGTATTTCATTGTCATCATTCAGGCGACATAATTTAGTAGCACAATTTAAAACTACATTGTAGAGATGTGCACATTAAAATGGAATTAGGTACTTTCTGTCGCTTAAAATCTAATTTTAAACTTTGGCGCGACGACGCTGCAACTTAATAAGTAGTGTAATCTTGTTAAAGGGTAATATGGATAAAACATGTTAACAGAGTAGGTTTCTACGAAATTGCTAACCTAATTCGAATAAATGGCAAGATAATGCTCGTACGCTGCCGAGTGAGATGTTGTAATGAAATAATGAATTTTATTTTATTCTGTAACGGCCTAGCTTCGGCGAGAAGCGACAACGGTAAACGGCGGCTATACGAGTGAGCGAGACATCGCACTTGGACCTTTCGCTCTCCCACCTATGGCCGCTCCTCGCCGCTGCCGCTTGCTGTCGAAGCCGTGGCCGGGGCGTAACTAGGCACTCACATGTATGTCTGAATCTACCGGCATTTCACGATAGGAGCTAACTGTTGAGAAGAAATACCGAAGGAAACTCAACAGTCACTCTTTATTAGGATTCCGTACCCAAAGGGTAAAAACGGGACTAACTAATACTAAGCCTCCGTCGTCCGTCTGTCCGTCTGTCACCAGGCTGTATCTCATGAACCGTGACAGTTAGACAGTTTAAATTTTCAAAGATGATGTACTTCTCTTGCCGCTATAACAACAAATACTAAAAAACAGAATAAAATAAGTAAATATTGAAGGGGATTCCCATACAAATACAACAAACGTGATCAATTGCGTTAACTTTGCACCTCATTTGTATCCGGCGCCATACATACCGCAGGTGTAAACTTAACCAGCCACTCGTTCGACGTATAATTCCGTTTTAAAAATAATGTAAGTGACAGATTTAAAGTACACTAGCGACCCGCCCCGGCTTCGCACGGGTGCAATGCTGATAAATTATACATGTATTATATACTAGCTTTTGCCCGCGGCTTCGCACGCGTTAAAAAAAATACGTTCACTTGGCATAACTTGGCATTTGGCATTGGCTTGGCATAACTCAAGCCCCCCATATTTTGTGTTTACTGTATCTTTGGAATATTTGAATGCTTTCACGTACATGATTCCTTGTTCATTTTAGATTCAATTTCTACTTTCTTGTTTTGTTTTCTCAATGCGAGGCCTCCGACATTTTTGTGCACTGTCTCAATTGATTACTTAAATAAAATCATGCTCTCTTCTTTCCGTTGTGGTATATTGTCTTGCTTAGTGCCCCCGCTTTTTTTGGTCATCATCTCCTTAGAATACTTAATCGTTTGTTCAGAATTGCTTTCCTGTTACCGTTTTAAGGTTTATGTATTCTCAATGTGAGCACTACTGCATTTTTGTTATCTATCTCTTCAGATTACTTGAAAGTTACACCAGTCTTGCTTTTTCTTTCCGTTTGTTATTTTGTTTTTTCTTCGCGCCTCCCGTCTGGTTTGGTCACCATCCCCATTTAGAATCCTTTAAAGTTTGATCAGACTTGCTTTCTTGATTCCGTTTTAGGGTTTTGTTTCTATTTAATGCGAGCACTATGCCTTTTTTTTCACTATCGTTACTTTAAAGGGTGAGCAGAATTGCTTTCTCGTTAGCGTTTTTAAGTTTTGTGTCTTCTTAATCAACATATCTACTGGTAACTTAGGCGTTTCAACCGATTTACTTAATTTTTTCAATTTTAGCATGTAATGTTTTTTTAAAAGCGAGCGGCTCTGCCCCCCCGAACCCCCCCGAACCCCCCCGAACCCCCCGTCTTTTTCAATACCATTTCTTCGTGTTACTTAAAAGTTTCATCAGTCGTGCTTACTTCTTTTCGTTGTGCAATATTGTTTTTTCTTCGTGCCTCCCGTCGTCACCACACCTTCTTCTTCTTCGAATTCTTTAAAGTTTGATGACTTGCTTTGTTGATTCCATTTTAAGGATTTGTGTATTATAATGCGAGCACTAAGCCATTTTAATTCAATATATTTTCAGGTTGCTTTTATGTTTGATCAGACTTGTTTTCTTGTTAGCGTTTTAAGATTTTACATTTCTTCATCACCATATCTACAGGTCACTTAGCCTTTTATCAGATTTAATTGAATTTTTCGGTTTTAGCAAATGACATTATCTGAGTGCTCTGCCCCCCGAGCCCCCCGTATTTTTAAATACCATCTCTTCGTGCTGCTTAAAAGTTTTATCAGTCTTGCTTTTTTCTTTCCGTGTTGCGATATAATTAACATCTCTTTAGAATACCTAAAAGTTTGGTCAAACCTGCTTTCTTGTTTCCGTTTCATTAATGCGAGTACTATGCCATTATCGTTCACTATCTTTTCGGGTTACTCAAAAGGTTGTGCAGACTTGCTTTCTCGTTAGTGAAGGTTTTATGTTTTCTTGATCGCCATATCTACACGTAACTTAGCCTATCATCAGATTTACTTTATTTTTCTGTTTGTGTTATACATTTTTTTTTCAATAACATCTTTTCGTGTTATTTAAAAGTTTCATCAGACGTGCTTTCTTCTTTCCGCTGTGCGATATTGTTTTTTCCTCGTGATTCCCGTCTGGTTGGGTCGCCATCTCTTTAGAATCCTTTAAAGTTTGATCAGACTTGCGTTCTCGATTCCGTTTTAAGGTTTTGGGTTTTCTTAATGCGAGCACTAAGCCATTTTAGTTCACTATCTTTTCAGGTTACTTAAAAGTTTGATGAGACTTGCTTTCTTGCTAGCCTTTTAGGGTTTTGTTTTTTCTTGATCACCATATATCTACAGGTAACTTAGCCTTTCATCAAAGCTACTTGAATTTTTCAGTTTTAGCATGTAGTATTTTGTTAGAGCGGGGGGCTCCGCCCCCCGAGCCCCCCGTTTTTTTCGATACAATCTCTTCGTATTGCTTAAGTTTCATCAGCCTTGCTTTCTTTTTTCCGTTGTACTATATTGTTTTTTTCTTATTGCCTCCCGTCGCTGTTAGTCACCATCTCTTTAGAATACTTAAAAGTTTAATCAAACGTTGTTTGAGATAGTTTATATTTTGTCTAAACACATACTGACGCTGAACGGCCCTCGAGCTGTCAACTTAAACTTTGCATCAGCTGTATTAAAATTAAAGAAATTAATTGTACATAGAAATAACAGTTAAATGTATCACTCATTAACTTCAAATTTGTGTAAGAGGTCGTACCGTTACTACGTCTACAGTAATATAGTGAACGTATGTTTTAACGCGAGCGCAGCGGGTAAAATCTAGTAAAACAATACACAAATTACAGACCAATCCACTCACTTCGCCATTGCGAAAACTCTGCTGTTGACGGCACCTCGGGGAAAACTACTGTTTAAAGCTCACAGATGGCGCTACTGGTAGCACTTATGTGTGATAACCGCGTATCATATTTCATTAACTTTCCGTAAATATTTATACGTCAAAGGATAAAATTGATTTTAAATAATTTTATTTTGATTATTGTCTCTCAAGAAAGTAAAAAACAACTTATTTATTCATTTCAAATTTTCTCCGCGTCTCAGTACGTTTATGAAAAGAGGGTCAATATTTATAAACTACTGAGTAAATACATGAATTTTAAATGCAATAATAGTTCCCATTGTTGCATCGAGAAATTAATAATAACAAAATTGTGTTCAGTTTTGTTTCATAAAATTATCATTTTGTGTACCACTAACGCCATCTACTGCCCCAGTGTCCGTAACTCGGCGACTCGTCCAACCTCAGAGCTATTGTCCCCCGGTGGGTAGCGCAGGCCGGCCCCCCGCGGGGTACGCGTGGTTCTAAATTCAAATTCACGACGCTGATGGATGACGCTATGAGATGCATACGACTTCATTCGCGTATTTTTTCTTTACCGTAGACGGAAAAAAGTATCCTATCTTCGGATGTCCAGCTATCCCTGTACCAAAAATGGTTAAAATCTGTCCAGCCATTGCGGCGTGATTGGAGGACAAAGGATTTTATGAAAACAGATGGCGCCAGGTTGGCACGGCGACGCGTGTCCATACAAAACAAATAAGCTACATCAACTAAGCAAGCTGCATCACGCTATCAATATTTTTCCTGAAATCATATGACCTCCCTGCATAGAAAATTTATTTTCAGTACAAATTTAGGTTTTTATAATAGTATAGATATCGTTTTTAATATTTATTGTTTATTGTTTTAAACTTTTCAAAGCACCTTGAAAAATAATTAGCTCATAGTACTACATGAACATATATTAACGACATCTATTAGGGCGGTTTCACACGTACCACAACCACACGACAACCACAACCACACCACAACCACACCACGTGGTCGGGCGCATATTTTGTATGTTTAATAAATAGTACAATTCACACGTAACCACCACACCACATTTTAACGCTGCGACGTGGTGTGATGCGGTGCGTGTGAAACAACCCTTAAAATGACAATAAATTATTTTCATCTACAATGTTACTAATAATATGACCTGTCATAATAATTTCCTAAGTAACACCATAAGATTCAGGTGCCAACTATCGCGTACGTCAATAATGGCGACAGCACCACTGAACGGATACGTGATGGCCTCACTGTTTTGTTATCCGTGGTATTATAAATAAGGAAGCAAAGAAAATGCATGAGATGACACGGTTATTATTACAGTAGTTTCTTAGTGGTTCTGGGTTCAAATCCCGGCTAGGTGAAATCCTTTCTACATTGTAAATTTAATGATTTCGTCTTGTCTCGAATCATGGTTGTTTTTAATACAAAATGCATAATATTGTCGAGCAGCAACTCTCAATAACTGATACAGTGCTGCTTACATTTGTATGCGATCAATATTCAAAAAATTCGATAGTAATTCTCGAAGTCCAGGTTAACCATCACAGCTACACCCTAGATTGTGCCGCATCGTGGTCACAGGCACGCAACGACGTGCATCGACTCTCACCAATTTGTACACGTATGGAGCTGGTGTTATTAGCTCAGGAAAAATCTTAACAGCGCGATGCAGCCAATATTGTCAAAGTAACAACGCCATCTAGCGGAAAATTGGGTCGTTGAGAACAAAATCTCAACACACCGTTAAAAATAAAGAATGACTGATATTTTTTACTTTGAATAGATTTTATACATAAAAAAACTACATAGAAGCAAAATTGTGGCTAAATATATCGTATATTTATCGTTTATTATACATTTCGCTACCTTATTAGTAAGTTAGGCCAAACACATACAATACCAAAATTTGCGCCTAATGTTCTAAATCTTGGTTGGTATTATATTTAGAAATGTATTTAATTTACTTAAATTGATTCGAAATACTTTTATTTCAATAACACTCGATAAACAATCTGTTTTATTTTATTCATTAACATTTTTTATTGCGTCTCCGGGCGTTTTTATGGTCAATACTTACAAACTACAGAAGAATATAATTGTATATTCAATAAAAGAGCATTAGTTCCTATTGTCGCAAATTATGTTTTTAAAGAAATGTATGTTTATTTTTTTAGTATGTGCCAATTTACAACGAACATTGCACTCATATTTTCGTCTGTGTTGGTTGATAACTGGCGCCATCTTTTCTATCTAACTAACACGGTTTCCGTAAGTCAACGCCTCAAACAACCTTAACCTTGTTGTTAATGCCGGTGGGCCGCGCGGAGGTATTAGGTCGAATTCATACTTTTTAGTTTTTGTACACGTAGGTAAGAGCCACGCGGGGGTCGCGTCGTCGTTCTAAATTCAAAATCACAGATGCTGTCATTATAAGGTTACACATTGTAAGGAAAATATTTCATGGAATTTATGTTTTCAGAGATAAATATTAATCATAATAAAAAGTATCCTATAACCATCTTTGGATGTTCAGCTATTCCTGTACCAAAATTGGTAACTTTTTATCCAGCCGTTTCGGCGTGATGCGAGGACAACGGTTTTTTTGAAAACAGATGGCGCCAGGTTGGCTCGACGAAGCGTGTCCATACAAAACAACTATCCGGCTGCATCACGCTATCGAGATTTTTCCTGAAATAATGACCTCCCTTCATAGAAAATTTTTTTTCAATACAAATTTAGGATTTTATAATAGTATAGATATATATAAACCTTCCTCTTGAATCACTCTATCAATTAAAAAAACCCTCATCAAAATCCGTTGCGTAGTTTTAAAGATCTAAGCAAACAAAGGGACAGGTAGACAGCAGGAAGCGACTTTGTTTTATACTATGTAGTGATTACTGCAGACGCCGGGAAAGAAGGGCTTGCCGGGTGTGTAGGTATAGACGGCTGACCGTAGGGAGGCCGTATAGTGATACGAAGCCGGCAAGCCCTTTTCACGGCTAAGGCATGTACCTATAGTGCTTTTCTCAAACGTAAGCAATGAAATAAAAATACACAAATCAAAAAAAAAACAGCTGTTTAGCCTGTTCATGAACACAGCACAGACGCCATGTTTAAATAAAATTTACTTACTTAATTTTTTATGAAATTCCTATACAGTTCTCTCGAGTTATTCCGCCCGAAACATGCTACTTCGAAATCAGTTATAACGCACGTTACGACAACATTTCATTGCATGTTTGAGAATAAGATTTTGTACCTACCGTATGAGTACCTACAAAAGTGAATTACGACGCTAAAGTTCAAACTTTATAACTGCTTGTCATAATTAGACCTAATTATCTAAATATTTATTAGGTCTCAAATATTGCCAATAAGATCGTATTTTGCAAATTTTACATTGTACATATACTTATTTTGCTTTTTAGGGTTCCATGTTACCTCAAAAAGAAAAACCTATTCCTCATTTTTAACCGACTTTAAAAAAAAGGAGGGGGTTCTTAGTTCGGTTGTGTTTTTTTTTTTTATTTTTTTTTTTATGTTTGTTACCTCATAACTCCGTCATTTATGAGTCGATTTGGAAAATTCTTTTTAGGTTCATGAATAAACATCTTAAGGTTGGTCCCATAAAATTTTGGTTAAGATCGGATGACGAGATCCATGAGGAATCGAAGGAATTCCTGAAATTTTATAGGCACTCATAATATTTTTCATGTATTTTCTAAAACTATTTAAGTATTTGCATATGGAAGTCATCATCTTCTCATGCTGAACTGATGATGGAAGGTACAACTCCTTAACAGTTAGGAGTTAGGAGATAATTCAAACGAGATGCATGCCTTCAAGACCTCCCTGATCACCCCGCCATAAGTATTTTATATGAATCACTAAAAAGCGCAAAAAAAAATTTAACAAAAAAAAGAACCGACTTCAGTAAAACTAAAAAGCCGAAAATAACCCGTTCAAGTACAGATTACATTTAACTCACCCTCCCCACGGGTTATTTTCGGCTTTTTAGTTTTACTGAAGTCGGTTCTTTTTTTTGTTAAATTTTTTTGTCCTTTTGTCTGCCCGCCTGTCTGTCCGGCTGTCAAGACATTTTTCTCAGTTTTTCCTAAATCCAGTTGATTTTATTGTTACAGCAATATTCACTGCTTTCATAGTTCGTACGGAACCCTTGGTACGTGAATCATACTCTCAGTTAACACAAATATTCATTGCTATATAGATACAAAGATCAACAGAACAGAAATAATAAATTCTATGATACAAACCAACACATAAGGTTTAGTACCTTTCAAAATAGAAATAGGTACAAACACCAAAGTACCTACGTACTACTACAGTGGTCGAAAGGTTGAGACGTTGGACCGGTCATCCAAAGATACTGGGTTTAATCCCTGGCGTAGACTACGTGTGAGCGCAATCTAATTTTTCTAGTGTTGATCTTTGTATATCTTTACAGCAAAGTCTTTGCTATCTCACAGCTGGGTGTGCAGTAACTGCTAAACTCTGTCTGGCAACAACATAAACTTGCAATGTGCGCGTTAACATTCATGGACTATTTATATTTAAATTTGTAATAAAACTTCAACTTTGAATCAAAGTTCATCTCACGGCTCTTAAAAAGCTAGATTAACTTGCATTCATGAATTTAGATTATATTAACTGTTTACATGGAACACTATCCAACTAAAAGCCAGTAAGACAGCATCAAAAGATAGCAAAAGCTATATAGCATAAAAATGCTGCATTTGTTGACTACCTATTTCAGAGGAATCAAAACATATAAGGTACTTCTTCTCTTTAACCTAGAATCATGAAATTTGGCAAGAAGCAAAATCATGCAGCACGAGTAAATAATAAGTTCAATTTTTTTTTATTCGTCGGTACATAACAGCATAATTTTGTGATTACAAACTTATTTGCAGTTGGCAAACTAACAACGACATATGTCCATGTATGGAAATAACATTATTCCCACGGCAGGGTTAAGTTTGTTCCATCATTTCGTAAGAGTTATATTCATATTCAGTGCATTCGTAGTTTTGTGTCCCTCAGCGCGGGAGCCCAACTCGCACTTGATCTGCTTTTAAAGAAAAATCTACGGCAAATCGTGAATATCTTTCCAAATCTGTAAATTCTCACAGAGTTGCCAATTTTCCGTTCAACTTTTAGGTAAGGACCTATAAAACACATCTCGATAAGTTTAAAGTAAGGGCCTTATCACACGTGCGATTTGCGAGCGAGTTTTCTATACAAAGAGGCGTCGCGGTGAACTCGCCGCGCGATCGCCTTCATACAAAATTCGCTCGCAAATTGCAGTGTGATTAAGGCCCTTACGTGACGATACTGTGTTTTAGTGCCTGCGAGGGAGGTGACAGTTAGTTTGTCTTCTAGACCGCTTTAAGGCTCCTTATTTTCTTATCCATTCAAAAATGCTGATTGTTTTAGAATTTTTTCTCTATGATCAAACGTGTTAATATTGACAATGTTACTACTTAGAACAGGGTTATCGAGTGTTATTGGTAGGTATTTATTTGAAACCTACAGTTTAAATTTTTCATTGATAGCTTTTGTTTCAAAAACTACTCGAAATTGACAAAATTCACGAGAAATCTGGTTGTTTCAACTTTATTTCGACCGCACGCAATGAAACCATGAAATAGCGGTTGCTTTCTAGAACTCAGGAAAAAGTACTATTTACTTGCTTTAAAAATTTGGTTGAAATTATCAATATATTTGTCATAATATGAAAAAAAAAATTAAAAGGAATAAGGCCTCTTAAAGAGGAACAACAATGTTCGCGTTTAAGTATCATCGTAAAGCGGTTATCAGCAATTTGACGAGACGGCACTAAAATATATGGAGTAAATCGCACTGAAAAGTTCGAGAAAAGAAGAAAGCCCTGGCATTGTTTACATGTGAATAGGCAAGACGGAATTTGCACACCAGCGCACCACGGACCCAGGGCTTGGCTCCGCCGCCTGCCGTTGTTCGGGCAAAATCGGTGCACCTTCGTAGCCATCTCTGAAGGCGCGCACTTGGTATCAAGGTTACGTCTAAATATTGGCGTCACATTTCACACACAGAAGCAAAAAAAAGATATAATAATATTATGATCATTTTTATGACAATTATGGTAAATGAAATGTATGTAAATTGTCTTCGCGAAATCTATACTGACATTTTATATTATGATTATGACAGTAATAAAATCTAATCTAATCTAAAATGCATGTCTCAGGCGGCTTATGCGAAGAACAAAAGTGAACATTCATGGTTTAGTCTCTGGTATTAGGTATTTCTACTCTTTGCTACATGAATAAGAGTATGTGTGCCGTACCGTACAAGTTTAGTCCTTTGAGAGTTACTCTGACCCCGATCGCGGCCCAGCGAACAGCATCCCGTATGAATTTTTAAAGCAGTACAAATAAGATTAAGTTTTGTCTATGCTTAAAATACGCACAGAATAATACTGACTACTGCGAGCGCGCAAAGATATCGTTGCGATTGCGCAAAGATTTCGTTGCGAGTGCGGAGCAAGCTCGCTCAGTGTATAAAAGGCTTAATTTTACTATGGTTTTTACAAAAAAATATATTGTCAATTTCACAGTTCGCAAATGTTTTTTTTTATTGTTTGACGACGCGTTTGGCTCGGTTTGTAGACACCCGCTACTGAGTCGGCGGTCCCGGGTTCGAATCCCGGCCGGGGCAAATATTTGTGCAAAATATTTGTTCTTGGGTCATGGATGTTATCTATATCTGTATTTATATATTATGTATATCGTCGTCTAGTACCCATAGTACAAGCTTTGCTTAGTTTGGGACTAGGTCGATTTGTGTATGATTGTCCCTTAATATTTATTTATTTATTGTCAATTTGGCAGTTCGCAATAGTGTTGGCTAAAGGGACCTTTGCACTCGAAACGTAATTTAAAAAATAAAATTGTCGACCGCACTTGTCAATGTTAAACCGTTGAAATTTCGACACACGCCAGTGTCACACCTTTCAAATTCTGACACGTGGCATGTCAGTGTCAAAGCGTTGAAGTTGTGACATTGACAAGTGTCAACCATCGACGATTCTCCGAAGAGAAAGTTTCTTTCGCAAGAAGTGAAAGCCGCAAAGACAAAAGAAGAAAAAAATAATCCCATTGCCAATTAAAAAAAACATCTGGGAAAACCCATGGTAAAGAAAAAAATTTAAAGGTTGAATCAAAGGGCCTTGGCAATTCAAACTATAACTTACTTATAATAATCTTCTAAAATACAGAACACATGTCAACTAAGATGTTTTCTATAAAGCAGCTGTCAACGGAGTGAATCAAAATAAACATTCAATTTGATATCTATCACTAGATTTGAAATACTATCAAATCTAGAACCTTAAAATGTCGATTGCCAGTCTCTCATGACAAACCCCCTCAATAGACTCACTATTCTAAAATCAACCTGTATATTCACAAATGTTGAAACATCCTGTATATGTAAACTACTCAACTTTGTTCTGAATTTTCAATCTTTAGAGACACCCTGTATACATATAATAAATTGGTATAATTTCCTAAACTCCTCTACACAATTATAATTTTTACATCTTAATCCTGAAAATACTTCACCCAAAACTTTGTTATAATATTCATTGACATTCATCTCAATACATACTCATATTAAAATTCGATAAAAAAATACATAACAATACATCATTATTATAATCGACCACTAGACTCTCCATCAATGCACAATATTGAACTTCATATTCTTTCACTCAAAACTTCAATAAACAACTTCAATATTTAAGTCAACTTCTATATACTCCACTCAACACTTCATTTATTAAAACTACAATAAGTATTTAAAAATCCCTTCCCAACCTTTCCTATAACAACCTTCAAATTCTCCAACTCACCTTATTAAACAACAATAAATTTTAAAAATTTCATATTCTCCCACTCGACTCCTCACTACATTAAACTACAATAAATATTTAAACTTCATATTCTCCCACTGAGATGAGGAGTCTCTCATTAAATTACAATAAATATTTGAACCTTTATATTCTCCACTCGACATCTCATCTCATTAAATTACAGTAAACATTTAAACCTTTATCTTCTCCTCCCACTCGATACTTCATTTTATTGAACTCATTACCCTACAACATACAACAACTCACACTCACACCACCAACTCACACTAACCAGAAAAAACCTAAATAACAAACAATATACAATATTTATATAAGAAACAAATACAATCAAATTAATTTATATAAAATATAAAAATAGAAAAATAATAATGATTCAGTTACATTTACATGATTCACCTCACACCCCCTTAAGTGAATCATTATTTAAACACCCCCTTAAACCTGACTATTTATGATATGCTGACATTTCTCGAACTTTACAGATTCTTCTATTCTCATTATTCACAACTTTCTCTTCAATTCCTTCTGCTCGATCATCTTCATTACCAATATCATAAAATTCTTCATCTCCATCAAAATAAATCTAATTATCAAAATTTTAATAATTTCCAAAATAATCACATTTCTCTTACAAATTCATTTATTTCCCCTTCATTTGTTTCAGATTCTTTTAATGTCGCCTTTATTTGTTTCAACTTCGTTTGTTTCAACTTCGTTTGTTTCAACTTCGTTTGTTTCAACTTCATTTGTTTGATCTTTATTTGCCCAACCTCCTCAACTGAACTCCTTCTCGAAACTCATTTTCAATAATAATTCTTATATTTTCACCTTCTCGACCACTTACTTCAATACTATATTTTCTTCTCTGTTCCTGATTGTGTTATGACCTCCGTGACTACTTCTTGATCTCTTCTTTCTAATAAATGCCAGACCTCAGATTCTTATACTGTTATCATTTTCATTTAAATATACCTTGTTCTTTTTTCTTTTGACAAACCAGATGTTAGGTAAACAACTTCTATTACTGGTTGCTAGGCTTATTTTTTTAAAAGCAATGTCTAGCTTCTTCGGGCTAAAACTTTAAAACTCTAAACACTGAATCTATAATGCGCTACTGGTGCCCATTTAAAGGTTGAATCAAAGGGCCTTGGCAATTCAAACTGTTATATTTTCAAGCACAACACATATTTATAATAATCTTCTAAAATACCGAACACATGTCAACTAAGATGTTTTCTATAAAGCAGCTGTCAACGGAGTGAATCAAAATAAACATTCAATTTGATACCTGTCACTAGATTTGAAATACTATCAAATCTAGAAACTTAAAATGACGATTGCCAGTCTCTCATGACAAAAATGAATGACATGCAGTTAGTAGATCCTTTACAGAAAGGACTATTGTAAAAGTATATATATAATTGAATGGACTTCGAACTGAGCCTTTCACACTCGCGGCAAACTCGCTGCGCGCTCGGGATAAAATCGTTTCCACGCTTGGAACCCGCCCGCAAATCGCCAGTGTGCTAAGTATATATTATAATGTCAAACCACGTTTCTCACGTCAACTTATGTCCAAACTACCTGACAATCCCTAACAAGGAATAAGTCCACGCCAACGTACATTGTCTATACCGGGTGTTTCCTGAAATAGGAGCGATATAAATTAAAACATAGATTCTTCGCTTGAAACTAAACAATATTTGTTAAGCAACTTCTAAAAATAACGTGTATTAAATGATATTTTGTAGAATAATGTTTAGACAAAGAAGCAATGTATTGCGAAATGTCCGATATTAGTAGAATGACAGCTATTGACATAGCTGCTCAGGGAATGTCAATGTTGGACGACGTACATTGAAAATACTAAATATTTAATTTGTTTGAAATAATAAAATTCTAAAAACTGTCTTTTTTTAAAGTTGCTGAACAAATTTTGTTCAATTGGCAAAGTAGAATCTATGTTTTAATTTATCGCTCCTATTACAGGAAACACCTGGTATATTTCGGAAGCTACGGCTGTTTCACAATACATATTTAGCGAGCGAAGTGACACGCCTGCCAATTTCATTATCGACTTGAGTTACGTCCATTAACACGTGTTTGCGTGCCCGGCGGATATACGCTTGTCGGATTTCAACAAATAAGTCCTGAGGGTGATGTCGCCTTTGTAGATTAATTGAGCGCTTTTTTATTAAATTAATTATTTATTTATTTCAGAAACAAGCCCATAGGTTGTTAGTAAGTTTCTGAAAGACAATAATAATAACAAAAAAAATGCGTTACTCAAAAGATGATGAAGTGTTACTTTACAACATTTTGTCGCGACTACACTTAAAGTATTCATCATCTTTTGAGTTCCATTTCTTTTATTTATTTATTTTTAACTTGTTTTACCCACAATCGAACCTCATTAAAGACTGGATGGCTTTGTGATCTGTAGTCCTCACGAGTCTGTTTCAAAATGGCTGAAAGTCTTTTTTTTTTTTTTTCAGTTATAAAGCCGCATGTCTCCACCATTTTCAAAAATTTCGATTAACTGAATCGGCAAATAAATTTTGTATAACTATCGAACCTGCTAACAAAATTCCACGAGAATCTGTTGAGAAATGCATTCTGTAGGCGAGAAAGGTTTTGATCGCTCGGCCAATGATAACCTAACCTATGCGTAAATAATGTGAAAAACCACCGACACCATAAACCGGCCAGCACCTTATTTTAATGAGTGACATTAAAATGCAACTAAAACTGAACATAACTGTAAAATTTTGAATTCTTTACTTCAAAATTGGCCGAGACTTCCAATCAAAGCTGAATATCTGTTTTTATCTTCACCAATCGTAGCTAAGAATCTACAGAGACAGACAAGGCTCGAAAGACTAAAAAAACAGCATTAAAATCGGTTCATCCTACTACTAGACCATACTGGGGTGGGCACGGCCCACCCGGCCACCCCCGTATATATGCCAATGACATTCATGTTAAAATTATAACATCTCTCTTTTTTTGGGGGGTGGAAAACATCTGAGACTAAACACGAAATATTCAGCAATTAATTATAAACTAATCTCTAGTAAAATCTCGGTTATAGACACTTCATCAAAGTATTTGTTTTCATTATTCATACTGAATCCTCGCAATTAGTTAGCAAGCTTAATTAGGTGTAATCAACGCCCAAACCATAATTAAAGGAACAAAATCAGCGAAATTAACACAGATGTTACGCTTAATAACTTACAGATATTGTAGTAAGTAATCGCGTGTTTAGAATCAGAATCAGAATCAGACATTTATTATGAAGATGCATAATTAAAAATAATCTTGGTCGTCTTAGGCAGGTCTTAGGTTGCTGTACCTTCCAATAAATCTATCAACATGTTGTGACTTACTTTGACTTAGGCTGATAAAAGGTAATCCTAGATATCTATTACAATAGCGTTTCTATACAGTATATTTTTTCACGTAAAAATTGTCAGAAACTCGCGGGTCGCGAGTCGCGTAGCAGCACGGATAGCTGCCCTAGATGAAGAGCTCCATATGAGTTCCAAACATGTCGGGCTGTTCCTGACAATTTTTTATTGAGTTCATTTTTATTGCAAAATACTTAAATGACTTGTCTTATATTTTTAATTACGTTTAGTCTAAGATCCCAATATAAAACGACTTTCACCGAGATGTTTATTTGATGAAATATAGTTTATATTTAATTTAATATGTCAATAAATATATTGCATATGGGTTGCCTAGCAAATTTTAGTCCAGGGTAAGTTTAATTAATAATGAAAAAAAAAATATTTTAAACATTTCACCGGTTTGATTAATATTAGATAAATTCTATACCAATCGAAAATATGAAGCCCATAGAATATGCAAACGTTAGGTTGCCTATTCTTTTCCCGTCACAACTATCGGGTAGCCAGGTATAAACAGGTAAATCTATACCTACTAGCATTTTGTAACGGTCTGATTATTAAATTGAATTTAAATAAAATTAAAGATTATTTTTTTATGAATTTATCTAATAATCAAACCGGTGAAATGTTTTTTTTTTTTTTTTTTTAACTAAACACACTACTTGACTAAGATTTGTTAGGCAACCCATATATATGCAATATATTTATTGACATAATAAACTAAATATAAAATACATTTCATCTAATAAACATCTCGGTGAAGGTCGTCTTATATCGGGATCCTATACTAGTCCATCCTCCTGACCACCAGCACTCATAATTTGTCGGTTTAATTTGAGCCTTATGACTTATGACAAATAGATAGATAGTTAACTATTAATTGATTTTTATGTAGGTACAATGTGTAGGACATTAGAACTCAGAAGGTTAATACGTAATTAATGGTCTTACAACGTATTTAGCATGGTCTTACAACGTATTTAGCATGGTCTTACAACGTATTTAGCATGGTCTTACAACGTATTTAGCATGGTCTTACAACGTATTTAGCATGGTCTTACAACGTATTTAGCATTGCCATACAGGGCGCCAGCATCTAATTTTTTACCATGCCAAAGGGGCCCGATTGTTTTAGTAATTTTTAGTGTTATTTAGTATTTCGTTTTAACGCAAACTTTAGTTAGGTAGTTAAGGTTTTAGTTTATAATTCTATTTAATTTTGATGTACTGTACTGTCAATGTGTTATGCAAAGTATTTATTGGAGAAGACTTTATCTTTGAAGGTATTTGAAACTGGCAGTTTAGTATTCCGAAAATTCCATTCCATTACACTAATGAAAAAATAGATCATAGTGAAATTGAACGCTGTAATTAAAACTGCTAAAGACATCTGCTTCGGGAATTTTTTCGACAAAAAATTCAACATTTTTTAGCAAACGCCCGATGGTTTTTCGATTAAACGGCGGCGTTGTCCCGAATAATGATGCTCCGTTCGCGGAAATATTGCTTGCGGCATTGTCGTGGCCGGGAATATTGCACAGTAGTAATATTTCCGACGCAATTAAAATGTAGTAGTAGTGATATTCTTTAGTGAAAAAGAAGTCACATGAAAAATAATACAATAAAAACAAATATTGTAGGATAATGACTGGCGGTCTTACCGCTAAACAGCGGTCTCTTCGAGACGATGACGAAGAAGATTTAGGTATGATCCTTATGTATATTGCTAGCTCTGTCGGAAATATGTTTTTGGCAATATCTCAGAATGAGCGGGGCATCGGAAGCGGCACATCACTAGCCCCGGATTCTTGATTTATTTTTTATCGGAGCGGACCATCTTAATATCTCGTTTCTGGCCTACGGCAGTTATAACACTTTGGCGGAACATTTTCGTTCGTTGTAACGAGTAAGCAATTTATAGCCAGTGTGCACAGACCCTGCTTGATTTTACAAAAATAACAAATACAATTTAAATAAAACAATTGAAACGGATTATATCGCGTATATTAATCCGTTGAAATTGAAAATAAAACAATTTAAACTGATCATATCGCGTATATTAATCAATAAATGTGTGACAGTCGCCAAAACCTAAGTAAGAAAATATTAACAATATTTTTTTTTATTTACATATATTCTTTCAATAATATTTGACTTCAAATAATTAAGACTAAATTATCAATTATGCGATTCGCGGCATACTTTAATGATGTAATTAAAATGCTGATATCTCAGATCATGATACAAGAAAATGGTCACTTTCTGGCTCCATCATCAGACCAGCCCCATATGGTAGCATATATTTAGTGATTAAACGAACTTACCTGTAAGTGAAGTTCGATCACAATTATATGACCGACTTCCTTCCACACTATCAGCCTTCACGGATATTTTTAAAGGTAAACTAAGAAATTAAGCTGCAACACTACCCCACCCTGCGACCCGGTTCCGCCATTAAAGACCTCTCATTCTGTTTTGAAGTCTTTAATTATTGTATTACTGTTTGTTTGGGAGGGTTCATTCCAAGTATAATAGGGAGGGTGATTATTAATTGTTTCGAAGGAAGTCGGTCATATAATTGTGATCGAACTTCACTTACAGGTAAGTTCGTTTAATCACTAATTATATTTCCCGACTTCCTTCTTCACAATTAAATTAACTATTCTGTAGGATGTTCAGAGAAGAGAGCTAATAAAACAATTAATACATCAGAAATTGTATATTGCAATTAAATTCTATATTGTAGAACAATTAATGTTACAATCTTTTCGATAACACATAGATGTTTCAGTTTGTACTGGTATTTGCAGACAGAATAATTTTTGAAAATTGATTTGGATCGTCAATAATTTCCTTGTTATAAAATTTTGCAAAAACTGATGACGATTGACTCCATCCAGCAGTTTTTCTAATCATTTCTACATTAACGCCCAGTTTTTTGGCAGCAGAAGTGGCCGCGTGCCGAGTACTGTGGGCGCTAAACACAGTTGTATCTATACCGCTTCTATGTAAGGTATCTTTTATCCAATGGCTTAGTCTTTGGGAGGAAATATTTGCATAGGGTTTTTTATAACTTATAAACAAAACATTTTGATTAGGTTGGCGTAAACAACTTGTTTTTTCTATATAACATACAAGTGCTCGCGCTGGACAAATCTGAGGCCTTTCATTATAAAAAGGTAGTTTGAGCACAGGCTGTAAAACGTTAACTTTTGACGTTTTTATAATATCAGGGATTCGAATTATAATTTCTGAATTACCGAGTACTTGTATGTTATCTAATTTTATTAAGGATAAAGTCTGAACTCTATGCGCGGTCACTAATGCTAGCAAAGTGCTGGTTTTCATCGACAGGTGTTCTAAATCGAGATCTTCGTTTGGCCATTGAGTGGCTAAAAAAGACAAAACAATGCTTGGGTTCCATGTCAATGCATATTTTGGTGCCATAGGGCGTAACCTGTATACGCCTTTCATGAAACGTTTGATTCTGGAATCATTAACAATAGGGCCTAAAATAAGCGCTAACGCTGATTTATAAGAGTTAATCGTACCATATTTTGCACCTTTCTCAAATGATATAGTCAAAAATTCAATTATTTTTATAACAGAAGCCTCAAAATAATCATATTTGTTCTTATTACAATAATCAATCCAAGCACGTAAACAACAATCGTATTGTTTGTAAGTTTTGTCTGCTAAAGACGCAATCATAATTTCTACCGAGTTAAGAGACATTGATTGTCTAAGTAGCGCTTGCCGGACAATTTGACGGCAACCAGGATAAGAGTCTGGTGCAGACTGTGGGCAGATCTGAAAGGAGACGACAACATATTTATATTTGGCCCAAAGTATAACATATCAGAAATTGCCAATTTGCGTAGCAAGGGGAACCACGGTTGAGTAGGCCAATATGGCACAACAACAATGCCTTGAGCTTCCTCTGATATAATTTTTTGCATCATTCTTAGTATTAGTGAAAATGGTGGAAAAGCGTAGAAGGACAATTTCGACCATGAAATCGTGAAGGCATCGACAACCCAGGCGTCAGGATCATTTTTCCATGAAATGAAAGTGTGACATTTCGCATTAGTCCGGCTGGCGAATAAATCGACTTCGGGTTTCCCAAAATGATCTACAATCTTTTGAAATACAGAGTCACACAATTCCCATTCGGTGTCACTAAATTTTTTACGAGACAAAAAGTCTGCTTCACGATTTTCTTTCGTATTAATATACGACGCGAAAATTATTATTCTACGCTTCTCGCACCATTTCCATATGTCTCTAGATATTTTGTTGAGATGTGGATATTGTATACTTCCCATTCTGTTGATGCACGATATTGCCGTGACATTGTCGATTCTCAACAAAATTTCACAGTCAGACATCTCATGCGCGAAAATTTTTAATCCGAAAAAAGCTGCCTTTAACTCAAGTAAATTAATATGCGACTGCATTTCATCTTCTTTCCAAAAACCTGAAGCTTCTTCTTGATCACAAAATACACCCCAACCAGTACCAGATGCGTCAGAGAAAATTTCTTTTTGGAAATCATTAAATCGAAACGGGTTAGACCCATTTTGAATGTTTTCTAACCACCAAGACAAGTCAGGTTTTAAATACTGCGGTAACGGTATTTTTTGATCAAAATCAGGGTCTTCTAGCAGACAAAGGTATTTGTAACGCTCTAGATTTTTTGTATGCAACCATCCGTATTGGATTGCTGGACAAGCAGCAGTAAGCAGTCCGATAAAACGAGCCAATTCCCTTAATTTACATTTCTTAAAATTCGCCATTTTTACTAATTCATTGCTAATTTTGTTTTTCTTTTCATTAGGCAATTTTAATACCATATCCCTTGAATTATACAGGAAGCCTAAAAACTTGGACTCTGTGCTGGGTTTAAGGCAACTTTTTTCGTAATTGATTAAAAAACCAAGATTTTGAAGTAGTGACTTGGTATTTGCGACGTTTTGGTAACATTCGTCGTAATTTCTACCAATACAAAAAATGTCATCTAAATAGATTACAGACACCATGTCCCTCGATCTCAAATATTCAATCACAGGCTTAAGCAATTTTGTAAAAACAAAGGGTGCTACCGAAAGTCCAAAGGGTAAGCAATTAAACTGGAATAATGTGCCATTATAATTAAATCTAAGATATTTTTTGTGGGTAGCATGGATTGGAACTAGAAAATAGGCATCCTTCATGTCTATAGTTGCCATATAACAATTTTTAGTCATTAGTTTTGCGGCCGTCCTGTAATCCTCCATTTTAAAATGGCTGCAACTTATAAATTTATTCAATCGTTTTAAATTCAAGATGAATCTTTTAGAGCCGTTAGGCTTAGGTACCAAAAATATACTAGAAAGAAATTCATCATCTTCATGTGAGCATCTTTCTATGGCGTTTATTTTTATTAAAGAATTAATTGCGTTTGAAAAATCTGAGTGCTCCTGGGCAGATTTAGGATACACTACTGGTTTACTGGAATCAACGGGAGTTGCTATTAAAGGGATTTTGTAACCTTGTAACCACGACATGATCATGGGATCATCGGTTACTTGCACCCACTTATCAACAAAGAATTTGAGACGGCCGCAGTACTGTACCTCAGGTTCTACTGCCTCCTGGACCTCCAGGCCGGCGACCGCTCCGATTTCTCCCGCTGTTGAAAGCTCGCCTTCGTCGCTGGACGCTGTGTCGGACGATATTTCGAATAATTCGATTTGTTCGGGGGTTTTCGAGGCGTCGCCTTTAAGTTTAAACGGTTGTTAGAGTTTTTATTTTTAATAAAATTATTCTTGTTAAATATTTGTGATTTTTCATTTTTAGTTTGTTTTAAATCCGACCCTGATCGTTTTATAGTTTTCGCTGACTTTAATTGTTCGGCTATGTTACTACCGAACAAAAATTTATCACGTTTTGTTTCAGTGACAGTTTCTTTGAGATCGGCGTTGATTGCCGCAATAACAAATCCTCGCCGGGTTTTAGTCTCACAATAATGACTGTCACAAAGTATACGACAGGCATCGCCCAGGGGCTTTAGTATCTTCTGTGTATTAAATTCTTTTTTAACAACCAATTCAAGTGTTTGAGCCAACGCAGACAGTGCGATCCCTATTTGTTTTTGCTTAACCGACAACGCGGCGTCTCTTTTGGCCATGGATTCTGGTAAACCCGCTTTAACCTCAGGGTTGAGGACAGGGGAGACCAAGAGGTCACAATTTTTTGGAATTAAATACTCCTTTAATAATTTTTCTTTAACGTCCTTCGAAAGGCCCTTGCTTAAGATTTCCTGCCACCTAGACGCTATATCCTTGTGGATGGCGTTGCCGAAATCGGTGTCGGGTTCTGGTGCGTCACCAAGCAGCAAAAGGACATCCTCGTCGAGCGTGATGTCAACAGCTTCCACTGAGGATGAGTTGCCAGGGGCCGTGGTGGTCGCTGGCGCCGGCGCGGGGCTCGCTGCCGCCGCCGCGGTGGTGCGCTGCTCCGCCGCGGCGCTCGTTCCCTGCTCCGCCGCGGCGCTCGTCCCCGGTCTCGCCCGCACGCCACGCGTACTCGTCAGCGACGTTTTTTCCGCGTGCGTAGTTGCAGTCGAACGAGTCCGAACATGTTCTGCAATGGTGGACGAATGTTCTTTTAGATAAATTTGATTTTGCTAGGCCCCAGCTGGACGAAGCGTATGACGAAGACACCCCATATGGATGCCTCGCGTCTTAAAAGAACATTTTGCAAGAAGACGTATAATCGTGAAAGTATCGACCCCATACGGGAAGTACGCATCACATGTCTTCGTATATAAAACAACGTTTAACGGTAAACGTTAACTAGTATAAGTAGGTATGTATAATAATGCTAGGCCCCAGTAGGACAAAGCGTATTTGTATTGCATGACGAAGACACCCCATTTGGATGTCTCGCATCTTATATAAGAACAATAAAATAATATAAAAAGAGGGTAGATATAAAACCCTTTTTAAAAAATACTGACCTTCTTCGTCCTCCGATGAAGATGTGCATGAAGAAATAATTCGACGACGATATTTTCTTTGTGTAAGCTGTAATTCCAACTTCCTTATTTTTTCTTGTATCGCGTCAATCGAATCACTTTTTCTTTTCCTATTCGCCATGTTGCGAGTGCTTTGTCACGATGCTAGTGCGTAAGAGTGACACGTGTGAAGGCTGAGGCACGGAAAAACAGAATGTGAGGTCTTTAATGGCGGAACCGGGTCGCAGGGTGGGGTAGTGTTGCAGCTTAATTTCTTAGTTTACCTTTAAAAATATCCGTGAAGGCTGATAGTGTGGGATACCAGACTACAGAATAGTTAATTTAATTGTGAAGAAGGAAGTCGGGAAATATAATGTATTGTCATCAAAGTTAAGTAGGTATAGTCCGGGGGTGGCCAACCGGTCGATCGCGACTGTTAGTCCAGTCGATCGTGGCAAGGCAAAAAATATAAATACGGTAGACCAGACTGCCCAACGTAATCACCTACTGCTGATTGGTAGATCGCACAGGGTCTCGTTAGTGAACAAGAGATCTTGGGTCCAATCCAGTTGGTATAGTCTGACAAAAAAGAGTAGAAATTAAAAAGTGCCAATACTGTTGTGTCGTTCCTTTCTAATCAATATAAGAAAACGGGGACACTACAGTATTGCCACTTTTTAATTTCTACTCTTTTTTGTCAGATTGTATGCAACATTTCAGCTCAATCTGTTGAAGATATCTGCATCAAAATTTAGTTGCTAGATTCCATCCGATCAAACAGTTACATAGTTACATATATTCGATTTGCTTGATACGTAGGTATATATAGTGATCTGATTAAGTTGAAAGATCACAATTCCCGAAAAGGGCGTGGGTCCCATCCCGCTTGGATTCCGGAAGATCCCATTGAATTATTGATTTTTTTCTTTGTGATTGAACTTTGTATCAATATTCAACTACATCATCATCGTAGTTCATAATTTTCTGATTCTGATTGTCTTGCCCTCATCCCATTTGTCTGAAGTCGACGCAGCATCTTTTAATCTTCCATTCCTCCCCTCCGATGATGACTCTTATTAAATAAAGAATCCTATCCTACTCCATATCCATATAATAATCCTTATTCTTCACACCATCCATTTTTTATTGAAAGACTATCCTCTTCTTCTATATCCCTCCGTATTCATCCTCAGTACTTTTTTTTTGCACGTGGCTATTGTCTACTTAGTTAATATTCAATAAGGTTTATTTTTCCCCAGGTCGAATGCGATGATGCCACACGAGTGGGGCCCAACTCTGGCGTCCATCTCAATTGGTGAGTTCGTAATATAACTCATTTTGGTAAATGATAACTGAATTTCCTCTATCAGAAAAACTAGAAACAAAAACTATGTAACCATGTTAGTGAAAGGCCTAAGAACAATAATTATACATTGCCGTTATGGCTCAGTTTCATTGGTCGATAACTCGGTCGATATACAGCATGCGGGCACTCCTCGCAGACGGTATAACGACCAGTGAAACTCACAAGTCGATAACTCGGTCGACATACGGCATGCAAGGACTCCCCGCAGACGGTGTTACGACCAGTGAAACTCACAAGTCGATAACTCGGTCGACATACGGCATACGGGGACTCCCCGCAGACGGTATAACGACCGCATCTCTAGCATAAGTGTCATACGCGACTATTTCTCGCGCGAGATAATTACCTGTCTCTTTCTGTGCAGTAATGTGAGAAAGTGACGGGTAGCGCTATTTCGCGCGACAAGAGTCGCGAAGCGCTGTTGTGCTAGACGGACAGTGAAACTGACAAGTCGATAACTCAGTCGACTTACGGCATGCGGGGACTCCCGCAGACGGTATAACGACCAGTGAAACTCGTAATGGCATGCGTTATGGAAATCTACCGCACACCGCATGCGGGCCCTATTGACCAATGAAAAAAATTCCCCGCATGCGGGCCCTATGGCATGCGTTCTGGAAATCTATCGCACCTCGCATGCGGGCCCAATCGACCAATGAAAATGAGCCATTAAAGCACTTAAACTACAACTGGGTCGTTTTTTTTTTCATAAAATATGTAAGAATAAGATCCATTCTCCCATTCCTAGAAATTCCTACATCAAAGTCACAGATTTAATAAAAAAATTGGGCAAGTGCGAGTCCGACTCGCGCATGAAGGGTTCCGTACCATAATCTATAACAAGTTTGTTGTATAGGAGCCCCCTTAAATATTTATTTTATTTTATTTTTAGTATTTGCTGTTATAGCGGCAATAGAATACATCATCTGTGAAAATTTCAACTTTCTAGCTATCACCGTTCTTGAGATAGGTACAGCCTGGTGACAGACGGACGGACGGACGGACGGACAGCGAAGTCTCAGTAATAGGGTCCCGTAGTAGTTACTTATGTGTTATTTTTAACATAACATATATATTGTTGTTATGGGACCTCTAAGGTAAATGAAACTGAATCGCCTACCTTTTTGACACATATTTTCATTATGACAAGAGTGAAAAAGGTACGTGTTTCAATTTCCTTGACTGTACATGAGCCAATGTATGAAACTTTTTGCAAAATATAAGTTGGTATTTACAAGTTATTTTAGGAGTATTTTCTGTACCTACATGTCCTTTTTCTACCACCAACATCAAGACAATAGTGGCACTGTGCCAACAACTTAAGTAAAATAAATATTGCTTTATCCATTTTATTTGTTTCAATTACTAATATCTAGTCTGGTCAGAACTTAACTTGTTAACAACAAAACGAAAATGCTAATAATACTTTGTCAAGTATAAATAAATATCGTCACTGACATTTTATTTACATTATTCAGAGAGCTCACAACTTAAAAAAAACCTTCGTAAACGTTCGGCAATTAGTCTTAAGACAAGAAAAGAACAAAGTTTGCTAAAAACATCTCGTTAGAACCGTCAGGGGCTAGTAATGGGAAAAGGGGTAAAAGTCTTCGGCATCGGTAGCGTTCAAACAAGATTTGGCACATTGAGACCTAGATTTGACACGCCATGTTTTATTATCTCGCTGTGGTAACGTGATTCTTGACCCCAGGAGACAGGCCTAGCCTAGTGTGAAGGTCACAGTTAAAACTGTTAAAATGCTGCAACCCATTTACTGGCAAATAAATTATATTTTATTTTATTATTTATTTTTATGACTATAACTTCACTAGCTTTTATTTCAAAGTACTCTGAGCATTTCTTATTTATTTAACTTCGTACAAAAGAAATGTTATCCTACAAAACGCGGGCTTCATGCTTCATGCTCTATCATCATTATAACTATAATTTCTCATGTTCCAGGCGCGACATGATGATGGCGGACGACCGACACCCCACCAGCGACTACTCCAACATCACCACCTACTTCATCACCTTCTACGATGAGGACCACAACCGGTACCTCAATACCACCAACGGCACAGAGGTATACAATTTCCATTTTCTTTTCTCTTTCTCTCTCTTTCTTCTTTGCTCTTTTAAATTCTTCTAAGCTATCTCTCCTGGTCGAAGGCCTAGGATCTCTACAACGACTTCTACACTACCCTTATCCTAGAATTTTATGCAATCTTGACCCAAGCCAGTTTTATTATTCCTCTTCGAATACGCGATCACTGATAACCACTTCAGAACCTTAAGTCCTATCTTATAAGAAAATCAAGGATGCGGCTATGGATAGAGTTAGTTGAAGATAGCTACAAAACATACATCATATACCTCATCACATCAGCTACACCGATGAGAGTTGTTCAACTCTTAAATTTAAGTATGCACTTAAGAGCTTTTCTGCCCCAACGGCTGTGTTCGTCATCCCACTGCCAGGTCCAACTACTCGTAGGTCAACTTTATGGTACAATCTTCACAGAAGCAACAGAACTGAACTGTAAATATATTTCATTATCAGTTTGAGGAAACATAGCTCTTGATTCCTTAAAAAACCATAAACTAACGAGTATACATTAGGAAGCTAGTGTTTTCGACCTTATATACTGTAGAAATCTACATCAGATTTCCACAGTATATAAGGTGTAACGCTAAACAAAAGTGTAACGCTTTGCGAATATTAGAAAGTGAGCAGAATGAGCTCTCAATAAATTGCGTTAAACGTCCTAAAAGGTTAATTTCACGGTGATGGGCCACGAAATCATCCAAATAATTGGTACCTACAGACTATCTCCGAACTAACACTCCGCAGATGTCCTCCATTCTTCCTAGTTTTCCACCCCAATGAAACGAGTTTGCCATTTATATTTGGCAAACGCCTACTGTTGCCCTTGAGTAAATAAGCCTAATTTATTTCAAGTTTCCTCGGAAATTTAAGCAAATTTGAGCCGTAAAGATTGCGAAAAGATACGCTGCAGAATAAAGAGCTTTAACGGTTTTGTCATCTCGCTAGCAACTTCTTCTGCGTAAAACATTTTTCTTTATCGCAGTCGGGTAAACTATAATTTAATCAGGATGTCCAGGATGTAAGCTATCTTTCTACCAAATATGGTTAAAATCCATGCAGCCGTATCAGCCTACTAATGCCCCTTGCAGGGATGACAACTAATGATAAATTCTACAGCATACTATAGGTACCTACATGAATAAAATTTACTCAATTGGTCATGTAACAAAGACAACTATGCAAAAACATTTTTTTTTGAAATATGTGATTTCAAAATTATACACCATTTGACCATGATTTGTTTTTTAAACCAAAAGAAATTTTTAAATTGTTTCAAAATCCTCATAATTTAACAAAACAATAATAGTAAGACAACCATGAACTAAAACGCACTTTTTCACGGTGAAAATGGCAAATTACTTAATTACTTATTGTCTCCGCCATTTTTATACTCGTATAGAGCGATTTTAGCGCTCCAAAGGAATGGTGAACTTTGACGGTCATTTCTGACTTTTAGAGCAGGCTAAGTGTATTAAATCCCATATAGACATTTCGTCCCAATAAAAAATAGAATCGATTAACGACCTCGAAAAAAATTTCGTCCTTATTCCAATGTGTGGTTGTCACTCAAGAACTTATCAGTGCCACATCGTGACCGAACGCACACTGCTTAAAGAGTTTCATCTCGAGACATTAAAGTAGGTATAACCACGTATAACTAATATTTTATTTTTCTTTTTCACGCTTTATAGCATTCAATCGGCAACCCACATTTCGCCATCTCGAGGTAATACGACATCTTGAGAGGCTTTCCTTGCACTTTTCCTCTTTTAACATTACATACCCTCCTACTTTTAAAAGGGTGTATGTGAATAGAAAACTCTTACCAGTTGATACCATTTGACCCTGCATTTTGAGCAAAAGCGTAATAGGTGTCACGACTCTAGGCCGCCGCTTACAGACACGAATTGTGCATTATGGCGTCTTTCATTTTAAAATGTGAAAGTAATTTTATACGAGACTTTAATAAAAGCGGATTCAATCTTAACTGTACGAAATGAGTAGTGCAGTTTCCTATATTAAGACCTATATTAAGTCTCTAGTGTATATTTTCAGGTAAGTGCAAATAAAGTCCAACAAAATAAATCCCAATTTGTTTGATGAAAGAACGTTCTCGAACATTTCCCATACATATCGGGAAACGTTCTCGAGAACGGCACCACTATATATAAGTACAAATATTTGCCCTTGCCGGTAAATATTTTGTGATATAATGTTTTTCTTTTTCAGAAAAAAAGATTGAGATGAAAATTAATGAGTTTAATCAAACATTTTGGGATTCTTATTTATTACAATAAACTTTGCTGTGTTTTATAAAAGTCAAACATGCCATTAAAAAATAGTTTAAAATCTCACATAAGTACATATAAAATAAATTGGCATTACATGTTTCATAAATTTATAGTAAATTTAAAACGTTAAGAAGTTAATTTCCGAGTTTGAAAGGGTTCAAGCGACGCAAAACAATATATTTCTTGTCACTGAAACTTCCAAGAACACAAATACCTACCTATAGAAAAAAACCAACTTGTTTTGATGTTGGTGTATCAAGATTGATTGTAGTAATAAATTGAAGTTGGTATGTACCTATGCCTGGGGCTACAGTATGACTTTTATAAGCAGAAGCCCGTGCCAAATTACTCGTTTGCCTTAAGCCTGCCCGAAATTGCTCCTGTGACAAGAAATTAGAAGAAAGAAGAACACTAGCGCGTGTCTTGTTTTGTCTATCTTTGGGATCGAAATATGTTTGTATAGGCATAAATTATAAGCGGATAGAGAGAACTTTGATATATTCAAACACTATTGATAATAACACAGGTGCGTAGGTTTAGTTTCGAAAAAGAGGTCACGCATCGAATCCAACTCGGATGGGCAGCGTTCGGGAAGTTGCGGAATATCTTCTCGTCCCAAATACTGCAGTGTCTTAAGACGAAAGTTTTTAACTAATTTGTAGGTTGCGTCGGTAAATTTTTTCACAAGGTGACGTCGTTTGAGTGTTGAACTTACACGACGCTGCTTTCACCTTTTTTTTTAATATATTCAAAACTAGTCCGTATAATCAAATAAAAATAATAGTTTTTGGTTTTGTGATAATAAAGTAATGAAATTAGTTTAAACTTGACACTGCTTATGTATGAAAATTTGAAATGATGGTTTTGATCCTAATTCATCTTAAAATTAAAATGTTTGAATATGATATATTTTTGCCACTACTGTAGATATATTTAAACTTTATTGCACAAAATACAAAAGTAAAAGTACAAATACGCTATAAGGCATTCTCTACCAGTCAACCATAGGGCCAAACAGAAACTAGCAATTGGTGCAGGATCATATAAAGGCGTGACTAAAAACATAAAACATAATACTCGAAGGTGCCCGCAACTTCATACGCGTAATTTTTTAAACCGTAGTTGGGTAAAAGTATCCTATAACCATTTTTGGATGTCCAGCTATCCCTGTACCAAAATTGGTTCAAATTTGTCCAGCCGTTTCGGCGTGATGCGAGGACAAAGGAAATTGTGAAAACAGATGGCCCCAGGTTGGCACGGCGCCGCGCGCCCGTACAAAACAAATGACGACCCTGCATCACGCTATTAAGATTTTTCCTGAAATCATGACCCTTCTCGATAGAAAACTGATTTTCAATACAATTCTAGAATTTTATAATAGTATAAGTAGATGTACTGGGAATATGTTAAGTATGCAATTACCAGATTCCTGTCCGAACAGTTAACCCGGACCGGGATCAAACGTCGCCTCTTCCCTCGCGTTATCTCGCCATTATTATAACGAACGTCTGATTGAGGAAGGTAAGGGCCTTAGATAAATAATATAAAAGATCCCATTTGACTGACTTGACTGGGTGATCCATCAACGCCTAACCAACGCTCATACATCTTGGAAGCAGGAATTTTGCGTGGATGTTACGTTATGTTGCGACTAGCTGCGCCGTGCGATGTTACCTGCACATTCCACGGAAACAGGTTTAACGGGATAAAAGTAGCATATGTGTTAATACAGGGTGTCAGCTACCTTCATACCAAAAATTATCAAAAATTGGTCCAGCCGTTGGAGCGTGAAGAAGTAACAAACATACACATAAACACAGTCACAAACTTTCGCCTTTTATTCTGCCGTGCTAAGGTAAAAGGCGACCTTTTAGTATGCTCCATATAAATAGTTACATACATACAAACAGTAGGTAGCGTTTTAATTTTAAACATTTTAATTTCAACATTAATAGGAGATCCAAAGATAAGATCCAAACGAAAATTGGTAAAAGAGTAACAGATAACGAATATGTATTTCTTTAGTGCAATTCCAATTATTAGGTACTATACAGGGTTAACCGACAGCGTACCGAAAACGAAAACTGTAGTTTTAGACCATAATCACAAACTGAAAACGAGTGTTCATTTTCTCGGAAAACTCAAAGGATAAGATTTTTTAAAATAAATTATAAAACTCGACGCGCAATGTATTGCGTCCAATTCTCTCGGGTGCAGACGCGCGGGGAGGGGAGCACGCGGCAAGCATCGACCGTTCCAGGCGCTCCCCACTCCACTCACGCGTCAGCGCAAAACATACCGTTACGCCAATGCGCATCGAATGACATGAATGAATGCAACCACAAAAACAACGCAACCTAACCTAACCTAACACCAATAACAACTGACCGATAAATTAAAACAGTCTAACAAGATTATTTTCATTCAAGCAAGTAAAGCAAATAAAATGTGCGGGTAGGTAAACATTAAACATACGTCCGACGGGCGCGCACTGGCCTGGCGGATCAATGACCGGCCAGTACCGTTATCTGTCCCACTCCACGCGCTTACATAATACTGTTTGTGATACGTTGCGTGTTTTGCGGAAAATGCTATTTTCATGCGATTTTTCATGAAAATTTGTTACCGGTAGAGTTTGATTAACGGAAAAATAAAGAAAAAATGAAAACTCGCGAGGAAAATTTGTGAATTTTTCAAAGAAATTTCCACGATTTTCCAGCCCAGAATAATGGTCTGAAGCCATGGTTTCAGTTTTCGGTACACCGTCGGTTACACCCTGTATTTGAAACTTTCATTATTTGGAATGTAAAATGGTAAAACAAAATGTTTTTACAAGACGCACAATGTCGACCAATGTTTCAAATTAATATTTGGATAGCAAAATAGACGTTTTATTTGCTAAAGTAAAATGACAGGTTAGTATTTTAAATGTTAACAATGAAGCGAAAAATTTAAAAAAATGTTGTTCAGGCACAGAATAAAGACACTACAGAAGCCGCACTCTTTTGTTATGTGCCGCTTTTGCAAAAGCATTAGCCTACTCGTATCTGATTGGCCATTTTTAATGACGTATGACGCTGTTGGTTCTAGCTTCTTTGGGGCGTGTCATACTCCTAGGGTTGCCTACATTAGCAAAAGGGGAACTACTTCCTGCGTTTGTAATTATTTTAAAAGCTACTTTTAACAAAATCCGTTCAAAATAAGAGGGACCTAGCGCGATCTTTATAATGATGGGCTCTAAGAGTGCCTACTGGATCTTTGGATTGGTTTAACGTAAACATGTGCGGTTTTTTGCTTTTCGAACCATTTTGATTAGCATTAAGATCCAGTATTGTAAAATTGACCGGATTTGGTATCCTGGAAGTGCTTACTAGATCTCAGGACTGGTTCAACGCAGTCACGTGCAGTTTTCGTATTCTGATTCACTTTGATGAGCAAGTACAGAATGTGTTTATATTATGTAAATGCATTTTTTTTATTTTTATTTTAGCCTTTGGAAATTTGTAGAATGAAACATTTTTACTTATTTTATTATTGGTTTTACACCCGTTTACATAACATTTATTTTTATGCACATTTGACATCAATGATTGATTCAATCGACGACGACAACGACGGTCAATGACAATGGTTTATATTTGTATACATAGAAATAAGCCCGTTTCTAGCGGCCCTTTATGTTCTGGGATTAATAAATTTTGTTTGTTCGATATTTTCCGAAGTCGAACCCCCTAGGACTAATTTGAAATTAGAAAAAAAAAGTCACCATTTTGATTTTTTTTTCCACGACTGTACTCGGGTTGGGGTCCCCTATGACATTCGTTCGAGCACCCCTACCCATTTCCAGCCGTTTACGAGATACGGGACCCAAAAAAAAATCTCCATACAAATCTTGTTGTTTCGATATTTTCCGACTTTGACTGAATTTTTGGACACCGATTTCAGATTCATGTTTGTGAGCCCCAAATGCCCCCCCGATACCGAGTTTCAGCCCCCTAGCACCAATTTGAAATTTTGAAAAAATAAAAAGCCATTCGCCATTTTGCATTTAATTTGGTTCGCTAATTTTCACATTCATAAGCAAAGTCGAACAAAACACGGCGCGCACCCTGTGCGCTAAACGCAGCAATGCGGTCTAAATCTGTTTGTCCGTGTAAGTGATGTGGAGTTTGTGGACACGTCCATACGCGCATTGCGTTTGTAGTAGTGTACCTATCGCAACGCGGTTGTATGAAGCTTAGTCTCTGTTCCGTTTTTTTACTCATGTGGAACCAGTCCTGAGATCTAGTAGGCACTTCCATGATCCATCATCGTCAATTTTATTATACTGAGTCTAAATGTTCATTGTAGTGCCGCACATGTCTGTGTTTAACCAATCTTTAGATCCAGTCCATATTTTCAGGGCCCATCATGAGGTCAATTTTAGGATACTGGATGTAAATGTTCATTAAAGTGAGTACAAAAACGAAAATCACACTAGTCTACGTTGAACCAGTCCTGAGATCCAGTAGGTACTTCCATGATCCATCATCAGGTCAATTTTATGATACTGAGTCCAAATGTTCATTGTGGTGAATCGAAATTTAAAAACCGCACATGTCTGCGTTGAACCAATCTTGAGATCCAGTACCTATTTCCAGGGTCCATCATCAGGTCAATTTTATGATACTGTCACATACTGGCTGCAAATGTTCAGTAAAGTGAGCAGAAAAACCACACTTGTCTACGTTGAACTAGTCCCGAGATCTAGTAGGTAAATGTTCCATCATCAGATCATGATAGCAGTAGGCCACCAGTAGCTAACCTAACCGTATTCTCTTACTAATAAAAAATATATATATTTACACTTTACGAAGATAATCGGTGAACTTACGTTCAAAACGATTCAATTTATAGCGAACACTGAATCTCATCCTTTTTAAAATCGGTTAAAAATAATAAAAAATCACAAAAATATGTAAATAATAAAAATGTAATTGATGCGTTGTCTTCGCTTCGAACGTGCCGACCCTAGCCGAATAAAGGCGGGACGAAGGGCGGGCCGGGTCACAATTGTGACCCGAAATTAGTAGGTATAATTTTTGATACTTCAGCGGAGTGAAACCCCCTTGGTTCAGGCAGGATTTGAACCTACATTTTCGACGACTTTCAGTTACTACTTTGATAAAAATAATTAGGTTAGTATTTTGTTTGAAAATCTTTGGCGGTTGTGTAAATGTGACATCTTTCATACATAGTATATAATAGACTTAGTTTAATCCACTTCGTAATCACTTTGAAACAGAGACTTGACATCGGTTTTATAATACCAAAGTCAGTAAGTATACCAACTACTCAGCACAACATGACGTCACCGGCACGCGATAGTGTCAAGTTACATTAAATTATCCGACACTCGACAGTTCCATAGGAATATCAGTTTTCATACTAGTGTTATACAAGCGTATTATATGGAAGTCAAGTGTTTAATTAATTCCCGCCCGTATGAAGAGTAATTTGGATACAGACAGTTCAATATACATGTGGGACTGGGACTGATGGCTGGCCGGTGATGAATGAGGTTTGTATTTGAATGAGAATAGTAAGAATGAAGGTGTCAGAGCGAGACGTATGTCAGTTTATACTCATTGCCGGAAGACGACTGTTGTTTTATGTGTTTTTCTGTTATTTTGTAATACTTTTATTCATTCTATCCCTATAATACTATTTTCACATATAGCCGGTGTTTACTTAAGCCTCCCAGCTATATACAATATACATACATACAATACCGAGTTTAAGAGTTTGTCAAGCAAACGTCTGTACCCTTACCATGAGTTTACAGTGACAGTACTCGCTAGCGACTGCGTAGGGATTTGTATAGAGAATTGTAGTTCTACAAAGTAACCGCTAGGAGCGATGTACTATTCTCCATAGAAATTATTTACGCTGTTGCTACGGTACGGTCACGGAATAAGGGTACTGGTACTATTGCAAAAATTGTATTGAATAACAATTTTATGGCGATTGCGGGGAAAATATTGACAAAGTGATATTTTTTTGTTTTGTATGAGCATTGATTACAACTATTTTGACGAATTTTTTGATTTTTACAAAGATAACGTTATTATTACTTACTGATATGATACGATACGATGCAATACGCCAGGACTCGACACCACACGACACGACGCGACGCGATACGACACGACACGACAGGATGCGATACGATACGATATGATATGATAAGGCGACAAATGAAGTCTGACTACGTCGCATTAGCTTGCTCTACGCCGCTGGCGTATCTTTATGCTTTAGCACCTGTCTTTGAAGTGAACGGTCTGGAAATTTAATCTGTGACGTATGCGTGTGCCGCCCTAAAATAATATTCACTTAATAGCTCGCTAACCTGTTTCTGGGCGCGTACTAAATGGAGTAATTACTTGTGTACTTACAAAATACTCCAACAGGAGATTATGGTGGCTCAAAGGCGCTTTAACGAACCTGCTTTTGCCGATATATAAAAAATATAATAGCGTGATGCAGCAGTTTGGCGCCAGCCTTAAAGCGCCAGCTATAGGTAAAAATGATTTCTCATTACCTACGCCGAAACAGCTCGACGAATTTTAATTTTGGTAGGGGGATAACTTTTTTACCCGGGTAAGGTTAATAAATAATTTATAAATATAAAATGAACATTAACAATACAGAGGATATATGGCGAAATTATAAAGATCCCAGTTTGACTACCCACTAGATTGCTTTTGGTAACTACGGCTACCTGTCACCGCTCTTATTTTATTATATTAATAGAGTCCAACTCAAAATTCGAAGCGATTGAGTGGCTACGGAACCCTAAAACATAATGAGACACGTAGGAAATAAAATAATCAGTATATTATCTGGTTCTATACTTAAATTATCATCCGGTACGCTTTTCTGGACTGTTGTGGAAAGCTTACGGAGAGTTGGAGAGTTGTGGCACTTTGCGAGAGAGCGGCAGAGGTGCGCGGTACGAGTATCTCGCTCACTCGTATGGCCGCTGCGCTCGGATCTCTCGCTCATCCCCTCGCCGCGCCGCTAGTCGCGCAAAGTTGTGGCATCTCCGTTAGGTCAGGGTAACGCTGCTTACCTCACAAGAATCACATGAATCGTATAGTTAAAGAAAATTAGATTCAAATGTGTGGAAAATTTGGCCAATTTAATGGACAACTTTTATCTATCAGGATATGTACATTATAGAGCAAAGTTACATTTTATCTACTCTCCCCCCTTTCCGAGGCAAGCGTCACCCCCCGCGCCCTCGAATGTTTCCCGCAGCGCGGTATTTTCCATTTTAAAAGCAAATCGTGAACGATACATATTACATACAAAGTGTGTATAAATAATCCTTGGTAAATTTACTATAAACATTTTGTAAAGCCTGACCAGAAATATATGAGGATTGTCAAGAGGGCGCTATTTATAAGATTTATATGGCAACAATTTTGCTACCAATCGCAACTTACTATAATGACATTAGTTTTAAAAAGCTGTCAGTTCCACTATGTTAACCTCGTAATATCATTTAATGGAATGCACCCTTTTCCTGACTGTTTTTCGTGTAGTAAACACATGTACACTTTATTTATAATCTTACGTTCACGACTGTGAATGGTTTTCGGCATTTTCTTTGGATAATTTTAAATATTTCTATTCTATTCTATTTTTTTTTAAATGGCAACCGGTCACAGTTAAGCGACCATTACTGCCAATGTCTCGTTGCCAATCGCACTCGGCGACTAGATAGAGGATTGATACCACGTTGTACGGTGAGTTGATAAAATCGTGCTTTTTGTAAAGTGATAGCGATTTACAAAAAACCACGCGGACTATCGGGCCTTGACCCAGGAAGGGCTATGTACGCTTCAAGTTGAATTCTTCATTAGCTATTCACACATTCGTTTGATCACTGCACAATACGCTATCAATACTACACATTGAACGACAAAAATGAATAAATAACGAACAACAAAACCTAAACGCATGCGGCCATCTTAAGTCACGGACCGGAAGTCATTTTAAATATTTGTCTTTTAAAGAAATCACGACGAATGACATTGACATTGTTGACAAACCATCATAAAATCATTGCCAGTGTAAGAAATTAGTTCCAGTGAAATTCCGTAATATGGTGCATCCTCATATATTTCTGGTCAGGCTTTACATACAAAAGCGATATCACTTGTAAATTCAGCGCAATCTATTACGAAATATTAACGGTTTTAATAATTAATCTAACCTACGAGTAGGTACTACTTATCGATATAATAATGTCATGATTAGGTATACAGCCTCAAAGTTTACATTCATTGCTTTCTAATATTTTCTCCCAATTAAAACAATTTCGATTAAATAGTTGGCAACATGGTAAGTCCGAATAATGAAGACCTACTTCATTTTAGAAAAATAACAAGTCCGGTAAGAAAAGTCATACTTTAAAATTAAAATGATGTTTATATTAAATTGGTATGTAATGACGAATAGACTGTAAGCTGAGATATTGCTAAATTCCAAATATCGCAGCTTCGGTCCAACTCATAGGTTACAAAATGGCAACTACGTACAGACTATTGTCATGAAGTGCTTATTGTCACTATTATGCTAGTCCCAATTATTTATCTTTCTTTTCTAATCATGTACACTAACCCGGACATTTGGCGTAAATCGTATTTTTTCCCCGGACGTGTCCGAAAAAACAATCGCTTTGCGCTGTTAACGTGTTACTCCGAATGAAGCTAGTACCTTGATTGCGCTTTATATTATTTATACGGTTTTTACCTTCTTTGTACACAATAATGCCGGTAAATAATTAATTCAATAAGGTATCGCCTCTCATAAAAAGTGTCCGGGTCCGAGACACTATTTGAAAACCTTCCCGGACGGCCTCTAAACTAGGACAAATCCGGGAAAATCCGGACGAATGGCAGCCCTAACTATAATCGTGATCCTGTGCAGTTAACTTGCTTCGTGGACCCAACAGATCGGAAGCAGACAATGGGGCGATCAAGGATATTACTATGTCGCGACGTCATATTTTACATAAATTAGTTTGTTTTTAAGCTTCAGCGTAAAAACAAGGGTATTTTGATATAGTCACAATAAGTTAGGTATCACATTGTAGGGAAAATTTTAAAATGAGTTTATTGGAACGTGTAAATGTTTCATTATTTTTTAATGTGGAAACACCACATTTTTTTTAATAAAATCATTGATACTGAGATCAAAGGACAAAGAAAAATTTAAATGCATATCCTGGCGGAAGAAATCACGAATGGAACCGGTACCAACATTATTTTTTTTGTATTATTGTTGTGGGTAAATTAACAACACAATTACCGTTGTCAAAAGTTGAGTCAACGTTTGAGAGTGGTAACTGTAAATTTTATTTTATTTTATTCACATGAGTGATAATCGTGAAAACTGAAGAGAATATTTTCATTAACTTTTCTATAGGTACATTAAATAAAAAGGCACTAAGCATACTAAAGTTAGATCTCTGTTAAAATTGTCTGTTATCTAAGAATTTCTAGCAATGCAAGACGTTATTTATAGCTAAGAACCAAAAGAACTACCGAAATACAAAAGGTCACATGTCCCTAACGAAACCCTGTCACATAAATCCTTCCAGTAAACGGAACGTAGTTGTCAGGCCCTTAACGGGGCTTGAAGAAAACGACCCCCAATTAGACCCTGTCGTAGACATAAGACTGTAGTTTTACGATGTACCCTCGAATCTTGACACTTGAGTTCATGCCCTCAAGCTTCTTAGGGAAAACATGTGCAATAATAGTACATTACTGCAGACGCCGGGAAAGGAGGGCTTGCCGGGTGAGTAGGTATAAACGACCGTAGCGAGGCTCGATAGTGATACTAGGCTGGCAAGCCCTTTTCACGTCTAAAGCATGCTTTAGCCTGTTCATGAACACAGACGCCAAGTTTAAAAAAAATACTTCCCGGCCTTCTTCTAGGCCTTTGATTTTGTATGAAATTCCTTTATGGTTCTCTTGAGTTGTTCCGCCCGTGATACTTCAAAGCCTGTTATAATATAACGTAAGTTATGACGACTTTTCGTTGCATGTTTGAGAAAAGATAATTTCCTGAAATGTGATTCTTAGTGTAAGGTAAAACTACCCAGAAACATGATTTGCTATAGGCATTAGACACAGAGAAACTGCCTAAGCACCAGTGGCGAGGCCTCAAAGAATAACTTAGGCAAGACGAAGTAGATTTCGCACGCTTTATTTTTTCTTCAGTAGCAATAGATAATGGTCCTGATGTGAACACTTCGGTGGGAATCAGACTGGTAACTTGTGAGCAAATATTTTAACTGCCTTCCTAACCTAAAACTCTAAACACACCTTTGTGCCAACTTTGGCAGTGAGCACAGGCAGCAATAAGGGAGGCGAAAGTTTTTCTAAAAATCTGAAAAAAGAAGATGATAAAAGAAAGTATCCCAATGCTCCTTCTCTAAACTACGTTACTCCGAATGCCTTTTATTTACCCAATAGCGTCCTTTCGCAAGTCGCGCATGATAATATTTTAGATTAAAACACTTGTCTAAAATAAAAAATAAATAAAAGAAAAACAAAAAATATATATTATTACTATGATAAATTGGTGAAGTCATAAATTATTTGTACAGGTATTTACAGTATAAAGTTGAAAAATCTTAACTATAATCTATTTGATTTATATAAAAGACACAATTATTTAAACATTCGGTCGTTCAAAACAGTATTTTGTAATAAAAACTTCTTCGGGTATTTTTTTTTTGGTACAACGCGTCGATCGGAACGTATTCTTATTCGAAGTCGGATTCGAAAATCGAATTTCGAATCGATATTTCTTTATCACTCTCTTTTTCATTTAGATATGAAAGAGACAGAGTGCATCAAAATTTTAATAATTCAAATTTTATAATTAACCAGTGGCTGAGAAATGACCATTCGTAGTAAAAAAAAAAAAAAAATTAAAAAGCTACTTTCTAGTCACACTCGAAATAAAATCGCATTTTGTTCACTGTTATCTCGCAGCAAAGCCGCCATGTTTAAGCTGGTGAGGTGAAAAAAATTATAGTAAATCTAAATATTCATAACTGATGCCTCACTCATGAAGTAGCGATGTTGCGCACACCTCTTTCATTATTTTACTATTAGCCGATTCGCTCACCCTCCAGACAAAGGACCAGTGTCTTTTGCGAATAAGTAATGGTTTTCTGGCTTTTTTATTTGCTAAAAGTCGAGTCGGGTCTTTTTAACACCGTTTAAGAAAAAAACGATTGCCGAACCTCAATTTACGATTAACACGTTTAAAGTACAAATGTACGGGTTAGTAATCCCATGTCTTAAAGTCTTCTTTGTGAATATAAAGGTTAGCTTCTCTTTGATATAGTGTAAAGTCTGGCTTCATTAATCTTAGTAATTAAGTAGTAAGATTTATTCATGTGCGTGGTCAGCCAACACTGTTTAGCCCAGCTTAAAAGCCTTATATACAATTGATCATTTACATCTCTGTGAATCGTCGGTCGATACCCCTATACCTACCGAGGTATAGGTAGTTGCCGACCGACGATTCAAGGTCACCCTTGGTTACTTCACTGGGTAATCATTAGGTGCTCAACTTCAAATCGATTTATTTTAGAAATTCCACCAAAGATGCGTGAGGAAGCTTAGAGAGGCGAAGAAGTGAACTTGTACGAGTAAAATTTGTATCATCTTAGCGATGTGCGTTTCGAATCGTATATATGTATTATACTTATCATCATCTAGTGTCATAGCAACATAGCCTAATTTATTATAATGTCCCTTAATCGCGCATCTCTGATAAATGCCATCATTATGAACAAATCAGACTACAGTTAACCTTCTTTCCAGCCGTTCCAGTCATTCATCCTACCATGGTGGCGTCAGGTGATGTGGATCGTGATGTTCGCCGGCATGGTGATCGTGGCCACCGTCGGGAACCTGGTGGTCATCTGGATCGTGCTGGCCAACAAGCGGATGAGGAGCGTCACACATTACTTCTTAGGTCAGTTACCATCATCATGACAGACGAATGACATCCACCGCTGAACAAAGAGCTCTTATAAGATTCCAAGTTAAATGGTCCTGCCTCCAACAGCTTCCTGCGGTCTTCTAAAGACCGTAAGTCTAACTTTTATAGGACATTCCCTCGTTAAGCTTTACAGTACGTGATCACCACACAGGAACCAGCATCAGTAGCCGTCGGTGCTACGAGCAATGCCCCGCCCATCGCCGCTTTACTTTGACGTTACTTTAGTTGTGGATTGTATAATTTTTGCTCTTTGGGAGACCTCCGGCCCTCTTATAAGGCCCATAGGGGCTGGCTCGTAAGGTCAGTTACTCAATACTCGAATAACCACTGGGCTATGGACTTCCTGCGATCTTCATAAGACCGTCAGTCTACCTTTAATAGAGAATTCCCACGTTAAGTCTTTCAGTAGTAGACGCCACTCAGGAACCTATCTGCGCCAGCAGCCATTCACAAAGCCTCATTGAATGTAATCCGGATACAACCTGCCATTTCACTTGTATGTGTGTTTGTATATATGAATAGGTCCATTAACCAGCCTTCCGTCCATTAAAGACTCCCACATCGGTCACCGGGGACCAGTAAGGTTTACCTTACTCGAGTCCCCTCCAAATTTGCATTCGCATTTACTTAATACCGTTTGTCTTTCCATTTCTTTATAGACCATGGGATGGGATACAACGCTTTTCGTAGAAATTTTACTTTAATACTTACTCTCCATTTGTCACGCATCCTTAATACATACGACATGTCTTATAACTACATCTAACTCACTAAAAATCAAGAAATGTTAGTTTCCACCGCTAACTAGGCTTTTGATTGAAGCATGCGCACCAAATAGCAATTTTGCAGCCTTGCATAGCAAATAGGGATTCTTTTCTGTACTAAACGTTATACAGGGTGTTTGGAATAACGTCAATATACTGAGCAATTTTTTTTTTACAATCTGAGAAAGTTAATTTGGTAGAAATCACTCATGGTTCACTCAAACGTTTTATAAAAATGTATTTGAGTATGGGAAGGTTAACTTTTTTTGTTATTTAATAAATTAATGGCGATGCTAATCAGAATAGTTTGGTTTCAATTTTACTTTTTATGTAATTTTTTGGTACGAATTGAAAAACTTAGAGACACGCAATTAAAAAAAAAACTACCACGGATTGGACTAACGCATATAGGGTTCAAACTCTTCCAAAAAACCCCCATATCACCTCCAAAAGTTTCTACATCGTTATACCAAACACCCTGTATATTCACTCAAACAACTGCCGTCGTGTGACGGTCACTTATAAATTTTATCCAGAACACGTTACCTAACTCAAGTGATACAAAGTTTGCTGGAAGCCTGCCAAACTGGCATTGGCACCATGCGAGACGGTTTTAATTAGATTCACTTATTTAAGCCTACTAGTACGACCCTATAAATAAAGAAAGTGATTTATTAAGCAAATGCACTCGTATATCATTGAATAAACAAATCTTTAAATACTTTTATATAAACTAATACTCATAAACACTTTTTTAACGTGATTGAGTCCCGCTTTGTTATAATAATCAAAATACTTTACCTAAATAGGTCTCAAAGGCTGAAGCATACAGGAACAATGGATACTGTTTTAACACACACAATTATATCATTACATTTGAAGACCTCGATTCTAGCTCTAGTTCTACTCTACTCGCGAAGTTGGCCGAAGTCTGGGTTTCTGCAGCGAAGTGCCCCTCCACGCTATCATATTCGCCCAACCTTGGCCAACTTCGCGATTAGTATGGAGCTAGGGTAAGAAATATATGTATCATGTACCTTTCTGTCCATACATTGTACGGTAAAGAAACTTGAAAGCGCGCCGTTTTAATTTCTTTGATACTTGCTCTTTCTCGTATACCAAAAACTTTAAGAACAAATTATGTCACACATTACACGAGAACTTCACTGTTACAATAAAAAAAAATGTAATTTCATCTGTAACTCTTGACATAAATTGATTATAAAAGTCTCAAATAAACGTCGAAAATGAAGATTCAATTGCCAATAACTAATCACCATGGCATGGCTCATGAGTTCATGACCAGGTTTCGTAAAAGGCGAGCAAAATTCATTGAAGTGGCACTGGCTGACACGTAATTTTAGTCGATTTTTCTCGCATTATACGATCCCTGCTCATGACACAATCATTGTTCGTTATGATGCATCGCTCGATGACGAAACATGAGAAGAAGAAAATGTAGCAACACAACTAAGTTTTATTATTAGTTTTAGCATCACTGTTCAATTGAATATTCATTGTACCCTTTCTTACGCAGTGAACCTGTCGGTGGCGGACGCGATGGTATCAACGCTGAACGTGATCTTCAACTTCATCTACATGCTCAACTCCCACTGGCCCTTCGGAGAGTTTTACTGCAAGTTCTGCCAGTTCATCGCGGTCCTCAGTATATCTGCGTCAGTTTTTACACTCATGGCGATCAGTATAGACCGGTAAGTCTTCTTCATTATTACCATCATCGTTGGCATCTACATGCTGAACTCCCACTGGCCCTTTGGAGAGTTTTACTGCAAGTTCTGCCAGTTTATCGCGGCCCTCAGTATATCTGCGTCAGTTTTTACACTCATGGCGATCAGTATAGATCGGTCCATCTTCCCGACCATCTTCGCCATTATCTTCATAATTGACGTCTACATGCTGCTCATTTACCCATATGTCAATCAGTATAGACCTGTAAGACATCTTCATCACCATCATCAATAATATTACTGTCGTTGTTAAAATCATCAACCTATTTTTGCCGTTATGCTGGATATGGAAGTCTTGTTATCCATATTCCTGTACGATTGCTATCTCAGGACAACCTTAAAAATTTATACAAACTGAAGATGTCCTTCTGAGAGAATAACGGACTCATTCAGGACATAACCTGTTGAGAAAATGAAGTCTCTCGAAATTGACTCAAGACTAAGATGACCAGCCTCACCAAAATTATAGAATCACCTAAGAATGTATGCAGTGTTGTTGATTCACGCCTCCCTCAAGCTACGCCTACTCCACATATCATTGCAGATCATCAATCAAGTGTCTATATAGTCCCCGACCACTAACACTCGCGACAACGACGGTGCAAATCCAATACACCGCTAATTTATTTGTACCCGAATCCGATACCTGTTAGACGTACAAGGTACTATCTATGTAGACGACGCAGTCAGTTAGCGCAGTTTGTAGTAAATAGATAAATAACACCTGCGTATTGCACCTGCATACTGACCGGCGGTCCTGGGTTCGAATCCCGGCGAGGGCAAATATTTGTAGCTTTAACTCTAATATTTGTTCGTGGGTCATGGATGTTATCTATATATGTGTTTATATATTATATATATCGTCATCTAGTATACTCATAGTATTACTTAGTTTTGGACTAGATCGATTTGTGTAAGATTGTCCCTTAAAATCTCTTGATTTCATTTATTTAGGTGTGGGGTAGGGTGGTCCACGGTTGTATGGGAAAAAATCAAACTGTAGTTACTGGAAGCGCCACCCCTCAAATTTGTTACACATATAATGGTAAATAAATACTGAAAGTTTTGTCAATTTATCTCAACTACTAAGCAGTGCTCAAGCGTCTTAAAGATTAATTTAAAAGGTATTTTTTGTAGCCCTATAAGTAATTAGTACACGGGCTTTTATTACACATCAATCATACTTATTACAAATAATCATTATTTACTACAAATATTTATTACTATAATTTGTTTATTACTATAATTTGATCAATTTTTAAATGTTTGATCACCTTGAGCACTGTCTTGCAAGCAAGTTAGGAGTCGAGGACAAGTGATATGTTCACTTGAAAGGTTTTTTTAGGTAAAAACAAGTTATCACTAAATAATTACATATAACCGTTGATTACAAACAATAATATTTATTAAAAACAACTATATTTATTTCACAAATAAGAACAATTTTTAAAACTTTGATCACATTGAGCATTGTCTTGCAAGTATGTAAGGAATTTGTAATTTAACATAAGTAAGAGATAGGTGTAACAAATTACGGGGGAGGACGACCTGAAATTAAAAAAAAAAAATTTGGACCTCACTAGTGTGGGGTAAACCTAGTAATTACAGGATATATATTCACAGCTTTCCTGTGGACACATGGAATGTTAAGGATTTCATGGCCTTGTTCTGATTATCCTATATTTAAATTTTAAACTCCATGGACTTATATGCACATAGTACATACACTCCTTTTCCTCTTCTATAATCCCTTGTGATAAAAACATTGCTTACTTGCATAAAAGTTGACATTTGTCCACAAAAGAGACTACTTTTTGGTTTTGCACGACGCTAAATTAATATGAATACTGCAAGTTTTTATAGAAAACAATATAAATCATGGGCAAAACGGTGAGTCTCAAATCCGAGTCATCCGAGCATGTTGTAACAGTTGGAAAATGTCGTTTTAATAGGGTTTAATAGGCCCTAAATCATGGACGTTACCACACTGCTCGCCATTAATTAAAACTTTTCCAAACGGGAAGGCTGAGGAATTACTAATTATAAAAGGGTTTAAACAAGGAACAAAAACGGCATTACATCTTAGTTGCGGATCATGATTAAAGTATTTATTTATTCTTCTCCTGACAGATTCAGGATTGTGAGTGTCCTTAAAGAGTCGACTTACAGTTTTATAGTCTTCAAGTTATTTCCTCCATAAAAACGTATGGTGGAGTTACATGTGTGGCTTAACTTGCCACAACAGATCAATCAATCAAATCTCCATGTATGTTGACGGCGTAGTGATCGAGATTGGGGAATTTTCGGTCGTAGCTTCAATTCGTGGCAATTTCATGTTATAATTCCCAAATAAAATTATGGCCAAAATATTTAACAGGAAAATGTCGTCGCAAAAACTTATGGACAAATTAGTAAAGAAACGTACAATTACATATTTTCGTCATCTACAACGCCATGAGAAAATTGTATGAGTATGCTATATACTCAAACTTATAATAGAGGGGAAAATAGAAGGGATAAGAACAAATATCCGAGTTCATCAGCATCACACAAATATTTGCCCTGGCCAGGATTCGAACCTAGGACCACCGGCTAAGTGGGCAGGTGCAAACAAACGGCGTCAACCGGGTCGTCATATATATAAAAAAAAAACAAGGAATAATCTTTTTTTTTACTCTATAAAGTTTGATGTCATTGCCAATAACACTGATTCGCCTATATTTTATTCACTTCTTCATTTAACATGAGAAATGAATAATCTAATCATATCTTCCCGTCCACTGCCTCTTTCCCTTGTCACTGATTAAAATTCAGCCGAAAATCCGAACTGAAAGCGATTTTAAATTTATTATAAACAGATTAAGAAAAAAGAAAAGCAAGAAAGCCTTAGCGAAATTAATTCATAAAATTTGTTTCTCGCTTTGGATTTCAAGATGTTTGAGAACGGATACCATTGAATACTTACTAAGCTTTGATTAACGTCTTTCGAATGATTTATTAAATTAAAAATACTATTCGTACTTGATGAGTAAAATAAAAGACACACGATTGTCGATTAGTGTTTTAATACTTTACTAATTAGTACTATACAAATAAAAGTTTATTAGTACTTTGCAACTAGCGACGCACAGTCAGCCAAAAAATCGGTCTACTACTCTTCGACTCTATTTCATGAGTATTTTTCATGGTGGTGGTACACCATTTTGTTGACTGACTGTACTCTATTTGAAGTACCAGTAATGACATTTTCTGCCACATTGAAATTAATATTACTGCAAATGTGTGACAACGTTTACGATATCTATCAAAACACACAATAAGTATAAGTAGTAGAGTTGTTAGTCCGCTGTTTTCTAACATAATTGTGCACATCGGGTTACAAGCAAGAAATTTCTACCATAGATAGAGTGTTCTACGGTGATTATTTTCAGATGTAGAGGGAAGTCAGATTCGTTCCCTGTGAGGCAGGAGAGCGGAGTGAATAGGGCCAAGTATTCCTCTTTTCTTTCTTTATTGCTGGTCAGTTAAGTCTACCAGGACGTGTTTGGTATCGTTTCCGTGTAAAACGAATATCAGAAATTATTTTTTTATGTTATTTTAGTATAGTTCTATATAAAAAAATGGGTTTATGGCCGAAAAGGTAAAAATCACAACAAGTTTTTTTATTCAGTGAGGTAAATTAGTTCAATTTCATGAACATTTTCAAATTATTATTATGATTTTAAAAAGCTCATTTAATCTAGTTTCTAAAAATATATGCACGTTGGGCACTTCTCATACAAATAGTAGCTTAAAATATATCTTTACGTCGGCGTAACCAACGTAAAACTCCGAACGCATCCTATTTCGCTTCATTAAATACATTAAATAATGATTATTGACATGTTTTTACATATAATATATTTACTATATACGTCCTAGAAAAACAAATTAATGTAATTAAAACAAAACATTTTTTTGCTAATGTATCACGAGCACACGGGCTAATCTCAACATCAACAATTTATTTTAGTTACTGTTTGTATGAAGAGTGCCCAGTATGTATATATTTTTAGAAACTAGATTAAATTTGCTATTTTGCAATATTTTTGTTAGTTGTAAATATTCAGGAAATATAACTAATTTATCTCCCTGAATAAAAAAAACTTGTTGTGATTTTTACAATTTCGAAAATACCACCCTATTTTTATATCGTACTATGAATAAATAACATAAAAAAATTAATAGATGATATCTGTTTTACACGAAAACGATACCACACAAGTCCTGGTAGCGTTATCTGATCAGTAATATAAAAAGAAAAAGAGGACTCCTTTGTCCTACGGAGTCTCGTTAATGGGAATAACTATTGAGGGTTTTTGCTCTTGCGAATGATACTCATTGTAACGACGAATAGCCGCTTTGAGATCTGCCTTCGTGTTGATCGCTGATGTTGTAAAGAATAATTTAGCGCTGTCATGTAAATTTTTGATGTAATGAGTTATGAAATCCGCTTCACCCGCTTTCCCGCCTCATAGGAGCCGAATCTGACTTCCCTCCACATCTGAAAAGGATCACCGCAGAATATTCTATCTGTGGTAGAAATTTCGTGGTTGTATCCCGATGTAAACAATTTCGCGACTTAGCAAAATGTACTAGAACACGCAGGCTAAGATTAACATCAACATTTTTTTCACGGTATATTTTGTATGAGATGTGCCCAATATGTATGCATTTTTAAAAACAAGATTAAATTTGCTGTTTAGTAATATTTTTTTTATTGTAAATATTGAGGATAGGTAACTAATTTATCGTTCTGAATAAAAAAATACTTGTTGTGATTTTTACCTTTTCGGCAATAAACCCAAATTTTTATATGAAACTATTCTTAAATAACATAAAAAATAATAGCTGATATCTATTTAACACGAAAACGATGTCGCACAAGCCCTAATTGCCTTAACTGATCAGTAATAAAAGAAAGAAAAAGAGCAGTACTTGGTCCTCTTCACCCCGCTCTCCCACCACACAGGGGACGAATCTGACTTCCCTCCACATCTGAAAATAATCACCGTGGAACTTTCTATGTGTGGTAGAAATTTCATGCTTGTAACCCGATGCGCACAATTCCGCGGCTTAGCAACTCTACTAATATGTCAAAAATACACTATCATTGCAGAATATCTGTTATTTGGCAGCGTTATACTGGAGATATGGCAATGCTTCGTCGAATCTTGGTCCAGAACATATCTCATTTTCATAAGTTGACATAACCCCATAGATTACCTATCTACCCCATAGATAGGTAATCTATAGGCTTCAGTCATTATTTTTGTTATTAGGTCTTTCAAGAATTCAAATAACATTTTACCCTCTAAGCAATGTTTATCTTCCAGTCTACAAAATCCTATATTTCATCATAAAATAATAGAGAGAACAGGCTTTTTCTTTTAAGCCAACCGTAAAAAGTTATGGACACTTGAACTAGGCATTAGGACGTGTAAAACGATGTACGCCTTAGCTGGAGAGCCTAACGAGTTGTTCTGAAGTTCGTAGTTCGTATCGTGCTATTTCTATCGCTCTCGTGTTAAACTTTACTTGAATGTACGAAACGGCGCGACGCAAACTTCGAAAGTCGAACGTAAAAGAATGGTAACGTCTACGGAGTGTATCTATCTATATATCTTTTATAGGAGATTTTGAAGAAGTGTCCCTGTCCAGCGCACAATAGGTGACAATAGCGATATAGATGAAGTGTAAATGTTTTTCGTGTAGAGTTTCCTAATTTGTTCCTTTAAGTATATACATAATAAAAATAAATAATAAAATAATAAAAATATCATTTATTTTCACCTCACAAAGGACATATAAAACAGTTTGACAACTAGTTGGTAAACATGAAAGTGTTACAAAGTATCCTTTGTGAGGGACTGGAGTCTGAACTAGGTATTGAAAAACCTGTAATACAGATCACATCTAGCATAACTGTGACACGCGACTATTTGACGCGTGACAAATACTACTTACCTGTCACTTTCCTTTTCAAACCGTGTGAGCAAGACAGATGCTGAATCGCGCATAAAGCAAAATCACAGCATGATATGGTAGCTGAAAATACGGATAACGTAGGTAACTTCTGTTTAATACAGTAGATAGCGCCACCAATTTTAACGTGTTTCAACGGACGCTTTATATAAAGACTAGCTGTTGCCCGCGACTTCGTCCGCGTGGAACCTTTATCTTGAAAATTTTACATCTTTATTATTTTCAGATCTAAGTAATGTTGAAATTGCTAAACGTGCTTTTTTTTGCAATTGTTTACGAAATAGTAACGAACCCTTCGTACGCGAGTCCGACTCGCTCTTGGCCTTTTTTTCGGCTAATTTGCTCTTATTACGCGGTATCATTATAAAATCAGGTACATCTACGAACGAATAGCTTTACTAAATTCGATGAGTTTAAGAACGACGTTTATAAATTCTTTGATTCGAATAATAATGCCTTTAACACAAAGTTTCAAGTACCGCACTCAAAAAAATGTTTGATCTACATACAAATTTTCAACCCCTTTTTCACCACCTTCAGGGCTTAATTTTCAAAAATGCTGTAATGAGTTTTCTTATCTTTTAATAAAATTACCTTTTTACAAAGTTTCTAATTCCTAACTTAAAATACAATTTATACCCGATACAACCTTTCATCCTCTTTTTAACCCCCTAAGGGGTAGAATTTTCAAAAACGCTGAAATCACTTTTCTTGTATTCTAATTATATGCCTGTATACAAAGTTTAAAATCCCGCAATCAAAAAATTTTTTGATCTTCATACAAATTTTCAACCCCTTTTTCACCACCTTCGGGGCTGAATTTTCAAAAACGCTGAAATGACTTTTCTTGTATTTTAATAATATGCTTTTATATAAAGTTTCAAGTCACGCACTCAAAAAAATTTTTGATCTTCATACCAACTTTCAACCCCTTTTTAACCTCCTTAGGGGTAGAATTTTCGAAAACGCTGAAATCACTTTTCTTGTATTTTAATAAAATGCCTGTATACAAAGTTTCAAAACCCGCAATCAAAAACAATTTGATCTTCATACAAATTTTCAACCCCTTTTTCACCACCTTCGGGGCTGAATTTTCAAAAACGCTTAAATTACTTTTCATGTATTTTTATAATATGCTTTTATGTAAAGTTTCAAGTCCCGCACTCAAAAAAAATTTTGATCGTCATACATACTTTCAACCCCTTTTTAACCCTTTTAGGGCATGAATTTTCAAAAACGCTGAAATTAGTTTTCTTTTATTTTATTTTAATACCTTTTTACGTAGTTTCCAGTTCCTAGCTTAAAACTTAAATTTGAACTCCAAGACAAACTTTCATCCCCTTTTTAACCCCCTTAGAGGTTGAATTTTTAATAACGATCAATTAATGTAATTTTTTTATTCTTATATATGCCTTTATAAGAAGTTTCAAAGAATTTGTAATGGATTTAATCTTTCAACCCCTTTTTAACACTTTTAGGGGATGAATTTTTGAAAACGCTGAAATTGTTTTTCTTGTATTCTAATAGTATGCCTTTATACAAAGATTCAAGTCCCGCACTCAAAAAAATATTTGATCTCCATACAAACTTTCAACCCCTATTTTACCACCTTGGAGGATGAATTTTCAAAAACGCTGAAATTATGTTTTTTCCATTTTATTTTGATACCTTTTTACGAAGTTTCAAGTTCCTAGCTTAAAAAAAAACTTATACCCCATACAACCTTTCATCCCCTTTTTAACCCCCTTAGGGGTTGAATTTTTCAAAATCGCTTCTTATCTCTTGTACACTTTATAAATGCAACCTACTGTGCAAATTTCAACTCTCTAGCATTTGTAGTTTCGGCTCTGCGTTGATGAGTCAGTCAGTCAGTCAGTCAGTCAGGACACTTGCATTTATATATATAGATAGATAGTGCTCCGCCTTTCCTACAATCCATAGGTGAAATTTCATAATCGTATATCATTGCAAAATTGTCCCTAGAAGTTTTAATCTGCCTTCATTTTAATATTATGTTATGTTATTACGTTTGAATATAAGTGTCGCTGTAAAGAGTTTTCGGAACGCTGCATTTTGATCGTAAATCTTTCAAAATTTACGAGAATGTGGAAAGATTTTTGTATAAAAAAAGCTAACGAAATCCCTATCGGATTAGGATGGTTGCTTTCAGATTTATTTGGACTATTTTATGTTGCCCGATCCGCATAAAAGGTATTAAATTATATAAGTATTTGCTTCGAAACCGTACTCGTTAAGCAATTAAATTTCTTACTTGGTTTACGTTTTTACATGAACATATTAAATCCTCTGTATAAATAGCTTACTTTAAACAGCGCGTTCAAGCCAATGGGCAGATGTCGATGATAATATTAAGAATAATTTATTTTCTACTGCCGTAGCTTTTCGTGAGAAATTCTTGATGTATTTTCCAGACGGTACGGACGGTTCTCTTTTTTATCTTCAATAGCCGACCGATAGCTGTATTTTATTGGTTAATGACAGTTCAAAGGCGATATCACTGTTATCTAATAGAGTTTTGACGTTTTGCGATCTCTCAAACGGCATTCTCGAATTAGGTCCCTGTGTTTAGGATGTCATGTGCTTGTAGCCTAGTTCGTAGTGTGTAATGAGCCCGTGGTTTGTACCGATATACTGTTTTTCCTGTAGGTATGTGGCCATCATCAGTCCGCTCCGACCGCGGCTGGGCAAGCGGGCCACGCTGGGCATAGCTGCGGCCATCTGGGCCGGCAGCTCTCTCATCAGCAGCCCCAACCTGGTCTACTTCACCACTGATACCGCGAATCTACCTGATGGCAGCCAACGGTAAATATACTCGTACAATGTTCAGTACTAGGAATAGTACCTAATAGGAGGAAGAAAACATGCTGCGCCGACCCCAAATAAATGGGATAAGGGCAAGGGAATGATGATGAATGGAAGGAATGAAACATTTTCATTTTCATTTCATTCATAACTTCAGTGGCTCGGTATATACACATATACTGCCGTTTTTCACCATTCACGACACTTATTTAATGTACAATGAGCTACATAATTTCATGGACTATTTATGAACGAATTCATTCATAAATGGGCTATGTAATTGTGCAGCCTATAGTAGGTACATTGAAACTGACCAGCTATTAATAAATAAATATCGGACAACCTCACACAAATCAATCTAGTCCCACAGTAAGCTCGAGTAGTAGGCTTATGTTATGGACACTAGACGATGATAAACATACTTATATAGATAAATACATACTTAACTAAACCCTACTATTGTAACTGTTTGTGCCCTTCTAGTGAATAAACTAGGTATTTAAAACTGGTAAGTTTTTGTGGCACATGAGAACCCTTACCGTGAGCTTACAGTGACCCTACTCGCTAGCGGCGGCGTAAAGGATTTGTATATAGAGAATTGTAGTTCTACAAAGTAGTAGAAGTAGTAGAAGTAAGTAACTAGCGGTTGCTAGGTGCGCTGTACTATTTTCCATACAAATCGCTAACGCTGTCGCTAGCGAGTGCGGTCACGTAGGTATTGTATTATTTTATTAATGTTCACTTGTTTTTTACAGAATCGTGTGTTTCGCGAAGTGGCCAGACTACGGAATAGCAGAAGTTTCACTTTACGACTATTAGTAAGTTGTTTTGGGCATGATTAAAATAGTCTGTACGATTTCCTTTGAAACAAAGAAATCTCATGTATTTTATCAATGTTATGTCAAAAACCTAATGTAATCGCCAATGAACAAAAGTGCTCAATAATATAATCTACTACATGTCTCGTAACAGCTTTATCCTGGACTATGATATTGTGAGCCATATTAGATAGGTATTAAGTTAAGAGGTTATTTTCTCGGTAACTAAACGCGGCTTGTAAAAAAATACTAGAAATTATGATGTCACAGACATACAGCTTCTTTTTCGTCGTGGTTGGAAACTAACTTTTTAACAACCCATCCATTAAAAAAATATCTTATCACTAAGGTTTTAACATTACTTAAAGGCATGTATTTAAATCGATATCTGTATGTTCCCTTTTTTCGATCAAAATATTTGAAAGTTTCACCAAAAATACTGACTTGCACACTAATTATGCACACTAAATAATGGGAATTAAATATACTATTTAAAGGTATTTGCAAAACTGTTTTACTGGATATAAAAAAAAAACTAACCTAACCTAACCCTGCCGTGTCGGATCTTAGTGTGCAGTGCGAGGATAATTAGTGTGCAAGTCAGTATTTTTGGTGAAACTTTCAAATATATCCCATGTACGAACCATATTTTTGGTGTGAATTCGGTTAAAAAGGTCATCTCGTTTTGTATGATGTTTAAGTTTTTTTTGTAGGACATGTTCAGTTAATCAATTGTTTATTTTGCACAGCATTCGTTTTTCTGGTATGCATTCAGTTAATTAGTGGAGTTACCTAGTGTGCTGAAAAATTGTACAGATGTGCATTTAATAATATCCCTTACTTAAATACGAAGAAATAACCCTGATAGCGATGTTAAAATAGTACCTACATTACATACCTAGTGCGGTGAATTCATGAATGTCCCAGATCGCAGGTATTTGTAAAAATATGTGATCTGGGGCTTTTTGAATTTCCGCCCGTTGTTTGTCAAAAGTTTTACGTCACGCCTACGAGCTAGGGTGACGTAAAGTAATAAACTCACACATAAATAACCCTCCTAGCGACAAAGACATATTAGTTTGAACTCTTCCACGTATAATAGACCATAGTTTATACCTTTATGTCACCATAGTATTCCCTTTCCCATTCAGAAACGAATACGAGCAACGAATGTAGTTACCCTAACCTTATTTATGTGTCTATTGTGAATTTCTGTGGAAACGATAATCTCTTCAGGGTTCGATTGTACTGTAAAGCTACTCTCAAGTTTTAAATTGGAAGTTCGTACTGTGCCATCCCTCTCATTCTCGTGTCAAGCAATATTTCAATGAGCGGGACAGCACGGTACGAGGATCAAATTTCGAACATTGGAGTAATGTAGTGAAGTTAGGCTTAAGACGATTAAACCAAATAAATTCGCAGAATACAGGCAGATACAGATACAGCATATGATATTTTAATGGGAAAGGCTGCCATATTATTAAATATAAATTAAGAATATGTTATTACATTACTTATCTACATAGTCTACGTTGAAATTCTAATTTTGAGATTGTTTACGTCCTTGTCTCGTTAAATTGCTGTACACTCTACAGGTTATCACTTATCACAGGAAAAGTTACTCAACGTTTCGTGATATTCAGATATATTTTTTTTACTATATGTGCAATAAATATAATTAAATTATATATTCGTCTGCTTCACAGTTACAACGTAGCGTACATGGCCCTGACGTATTTCGTACCAATCATCTCCATGATGTACACCTACGCACGCGTAGGCATCGAACTGTGGGGCTCCAAGTCCATCGGTGAATGTACGCAGGCGCAACTCGAGAGTGTCAAGAGTAAACGACGGGTGAGTCCATCCTATAACGTACATCGTACTAAATATATCAATGATGTACACGGACGCGCGCGTTGGCGTTGAGCTGTGGGGCTCCAAGTCCATTGGTAAATGTACGCAGGCGCAACTCGAGAGGAAACGACGGGTGAGTCCATCATATAACGTACATCGTACCAATTATATATCCATGATGTAAACGTACACGTACGTCAGAATTGAGCTGTGTGCTTTCAAGTTCATTGAAGAATGCACACTGGTGCCTAGAGTAAACGACGGGTGAGTCCACCATATAGCGTACATCATGCCAATCATATGTGTGGACTAAACGTACGCGCGCGTTGTCATTGAGCTGTGTGCTTTAAGTCCATTGGAGAATGGACACTGATGCAGCTCGAGAGCTTCAAGAGTAACAACGTGTGAGTCCATCATATAACGTACATCGTACCAATCATATGTGTGAACTAAACGTACGGGCGCGTTGTCATTGAGCTGTGTGCTTCCAAGTCCATTGGAGAATGGACACTGACGCAGCTCGAGAGCGTCAAGAGTAAACGACGGGTGAGTCCATCATATAACGTACATCGTAACAATTATAGCAATGATGTACACATACGCGTGCGTTGGCGTTGAGCTGTGGGGCTCCAAGTCCATCGGCAAATGCACGCAGGCGCAGCTCGAGAGGAAACGACGGGTGAGTCCATCTCCCCATCATATAACGTACATCGTACCAATTATGTCCTGTAGTATTACAGTATATTCAGGGTGAAGCTGTATCCATTGATAACTCTCGAAACATGAAACATCTTAACACTTTGTACTCTCGCGGTTTGAACACATAATTAAAACTTATGACGTCAGGCAATAAAGTAAATCAAAATATCGCGATAGACCCGGTTCAATAAGTTTTAACTATGAAACATCTTACTTTTAATCTAGGAACACGAACCATTTTACCCAAGTGCCTTGAAATTCAATAAATTAAACCCTGCGGAAATTGGCATCGTGTTTAACATAAAAGCAATAAACGTATACTTACGCGTCCGTGTCTTAATGACCCCAAATATAACATTCGCATAAATTTTCACATAAAGTGACCTCGAGTGGGACATTGCTTACTTAGACACATTTATTTCCCTTTCACCTCCGTGATGTGAATTTCAAATTTAAACTTGTTACATCGGGGAACAGTTGTCAATGCCAGTACAGTGACTTCCATCTGCCGTTCGTACATATGAGAAAGCATTTTCCTTAGTCGTTTTAATTTTCTTTTCGTTTCTTTACAAACACATCTGGCTAAGTTTCCTCAAGTAATTCCCTCGAGCCAATTCTCCTACAATTTTTTTTTTGTTTTCACGTAGCTTTCTGTTCGTACTTTATCGTAACATTTTGGTTAGGTCAGTAAAGACTAAAGGGGTCGTTCTCAAAATATTTGCACCGCCACCTGTCAACAGGTTTGTCTTAGAAGAAGTTTTTTACACTGCATTATTTTAAATATCCAATTATCAACACATATCGATAGACACTTTTTACATAGAGGCCAAATGCTTTTAATTGAAACTAAAGTATATTAATAGACAAAAAATCGATTTAAAACTAGGTTTTGTCGGTCACTTGCCGTGTCCCAACGCGAGGTACTCATGTTTCGTTGTAATAAAAACATATACATTACCGACTTACCTTAAGTTCAGTACTCCATTTTATTTTCATATATGATGAGGATTGAATACTACCATATCGGATAATAATACTATGCTTATGATGCGAATTATTTGCAATTTAAGTTTGTCGACGCCATTTTTTGTCGTTCACCTGTCATGAGACAAACATTACAATTGTGCGACTACTATAACGTTTCCCCTGCCTCACCCCGCATAAATCGAGACCTTCACTGTCCCGAGTGGCACGTCGTCAGTGTGCTCCACTAAAAAAATATGATACATACACTTACGCGAGCGGGAGTTTGTAATGGGTAGGTAGTCATATTCTGCCTTCCATATTTTGGTTGACGTGTGTACTATTGCATTCATTTTAATTTATAACGCGTAAAGTATGGTCTACTTTTATGTGTACAAATATGCAGTTAATCAACGAAATACTTTATTTGTTTTGATGACATAACTGTCATTTTGTCCATCTCCTGTATGTCGTTCACTTGTCTATAAAAAAAACAGGTGAACGACACATACGGCAGACGAACGACAATTATTTAAACACTTATACACAATTATTTAAAAACCAGGTTTTATCGGTCACTCGCCATGTCTCAACTCATGTTTCGTTGTTATAAAACATATATATTACCGAAATAGCTTAGTTTGAGTATTCCATTTTACTTTCAAGCTGTCTTAGGAGGAATCGTTAGATGGCGGCGCCCGCACCAGATTTCGAAAGCATCAATCCTCTGCCTGTCAGCGGCTTTGAGCGTCCAGGTCTCAGCCCCATAAAGTTATATGGAGAAGACAAGTGCACAGACGAGGTGCATGTTAGTCCGCTTAGGGATGTTTCTATTTTTCTATATTTTGGCCGAGTTGGGTCATCGCTGTTTTGGCCATTCCGATTCGTCTGCGAATCTCTGATTTACATGTGCCTCTATTTGTGACAATGGAGCCAAGGTACTGGAAGTGATCAACAGTTTCAAACTCTTGAAGCAGGTTAGTACTTTGTCGACTAGTAAATTGTCGACTATCATCAGCTCGGTCTTTTTTTTATTAATATTGAGACCCATTCTGAGGCTGGTTGTTTTGACTCATTCCAAAAGTTGGGTCACTTCTGCTTCGGGTGATGCAAAATAGGCGACGTCTACCACGTACCTTCAAGGGCTCCATATCTGTTAAATAGCCTATTGGGGATATTATGCATCCCTGTCATACACCTTTCATCATCCTCCTAGCGTTGGTCCCGTCTTGCGACAGGGTCCGCTTTCCTACTTTTTCTCTTCCACTTCGCTCTATCCTGGACCCTGCCCCTGTCCCTGTCGTACACCTTTCTGGAACTTAAAGTTCTTGTATGTGACATCTCCTACCGTCATCATTCCGTATCGAGGCTCGTAAAGTGTTACCAGATGTGCTGGCAGCTTCAGACAATACCTCCCATAGCTAATCCCACCTAACGCAGCCGAAGGCTTTCTGGTAATGAGATGTGAAGGAATTCCTCGAGGATGACGAAAACAGCAGTAGGTAACTCAGCGGGTGAGAAACAATATCTCAAAAGAAGCAGCATTAGGATGCAGAAACGTTACTTAAATGATTCGCTGTTGAACCTTCATAAGAAATTTATAAAATCACGTGGGTATGCTTGAGTTTTGCATCTTTTTGCCGGTTATGACCTTTCTGGATTGTACAGGCTTCAAAAACCTCCTGAGAAATGTCCTATGAGATGAGAATTAAATGGTTGTTTTCTTTATGCAAATTGCTAACATAAGGAAAAAATAAAAATAAAAACAATCAAAAAATCAGTAGTTGACAGTTCAACGTAGGTTTTATTTAAAATGTCATTTACCTGCAACCGTCGTCGTTAACCTGCTAACAAATTCAGTTAAGTTAGAACATATTTGTCGCAAACCTGCACGCATTGTCGATAACTTGGTAACAAATGTCGTTTACCTGACATCGATGTCTTTCACCTGTCGAACTAAAATTTCAAACACCTATATCTTCTAAGATATTCAATTTAACTACTTCCCTCGACGTGATATTAATTGTCTGAATATATTTCTGGCGATCCTATGAAAAATAAAATAAAAAATCGCAACTTTAAAAAAAATGCAAAATTACCACAGCGGTGCAAATATTTTGAGAACGACCCAAAGAGTAATAATAATAAATAATAATAATAATAATATATTTATTTGCATAAACAAGGTAAGTACAAGGTAGATGGTCATTATAACAATTATAATTGTTTGTTTCACATGTTTAACCGATTATGGCATGCAAATTATAAGTTTTCACAATTATTTATTACATTAGCTACGCGTGCATATTATAACAATAACAATAATTGAATTGATATTTCAGATAAAAAAAAAAAATAATAATAATAATAATAATAATAATAATAATAATAATAATAGCTATATGCTCCAGGGGTGGAAGTGTTAAAGGCATCACGCCGCGAGTAACTTCGGAGAAAGCGCAGCACACCTCTCGACACCCCTGAGCCCTCACGCTCGTGTTGCTTCCGGCCGTCTTTACGACGGCATTACGGGGCCCACCTAGTGAGGGGCGAGTCACCACCCGCCAGAGGTAACAGTCGTACTGATGGTTACGGCGGGTGACATTTTACTATTGCAATAGCCCAAATAAAGAGTCCACCCATACTCCATTTTAATAGCCCGGTTTTTTCTTTTCCATATCAATGCAATAGTTCAATCACCTGCTGGGACCTGTTCATGGATGTATCATCCTATTGATATGATCAGGAACGGGTCCCAGCAGGGCTACAGCCACAGCAAATTTCTCCAAGGGGCCTCTACGTGTTGGATCCATATCCCCACGCAAGCCTTTCAAAAGACCGGGACGTATGAGCCCGAGACTATGAGCCGAGAAACAAATAATAATAATAATAATAATGTCAAGGTATTCTTATAATTCTATGGTCTATCTATTTAACACTATATTATTATTCACCTGTCATACATATATTATTTATATTATTCAAGTTCATTATTACATCAACAAATGTCTATCAAATTATTACTCATTACATTCAAAAAATTCTCTTATCGTATAAAAACATTTTTTTATCAACCATTTCCTTAGCTTTGCCATGAATAAGTTATCATGCAGTTGGCGTAGTTCTTGTGGTATCTTGTTATATACAATAATACTCATGACATAACTGTTGTTTTTATGCAATGCAGTTGAGTATGGAGGCATTTTTAGCTTGTATTTGTCTCTTTCCATAAGCCTTTCGTTCGATTTTAGCAGGGTAAATGAAGATGAATTTTTCCGCACATGTGATGCTACCTCAAGGACATATAACGCAGTCAATGTTAGCAGCCCTAGTTTTTGGAAAAATGGTCTGCAAGACACTCTAGGCCCTATTCCACAAATCGCTCTTAAACATTTTTTTTGTATTATAAAAGCCTTGGTTATGTCTGTTGAATTGCCCCATATTAATAAACCATATCTTAAAACTGATGTTACGTAGCCATGGTATGCAAGCAGAGCATTTTTTTCGCCTGCAACCAGTCTCAATTGTTTTAGAGCGTAAACAAATCGTTCCAACTTATTACAGGTTACTTTTATATGCGGCTTCCAGGAGCAATGTTGGTCTAACGTAATACCTAAAAAATTGGTTTCATTCACCTGTTTAAGTACATGGTGTTGACATAGTATCCTAAGGTCCAGCTTATGCATTTTGTGGTTCAAAAACTGAATATAACACGTCTTTGTCACATTAACATGTAAATTATTTTTATTTAGCCACGCGTCTATAGACTCTATAGTATCGTTAATTTTACGCTCGTATGTGGGTGTCTTATCTTTATTTGGTATGATGACGGCTATGTCGTCTGCAAATAGCGTCATAGGGTATGGTATCTCTTTTGGAAGGTCATTGATATATATCAAAAACAATAGCGGGCCCAGAACACTCCCTTGTGGGACTCCACATTTATTATGTCTATAACCTGAGCAGTAGGTTAAATTTTCGTTGTTTTTCCCTATTCTATCTATTTGCACACACTGCAGACGATTTCTTAAGTAGCTATCTACCCACTCCAGACCATTTCCTCTGATGCCATAATTCTCACATTTACGGAGTAGTATTTTATGGTCAACAAAGTCAAACGCCTTTGACATATCGAAAAACGCCCCTACTACCGAGACCTTTTTATCAATATTTTGCGTTATGCTTTGTACGAGTGAGAAGGCGGCATCTGTAGTGGATTTTTGCTTCTGGAATCCACATTGCTCTCTTGTGATGATTTTGTGTTTATCTAAGAATTGCGAAAGTCTGGTGAGAAAAGCTTTTTCAAAAACTTTTGAAAGAACTGGTACTAAAGTTATTGGACGATAATTATGTAGGTTTTGTTTTTCCCCTTTTTTTATAAAGGGGTTTAACGATAGATCGTTTTAAACGATCTGGAAAAGTACCCTGTAGAAAAGATAAATTTATCAGGTGGGTTAGGATCGGAGCTAGACTATCAGCACAGGTCTTTAGCACTCTTGTAGCAACGTGATCGAATCCTACAGATTTGGTATCATTCAGCGACCTTATTATCTTAATCAGTTCATTTTCAGTGCATGGTATTAAGAACAAACTGTTGTTAATGCTTTGGACTTTTGATAATATATCTCGAAGACTTGTAGCAGTGTTTTGTACATCGGTGGAGTCAATGAAGAAGTCATTAAATTTTTCAGCTATTTCCAAGGGATCACTCGTAATAACACCCCCAGTGTTAATACACTCGATATCATGCTTAACGTGAGTTCCATCATTTTTTCCCTTAATAATATCCCAGACAGCTTTACACTTATTTTTAGACTTCTTTATAAATTTACTATTGTTTTGTTTCTTTGAATTGATTACACAAGCCTTTAGTAGTTTGTTATACGTTCTATACTTTATTTTGTTTTCCTCAGACCGTATTTTGTAACATTTGGCTCTCAGTTTTCTTTTTGTTCTACTTGATTTCATTAGACCTTTTGTAATCCATTTAGGAGCTGTATTGTTAGCTTTAATTTTGATTTTGCACTCGGGAAAGCATAAGTTATAGAGCAGGACAAAAAAGTCATGAAATTTGTCAAATGCTAGCAGTAACAATTCTGTCTATGCCGGTGCGAAAAGGTCCGCTCCTTTTTCATCACTTTTTATTAGAATTTGTCATATACCAATCCTAACCTGAGTATTAGTTTCCAGTAGATGTGCTTTTCCAAAATCCTGTGAAGTTCATGGTTTAAAAATTCAGAGTAACTTTTTTCTGTGTTACTTTAGTTTGGCTCATAAAAGGTTATTTTTAGGGTTAAAGGGCAAAAACGGGATTCTATTACTAAGATTCCACTGTCCGTCCGTCCGTCTCTCACCTCGCTGTATCTCATGAACCGAGATGATGTATTGTTAGTGCCACTAAAACAAATAAAATAAATATCAAAAATATAGTCCTTTTCAAAAATCAGAAACATACATTTGCACCTTATTTGTATCCGGCGCTTAGTATGTATCTAGGTGCAAACTTAAGTTAACCCGGCCAGTTAAGATGGGGTAAGTACCTATTTGTACGGAACCCTCGGTACACGATTTAGACTCGCACTTGGCTGGTTTTTAAATTTTGTGGCATTACATAATATCATTTATATTAATATATCGCTTAGTTATCAGAGAAATCAATGTACTGTAGATATTTCCATTGTGGCTTTCACACGCATTACTTTTTCGGTTTAAGTTAGTTATCCAACTAAAATTTACGAGGCGATTAATTCGCGTCCTTTAGGTATTCAGAGCCGTCCGGTTTGATGAAGGTAGTTGTTTTGCGGCAAATTTATTACGACTTTTAATACCTTCGGTGTGATTTAGCTTTCGTAATTGTTTAGAAGTTATTGGCAGGCAATATGCTGTCTGACGAGGGTTCGTATGATCGCATAGATACTAAGGGTCCTTCGCTATATGATATTAAGCCGTTTTAGGTTGACATGACTGCTAATGTGTAATCTAAGAGATAGTTAGAAACGCAAAGAAGTTGACTCGTCTGTGTGGCCGCTCTGTTTGGACTACCTACATAAAATGGAAAAGTTGCTGTCACAGACGAGTCAACTTCTTTGCGTTTCTAACTATCTCTTAGATTACACATTTTAGGAACAATGAGAAATCGTGACTTATCCTGTATGTATGGGTCATTGGGACATCCATTCAAGATCTATGTATGCATGATGAAATAGAGATGTATTGAAACAACAATACAATTACAATACAACAACACTTTATTGCACACCAACAAGAAAAACATTACATGAGAAATCTTAAATTAAACAATGGTAGACAATAGGCGGTCTTATCGCTAAAGAGCGATCTCTTCCAGACAACCTATGGGTAGCGGAGAAAACAAAATTAAACAGAAAATATTAGGTGGTGAGATAGGAACTTCAAGTAATTTATACATACAAAATATTAGACAGATAGGTCATACACTTACACAAATAAGTATCTATATATATAAACATACATAACCGTACATACATACAAAAAGGAAGAATGAAAAGAATATCACAACTAACATTAGACTTATAATGAAAAGCGACAGCATAGAATTATAAAAGGATTAGGCTACGGTAGAGACAAATAGTGAACAACGTCAATTTCTAGGATTCACATCCGTTAGAGAAGCAAGGAAGCACAATGAGGGACCGTCGAGTGTCTGAACATGCAGCTCTGTTGCCGGGTCGCTCATCGATAGAGATACAAAGAAGTTGACGTTGTTTCAACTCACCTCTTTTTTTATAAGCATGCGGCCTGTCTGATGTTAAGCAGTTACCGCCGCCTTTGGACGCCTGCGACGCCAGGAGCACCACACGCGCGTTGCCAACCCTTTAAGAACATATTTACTCCCCTCTTGAAAAACCGCATACCATAGCCCCCGGGGAAAAACTCTGTTTCAAAACTCCTCGGCCTCCCCTACAAATCGAAGCAACAAGTGCAATGCTGGATGTCCAAGCTTCTAAATTAATAATTTTCTCCAGGTGGTGAAAATGATGATAGTAGTGGTAGTGATTTTTGCGGTGTGCTGGCTGCCGTTCCATATCTACTTCGTGGTGACGGCATACTACCCGGAGCTGACCAACCAGCCCTACATCCAGGACCTGTACCTCGCGATCTACTGGCTGGCGATGAGCAACTCCATGTACAACCCCATGATCTACTGCTGGATGAATTCCAAGTAAGTTTCAATGTATCGTCATTTCTGACGTTTTTATTTAATTTCGTTACCCAAAAATGGCCTGGAAGAGATCGCTCTTTAGCGATAAGGCCGCCTGTTGTTTATCTCTATTTAATACGTGTAATCTGTATTTGTTTGTATTATTTTCTGTTGAGGTTTGCAATAAAGAATAGTCTATTCTATTCTATTGTATCGCCATTTGGGGAGAAATGTGCGTGTACAAGCCGTCTAGCCGTAAATGGTATTCTAACTTAAATATACTCAATGGTAAGATTAGGGGTACCTACCTACATATTTTTACTCCTCCCTTATAAAGTTCCCTTACTTTTGTTTTTCGAGGGCATCTTCTACCTTGTCCCTTTAACGTTTTACCCTTTCTTATCTTTAATTCACATAATAATATGCAAAAGTACGAGTAACTACATTTCAAGTACCTCAAGTGTTGGTAATAGGTGGACCAATACACTCATGCTATACCGAGAGCAATATGTCATTATTATTTACCGACCCTTTGCGAAACTGTTCTATCATCTCCTGCATATATCCTCCTCTTAAAACGTTGGCACGCTTCCACAAAACATTAATACGATTGCTTCTAATTTAACATGTATATCCACAGATTCAGAAGAGGTTTCAAGCAGTTCTTCAGATGCTGCCGTACACTGGGCACAAGCGGGCTGCGAAGAAATAGAGCCTTCGGCACCGATCGCCTCGAGCGCTCAGGTCGCTCCCTCTCCCCAAGCAGAAAAAACGGTACAAGTACGTTGGGTAACCCTTCCTTTTATCTATGGTCGTTAAAGTTGGGCATTCCTCAAAGATTACTTTCTAGTGGCATATACAAACATCCTTCAGATATCAAACAGGCTATATACAAGTTTATACGGCCATTATAACTCTAATTTAAGCTGTATAAGCTTATTTAGTCTGTGTGGTTACTTGGGCGATCCTTAACTTTAAGATTATCTTAACTTTTAATTCAAGTTAGTACTGAGAATCGAAACTTGTATTCTTCTTTGTGAAAGTATTCGTCTTGTGCAGATCTACGTACAGATACCACTTAATATAACTTAATCTTTTAGAAATGTTCAACTTTAAAGCGTCTTGGTAGATCCCTTACGATACAAGTAGGTAGGTAGTGTTTTTGATTTGCGAATTCCTCAATAACTCCGCAATTTAACTGTACATTTGGTATTTTATCTTGTATACGTAACAATCTACTGTAATGTTTGTTATTAACTGCAAAATGTACATAAAGAAACCCATGGCTGGCTTTTATTCTAGCATGCTTCTATAGAGCTAGTGTATAAGTATTCCCGTAACTTGTTAAATTTTTCCAATCTGAACATAACCCTATTTCTTTGCACATTCTTAATTAACAATGAAATTACGAACAGTATATTCTTGTTCGTAGGTTTCTCTAGATTCTTCAAGGCACCGCCAACAAAAACGACAAAATTCATCACAAAACCACCAGGCTCTCCCCATTTGCTGCATGCAAATAAAATACACAAGTAGGAGGTCTAATTTGGTAATTTTATATCTGTTTTACTATTTACTAGTAGGAATAAGGAGATAGTACTGGTGTATAGAAGACTAGTAATAGTAGTAGAACGACTAGTACAAATGTTCTCCGAAACATTGGTCCTTCCTTCTGCTTTTCACACTTCAGCATTGGCAATTAAACACCCACAAATTGACTGTTTTTCCATGGACTTACCAATTTAAATAATGCTATTCTTCTTTAACTCACCTAAACTTACTTTTCTCATTTCCAGTGAAAAGAAACTGCATTCTTAAGTAATCAAATGATATACATGGTGGCCCTCAACTATTTTCATAATCAGTTCTGTTCCGTTCAGGCTTTATAATTCTTCCACGTGTCTATCAAGACTAGTTATATTTATATATACATTTGCTGGAGGATATTCTATACACCAGAATTATTTGTTATTCTAAATTCAAAAACAAATTATAATCCGTTTTCGCTTGAATTGTCAGTAGTCCTCCATCAGTAGGTAGGCTTGGTTGACGTCTTTTTTGTGCTTCCTCAGGTATTGTTACGCTTGTACCAACGGCAACTCATACTAACACAGCACATTTAATCATTGTAATAATCAAATAATTTAATTTGTGTTTCCATTAGACTATTCAAAATCCTTCAGACGGACCAATATCCTGAAGTGAAGTGTGTGAAATTTGACGACAAGTATGATAAAGCCTTAATGAATAGCAAAATCTCTCAAAAGTACTTAATTATTGCAGACCATTATTGACTGCTACTAGGAACTGAATGTGTAAAAATTCTAAGGCACTTTTAAAAACAGTTGGAAAACACTTTGATTTAGGCAAGAATCACAAATTAAATTGTTTAACATTGATCGCTATCAAAATTCACTTATCAGGTAATACTGCAGAAAAGGTAACTAACAAGATACCATAAAACCCACACTCGTATTTTTACTTATTCAAACCTTTTTTCGATGCAAAAGTTTGATTGGAAGCATCCGTTTTACAAGGAAAAAATGAATAAGGTTTACTTTCATAAAACGATTTACATCAGATAAGAGTTTTAGGAACTATAATAAACAGTTGGCGCCCAACGTGGGGCCTTATTAGACTGCTAATGCGATGTAATTGAGTCGTGTAAGCAGAAAATGAGCAACTACGTATATATTAATTGCCTCTGGAAATAGACTGAACACGTGTAACGTTACGCTTCGCTACGCCATTATACATGATATTATATAGAGTTCACCAACTATGTTTGAATTTCGATCTATCTTCTGGTTAAGTTAATTTTGGACCTCATGTAACTTTAGCTCAATTGAGAAGTACTTGTGGTGCTTATTTTCATGGTATCTTGTATATAACTACATTCTGCAAAACATTTTCGCTATGACTAGTGGTCCAGACAGCCGCAAGAGCTGGGTTAGCTGTTATCATATTTTAAAATATGATTTGTCCTAATAAATCTGTAATAACTAAAAAAAGTTACTTTTTTACCAATTAACTTCTAACATTTTGTCTAGAAACTTGAGCTTTTTGATATGATGCGTTATGGACGTCAGAGAAGTATCTTAATCATCAGCTTAAAGCATGTTATGTAAAAGTATCATTAAATACTTAAAAACCAAGAAACAAGCTATCGCTTATTACAGATTTATTCGGTTCAAGGCCAAATCTTGTTTGAGATCAAGAGTCCTCAAACCCAGTCTCTCTCAACAGGTACGATTCGGATCTCGATGCACAGCACGTACAACAACACAATGGTGATGTCCACCTGACAGCGTCGGCGCGCGTCCGCCGCGCCCGGCGAGCGAGCCACGACTGAGGTTGAACGCACGTGGATATGACGCGCATCCCGCCCCCCGCGACACCTCACCCCGCAGGACCTCTACGCATGAGCTGATTGGTCGACCAATCGTAGTTACCGTTAGCTTTAAATGTATTTTCACGCGATGAGAATGTGAATTGAATTTTACATAGAAAACGTTTGTGAGTCTCAGATATATTAAAATACATATTATAAAACGGGTTTACGCACATTGTTGAAACCGAAGATCGCTCGACATATTTGGAATCGTTTCGTGATTCTTAGACATGAGCTGCGTTAGGTTGTGACACAGAGGCGAGGCGCATGCAAAAATCCCGTTTTATATATTTTTTAATATGTGATTGAAGCAACTGTGATTTCATATACAATTTGATGTATGTATATGAAATAATTGTAATATCCAATCCTAATCTCATTGTGGACTTGTAATAAGTGGGTGTTACGTGTAAAGGATGGTATAGGTGTTGCTTTACGCAGGCCAAACTCTCATATATTTTTATTGAGATAATAAGTATGCAACTGATTCTTGCCGGGAACGGTAAAGCGAATAAACCCTGCAACTGGATAAGTCTTGACTTGGAATGTATGTAAAAACCTTTAGTGTTTGTGTTGTTTTTTCTCAGTGAATATTTTACTCTCTTTTTTACGGAGTTTGATTATAGTTTTTTGACAAGTCGTTGGCCCAATATTACCGGGTTCTATGTCACTTTTGCGATGCAAAGTTTAATTTTAACTATCTACTTAGAAAATGTAACATAGTAGAACCCTGTTATATTGGGCTAGAGAAGTTGTAACCTGTTCAATGTATTTATTAGCTTGACAATCAATATTACACAATAAGATATCATTTTATAGTTTTACAAGAGAGTGAGAAGATGTACAATTGAGCTTACTTACAGCGTAAACATGAAATGTTACGTGTTACATAGTTACAAGATTCAAAAATATCATGTATAATATTAATATAATGTAAGAGGAACTTGTAATTTTTACTAATTTAAACACCACAAACTAACCAAACTTATGGAACGAACAGCAATGTAAAGTAACATTCCTGTGAAAACAAAGTTACAAATTAGTTTTTCGGACAAACATAACCATTATGTTTAATATTGTCATATATTTACATTTACAAAGTGTTTAAATTAATAAATTAATTAGGCGCGGCGAGTGGTTCAGCGAGATATCAGAGCGTGGCGGCTATACGAGTGACCGAGACACCGCGCACCGCTGCCTCACATCTGGGCCCTATCGAGTCGATAGGGAATGCAATCGGATATTTTTAGTATGCAAAAACTCGGTTTTTAACCGAACCCGCGGGTTTTTATATAAATCGGTTAACCGTATTCCCTACTATCGAACAATGAAAACAGTTTTCCGTATTCCAGCCTTGTGGCATGCGGTATGAAAATCGCCCGCACCATTGGGTGCTAATTAATTAATTGGTGCGCTAAGAACCCAATGTCTCACTTTCATTGGAAAGTGAGACATTGGGTTCTTAGCGACGACTATTTACCAAATACTAAAAAACAGTTTCTGAAAAAATAAATCGTTTTGGAGTTATAACGGTATACCATATTCAATAGACAATAGTTTTTTTTTTGAGGATTCTGTAATACTAATAACATTTCTATATATGACTAATAATTGCCGATACTGTTCAAAAAAAATAAGGGCCACATAAATTAAGCACACTTTACTTTGTTTTTATATACAATCTTCTAATCTACAGCGAAAGAGAATATTTTCTTCGGTTTCCGCGACTATCACACATTTCAATAAAATAATTTAAACGGCTAATAATATCATGTATATTCATTATTTGAGCCTCCCTCGGGTTTCGGCAATTTTGCAGTTACCGTTGTCAAAGATTGACTGAAAAAAAACACCATTTTTCTCTGTAAGAGTTACATTTGTATAAACTACCCATTAAACTTTATTAAAACACAAATTTAGGTTACACGGGAAATTGCAGTTAAACAATTTACATGAATATAAACACTATATTATACAATTTATATAAAGAAGATAACAAAAAAAAACCCATTTTATAAAATTATATAAAAAAAATTAAGGTATACATGCCAGATGGGCTCAATGTGCAAAGACAGTTACACATGTGCCAGAAGGGCATGAATATACGCGATATAATCACAATATGGTGTTAAAACCACTTCTAGTATCTCTGTTTAGCCCTATGGTTGACTGGTAGAGAATGCCATTTGGCATTAAGTCCGCCATTTTTACTGACTTTTTTGTGCAATAAAGTTTAAATATATAAATAAAACTACGTAATTTTAAATACCAAATTATTATTTTTTTCCTTATAAAATAGTTCATGCTGTATTTAAGGAGTTCAAAATCGGCCAATTATTAGGTGGCCCTTAATACTTTTTTGAGCAGGGTATGAAAAAGTTTTGAATACAATTTATTCTATGTATTCATGGTTATCAAAGTACGTCTGCTACTTTAAAATAATACTCGCTGTGATGTAAATATAATTTTCTTTAAGAATAACGTAAGTTTAATGACAAATCATAAGATCAAATAATATACTCAGATAATAAAGGTGTAAATAAGATAAAGTTAATGTAAATATAATTTTTTCATGTATTAAATACGTAGAGGTTGGCATATTATAAAGTTAAAACAGAATAATGTGACATTGAATAATAAATAATCAAAAAAGCTTATAAATTGTTTTAATTGTATTTTATTCCTGTTTTTGTTTTTTGTAAATTACTCGTTACTATTACGGTGATACGGATATGATATAAATTATAAATGTAGGTATGTACGTGTAAGAATAAAAATAACAAATATTAGAAGTAAAGAACAGCAGATTCCTCCTCTGATAATTGAAAAATAGAAACAGTTTCTATCGTAGGGCAAAATCATAATGTAAGAGACATGCAGATGAGATTATGATACCCAAATCGACCCCTTTTTTAAGGTTCCTGGTGATATTTGGTAAGGTTCTTTGTTCCCCTCCTCCCTCCTCACAACCTCACATGTATTTTTTTCGCCAGAATTTCATAAAATAGACTCACTATTTTGAAGTATTAAAGGGAATTTTTTCTTTTTTAACAAAACCGAGAAAAATTAAAGGCATTAAGTCCGCCATTTGTACTTTTTTTTGTATTGTGCAATAAAGTTTAAATAAATAAATAAATAAAAATTATCTATACTCATGCGGTAAATTTTTTTGTAGTTCGTTCACTGTAGAAAAGTACACGTGAGGTCTCCTTATACCCCTTTCTCCCCCAACGTGATCTGTCGTGATATTTTTGTGGCGTTGAAACGGGATAAAACCGCACATAGTTCAATATGGTTCAACAAGGGAAAGTAGGTATATTTAATAATATTCGATTTTGTCAAAAAGTCACAGAACGTGTGTCGACTATGACGGGTATTTATGTTGTATTTAATATTAAATTATTACGTATATTAAACTCGCCCTAAGTAATTAGTCTCCGATAAATAAACTATGTTACTCCTTATCCCACCTTACCTTATACACGATGATTCTAAATAGGTGATCAGGAGTAGAAAAATATTCATATCCAGCTAAAATTAAACTTAATAGGCGAGGTGGTTCACTATTGTCTTGCAGAAACTTTTGACATATATTTGTTTTGCATAATTATACTTGGCAGAAGTAACGTTTGGCAGAAACATCTTACGCAGAGTATGCTCTGGCATAAATCATTTCGCAGATTTTTATAATACCGAATCTTATATTGGCATAATGTTGATGAGCATAACAGTCTTCCAAACGAATAGTACTTGCTCGTCGTCGTACCTAACCTAATCCAAGTCGGACCTGCCCTAAGGTGGAATCACTATTATGCCATAGCAAATTTGGTGGGACTTAGGTACATTCTACTACGTAAAATTTATCTAACCCACTTTTCTGCTAGTAGAAAATAATTATGCTATTGTAATCGTATGCTAAAGGATTATTATGGTACATAAAATTATGCTAAACCAAAGTCAGCCAAAGAGATATTCTACCAAACAATATGCTACAAAATGTGTCGTATGCGAGGTAGTAGTAATGCCAACTATACCTTTATGCCATCTTACCATTCGACCGAAAGTGTTTCTGCGAAACGTGTTATGCGAAGTGCATTTCTGACCAATATTATTCTGCCAGATGAGGGTAACCCAGGCGAGGTCTCACGCAATTACCTCACTATTTAATTAATTAAAAGTTAAAACATAATTAAACTAATACCCACTAGATACATGGTCATCCTACATAAATTATTGAAGTACGATTACCTACGTCAAGTGCCATCGCTTTGGCGGGAAATTTTACGAATTTTTCTAAGACTTTGTTTATGTAATGACAATTACAATGACAAGTTATAACACATAAATTGTCATTGCCATTAAACAATTAAAGAGGTTGTAAGCTCACAGATACAGATTAGTAGGGTGACAAGAAATTTAAGACAAAATTGGTTTCCAAATAAAAATTATCCTAGAAAAATAAAACTTTGTTTTCATGTAATTACGACTTCAACGTTACCGCCATCAATTACCGAGTTAGAAAAGTTGGTACCTGATCACCGATTAAAAATCATCGTGTAGATGTGTAATAATGGATCTTACAGAGGAAAGCTGAAGATCAGAAATAGTAAAGATTCATCAAGGTACGCCCTTTTGCGCAGTCAGTCGTCAATTGAAAGTAAACGAAATCTCGTTGAGCTAGCATACGCCATTTCCATTCGTAGCGCCACGTAGCACTTCCAAACTTAATATTGCTACGATCCGCTACGGCGTAGCTTGCGGGCGTAGCAAATGTTAACAAACAGCCGTATTAGTTGAATTTGTTCGTTAAGTTGAAATTGTACGAGAGTAACTCTCAGTGTAACAAACACACTAAAATCAACGATAAACAAACTCCAAACAAAACAGTTTTTTACAGATATTAGTTAATGGGGACGATATTAAGTTTTCTGTAGAGTAAGCAAGAATCCTAGGAATCCAGACATCTCGGTAAAAGTTTGAGTTTAACAAACATCTTTTAGGTCCCCCACCCAGACAGGTATTTTCCACGTGATGGATAAAGTTTTAGTGCTGACGAAAACAATATTATACAGACTTTAATAATGATTTCGTTCTTTTGTACATTTAAAATAGTGGCTTTTTGGAAGCATGGTAAAGAAAAATTATGCCCGCAGCTTGTTTTACAGCATGGACTACAGAAAAAAGAATTCATAGTCTTCCAAAACTTGTACCTAGCCTATTTTCGGTTAAATCAAAACAACTCAAATCGGTCCATTCGTTTGGGAGCTACGATGCAATAGACAGGCACACAGAGACATTTATTATATATCTATAATTTAATTATAATTATAACACATTTACACAGGTTAAAGTTACATAACGCCTCCTTTTTCGTCGGGAATAGCACACCCACTCCGAATCCATTTGGCTTTCTGACCCCGTTTGTCACATCGTATCAGTTATGCAGGGAATGTGCCCCAGACGTACCATCAGGAAGAACGAATGGTATTATGCAAAATGTGTTAGACACACACTATGTAAACAAATGTTTTCTCTGTCGAAGCAATAATCAAGAAATATCTAAAAGTTAATTAAATAAAAGTATAAATAAATAATGGGGCGACGTAGACGGGGCCGGCCCACATGGAGATGGTGGGAAGACATAGACGCATTCCCGTATGCCCTCAAACTTTTTTTTTATAATTCATACTATTTAGCACATGTGTAAATTACTTCAGCACAAATGAAAGGCCCCAAAATCCATGAGATTGCGACATTTTATTACAAAGTTCCCATGATATAATTATACAGAATTGTCATTCAATTTACGTTAGGTATATGTATGTGCAGAGTAAAATTCAGCCCAATCGAACTCAGGGAAGCCAGTCAAAAACTTAAACATTTAAATAAAGAAAAAAAGATAGACACCAGAAACGGTGAAACGAAATAAAAGTTTATAATATTGAGTTGAGGCATTAGTCAAATGTCCATTCCACTAGCTCAACATGATGACACCCGTCATTAGGCTCAAACCTCGGCCAGGAGCTAAGAGGGCGGTGTCGTTATCCCTTCAGATACCATTTATCTGACGGATATCCTCCAAACAACGGTTTCCATCGCGCGGCGACTTTGATACCGAATTTACTGGATATTTTGAGCTTAGAAATTATTAATCTGATATAATTATGCCTACTATGCATAGGTCCCTCTATTAAAATGCCCTCAATCGTTGAAAAAAGTATTTGTATGCCAGGTTGCACATCTTTTTCTTTCAGTAGTTGCATCAACGCGATGAATTGCCTAAAAGATTTGGCTTTCATACTTTGTGCCACAATTCATATTAAAACTGGAGTCTATAACACGAACAAAGAACTATCAATCAAATATCTATTTGCTACAAATGGCAAATATATATTTATATACCCAAAAATATTAAGTATAAACCTTGAACTAATGTTTAAACTAATTCAACTTTCCTTAATATTATTTACTACTTAGGTACCTATGTCCATCATGTTTATTATTGAAATCATTTTATCAGCATCTTTCTCGACCATGAAATGACTGAATTACGAGGTAACCAAACTCACCTCAGTTCACCTACATGATTATGCCATTTTGAGGTATAAGATTCTAACTAATAGCTAGAGAATTGCGTGATAGTCAAAATAGACTTGGGTCATTTTTGTTCTGAGGTTCAGTTTTGTTGTTGTACCTGACGCAAGCGAAACAAGATTACTTTTTCCGGTCAGACTGATTCCGACGTACCGGCCGAGTTCTGATGGCCGTGGTAACACGATAAGATGAAAACGCGAGCGCAGCAAGCGCCAAATTTTTCGGCGCGTGGGTGCGTAACGTAAAAGTAACGTAGTATCAGTTCGGAGCATGTTCTTATTGTACTTACTTACAGACGCGCCCTGGAGATATTGACGAACTTAAAAGCGTGTTTTAGACCAAGGCTTACTAGTTCTTGTTATTTTTTTACGTAAATTTTAAATTATGGATTGACAAAAACAAGAAGTAATAGTTGGTTGAATGGCGCTAAAACCAAAACAAAATGCAATCGGCCAGGGGCGCCTACCGCCCCTGTCGGCGTACTCGCACTGTGTTGAGGATAGTGACAGGTAGTTAGTCGCGCGATAGAGTCGCGAGCCACTGTTGTGCAAGAGGTAGGGTACAGCACCATGAGTTAACGTGACCGTATTCGCTAACAACTGCGTAAACGATTTGTATGGAAAATAGTGGCAGCGCCCCTAACGGATATTTTGTGGAACTAGGTACAAAATCAAAATCAAAACATTTATTCTGTAAGGGCACACAAGGGCACTTTCACATGTATGAATCTGAATCTACAGCCATTTCACAAGAGGAGACCGCTGTTGAGAAGAAAGCCGAAACAAACCCAACAGTAAGTTTTTTTTTTCGTAAATTATACTTAAAATTATTACAATTATATTGACTGTAAGCCCGTAAGACATTTTTATAAATAAATAAATAAATACATGTAGAGGAGATGTACAAGATTATCCAAATCAATGTTTACTGTAATAATTATAATTATAAAATAAAGTGAATTTTTCAGAGAATCCGATGATGATTTCAGAAGGTCTCTATGCGTCACGTCACGACATGCAATATATATAACATATAATTAATGAAATAATTTACAATTCTCTCTACAAACCGCTTAGGCTGCGTTTCCACCAGAGATGTGCGAGGATGTGTAGCCAGGGATCTGTTTTTATTAACCAATGGAATAGCTTAATTTACTTATCCTCGCTCAGCGCAACTGATACTATTGGTTAACAAAAACACATCCCTCGCACTGGTGGAAACGCAGCCGTTAGCAAGTACGGTCACTGTAAAGTCATAAGCTCATGGTAGCTGACCATTGACATTAAAGTGTGAAAGTTTGTAATTGACACATAAATATTACAAACTTTTTTCATAGAGGCCAAATGAGTGGATTGAGCGAGCATTGTCGAAATCCGATATCTAACGTCGACCTACCTCCGCTTCGGTCCGCATCCGGCAGACAAGTAAGTATATCAATCAACTAATTGTCGTCATATTAACACGTACAATACCTATATTTATTTCACAAAATTGATAGGTGTGGCGATAGTCCCTCTTTCGTACTTGGTTGCGAAAAATAAACTAAATTTTCGTCTGATAATTGACCGAGCGAGGGAAGCTTCTTCGTTTCAGCTTGGCCCAAAATTCTTCCACGTGTTAAGATGCTCGGATTTTTGGATGTCCAGATTATTTGCGAAGGTTCTCGCTTAGATATTGCATTTCTCATGAAATTTTGTGTGTAGATTTGATAAGTATGTAGTAGTTTTTTTCTATTCAGTTTTTCGAATGTTCTCAAAATGGAAGAGTAATAGGGGTCGAGAACTTAAAAAAATAAAAATTTCCGTAAACAATATTCTCGTGATATTAGCATACACAGGAAGTCGAATATCGCTCGACATGTTTCGAATCGGTTCGCGATTCATCATCAGGAGAGCCGATCAGGATAGGACTTCTACGACGTGAATAAACCCGTTTCGTATGTATTTTAACCGTTTGAACGCCAAAAGCCACTAAAGTGGTCGTGTGCTGTCGTGCCTACCACGCCAACGACTACTAAAGCGGTAATGGCGGACGCTGTCAAAGCCATTTTGCTGCTGACAGGATATGGTATATTTTCGCTCTTTCTTTTTTTCAACTATTAGTGGCGTGTATAAGCCACATTTTGACATGGGAGAAAAAGCGTTCAAAAGGTTAATATGTCTGACACTCATGGTAGTTTTCAAAGTAAAATATTCTTGTGAGGTCTACAGCTCACAAGGCAATTACTTTATACAACGACAACTAAGTACTACTTCTTACTCCTCGTAAGTTACATTTTTCTACACCTTCGGGACTTCGCACGGATTTAAGTAGTAAAAATGAATTTTCGCTGCTCTACCTCTCGGGCGGTCTAATAAACAAATGAGTGTCAAGCGTATCATATTCAGGCGAGTTCCAAATTCAAACCCGACCACTCATAGCTAGGGCTGCCACCAACCACTTTTCTTTTCTGTTCAATGAAATTATGTAACCTTTTCTCGCCTGCAAGCCATATCAAATTGTTTTGTCTTCACATAATGTTTGTCTTCACATAAAGTATATGTAGTGTGCCCCAGAAATTGCCACCCGGGACAGGTAACCCGGTTTCAAGTCTGGTCAGCTATGGACTTCAGTACAAATCTGGCTACCGCAGATATCGTGCTTCTTATTAGCTGTCGTATTCACAAGAAGTCCGAAATTCCTTATTCGCGCCGAATACAGAATGGTTACTACGAAATCCCAAGTTAGTATCTTGCCCATCCCTCTCGATCTCGTGTCAAACAATATTTAAATGAGCGGGACGGCACAATACGAAGTTAAAATTTCGAGCATCGGGGTAAACCCTCCAGCTCTAACGGGCTAGTTGCCGCTACTCCTGTAACCTGGCTTCAAGACTAATATCAAAATATTCGAACCTAATCAATCATTAATCACCCCAAGGTAAATTCTGTTAACCTGCTTCGTTGACTAAAATATTTGGACCCATGATCTAGAAAACATACTACATACTTACCACTACATCACGTGTCTAATAAATTAGAAAAGGAACTGACAAAGCGCGGTTGGATGCGGATTTTCTAAATGACACTTTGAAGTTTGAAATTCGTACAGTTCAATCTCTCTCGCTCTCCCGTCAAATTATATTTGAATGACCGGGATGAAACAAGTTCACGTTCGAAATCAAACATCTGAGTAACGCCTCTATAAAATTCTGGCAGCCCTACTGATATCTGAGCTCAATTTACGGACATACTGATCCATTTCTCGATTAGTCCTGGGCCTCGTTTGCGGCAAAATCGGAAACGTGGACGAAACATGTAGGTTAATATGGAATTATTGAAGCGCATTTAATGGGAAGATAACAGAGGTTAATGTTAGAGGAATAATGCATCGATTTACCCAAATTAATCATCTTATTTCTATTCTCATTATGGGGAAAGTGAAAAGATCGTCGTCGGCCAGGGCAAACGTGCGAATCGAGAATTGTACTATAAGATCAAAAAATCAAAACGTTATTCTGTAAGTACCTAGGCCACAAAAGCACTTTCATATGTATGAATCTGAATCTACCGGCATTCACAAGAGGAGACCGCTGTTGATAAGAAAGCCGAAAGAAGCTCAATACTAAGTATTTTTCCTAAATTATACTTTTAAATATTACTATTATATTATAACTAGGTAATTGATACCTCTAACTTATAAGTTACTAGCTTTTGCCCGCGACTACGTCCACGTGGAACTTGGAAGTATCGAAACAACCTCGTACAACACGATAGATATCCACCTAATCACCTTAATTAATAAAAGGGATTATTAAAAGCGCCTAAGCAAATGTAAGAGCAATTTTGTTTTTGGTCTAATCATTACATTACTTACAGGGTCATCAATGTCATCATGAATTACTTACTCACTTTTCCATCTTTTTAGGGATAATTTCCAGGATGAAAACTATCCTATGTCCTTCCTCGGATCTTAAAAATCTCCATGCCAAATTTCATCAAAATCGATTCAGCGGTTTAAGCGTGAAGAGGTAACAGACAGACAGACACACTTTCGCATTTATAATATTATTAGTATGGATTAGTATGGATAGGGTTAGGTTATTATTTCACGAAAACCTTAACAGCAAGATTGGCGCGATACCTACATGATCAGCAGGGCGCAGCGCCAGGAAAGAAAAAATTGACCGCTCATGATACCGATAAGGCTGGACCATTTTAACCTATGGATCAGGGATTACTTTTTGCCAGGCTGCGCTAAAGAAAGAAGATTTCCACGACCGAATAAATAAATAAAAGAAATGCAGCCTGAATTTCATAGACAATATGAAATAATAATAAATAATAATACAATAATTTGCTCCCAGTGTGCCATATCCTATGGGACCGCTCAACATGCCCATGCCCGGCATGTATGGAAATCATTTCTAAAACAACTTTGTGATTCCATATATTGTTTTGTATATTATCAATGACTAAATCATGCTACTCGTGCAAACGTTTCTCAAGAAAAATAATATATCAAAAATTAAGAGACATTCAACGCTCTACGCGAGTCACAAAGAAACTCCTCCAAACGTCCCCTGATGCATCATAAAGGATTCTGGACCCTACACAGATGTGTGTGTGTCTGTGTACCCTTCAAACAGAATAATCACTTAACCAACACGAAGTTAAATTGACGGCACGCATAACCGATTTTAATTAATCATGTACCGCTATCTATCGTGGCGGCGGTTAGATAGTGAAGCGCTTAGCCGGATATGGCTAGGGTTGGGTTCCGCACAAATATTGACAAGGCGTACACGGCAATTATTGCCAACGGACATTTGCATTTGCCTCATAGGGCTTGGGCGTCATTTCGATTACGCATTCGAATTTCAAATTGAGAACAGCACGTTCGGAAACCAAGGTTTATTTACTATCCAACGTGGAACTATGTATCGTAGACAACATTTCACTGATGATTTTTCCTTGCTATGTAATTAAAAACCGGCCAAGAGCATGTCGGGCCACGCTCTGTGTAGGGTTCCGAAGTTGCCCATCCTTCACAATAGACGGGCTTAAATAACGAGAAAGATTTCAAGCTCTATAAAAAAGGTTGTAAACGCCAAGGTTGGTACTTATTACCTTCTGGAAGTTATGGATTATACTCGCCAGATTGAGCGTAATGTTACCCTTAAATTGACAACGGTAGCTTCAGTGTACACTCACTTATGAAAAATACTGACATCGGTACAGGATAATATTCCAGCAACTAATAACAAAAATCAGCAACATTATTTACTGTGATTGGCAGAAAAAATAATTTATACTAGCAACACCTTTAGAAACTTGTCAATGTCAAAATAAGATCGACGCGGAAGCACTTGTCGCCACCTCGGCTAAGTTTTAATAACATTTTGCTTTATTTTATTATGTAAGGAATGCATTTTGTGTGTTTATATTTATTCTGATAATCCAAGGAATGGAATCAAGTAGTTTTTTTGTATGTACTTTACGGAGTTAAAATATAAAAGGCTTATTAATCATTATGTACACTGTGGCTACCGTTGCCAATTGAACAATAAATTTACCTCAATAGTAAACGTTAACCACAGTGTACATTGCCAATTTCATAGCAATGGTTTTTTTTGTTTTATGGGATGCATTTATTGTCTTTTTTGTGTTTTTTTATGTTTTGTTATATCGTATTCTTGTTTATTTTTGTGCAGTGCTTAAAACAAACACGTTCACAAAAATCCTGGCTTTGGTACCAACATTAAATGCATGTTCGGATCGGGTCTGCCTCTGAAGATGAACCTAACTTTCTGCAACCACCTGCTTTGTGAAAAAAAAAGAAACTGCTTTCGTCAAATTCACACAAAATAATGTTTTCTTTTTTTATAAATTGCTTATTAATAATTATAAAAAACGGTTTTAACTCACGTAAAAATTGTCAGAAACGGCCCGACCTGTTTCGAACTCATTTGGAGCTCTTCATCAGGCGTAGCTATCCGTGCTAAGAGCTTCAAATGAGTTCGAAACATATCGGGCCGTTCCTGACAATTTTTACGTGAGTTTAAACCATTTTTTTTATAATTATTAAAGATGTCTCACCATAGTTTTAATAACAAATTGCTTATTTCTTCATAACTTGTTTTTCATTAATCCTTTGGCAACGTTAACCGCAGTGTACACTTTCAAAGAGGTCATTGCTATTGATAAATTGGCAGTGTACTTTGTGGTGTACATAGTTTTTCCAAAAAACGGACACCTCTAGATTTTTTTAAATATTTTTCTAAGGTCTCTGATACGATAATAAAGTTTGTTAAATATATATAAAACCATATTTTTAAATTTTTATGTCTTGCCAATTTAAGGGTTAATGCAGTAAGGTACTTAAACTAATGTGTAACGTTAAAAGTTTGAGGACACCGCGCGGTACTTACGTCATTAAAAAAAAAATAGAAATTTTTCGATAACTCAAAAACGGCTCAACCGATTTTATTCAATATAGTTTTCATTGAAAGTACTTAAAAGGCCTCATTTTCATGAATTTTCCCATAATTTTTTGACACGTGGTTGAAAAGTAAGAGGGGGGGACGCTATTTTTTTTATTTTCCGAGCGAATATTTACAAAACTGCTTGACTTTATCAAAAAATAATGTTTTGAGACCCCTATTATTTTTGACAAACCTATTCAACGACACCCCACACACTAGAGAGTACAAATGAAAAAAAAATCACCCCCACTTTAGGTGTTCGAGAGGTAGGTACCCGAAAGAAAGATTTTTTTATAGTTTTTATTTTACCGTTCCGTCGGCGTGATATGTACATACACATACTCATACCAAATTTCAGCTTTCTAGTACCTACTAATGATCACGGAGCTAAGCCGCGGACGGACGGACTGACGGACAGACGGACAGACGGGCATGGCGAAACTATAAGGGTTCCTAGTTGACTACGGAACCCTAAAAACGAATAAACCCTTGACTACCTACCTGCTTCTTTAGTCACACAAACACCTACCTCCCGTCCCCAGGAGGGATACATAATGCCTTATATATTAAAATGCATAGATCGGATGGGAAAATTAAAATAATAATGGCAATACAGACATATTAAATTATTTATTAAACTAATAATCATTCTGGAAACATTAAAAAATATTTTTGTTACTGTAAACATATGGGAACAGTCCTTATTTCTACTTTAGGAACTATAATCCTTTTGGAAGGTGAGATCATCAAAAATCTTGACTTAATATAAAGATTTTAGTTATTATTTCTAATTATCCAATAATTAAGTATGCTAAATCAATAAGTCTCGTTAAAATAAAGGTAATATTTTTATAAAATTGCAGACCACTAATTTATTCGATTTGTTCGCGGCAGTGAATGTAAGTTTGTTTGCACATTCTTAGGCAATAGTTATTTGTGCAACAAGAGAGCAAAGTTGTTTTTTGTTATGAGTGCTGATTTTGAGTCCCGAGCAAGCGAAGGATTCTACGTTTGAATCACGAGCGTAGCGAGTGATCCTATGTTAGAATCCTGAGTGTAGCGAGGGACTTAACAGCACGAGATGCAAAAAACTTTGCTCTCGTGTAGCACACACAACTTTTCACCTCATCAGCGAGAACATATTCTACATTTTGTGTTTTTTCTTCCAACGTATGTTTATAGTCTTTGTTGCTGATTTCAATAATATTATTAATCAGAAAATAGATAAGTGAGGTGACTCGGGGCTATTGTAGCTATGGGGTTATTGTATCTTATTACCATTATAATGGTCTGTGACCATTATAATGGTCTGTGTATATATAGGATACACAAGACAATACAATGGTCTGTGTATCCTATATATCCATTATAATGGTAATAAGATACAATAACCCCATAGCTACAATAGCCCCGAGTCACCTTGCTGCTTAAAAAGGAATAACAATATAATTTAATAGAAATTATAATCAACCAACCAACACGGTTATTGTCATTATTTGATCAAATTGGAAGATTTAGCAGATACATGACGTGTTTATTTATAAATACATTATTATATTACGAGATTTTGTTTAATTGATTAATATTTTTACTCCTAAAACACCAAACAAAATATATGCAAAAGAAAATAACAATTACAATGTGAACTCGATATTTTTTAAGGTACGTTTCGAATATGATAAATGGCGAAATTATAAATTATATTTTACAATAAGTAAATATAATTTACAATAAGTAATAAGGTGAAAAATCTTATTATATTTGAGCAATGATCAATTGTTTTATATAAAAGGCACAATCATTTTAATATTCGGCCGTTAAATAAAAATATAATAAAGAAAAAAAAATACGTTGCAATTAAAACTTTTTCGGGTGTTTTTAATGATTTTTTTGGTATAACGCGTATCCGAACTGTTCTCAATCGAGGTCGGATTCGAAAATCGAATTTCATATTGATAAGTTTCTATCCCTCTCTTTTATATACATGTGAAAGAAACAGAGTGCATCGAGATTCAAATGATTAGAATTTTATAATTAACCTTTGGCTGAAGAATGACAATTCGTGGTCAGATATTGAAAAAATTAAAAAGCTACTTTCTACTCACGCTCGAAACAAAATCGCATTTTGTTCACTGTTATCTGAGAGCAAAATCGCCATGTTTGAGCTGGTGAGGTGAAAATAGATTTTTTGCATTAGAAACATACGTACTGGGTCCCGTTTTTTCTTCGGGTCACAAGTAGAACAGGTTTTCCGCACTTCCAATCACTACCAACCTGACTAAACTGTCGGCTAAGTAAAGAAAAAAATTAGGTATCTATAGTCACGTAACCACCTACCACCCGTCTCCGAGACCCTTAAGAAAAAATACGTATCCACCTACCACCCGTCTCAGAGACGGTCGGAGACAGTAATATTATTATGCTCACAAAAATTAAATGCGTGGACGGCCGACCTTGTCGAGCGACGACGCGGGAGTTATCGGACGTAAATAAATTCTTCTATATTAATGAAGGAACTGTAGTGTTCACTAGGGTTTCCTATTGGAATACTTCAATAAACACATTAATCGGGCTTTCAGTAAACCTGCAGTGCGTCCGCCACCGGTGACGTCTGTCAATGTAATGACCGATAGCTGGCGGATCGAGGGTACATTTATTATCTATAAATGTCTATATACTACATCTCTCCCTTTTTACCAATTAGAAATTGCTTGGAATTAGGTAGTTACAAGTATTACAAGCCTTTAGTAGACTTACTCACTGTCCCGCCCAAGTGTCAACTAATTCTGTTTAGGGTCCACTTCCAGGCGCCCTACACCAGACAGCTATGTCAAACACCAACACACGAAATGCTCGCTCAAAGATCTCGAAGACCAACAACACAACGCTCTTTACACTATGTCGATTACGACGTCTCGTTAAGAACCCGAGCTGTTTTGTATTATGATTTTATAATCCTCTTTGTACTTAGTTTTCTTCAAGTTAATACAATTAGTAGTCAACATGAACAATTTGGTCTTGTACTTATTTATTTTAATCATACCCACTTTTTTCCTTTATCCCATGGAAACTTCTATGCCGCCCTCCATATCCCGTTGACAACTTTTTTTTTTTTGCTTTAATTTTTATCTTTATTTCAGTTCGTTTCTATTTTATTATTTATTTCCAATTTGTTATTACTTTTATTAACTATTTAGTAAATTTATATTTTTTTACCATCTCATACCTACTAAATGTTTCTAAGATATTTATTAAGTATTTACTCATGTGCTAGCTAGAAAGCTATTTATTTATATTTGAAAGTTTATAATATCTACCGGCGCTTCTAAACAAGGCTTGCGTGATAAAGAAGCGCCGCAATAAAACTCACAGATTGCATTTTTAATATAATTCTATCAAGCCTGTCAGCAAAATATATAAATTAGTTCAAAGATTTTAATGAAGATTTTTTCCGAGCTTACTTTCCCTATCGTAAAATGCCGTAAGTATATTCACTTCTAAGCCAGTGATAGTTATCGACATAAGTGACTTGAAACAACATTCCTGATACTTGAAAACAATATTCTGAAATCAAAGCAAATTTAAAATTTAATTCGTTTCACACAACCCATTAGAACTAGTCCTGCAATATAAACTTGCCCTGAACCTTGTTTGACACAACGCTTTTGAGGATACATCGAGGATACACAAAGGATACCGTTTCGAAGTCGCGACAGCGTGCAATATACTAGTCGCCGATCAGTCTGTCGCGGTCGCGGCTAACCAGTCCCCGTACGCGTTCGCGATAAGGAAAAGTTCTCCCAAACCAATGTGGATAGGGAGGGAGTCACACTGGTGGAAAGGAAGAGCAAGACGCGCATGGTGCCCCACAACACTAAGTGGCACAGACACCGTGCACCGTGTCCAACGAGAGGACATGAAGGTGTACCACTTCAGACCTGTCACTACGTGCAATTCAGCTCGTTAGAGCTACGCGTGTCCCAGCAGCTACAGGCTGCTACCACAGATTAATATAATAGTTCTTCGAACAGATACCCATGTCTGAATAAAAAGGCAAATACCTACTGCTTTTCATGCCTACTCAATTTAACAATGGAGCGACCTTGAACGCGCCGGTCGTTGGCCGCACGTGCCGGCAAAACGAGGCTAGGGTTGACACCGCTTAGAAACGATTTTATAAAAAGTCAAGATTAATGAAAATACGATCGATTTATTTAAATTTATTAGTCAAATTTAATTATCATTAGGTACCTACTAGAAATAGGTATTCACATGCGCTGCGGCACACCATCAAAATCGTTTAAATTTCCGAGTAGGTATATCGGAATCTTACCTACCTATTCTATCTGAACATACCAGAAACCTGAACCAAAAACAACTCTCTGTGCAGGTACCTAAGTAACCTAAATATATCCCGATGACAGTAGGTAAGGTAAGTACCTTACCTACTGTCATCGGTTAGTAAGTACTAAATAAAGTTTGGTAGGTGCCTATTTATAATGTGTTACATATTGTATAATACTAGCATTACAAGCTTCGAAACAGTCACTAGGTACAAGTTGTTTTATAATAATCTGATCACGCGTTTTATCTTTGCGAATGCATTCCTTGCAAAAGGTCTTAAGTGTCAAGAACAACGCCGACGTTTACGCCCTTTTTAGGCCGTGCAATGCACTCCCCGCCACACTGAACTGATTTGGTAAATCTTAGTGTTAGTGAGTAAATTATTGTCACTTGTTGATATAGGTAGGTTGATATAGGTAGGAATTTAAGTATATTAAGTAGGTAGGTTTATTTATGCAACATTACATGTATCTATTATAACAGTGTATGCAATGCGTTTCTAGGTAGGTGCTTATTAAGTTCTAAGAATTTTTAATAACATTTCATCGTCTGTCGGCAAAGAAAAAAAGGATAAATATATGTTGCTTTTATGTTTTTACACCCCGCAACACTGCAGCGCCGTCAGTCATTCGCGACGAAGCCATTTTTTTGGTGATTTTATAGCGCGACCGGCGGCGTCCGGCCGTGAGCGCGTGTGGCAACCGACTGGCTAAGCGTGTCGGCCACGACAGGCGACGTGTAGGTATCGTTCTGGGTTCCCACGGTACAGATGGGGGGCACTGCTGCTACTACCTGCCTAATCCTGCCAGCCTGTCCAGCACAACTATGCCTCGCGACATAGCGTTAGCCGTCACTCCTTCATATTACTGCACAGCAAGAGACAGGCAAATATCTCGCGCGAGAAATGGTCGCATGTGACAGTTATGCCAGAGCTGCGGGTCAAACAACGCAACGGAGCCACGCTGTTATGTCGCTTAAGCCATTAAGGCGCTTATTAAATTAAATCTAACTAGTTTTAAGTTTGGTCTGCATGCAGTTTTGTAGTTCCAAAGCATGTAGGGTTAATTACTGTAATATCGTGTAACTTATTTGAAAAATAAATGAATTATTAAAACAAAGGTTTATACACTTGATACCAGAATTTTTAAGAATTGCGACATGTAGCCTTATCTGGATAATTATTTCACAACAACCATCTTGTCAAGCGCTTAAGAACTAGTGCTTGCTCTTTTCCCCCTTTTACCATCAATTATTATCTTCATTATTATTTATCTTCAATTATTTAAAATGAAACTGAAACTGAAAGTAGCTAACTTGCTTAATACGTCATCATGTACTCTCGTTCAATATTCTCACTAAGGCCATCATTATAATTTGTCATCTAAAATTCCGATATACCATTCAAAAGAATATGAGAATCCAAATTTTCGAAACTGCAACTAAAGTCCAATTGAATTGAGATGTTGAAATCGCGTCTTTTCGTATAGGATCTAGATTTTAAATCACAGATAAACAAAATCCAATTTTATTGCGGCATTCATTTAGAATACCAGACCATTCTCAATGTAAGGTTGATAACCAATTCAAGTTTAATGGAGCCATTCATTTGAAATACAGGACTATTGACAATTTAATTAATGTTTTCAAACGATTCCTATTTAATGAAGGCACATTATTTGAATTCCTAAACTAAATTGCAACTATAAGATCCAATTGAATTGAGATCTTGAAACCGCAACATTTCTAATTGGATCAAGGTTTTAAATTACAGTGATATACTAATTCCAATTTAATTCCGGCTTCCATCTGTAATACCAGACCATTCTCAATTGAAGGTTGATAAACAATTTCCATTTAATGGAGGCATTCGTTTGAAATACCGGACTATTGTCAATTTAATTAATGTTTCCAACGATTTGAACTCAATGGAAGCTCTTATTCTAAATACTAAACTATTGTCATTATAATGGAGGTTGTTAAACAATTCCAACCTAATAGGTTAGGCATTCGTTTGAAATACCGGACTAATGTCAATTTAATTAATGTTTTCAAACGATTCGAACTTAATGTAAGCTCTTATTAAAAATACTAACTTTTGTCAATATAATGTAGGTTGTTAAACAATCCCAACCTAATATAGGCATTCATTTTAAATGCCAAACTTTTGTCAATTTAAAAAATGTTGTCGAACAATTACAGTTTTATCCAGGCATTCATTTGAAGTACCAAACTATTTTCAATTCAATAAAGGTTGTCAATTAATTCCAATTCACTGAAGGCTTTCAGATCTCTAGTATCCCAATTGAATGGGAGTCACAACCAAGTCATATTCCCATGTTACGGACCCTCTGAAACCTCAGATATTCTAATTTAATGAAAGTTTTAAAAAAACAGCCGTTTTCAATTGAATGAAAGATTTAAAGCACATCATATTTCAATTTAATCGACGCGTCGAAGCCACCGATATTCAAATTTTAATAGAAGTCTCAAAAGCACATACTCCCCAGTTTATGAACGCTTTGAGACCTTAGATTCAGGTTCATTACAAATTCGAATTTAAAGTAACTACTTTTAATATTTCCCAATTAAAAGGAAGCTTTAATACATAATTATAGTAATCAAATTTAATAATATGGTATTTCAAATTGACCTTCCATCACGAACGCGGCACTTTACACACCGCTTATAATATTTCCATGGTCTATCAAATTGGCCTTCCATGCAATTATATTTGCTTAGCCTTTAAGCCTTTACCTTTCTTACGAATACTTTGGTTCCCGTGGTCTATTAAATAGACGTTTCATAATGCCTTTCGCTTACTTTAACAATCCTCTTAGCCTATCGTATTGGCAATCCAGCGTGGTCTATCAAATTGACCTCTTATAAGTCTTAGCCTATCATATTGGCAATCCAGCATGATCTATCAAATTGACCTCTCATAAAGCCTTAGCCTATCATATTGACTAACGACCTTCAACTTAAAAGTCTTCCATATCACTTTTAAATCTAGTTTGGCCTATCAAATTGACCTCTCATAAGTCTTAGCCTATCATATTGGCAATCCAGCATGATCTATCAAATTGACCTCTCATAAAGCCTTAGCCTATCATATTGACTAATTACCTTCAACTTAAAAGTCTTCCATATCACTTTTAAATCTAGTTTGGCCTATCAAATTGACCTCTCATATAAAACCATTCGTTTTCTGTAACCATACAGTCATAGCCTATCATATTGACTAATGACCTTCAACTTAAGTCTTCCATATCACTTTTAAATTCAACTTGGTCTATCATATTGACCTTCCTTATAAAAACACCTATTTTCTATAACAATCCAGTCATAGCCTATTATACTGGCAAATGACTTCCACTGTATACTATTCAGTAACATTTTAATTAAAAAGTAATAAACTCTTCCATAATACAAATAATTTTACCACGTAGAAAAGTGCTGCCTCTAAGCACAAGTATCAAATACTTAAGAGATACTAAACTGTTTGTTTACTGGATTACTGTGTTACGGAACTGTGTTATAATTAAATTTAAAATGATTTTCCAAATAAAAGTCTTCCATATCACTTTTAATCCGTCTTGGTATATAATGATAATGACCACTCAACAACTCTCAAATAGATTATAATTACAACGAAATTGACACAGGTGTATGGCGCTCTTGCTTCTTTATATTTCGTTGTTCTCTATACCTTACAAGACGTATCTGCTGGTATTTCATTAATGATTTTGTTATACCAAATTGATTACATGTGACATATGCACCTATATGTGTCATATGTACTAATGCACGACCCTTGAGCTGGATGTTCATACGGTTTATCAACTACACAAGATACTCTGGATAATTATTCCAAAATACATTTTCAACATAAGACAAATTAAGCTTTGATAAGCTTAATTTTAAATAAGCACTATAATATTTAACCCGTCAATATATTTTGGAATTCAGAACAATCAAGCCCACTCCATAGGAAAGTATTAAGTAGCATATTCAATTACGCACTCACAAATGAACAGTCGTGTAAATTAAATAGACGCCTAGCAGTCCAATCGTTTTCCTAATTTGTTCATAATTATTATATTATGATTTGTCATCCACTGCGCCACTGCGCAGAGTGCGCAGTCGAAGATTAGTAACACGACCAATTCGAGAATTACGCTAAACTGCTAAATATTCATATTCCTCGAGTGCACAACTACTAATTAATATTCAAAATAATACTTTTTGCCTGTTTTCCTATTTATTTAAGCAACTTTCCACCCGGTGGTGCTTTGTGGGTAGGCCTCAGCCTCATGTCGTGGGTAGGCCTCAGCACGAACCCCGTGACTAATATACACTACCCAAAATTAAATTATTCTACATTTAGCAACCGAAAACTTGTGTTTTAATAGTCTTATCACCCCCAGAGTAACCACATCTACTTTTCCAATGCCCTTGTCGTCCCTTTTTATTTTCCAACAAAATACTGTCAAGGACGTTGGTAATTACGTCGATGATTTTTTAGTCAATTTTAACTCACGCTTTTATTCCGTTGCTTTATACTCGTCGCCATTGTAGTGTTCACTAGGGTTTCCTATTGGAATACTTCAATAAACACATTAATCGGGCTTTCAGTAAACCTGCAGTGCGTCCGCCACCGGTGACGTCTGTCAATGTAATGACCGATAGCTGGCGGATCGAGGGTACATTTATTATCTATAAATGTCTATATACTACAGGAACAATTAAAATTAAGCAAGATCATTGTTGTAACACTAAAGGAAATTTTTAGGCACATTGTTTAATGTCCAAGACTATCTGGGTCATTGTCAGTTCAAAAAACAAAAGTTTTCCCTCCAAGCTTTGGTGGTAAAAAATTAAGAGCTTTTACGAATCTAGGTTATGTTGCTATTTCATCGGATTAGAAGTTGGAACGTTCTTTATTCTCATACGAGTTTTATGAGAAAGTTAGGCTTTGCAATCCTTAATTTCGTCTAGGTCCACAGGAAAGCTAGAACCTACAATACATGATCCATCAACGTGTTATGATCTTTGGTCACTCCCAGTACAATGGGCTGTAGAAATGCATGACCAATTTGTCATAAATTTGGTCCCTGAATTCATTAATTTTGGCCACGGAATTATGTGGCTCAAATACTTACCCCGGGGTTTAAGGAGCACGATTGATTTGACACTAGGCCGACAATAGGCGTCAAATTATTCATGCTCCATAAACCCCGAGGTACCAACTAATTATTATATCAAGGACGAAGGTAATTATGAGGATAGTAAGTTTGGCTCTAACTGTACAACTAGAAAAGCTAGTTATATAACTTTGTCTACACTCATATTTACTGTTAAATTACTATAAAAGTTCAGATGCTATAGGTAAAAAAGACCTACCTACATATTACTAATATGCTGAGGCGGCGGTGGGGCATGAAGGAGCAAAATTAGTGATGTCATCTCATAATATTGCGATCGGTGTATACCATCCTTTGTACACAGTTCACAATAAATGAGTACTTTACTTTACTACTTTACGATCTCGCCGCGGAATCATGTATTCCTCTAAGTACTCCACGGGAGTTACTGATTGTACTTTGCTACTGAGTACCTACTCCATAAAAGAAAATCTATGGTATGATGATGAATATGGTGTATAGTATAGGTAAATACAGTAATCTATGCAACTGTACACTCGCCTGATCCTATTATGAAACGAGCCGAAGGTGCCGAAGGCGCAACCACATTTTTAAACCCTATCATTATGTAACTGTTGCATAAAGTACTATTATAAAACAGTATATTATTTCCATAGTATGATAATTTGCGTGTATCTATCGTCACTATTTTACACAAAAAGCTGATGTTCACAATTTAGCTAAATGACTCCAACGTCAGGGACTATACGTAATCATTATAGAATCCTTCTCAAACGTTGAATATTTTTATGTATAAATTCAACATGAATTATTAATTTATACAATTTTAATGAACAGCTCGTTCACTAAATCATTCATAAAGGCCTGAGTATTTAGAGCGCGAAATCTCTTTTTAATTACCCCGGAGTTACAAGAAATTGGCAGAACTGAGCGAAAGCCGTTTACATTATAGAACGATATTATAATTGTGCTCCTTGTGTGCCTGGCTTATTGAGGAAGGGCTGAAATTATTAATCTGCAAGTATTATAATCAGCGATCGGCACGGCTCGTGCAACATCGCAGTTTTCTTTTAAAAAAAAATATGAACAATGATCATGATTGTAATAAATATAAATTTAACATAATTATATTACACTCAATGGAACATTTGTCATTCAAGATCGCGGGATTATAATTATTTTCATTTTAAATTTCTGCGAAAATTCGATTTACCAAATCATCCTACGATGTAATTATTATCAGCAGTTGTGTTCTGCCAACAGTCAGCAACCTGCCGCACGTGAGACTTCTCCTGGTGACCCGGTTTAATAAATTAATTAAATAAATGGTACAGATCAGTGTATAGAGTTTTGCAAACGCACTTTGTCGAGAAAGCTTGTTATTAGAAATTTAGGATCTCAACCCTTTTAATTATATACACAAAGATTCATTTTAATACGACAATTATTAGTGGGTAAAAATATACATTTTCGATTTGATTATACAGGGAAATCAATCTAAATGGGTCAGTTGGGCGGAAACAAAATCTATAAGAGATAGGGTAATCTTTACATGGCATCGATTTTAGATTTAATAGAAACTGCATTAGGTATATTTTTTTATAAATCTCCTACATTACCGGGAATTGAACCTGATTAAAATTCTGTAAGTAATCGCATGTTATATTGTAACACTCTTTACAGCAGTTTTGACCGGGTTATGTATGAAACGATGTATGAGATTTATAAATATATATATATAATACCGTTTTTATTCAATCTAAAATCGACGCCATGGTTCCTAAGAACTGATATCCATATTTCTTATAGTTTAAGACTTCTCCCTACCACAGAAAGATCATACTGATCCATTTGCATTGATCATCCTGTATACCCTCATTGTTTCTTTCTTTGTTTGGTAGTCAGTTACAATTACAAGTAAATGAAGTGAAGCGTGTTAAAAATATGAAGTAACAAATAACTTTACTTGTCGTTGGCTATTTTCAATACCCATCTGTGGATATTTTTTTCCAATGGCACGTCTTGCTTGGACTATCACTCCAGTACCTACACTTCACACGTATTAAGCCTTAGAGGGTTGGTGAGACTCAGCAAGTAAGCTCCTTTTTATCGTAGCTCGATCACACTGACGTCGTCAGCTACATATCCCATACAAAAAGTTAGCCAAAGCCAAGCGTCGCTAAGTTAGTTAGCTTCCATACACTCCAATATGATTTGTTTGGATACAACAGTAGGCTTCGTCACAATGGCGCCCCAGGCACTGAGGTAGGTAAAGTAGATTAGACCTCTAAGGTAGTCCGAAGGAGTTCACATATTATATTGCCTTATGAATATTTACAGCCATGGCTATGGTTCATGGTTCACGTAACACTCGTAACAGGTACGTGGCGCCTAATCTAATACGAAACTAGTTATTTTGTAAAAACTTGTGCCATGAATATCATGGCAGGCGTTTCCATCTAATAATTATAATCTCCAAACTCGTACAATGTTCTTATACAAGCAACGCCTCAAAAAAATATTAATAAGTGTTACAATGAGATAAGATGGTTACTATTTTATTTGAAAGTACCTAAATAATAAACAGTTACTAGAAGGAAGCAAGGAAGAATATACCAAGGTGCAACCTACTTCAAGATAATTACATCAGAAGGGCAACAATAAGTTATTATTTTATGAACGCAACTTAAGGCAGTGTTGTAAAAACCGTTAAAATATTTATCAGTAGGCAATCTAATAATCATATGTCGTTCTATAAAATTATTCATTACTATTTAATCTGAATATTATGGATTGAATTTTTTTCTTGGATCACCTTAGAATTTTTTTACGATTGTGAAGATTGTGAAATTTTCTGACATTATTTTTTTGGCGCCTGAGGGCATCACTGACATCAATCAAATAGTCCAATATGGCCGACAGCTACCAACGGAGGTGCTCGCGGTTAATTTTTCTTAAATTTCTGTTTATTTCAGTAGTTTAGTAGAGAAATATCTTGTCTTACTATATAATGTAAGTCAATACGCCTAATGAAAACGTTAATGTAAGTAGTTTCCGAGGAAAAACCGAGGTTCCGGCAAAAATCCTTGACATGCCTCGGGAAAGTTACGAAGTCGTGGCCCCTGCATTTTGTTCAATTCATATTACCATTCTGTACCTACTTCGCAGGTATCCTGAAGATGCCAGTTAACTTGTTTGAAACGAAAAAAGGAGTCGAAAAAGCAAAGTTTTCACTGTCCTTAAATAGAAATGCAACATATCTGAGCAACGAAGACCGACAACTTGAAGACGTTAAAGAGAATTCTGCCCCAGGCAAGCTCGGAAATCGCAATAATAAGGAAAACAGGCCGGCAAAGCGGCCTTTCAAAGGCACCTACCAAAATACTTTGAATTCCGCCAAGAAACTTAAGCCTTTAACTGAATCAGCAAAGCCTTCAGGTATGTATTCAATTACAGGTTCAATTTCATGTTTCTAATTACTTAGAATAGTATTCTCAGCCGCTTTCATGAGAGATACGCAGGTATGTGTAGTATACTTGTTATAAATCAATGCAGTGCACTAGTGTCCTGTATTATGTTCTTGGATTTAACACTTCAGTGTGAAGTTGTGAATAGAGATTCGCCTGTCTTCATACTAACAGGTCAATGCTTATATTACCATGAGAACATTATTTTCTTACTAGAATAATCACGGACATCTCTGCAAATAAGTCAGTTGTTTAAAACAACGTTAACATGGAGATGGTTTTGATTAGATCTTTCTATGACTCATCCACTTAAGGTTGTCTGATTATTTTGGGTTTATCCTAGTAGAAGTACTTTTTAAATAACACTCAAATTTTACAGTTGCAAACACGTCTGTTTTATTTTATTGGATATCTGGGTAGAGATGTGCCATTCTCAAGAATGGTTCCCGATTTGTAGAATGTTCTCAAGAACACTGCCAATACAAATCGGGAATCGTTCTTGAGAACGGCTCATCTCTATATCTGGGTATTACAATAAGTATGATACTTAATCAATAACATTTTATATTGTCTGTATACTCATACCCATCCCATGAAAATGAAGGACATGTAATGATGAAATATGGGTGATTGTTTGAGTGTTTCAACAGGCTAATTACATCTTACATGATTGGCCAGTTCATAAAAGCAAACATCTGAAAACTGCAACATCAAGATAACCAAAAATAAGACTACATTATAGAGGGCATCCCAAGACTATGGGACATCAAGGGAAAGTACCTTAAATATTGTAGATAGGATATTTTGCTGAAAGAAGACTTTTGTTATTTTTTAAAGTTAGTAATTCTGCATTTAAAGATTTTCTAAGAATAGTCCCTAAGATTTTCTAAGAATTCCCATAGTGTTGGGACACCCGGTATACTAAAGTTCATATTGCAGCTGTGCATGCTTGCTCTTAACATAAATAATACTATTAAATAGCACAATCATAGTCACTTTTCGTAAAAAATTGTTTCAATTAGGACCTTAGTGCACAACCCTATGTGGTTTAAATTGCATTTTCAGAATAATTATAATTGGACGTAGTTATGCAAAAACGTTCCAGCCCACAAGTCGCTGAAATTTAATATAAAATTACTATCCATATGTCAATAAATTCAAAATTCAATTTCAAGTGACGTGTGGGTTGGATCGTTATTGCATAACTACGTCCAATTAGTATGAGTGTGAGCCAAGGTATTGCTATTATCAAATAAATTTACCTTTCAGCATTCACATCCAAACCAGACGCTGAGCTAATAGTAAAAGCTCCTGTGGGAAGCACTGCCATGTTGAATGGCCACCACAATAATGACAATCAGTATGGGACGCAACGCAAGATACCCATTGCCACCCTGTCGAACCTCGGGAACACTTGCTTCCTCAACAGTGTTCTTTATACCTTGAGGTAAGTGACACTGAACTGGCACTTGGCACATTTCCATGTCAATACAACCTACAGACCTTCAAGAAACTACTGTGACCTGCACTGCCATGCTAAGCATAACCGTAGTAACTCATATTGTAAGTAACCAAAAAAGCTTGTATCTTAATTAAGACTCATAAACTAACCTTTTTTATTGTAACATTCAATGTGATCTCCCAAGTTTGTTTTGACATTTGAATATTTTAGTTTCTCAGCCCTGTTGAGTTGTAGGGCGTAAATTGTCCCACTGTTTTGCTATTGGCCAACTTGCTCCAATTTCTTCCAACACATCATGCAGAAAAGAACAACAATATAACAGCCAAAATTTTGCTTTTTTTGAAATAAAAATAATAAGAGGTTATTTAAGCTTGATTTTGGATTGTATTTTCTCTTTTCAGATATGCTCCGAGGTTTTTGCACAACCTTCACCATCTGGTCTCGGACCTGGCTAGTGTGGAACAGAAACTTGGCAGTATACGATTAAAGAGTTCCTCACTTGGGCGGAGTGCGGCTGGCCTCGCAGCCTCTGGAGCCAGGTCATGGAGCAGTAAGGATCTGCTTTCTCTCGGACAGTCAGATAACTGCTCGGAAAAGAGCAAAATAAGAGTAAGTGAGATACATTTACTATCGTCATCATAGTGCCTCATACATCTTGACAGATGATTTAAGCAGTGTCTGTATGAGAGAGATAACGTTTCTCGTGACTATGTAATCCTGTCCGGGAGCGACATACTGGTCCACATTTTCCACACCTCAATTGGAGCCCTTCTGCGGAGGAGACCAAGTCCCGAAAGCAGGTATTGTCGTGGATTTCTCGGCCTTTCGCGACACTTTACTATTGTACATAAATATTGGTAGGTGTTACCAAAAGAGCAGGGGTTCCCAAACTGTGCATACAGGATAAAGATTGGAATGGTTTGGTTTACAGATGGATTGAGTCTTAATATTGACGTTAGAGACATGCCACTAAATGTATCACATTTTTGATAGCTTACTTCAAAATATATAAAATTATGTACATACAAACTATGATCATTCATCCACATATTGAAATAAGATTCCAACAATATAAAACTAAACTCGGAGAACACAAAATAATAATTTAGAGAATTTGTTTGAGTGCTAAAGTTGACTGTCCTTTTATCTTTTTAGCATATTTAACGAATTTGATTGCTACCTGGTGGTGTTGTGTTATCATACACTGTTCTATTTCCCTGATATTATTTTCAGTGCTCACATTTGCTAATATTTCCATTATCACAGTATACAAATATTGTTGATGTAATGAGGCCAGAGAAATTTCACCTACTTTGTTACTGAATAAATTTCGAGAGAAGTGACTGCCAATTTTAGTTGTGGGTACAGTGGTAAGTATTTTTGATTCATCAAGGGTACTTTTTATGGGGAACAATTTAAATGCTCACCAAAATGGCTTTTATACCCCAAAACTAAGTTCCAAATAAAATGAATTGCTTCCATTTAAATTAAACTCTCTCTACATAGTGCTCCCCAAATTAAATCATTTTGTATTCCAAAATCGATATACATTACACCAGAATAATTTTATGTTGAGTCAGAATATCTTTTTGCTTCCCAAAATGGATTTTTTGCTCACCAAATATTGTTTTCATAAAACATCAAAATTATTACCAAAAAATATCTTTTTGCTTCCCAAAATTGATGTTTTGCTCACCAAAATGGAGTTTTTGCTCACCAAATATTGTTTTCATAAATTAGTGTTTCAGCTAGGTAACCATCTCATCCTGATCACCTTTCAGAGCAGATCCGACTCAGCCGGGTTAGGTTAGGTTAGTTTTTTTTTTTTATATCCCTAAAAAATGCTCCATAATGTGCGGTAGTCATTATTAGCTATGCTATATCAATTTGAAATTTTCTCCATACAATTTTTTTTTTTTTTCGATATTTTCCGAATTTGACCGAATTTTCGGACAAGATTTCAGTTTCATATTTTTGAGCCCCGAGAGCCCCCCGATACCGAGTTTTAGCCGCCTAGCACCAATTTGAAATTTTGAATCGTTATTTTTCGATATTTTCCGAATTTGACCGAATTTTCGGACAAGATTTCAGATTCATATTTTTGAGCCCCGAGAGCCCCCCGATACCGAGTTTTAGCCGCCTATCACCAATTTGAAATTTTGAATCGTTTTTTTTTTTCGATATTATCCGAATTTGACCGAATTTTCGGACAAGATTCCAGATTCATATTTTTGAGCCCCGAGAGCCCCCCGATACCGAGTTTTAGCCGCCTAGAGCACCAATTTGAAATTTTGGTGAAAAAAGCCATTTTGGTGAGCATTTAGTTTTTTGCCTCAGCAAAAATGACTAAAATGGAAGTAATAATATAAAATATTGGTGGCCATTTAACAGTAATTTAGATTATTTGGTCTGAAATTAACTTTTTAGGTGTTCATATATTTTTATAGGATGTAAGAAAAAGAATTATTTGCTTTATTTATAGAATAGTTTGGGGTACACTATTTGGTGAGCATTCATCCGTTTTGGTGAGCATTAAGAATTTATTGGTAGTAATTTATCAATATATTTGGTAGGCGTTTAATCATATTTGGTAGGCGTTTAAACCCAAGCCCTTTTTATGAAATGGCGATCAGACATAGGCATTTCGGGATGGCGAAACTTATTGAATAAAGAAATGTTATTTAAAACAACAATTACTTAAAAAAATAGGACTTAATGAGGCAACAAATTAATCAATATACATATTTATTTGCGATAGAGGGCCACGCCACTGATATACTGTACTGTAATGCACGTAATTCATAACATGTTTTGTTTACCTAAGATATCTTTTAAACCTAGTAGCATGTAAATATAAATTATCAATCAATTGGCAGTATCAATCGATTTACGAGATCTGTCATATGAATTGATTTACTGGCCTACTGACTGCATTCGGATTTATTAATCTTATCTTATCAAGTCATAAATCCTTCAATGTTTTGAAAATCACTATAAATTTGTTAAGCATGCAAATCTGTAATTATTGTGTACTGTCTGTAAATATTTAGTGTGTTTACTGCATCAAAATTGTGAATTATCTGCATACTCATTGTTCAAAACTTCTGCCAGATTAGGGGATTAGTACTTAGGTAGTGTTCTTATTTCTGCAAATAGGGTGTATAAAGTTTTTTGAAACCTTTGAAACATTTTGACACATGTCAATTTGTGTTGAAATGTTAACGCATGTCAGTGCCAAGCCCTTAAAATTTTGACGCTGATTAGTGTCAACCTTTGAGCCAATAGCCACTCAATTTCTTCGAATTTTGAGTTGGACTCTATTTTCAAATAAAATAAGAGCGGTGACAGGTAGCCGTAGTTATCAAAAGCAATCTAGTGGATAGGGTTCCATACCCATAGGGTAAAAACCGGGACCCTATTACTTACTAAGACTCCGCTGTCCGTCTGTCTGTCTCTGTCCGTCTGTCACCAAGCTAGACAGTTGAAATTTTCACAGATGATGTATTTCTGTTGCCAGTATAACACTAAATACACTACCGTCAAAAAGTTTAAGACCAAACACGATATATGCAAATAATCAACATTTCATGAAGTTCCTATGAGAATATTACTTTTCAGTACCTACAACCGACAAAATAAAGCGTATAACAATTTATTCCACAGTAATTTTATTTAAAAAGGGATCATAATAAGAAAAAAAAGCTAAACGTTTTTCTCATCGAAAAATCCTCCTTGACGCTTTTTCACTTCGGAGCAGATTCTTGGCATTCTTGCTATAAGTTTGTGTAGCGTTTCTTGGCTAATGGATTTCCACTCGTTTTGCAGTATCTCCCAGAGAGCAGTTACAGATGTCGGGCATTGTCTTCGGACTCTACGGTCGAGTTCATCCCATAAAAGTTCGATCGGGTTAAGGTCTGGGGATTGCGGTGGCCAAATCATATTTTTTTGACACACCTTGGCGTTCTTTATTGGCTGTGTAGCTTCTACAGATCTTTGCTGAGTGTTTGGGATCGTTGTCTTCTTGCAGAACAAATGGGTTGCCGATCAAACGTGTTCCTGACGGCACCGCGTGTCTTATTAAAATGTTCTTGTACTGCTCTTTTCTAAGAATACCATCGATTTTTACGATGTCTCCAACACCATTTGCACTGAACGAGCCCCACACCATGACAGACCCTCCACCATGCTTCACAGTTGGTACAACATATTGCTCCAGCATTTTTTCTGTACATATGTATTGAAAATAATCTTTGCTACAGGACCAAAGACAAAAATAATAAGATTACTTTTTTTTTCTATTGATTACAAATTTAGTTTGATGATTTTTAGAAGGGTTTATAACAATGACACTGAACATTGTGTTTGGTCTTTAACTTTTTGACGGTAGTGTACTTACTAAAAACATTATAAAATAAATATTTAAATGGGGCTCCCATACAACAAACGTGATAGGTTGCGTCAACTTTGCACCTCATTTGTATGCGGCACCATCCATACCAGGTGCAAACTTACTTAATCCGGTCAGTTAAGACGGGAAGTGTTTGTACGGAACCCTCGGTGCGCGACTCGCACTTGGCCGGTTTTTTTCCATATGCAGCCAAGAAAATAGCAAACTATCATGTCTAATATACCTTCCTTTACTGTACATAGATAGCAGCCATTTTGAGGCTGGGGTTTCGCACTTTGCTTTATATTTATTACTTGTTTGGGACAGACAACAGTTATATTATAACTATTATTTTGTGAGGATCCTTTGCGAACCCAGTTAATCTACTATCGTTCTAACATCACTTTTTCTTTCCACAGATAGCAACAGAGAAACTTCATGAAACCTACTTGAACCTTCGCGCTGCGGAAAGCAAGTGCTTCAACAGCAGCTCTACCGACGCGTCTCCGGAGCCATTCGCTGCTGACGCCTTCCTCGCCGCGCTGAGGGACGTCAACCCTACCTTCGAAGGTCAGTTTATTTGGCTACAACTGGATCACGAGGACGACTTGGTCCTAGCCCTAGGGCAGTAGACGATGGGGTTATAAATAGTCGTCTCCTTTCGACTGTCTGAAGTATGCAGTGTTTCAAGGAGATTTAGTAAGAGCATGTAGTGGAAGTAAGACATACAGATATGCCACCATATTGCGCGGCGAGCGGGTGCGATAGATCCGAGCGAGGCGGCCATACGAGTGAGCGAGACACGTACCGCGCACCGCTGGCGCTGTCCTGCAATGTCTGGCATCTCCGTTAAGCCGGGTACTCATTAGCGAGCCGTAACTGTAACCAAACAGATACAGTAACGAGGTTCTAGTGTGTACGCGTGTTACAGTTCAGGCTCGCGACGTGGCTGGTTCGCTGTCTCCGAGCGTACTCATTAGCGAGCTGTAACTGTAACCAAACAGATACAGTAACGAGGTTCTAGTGTGTACGAGGAGGCCACCGTGGGACAAGCCGGATCCGCAGTCTTGGTTTGTAACTCCACGATGTCGGACGAAGTGTCTCTCGCTTGTGCAGCATACATACTTGTAAAAAGCAAAAGACATTTATCTTCTGACCATTCACTCATGACGATACTCGAAAATCAGTTCGCAGCGGCTAGCAACAACCTCTCCTCTTGACGTCCACGAGCGCACTGCGAGCGCGAGCGCCCTTTGATTAGCGGCAAAAACCGACAACCATCGGTTCGCTGCGAGTCGCTCGTGTGGCGTTCGTTGCAGGCTCGCGAACCACGTACACACTATGTTTTTGGTAACAGTAACGGTTACAGTTACGTGCAACGTTACAGGTTCAGAGATGAGTACGTTGTAAACGTCGGCTCGCTGCGAGCCGCACGCGTATCGCTCGCAGCAGGCTCGCGAACCACGTACACACTGTGTTTTTGGTAACAGTAACGGTTACAGTTACGTGCAACGTTACAGGTTCAGAGATGAGTACGTTGTAAAGGTCGGCTCGCTGCGAGCCGCACGCGTACCGCTCGCAGCAGGCTCGCGAACCACGTACACACATGTTTTTTTGGTTACAGTAACTGCAACGGTTACGGTTACAGCTTGCTAATGAGTACCCGGCTTTAGCGGCAAGCGGCGCGGCGCGCGTCAAATGATCCGCCTGCGCAAACCGCCGCAAGCGCCGCTCTGACATCTTTTTCTTAGTCGCTAATACGTACAGTCTGACCAAAAAGAGTAGAAATTAAAAAGTGGCAATACTGTACTGCCATTCCCGTTTTCTTAGACAGGGACGACACTACTGTATTACTTTTCGATTTCTACTCTTTTTAGTCAGACTGTATGTTCCCAACCGCGCCGAAATTCACTCGGCAAAAACCGATAGAGCGGAACCGTGCGCGGCGGCGGCATGCTTGATATGCCGGTATGATTTGGTTTTTGCCGCTGGTCGGCAAATTTGTGCCTGGGCCGTTAGTAATTAGACATGTTGACTGATGTTGAATTCTACAGCGTACTGTAGTTATATGAATAAAATTAGCTAAATATATCACGAAACAAAGAAAAAAATCCAGATAAATAAATCTTTTTTGGAAATATGTGACTTTTAAGGTACGCGAATTTTATGATAGGTACTTTTTTTTAATCCAAAAGAAATTTTGAAAATGTTTTCAGAATCCTCATAATTTTACAAAACAATAATTGAATCGCAACGGTAAAGTCACTTTTTCACGGTGAAAATGGCAAATTTCTTAATTTCTCCATACAATTATTGGTACCTATATCGGCCTGTGACGTCACTAGCCTGGACGCCTTTTGTATGGAGCGTTTTTAGCGCTACGTAGGAAGGTTGAACTTTGACGGTCATTTCTGACTTTTAGAGCAGTTTAAGTGTAGTCAGTCCCATATAGACATTTGATTACAATAAAAAATAGAATCGATTGACATCCTAAAAAAAAAATTGTCAACATGTCTATTGTAAAGTTACTACAATGTTGTTTACTTACTTAATGTTTAACATAGCATTATTATTTCAGGTAACAGGCAGCAAGATGCGCACGAGTTGCTAGTGTGCATCCTTGACAACATCCGCGAGACGTGTCGCGCGCTCAGCGACCGGGCGAGACTGCATTTGCCTGAAAATGGAGATAGGTATGTACTCAATCGCTTAACCCCTTATTTTTTTTTTTTTTTTTTTTCAAAATAGCCATGCATTTAACCTCGATTGCACCTGATGTTAAGTGACAATAAGGCCTAAGATGGAGCATGCTATGATACACCCCAGGCCAAAAGTATGGAAACAAGGTGGCTTCTTTTAATATTTTAAGTTTCCAATAGATTGTAACTGTGTAAATAATAGTAACCATGCGGCCACCCCCAAAAGATCATGAACATTAAAACGTTCAATTTATTAAAGTATCATATTATTGTAAAAAAAAAATAACCTAACTCCGGCAAAAGGTTGCATGTCGCCTTTTTCATTGCCTGTTATAGAATGTTGAACTGACAGTTTTCATGAACAGAATTTAGGTTATCGACTTTTAAAATGTTTATAATCATTTTTATATTGTAGTTTTGTAATTTATTCAGTAACGAAATCACAGCTTTGCATTGTAATATAAGCTTGTTTCCATACTTTTGGCCTGGGGTGTATGTCAAAAATTTGCTGAATTGAAACTAACTGATATTTTAATGGAAGTTCCAATTTCCCGCACTGATCAGTGCCTAAGCATACTAGAGGTTAATCAATTTGTGTTTTCTAGAGACGGTTGATGCGATGCGCTAGGCCTTGGACATGAAGTGTTGGGATGGAATCTAATCTAATCTTGTCGCACGCATATCGTTTCATAAACAGCGTATTTCGCCGTGATTGCTACAGTTGTTTGCGTGTTTTTGTAAACAGGGTCATACCAAATAATATTTGTAGGTATACCAAATAATATTGTTTTCCTTAAAAGGCGTCCTAGTTAAGTTTTCAATGGTACTAACTTAACAAAGTGAGTGCAATACTCGCCAATAAACATCGTGTTTGGCGAAATTTGTGTAAAAATGTGTACCATGCTTTTTTTGGAATAAATAAATAAATAATTAAAAAAACATGTTTGGTTGTGTGCGCGCTAACTTTCACACCACGCCCTTAACTGATAGTTCGTTCGTGTCGCTTGGTCCGCTCAATGCATCGACAGGTCTGAACGGAGCTTTACTGCCTCTCTAAACGATCAAGTGCCAGTGCGGTACGGTCAAGTGCCAAAACGGGAATAAATCGCTATCAAAAGGGTGTTTGTGCAATTACCTCGACGTTTCGGTCGTGATTTTCCGCCGATGGTCTCGAAGGGGCTTAATAAGGGATCTTTTTAACGCGATTAAGTATCGTTTTGTTATATTCAGGGGTGATATTCAGACCCCGTTATCAGGGGTGAAAATTCATTGAATGGGTTGTGACAAAATATTTAGTATGTTCTTATTTACAAATATGTAAGCCAAAGATCACTAAATGGTTAAAATAGACTATATGTATTGAACCGGACACACATCATCTCATACTTTTAAATCATATGCCAACAATAATTATTGACAAATAAATTACAAAATTGCCTACTAATGAGTTTAAAAATGGAATTAATTCTTTTTTAAGCCTTTAAAATTTGTAAATAAGCAAGTAAGCATATTGTTTACATCACGGTGATACATTAAATTATTTAATTATTAATTGTTAAAAAAATTATGTGTAGAGCCAACCCTAGCATTTTCAATAAATTTACACCAGTGATAACGGGGTCTGGTGATATTGTGAAACATAGGTATCGGTAAATTCTGACCAACACCCGAAAGTTCTGGCTTACTCTGAAATAACGGACCACTCGGTTCTTCCACCCGGATTTCGCTGCTAGAAAAAAATAAACAAAAGTATACTTAGTGGTGTTTCATTGGCCACAGCAACGGCATCGGCCGGCAGCCGAGCCTCGACGGCGACAGCAAGCCCGGCGGGATCAGCAACCTGCGCAAGTCGTGGAAGAAGCGCAAGGAAGGCCGCGGCGATAAGCGACACTCGCCCACGGACGAGCGAGCGCCGTCGCCCGCCGAACCGGACGAGCGAGCTCGCCCTGGGTGGGACTTCGTCGCTGATGACTTCGAAGGTATGTAGATTATAACTCGCTTGCCATATCTGAAATACACAGACAATATAATAATAATAATAATACAATACTTTATTGCACACCAATAAAAGTTTACAAAAGGAAACAAGACAAATACAATTTATAAATAACGGTAGACAACAGGTGGTCTTATCGCTAAAAAGCGATCTCTTCCAGACAACCTTTGGGTAGTGAAATTGATGAAAAATTCTAACTTCATACAGAGTAGGTGCAGCAGAAGGTGAAGGGAGCACATAATTAGATACTAACAGAAAACAATATCTATTATTTAGGTAAAAAAAAACTATTTAAACGGATTATATCGCGTATATTCATTATTTGAGCCTCCCTGACGTTTAGATAGTCAACATTTGATAACGGTAACTGGAATGTTACCGAAACGTCAAATAATTAATATACGCGATATAATCCGTTTAAATCGTTTTATTGTAATGTGTGTGACAGTCACGGAAATCGAAGAAAATAGTTGTACCTATTATGTATACATTATTTTACGCTTTTGGCGATTTTTAAATAACCAAACAGTAAAAATAAGAAGGCCAACTGACCGTATAGCGTAGTGGCGTCATAACACGTCATTTGTTTTCAAATTTCATACTTTAGCGTTTTAACCGTTCATGAAAAGGAGTTGATTTTATCTGTCAGACAAGGACTCAATTATAGCACGACAGAGCGTGAGAGTCTCACTATAGGTGCTCAGAACCGAATGAGCAATACACGCTAGTCTTGGAAAAAGTGCAAAGAAAGTCACAGCGACAAGCGACACTCGCCTCCTGATGAGCGAGCACCGTCTCGCGCTGAATCTGATATAAGAGATAATGCGACATGACTGACATGGGGACAATAAATACGTGAATCGAGAAACAAACGTACGGAGCAGCAGCTAGATAACACTATCTCGTCATAAAGTCGCCTGTCCACTGAAGCGGCATTAAGCTTCGTCTTTGTGAAGTCCAAAAACAAGTGCATTTAAATCTGAGAATAGTACATTGTTGTAGAGGCTGAAAAGTAAGCAATAGATGAACGAGTAATTTCGAAGGCCGACCCGCAGGGGAGGCCTTCGATAAAACGAGTTCATCTATTGCACTTTTGGCCGAGACTAAACTTTGTGCTTTTCACGACTACTGCGAGTAAATAAAAAACATTTCTTATAATAATACATTTTAATTAAAGTTTATATTTATATTAGCGTGGGGGCAATTATTAAAAGACAATGAAATGTTCTTTCCTGGTACATTAATATTTGTGTTTTGCGTCATTTCAGCCGATATGGAGTAGCTTGGCGTATTATTCACTGACGGTATTGAAGGACTTGGAGACGGGGATTTGAAATCCTCACGAGACGTAGAGGGACGGGGCGTGTTTGTCTCCGTTGACGTGATGTTGATGGATTCTGTTATTAAATTATTTATCTTCACTTTATTCTGAACAGAATCCTCAATATATCCTTCCGCAACCTTATCAGACATCCAACCACCATGTCTTTTTAAGGTAGTTAGATTTGGTCCGGAGTCTGCTAGGAGAGTCGCTGAGGTCCTGCGGAAGCAGTGACCAGTGTAGCATTCAGCGTTCGGTAAATTTAGATATATGCGGCCATGGTTTTTGGTACGCAGCTATTTTATGCCTGCCTATGGGTTGTTTAGTACATTTGCCATTCAGGTAATTCAAGAAAAATCTATTAAGTATTTTCCAAATGCTTAGGGCGGAGATTTTGATATTTTCCACAATATCGAGTAGTTCGTCTCTTATAACAAATGATCGATCTATTTTCGTCTTTGTGTTCGGCAGTCAATCATATTGTTATGATTTTCGATATCACCCATTTTCATATTAACTAATTCAGCTGCCCGGCACGCACCATTTACTCCAAAAATCAATACGACCTGTAACCGAATAATGAGATTTTTAAGCATTTTTATAACAAATTGAAGCTTAAATGTATAATGTTGACCCTGGCAATTAAAAGTCTTGAAAGTATCACGCAGTTAGTTTACTTATTATAGGTGACTTCAAATAATCAGATCTCGCAAAAATCATAATCCAAAATGATAAAAAAAACCTGAACTAATAGCGGTAATAGTAGAATAGTTCCAACAATGGGTACCGAGTCGACCGTGTCACACTAGTCACTACTATTGCAGTCAACAGCCGTCTCTCAACAATTTATTAATAATCTCAAGAAATTATGACGATATATTTATTCTAATGACGTAAAATATAAGTCTCGCAATACAAATGTTTATTACTAGATATTCCACTTTAGACTTACCTTTGCAGCTAAATAAATATGATCAGGAGCTTCATTAAGGAATGTCTACGTTTTCGGCAGTCAATATTTTCGATTTTTTCGATTTGTACCCATCCGAAAACCTTTTCAGTAGTGTCGTCAATTTTTTGTAATTCTTAATGCTTACGTTGTGTTCGCTCGTTCCCTAAATATCAGAATGGCAAAATACCAGATTTACCCATTTACCCGATTTCTGAAATACCAGATTTCTAAAACACCAGATTTTCTGGTTACCGTATTTCTCTTATATCGGGTTGCCAAAACAACTTGTTCTCAATACACTGTATTTTATTTAAAACCGAATTCCCATAATACCATATAATGAAAACACCAGGCTCGTAAAGCACAATGTACTTGAAACACCTATTTTCTTAATCTACCAGTTACTCAATATACCAGATTGCCAGTTAATTTAATTCCCAACACACAAGATGCTAATTATACTTGATTTCCGAAAGCTTATATTCCTAAAACACCAGATTTTTACTTTAGTAGATTACATAAGTACTGATAGAAAAAAAACAATTATAAACAACAACATTTTATGACACACCATGATAGAACATGTCCTTATTAATTTATTTAGGGTTCAGTTTAATGTTGATTTTGGGATAATTAGATGATAAATATCCTCTAATGATCCCAAAATTATCCTTGTCCCTCAGACGAACGTACTGAAATGTATTTATATTAGAAGTAACTGTACATAGCAGAAGACAAATAAAAAGCCATGCCATATATATTATAAGACTGACGAAAATAGCTTTGGGTTCTGTTGTAAGAGCATTGCAGAATATTTTACAATAAAAGTCTTATCTCGCTTTTTGTGTTTATTTATTTGCTTTTGCTATGTACAGTCACTTCTAATAATATGAAAGTGAATGGATAGATTAGATTAGATTAGATTAGATTAGATATATTTATTTCTCTTTGAAAATTACACAATATTTTACATGTTGTAGATAAAATAGAATGGATTCACAAAAAGATCGTCAGGTATATTCAATTATATAAAATTAATAATCTGGTACTTATTAAAAAGTCACAGTTTAGCAAAATAAACAAAAACCAACAATGAAAACAGGAAAATAATATGTCACAAACTAAAAATACTATAATTATGAACTAGATCAACATATTCAACAAAATGTCATGAGACGAAATACAAAAAATATAAATTAAACATAAAACAAACAATCTAAAATAATATAAGATACCTGTCTAATTTAGTGCAAAGTCAAAATTTACGAAATAAAAATTAATAATATAAATTTAAAAATATATGGTACAAAATAATTATGTTACCTCATAATATTCTGAGACAGAATAAAGGGTTTTTGATCGCAAAAAATCTTTTACTCGGCGCTCAAATACTTGATCCGACGTCTCGTTTCTGAGACTGGCGGGTAGACGTTCATAGAACGACGGGCCTATTACGCGCGGGTTCTTGTCGAGCAGCGCCAGCCGCCGCGGCACGGGCAGTAATCGCCCCGTCTGACGGGTTATTCTGTTAGGCATACTGGCGCGCTTAAACAAATGTATGTTCCGTCGCGTGTACATTATGATTTCGTACACGTACAGAGAGTAATGTGTCATCATTTTATATTGCTCAAAAAGTTCTCTGCACGAGTGCCTCGGATTCACGGCCGCCATCACGCGTAGTGCTCTTTTTTGTAGTTTGAACACACGGTCAGAGTCCGTTGAGTTACCCCACAAGACAATGCCGTATGACATGAGCGAATAGAAGTACGCATAATAAATTTGAACCAGTGCATCACTGGAGACAACTGGCTTCAGTTTACGCAGGGCGAATACTGCACTGCCAAGCTTTTCGCAAAGATGGTCAATATGCGTTTTCCATTTAAGCTTGCTGTCAATCATAAATCCGAGGAACCTGCATGAGTCACAACGCGGTATCGGACTCTGTATCAGTGGAATATCTCTGTGACCTGCTGTGAAAATTATCACGTTCGATTTCGTAACATTTAGGATGAGACCGTTCGCTGAAAACCACCTGTGCAGTTGGTTGCATGTGTGTTCTATTTTATATTCAAGTTGGGCGTATGTATGTGCTTTCACTATCACAGTGGTATCATCAGCGAACAGTACCATCATGCCTTCGGCAACGGAGGTAGGGAGGTCATTTATGAACATCAGGAATAAGGTATTTCCGAGTGCCGAGCCTTGAGGTATCAATAGAAATACATCATCCCACCAAAACATGCATTTCATGTAAAATTGGCGGCCAAGACTCACATGCTCATAACGCTTTCGCTGTAAAAAGTTATCAGATCCCAGGAAAAGCCAAGCCCCTAAGCACTGACTTTACTAACCCTACACCTTGGTTTCGAAAGTATGGCATGGCTGTTTCATAGGTTACCGTAAATATAAACCGTAATGCGCCAGACGGTCCGTTGGACTTATTTGGCCTTATTTGGACCGTTGGCTTTTCCTGGGATCTGATAACTTTTTACAGCGAAAGCGTTATGAGCATGTGAGTCTTGGCCGCCAATTTTACATGAAATGTTTTGGTGGGATCTCATTTCTTTTTGTAAGGTGCCCTAGTTTTTTTTTTTTGGGCTGTAGGTGGGTTTGAAAATGAGACGAAACGGTTCGAGAAAAGGTAGGTAGTGCCCCGGCTCTTTTTTGTTCGTCTTGGCGGGGGCACTACCGTGACCCCAGATCTGTGAAAATTTCAACTGTCTAGCTATCACCGTTCTTGAGATACAGCCTGGTGACAGACGGACGGACGGACGGACAGAGAAGTCTCAGTAATAGGGTCCCGTTTTTAGCCTTTGGGTACGGAACCCTAAAAAACCAAAAATAACCCGTTCAAGTACAGATTTCATTTCTTTTTTGTTTTGTTTTTTTTTCGCTTTTTAGTGATTCATATAAAATACTTAATCTGTGAAAATTTCAACTGTCTAGCTATCACCGTTCTTGAGATACAGCCTGGTGAGAGACGGACGGACGGACGGACAGAGAAGTCTCAGTAATAGGGTCCCGTTTTTAGCCTTTGGGTACGGAACCCTAAAAAACCAAAAATAACCCGTTCAAGTACAGATTTCATTTCTTTTTTGTTTTGTTTTTTTTCGCTTTTTAGTGATTCATATAAAATACTTATGGCGGGGTGATCGGGGAGGTCTTGAAGGCATGCATCTCGTTTGAATTATTTCCAAACTCCTAAGGAGTTAGGTATACCTTCCATCATCAGCTCAGCATAGGAAGACGATGACTATCGGACGCAAATTAAAACGTTGTTCATTTAAGATTAGGTTGTGCAACATTATAAAGTTGTTCGTGAACAACTTCATAATCGCGGACAAGCATTACAGATATGCGGGTCAAAATGTGAAAAGCTCTTTTTTTGAAGTCGGTCAAAATACTAAAACCTCCTAAATGTAACAAATGCTTTACTGACTGAGCCCTCAGTAGTAACTGAGGCTTCTCTTTATCATCAGTTTCTCTTTACCAAATGGTGGTTTTCGAGTGCAAATGCTGAAAATACAACCGAAAAGGTACACAAATCAAATTCCTTGACCGTACATACTTAGGTACATTACATACCTACGAACGTTGCAAGTTAAGAAAAGCTTGTAAACAGAATGAAATGGCTTCAAGCATTTTTTTTTAAATTCACTTATTTTCGTTTGCGTTGATGTACTGACCTTACTTTATGATATTTGATATTTTGGACATCTCGTCTACTTAAAATCTGGTATTTCGAAAATCTGGTTAAACGGAAATCTGCTGTTTGAAATATCATGTATTACATGATAACGGTTAAGTGAGATCAAGTTGTTTCGAGAAGATTGTGTTTTGCGAATCTGGTTTGTTCAGTGTTTTTGTGTTTTGAGAGTCTTTTCATTTCGAAGTTTGATATTTTGGGTATATGGTGTTATAGGGAACATGGTGTATTAAGAACATGGTATTTTAAAAATCTTGTACAAAAGCGAATATAATATAAAGAAAATCTGGTGTTTTAGAAATCTGGTATTTCAGAAATCGGGTAAATAGGCAATCTAGTATTTTGCCATTCTGATATTTAGGGAACGAGCGGTTGTGTTTAATACTTAATGTTGCTTAAAGCATTGAATAAATGCCCCACAAAGTTGAGGGTTTCAAAGTTTTTGAGAGTTCGTCAAAATATGCGAGTAGAACATTTTCGGAAAAAGATGTGGTATTTTTCTTGCTCCTCCATGTTGTAAAATTTGTGTATACTTTTAAATATTTCTCCCGGGATTTTTCGGGTAACAAATTGTCGCTGCCTCTTCTATTGCTGATCCATGTCACTATCGTCGCTAGAAGAATTCATTTTATTTATCAATCCGATTAGTTATGTATCAATCAATAACAAACAATATCGCAATACACTGAGTTGTTCCCGCCAAATTTTGTATTTTCTTTTTGTTTGAATTGTTTGTTTTTTTTTTCGCCCGTTCTTAGTGGCCAGTCTTACAAAATTAAAAAACAGATTAAAAAAATAAAGTTGCATTAAGGTGTTCGCGCACTAGGTAGCCTGTCTATGGTAGCTAGTAGAACATATGGATATGTATTGGAACACGCGTACTAGGCAGCCTGGCTGCGCAGTTAATGTAGTGCAGTGAGCGGAATGCTTAAAAAGTTAATGCTGCGGCGTTTTTCCATACTTAAAAAAAATAACACGATTAAGGATATTACGCGTTTAAGAAAAAAATATACCTCATAAATGACGCATTTTCATTGGTCAATTTAATTTCAAATGCAGCAGACGATTAGCTTTGATTGGTGAAAATGTCGTTTACGCAGGCCGAGAAAAACACTCTGAAATATTTTCTATAAAGTCGTATCTTATTATGAAATCTGTGTCTAGATACGAACTGTTACCGAAAGGTGCTACATTGTTGTCGTGTTGCGAGCTAATATAGATATACAGTTTACAAATTTACAAATATACGCAGTTTTGGGTACTGTATTCAGGTAATCTATGACCACATTTTCGAGCAGTGTCGTGAAAATGTTATTGGTTCATTTTACCATCACACTTTCTACCATTGCTCTGCTCGCCGTCGGCAGGGTGTTCATCCTCACACACTGGAGCCTAAATGGCCGAGAACTGTCCGGTTCCAGAGGAACTTCCTACAGCGAATGCTCCGCATGTGGAATGAGCTCCCTGCCGAGGTGTCCCCGGGTGCTACAGCATGCGGTTCTTCAAGAGGGGAGTAAATAGGTTCTAAAAGGGTCGGAAACGCGCGTGTGACGCTCCTGGCGTCGCAGGCGTCCAAAGGCGGCGGTAACTACTTAACATTAGGCGGGCCGAATGCTAGTTTGCCGTCGTAGTTAATAAAAATTACCTACACAGCTTCGCTATGCTTCACTGTACAGGCAGCCTCAATCAGGAATAAATTAATAGGGTCTCAATTACTCAAAGTATGTCTTACTCTTGACCTCACATACGACACATCGCTGGTTTCGTTGGTAATGTTGTTAAGTGGTGTAACGTAGCATCTGTTCCAGGTACGATGGTAGTGCGGACCATGTGCCTAGAGTGCGAGGCGGTGACGGAGAAGGCGCAAGCGGTGTTGGAGCTGTGCGTGCCGGTGGGCGAGGAGGAGGCGCCCGACGCCGAGCCCTTCCGCGCCGCCTGCCTCTCCAGCGAGTACCTCAGGGACCAGAACAAGGTAAGCACAAGGAGCGTGTGCCTAGAGTGCGAGGCGGGGACGGAGAAGGCGCAAGCGGTGTTGGAGCTGTGCGTGCCGGTGGGCGAGGAGGAGGCGCCCGACGCCGAGCCCTTCCGCGCCGCCTGCCTCTCCAGCGAGTACCTCAGGGACCAGAACAAGGTAAGCACAAGGAGCGTGTGCCTAGAGTGCGAGGCGGGGACGGAGAAGGCGCAAGCGGTGTTGGAGCTGTGCGTGCCGGTGGGCGAGGAGGAGGCGCCCGACGCCGAGCCCTTCCGCGCCGCCTGCCTCTCCAGCGAGTACCTCAGGGACCAGAACAAGGTAAGCACAAGGAGCGTGTGCCTAGAGTGCGAGGCGGGGACGGAGAAGGCGCAAGCGGTGTTGGAGCTGTGCGTGCCGGTGGGCGAGGAGGAGGCGCCCGACGCCGAGCCCTTCCGCGCCGCCTGCCTCTCCAGCGAGTACCTCAGGGACCAGAACAAGGTAAACACAAGGAGCGTGTGCCTAGAGTGCGAGGCGGGGACGGAGAAGGCGCAAGCGGTGTTGGAGCTGTGCGTGCCGGTGGGCGAGGAGGAGGCGCCCGACGCCGAGCCCTTCCGCGCCGCCTGCCTCTCCAGCGAGTACCTCAGGGACCAGAACAAGGTAAACACAAGGAGCGTGTGCCTAGAGTGCGAGGCGGGGACGGAGAAGGCGCAAGCGGTGTTGGAGCTGTGCGTGCCGGTGGGCGAGGAGGAGGCGCCCGACGCCGAGCCCTTCCGCGCCGCCTGCCTCTCCAGCGAGTACCTCAGGGACCAGAACAAGGTAAACACAAGGAGCGTGTGCCTAGAGTGCGAGGCGGGGACGGAGAAGGCGCAAGCGGTGTTGGAGCTGTGCGTGCCGGTGGGCGAGGAGGAGGCGCCCGACGCCGAGCCCTTCCGCGCCGCCTGCCTCTCCAGCGAGTACCTCAGGGACCAGAACAAGGTAAACACAAGGAGCGTGTGCCTAGAGTGCGAGGCGGGGACGGAGAAGGCGCAAGCGGTGTTGGAGCTGTGCGTGCCGGTGGGCGAGGAGGAGGCGCCCGACGCCGAGCCCTTCCGCGCCGCCTGCCTCTCCAGCGAGTACCTCAGGGACCAGAACAAGGTAAACACAAGGAGCGTGTGCCTAGAGTGCGAGGCGGTGACGGAGAAGGCGCAAGCGGTGTTGGAGCTGTGCGTGCCGGTGGGCGAGGAGGAGGCGCCCGACGCCGAGCCCTTCCGCGCCGCCTGCCTCTCCAGCGAGTACCTCAGGGACCAGAACAAGGTAAACGATCATATCGAGAAATACACATGATTGGTTGACTGGTAGAAAATGCCTAAAGGCATTAAGTCATGTGTACTTTTTTGTATTGTGCAATAAAGTTCAAATAAATAAATAAATGATTATCACAATGAAACGCTCCATCATCTTCATTTTAACTTGCCAAGAGATGAGATTTAAACCAAACTCTTGAGATTGAAAACCATTAATATGGCACTTAGGCTGGATTTAACTCTCGCTCTCTCGCTCACTCGTATGGCCGCGGCTCGGATCTCTCGTTCAACCGCCTGCCGCGCCACCGGTCGCGCAGTCGTGCCGTCTCCGTAACGCTTACTCTCGTCTACTAATCCATCACTAATGGTTCTGACATCACTGTCGCGTAAGCGTTATTCTTGGAATAAAACTTTGGTTAAATGCATGCTTAATCGTGTTTAAATATTGAATATATGCGTTATCATTTTTAATATTCCAGATATCATGTCCATGGTCATAAAGAGATTGACATCGAAAACTGAAAAATCATGGTGTCTGGGATGGGGTTCAAATATTTTTTTTTAAACTGGGTGAAAGACCTGAGAGATCTCTCATTCATCTAAATCGGGTTTTTTTTAATCTAAATCATGCCACCAATTTGAATTGACTTTAACTATACCTTTATTCCGTGCGATTTCCAGTATTGGTGCGAACGCTGCCTTCGCCACAACGAAGCGCGGCGTAGCGTGGCCTACTCCCGACTACCTCGAATTCTAGTATTGCAACTAAAAAGGTATAGTTAAAAAACTTATAAATTAATTATTCACATGTTTTTTTTTTTCTTATATTGTTTATGGCCTAGTTCGTCAACGGTCCCACATCGTGCAGATCCCATTCTAAAATTATCAATTTTTATATCGCTCCTATTTCCTGACCATTCCACACGCGTTCACATTCCGTCTATGTGAGAATGACGGCGAAACTTAAAGTCTCATTGCGAACAACTTAGGAATATAGGCAAAGTGAATAGTCTCAGACATACTAAAATATATACGAAACGAGTTTACTCACGTCGTAGAAATCGAATATCGCTCGACATGTTTCGAATCGATTCGCGATTCATCATCAGCCGATCAGGGTTCGATTGGTCGCCGCCTCTCGTCGGCTCCTGATAATGAATATTCGACGAGAGTAAACCCGTTCTGTATGTATTATAACATTATGTAATAACTCCTACTCTCTGTCAAGAGAGCCCGAGGCCGTTCACCAACCAGATGGTCTGACCAAGTCAAAGAAGCAACCTCCTCAAGCAAATTCCACCAGGCGGTGAGGGCAACGATGGACCGGGAACGATGGACACAGATCATTAACCTTTTGACCGCCACAGTCGGCTGTGGCCGTCAACAAAAAATCGTGCCCCTGACGCCACGTCGGCCACAGCCGTCCAAATTTCAATGATCAAAAACTTTGTAATTCTAACCGCTACAAGTATTTTTCAATCCCGGTTGATTTTGGGGCACATCTTTTTTTTTTTACTCTGGCGTCAGTGGCACGGTAAATTGCTAGATCGCTTGGCGGTCAATAGGTTAAGGCAAAACCAGCCTGTGATCACGATCATCAGTAATTAGGGACCGATTGAAGAGAAAGAGAACTTCTACTCTAAGTCTTAATTACATTTATTATAGCAATAACATTTGCTAACGTAAACCAAATGTTTACAATAAAGCGAAAAATTTAAGAATTTAACGGTTCAGGCAGGATTCGAACCAACACGGGCGTCCTACCAACCAACTGGACCCCCGAACCTGATGCCAGAGCCGTTGAGTCTTTCAACCAGTTGCTTCCCGCCTTAGGGTGGCATCGTAGCGCCATCTACCGTAAATATTTAGACTCTAAGTCTTGTTTATTTTTGTGCAGGTTCAGCGGCGGCATGGAGAAGATAACGCGGCATGCGCCGACGCCGCTGCTAATGGCGTGTTTCTGCGAGCTGTGCTCTAAGCGTCCCGCCGACCATCCTCCTACGCACAGGTTTACTGACTTACTGTTTTTTCACCTCAATAACTTAGAAAAGATCGTTAAGGCTCCTTATCCACTCATTTGCTTCGAATTTTGAGTTGGTTTCTATTTGTATAATAAAATAAGAGCGGCGACAGGTAGCCGTTGTTACCAAAAGCAATTGAGTGGTTATCCGTTCAAAAATGCTGATTGTTTTAGACATTTTTCTCTATGATCTTGATCAAACATGTTTTTTGACATATTATCAATGTAACTACCTTAGAACAGGGTCATTGCGATTTATCTGTATATATTTGAAATCTACAGTTTGAATATTTGATTGATAATTTTTGTTCCAAAAACTACTCGAAATTGACAAAATTCAAGCAGAAAACTCGTTTTCTGTTTCAACTTGTTTTCGACTGCACGCAATGAAACTATCTAAATAGAACTTAGGGATGAGTATTACTCACTTTAAAAAGTTGGTTGAAATGATCAATATATTCGTCATAATGAAAAAAGAAAAATTTAAAAGGAATCAGGCCTCTTAAAGATTCAAATCTGTGTGAATTGAGTCATATAGAACCAAAGTAAGCAACATCCATATTTTTTTATGTAGCAATTTTAAATCTAGTCTGGTATAGTTAAAATAACTTATACGATTTTCAACCATATTGGATGTTGCCGACTTTGCTTCTATATGATTCAATTATTTATTTACGATTTTTTTAATTATGTTATGTTATGAGGGTGTTTTGTAGTTAAAATTACTAGAATGCTCACTGAAGAAAAGGTGCTTCGGTGTGAAGCTACATAGGACGGGAAACTGCCCAGGTTTGATTACTGATTTTGGTCTGGAGGTGGTATCTATGAAAGACCTTACGTTAGCATTTGTATATTCCTTCGGTTGGCGGTGTGTACGATTTCATTAAAGAAAACAGTACTATTGTGTTGTTTTGTAAAAAAATTGCGTGTTTCATAGATAAGGTGTCACTTTGGTAGGTTATCAACTCTAAGACCTTTGCCAAAAATAATAAAAAAGTTAAAATTGTTTTAATAGAGGCCCTCAAAAAGAGAACCTCAGGTAGTAAAGTAAACGTGATTAGTTGATTACTATTTTAGGCAATTTTAACTCTTGGCAAAGAGTTGCAAACAACCACACAATAGTACTGTTTTATTTAATGCGATCGTAAACAACCCCAACTGAAGCACTACAACGAAAACACCTCAATCAGCGAACATAATCTCGTCTCCGTAGCGTTTCTCGGCACGCTCACTGCTACAGCCAGAGACCATCACCATCTATGTACCGTAAAACTACCCAACTATAGTCCAGTCGACACGATTATGGTCCAATTTAATCCGTAAATTACTCGTTAATATTATGACAATTATTACGAATAAACTCTAAGGTGAACAACATAATTAAACTAACTTAATTAATAATTAATAAAAAAAAAGACAGTTATGTTGTTGTTAGATAACAGGAGTCCTTCAGACTCACTATGCCATACCCATACCCAGCACCGAAAGATCAAAACATTGTATTTAAGGTGGTTGCAGAGGAAACAAAACTAGACATTCCACGATAGATGGCGCTGGGAAGCAAGATTTGTAGTTTTTGTGTATTATTTCGTATGTTACTTTAGTTTGAAGTAAAATTTGTGTATTGGCGAGTCCGCGTATTTGTCTTTTATTCATGTAGTATTAGTAGCGCGTCATACATTGTATTATTCTCCCGTGTATTAGCAATTTGTGAAAAATCAGCAAGTACTCACACTAATAGACACTAATTGTGAGTGTGTGCGGGTGATTCATTCATTAAAGGGTCGCGTATCATCTGTCAGTTTGATAGTAAGCGCAGAATAAATAAGCAGGAATGATATTTGATTTTGATGATGAAGTAAAGATGCACCTCTAGCACAACTGTGACTCGCAACTCTTTCTCGCGCGAAAAATATTTCCTATCTCTTTCTTTGCGGTACTGTAGGAGACTGACGGGCGACGCTATGTCGCGCGACAAGAATCGTGAAGCCTAGTTGTATTAGACGGGCTGGATTGTCAAAATAAATAATTCGAAGAAGTTACAAATCTTTAGCAGTTCTACATTTTCTAAGTATGTGGTGAAATTAAATAAGTATTTTTGTTGGGTTTCTTTTCTGATATATTGTGATTCTGATTTGTGATGTTATTGAGTTTGTCCTAAGTGTTTCTGAATGATAGATTGGGGTATAGCAAAAAGGGCCCAATTTTAGGGCACATATTTTGCTGAAAAATATTTTTCTCATTTTTGTTACTTTTTTGATTACAACTAAAGAGTACATTAAAATAAGTATCTATTATAAATTACAATTGTTTGATTAACTTGCCCGTTTAAGAACTAGAGCGGTCCTAAGCTACGTAGCCTGGGACTACTTGTACTATCATCTATTCTGTGCTGCGGACTTAGAAATTTACGATGAAAAAAAATCACAAGTATACCTCTGTTTTTTATTACTTAATGACAAGATCGGGCCCTTTTTGCTATACTCTGACCTGATATACAAAAACCCTACATCAAGAATAATAGGTACTGATTAGGGTTGGGATTTTCGTGGTTCTAGATCGTGGTTCCATGGAGTTCAGTCTAAAAATATATAACTACTAGAACTACTACTAACTGAGCGCCGCACCATATAAAAATATATAACAATATATTGTTATTATATATGGATTTTAGAACCACCAACCCCACTAAATAAAATAAAACAATTTTTGTTACGTGTGAGTTTTATTATAATACTAATGATTGTGTGAGTTATAGACGCCGCTTTAATTCGAAATGGTGGATTATTTTTCTTTTTTACCCCCAGATCTTCGCCATTTTCAATTTTTTCGTTAAAACTAGGTCTATTACCTAGGCTTCTTTCTGTTTAGTGCTGTTTAGTGGATAGTACGGCTGCCTGAAAACGAAGGTTTATATTTACATATGTGGTTTGCAGGTATACGTTGCAATATTATTTTAGGCAACACGCATGGTTTGTAGAAAAATATAAGTTTCTGCAGCTTTTCTTGGATGAAGCCTTCATCTGTACGAACTTTGATTGTCATTATTGTTGTTGATAAATCAATGAAGGAAATCATCTTGCAGTAATCCCTTTTGATGAAGGTCTAAGCTGGCCTTGAATCTGTAAAGAAATTATTTATTACGTCACAAGAATGCCAGCAATGGAAACCGCTGTATGCAGTACCTATTATGTGATTATCTTATAGGGTGTTAGGGTAATTAGTGTTATTACAGTTAACCTTCAAAGAGGAAACTTAGTCACTGAACCGATAATTCCAAAACAATTTGGTTTCCCACACCTATTGAAAAACATGGGTATATAGGTCTTGGTATCAATTCAGTCAGAGAGAAGAAACTACCTATATGAACCTACTATGAACAGCTTTGTTTTTTTTCATCACCCAAAGCGAGCGATTGCGTTAAGTTTTTGTGGTTGGTTACACGGTTGTTATCACGCCATGCTTGTCTTCGCCTAAAAAGAAAATAGCACGAGACACCTCTTTCACGGCAGGACGCTTCGATTTGTAATATTTACAAGCACAATACTTTCCCCGCAATTTCTGACCCATGATATCGTAATATCATTTAGGGATCACTATGTCCTGACTACACATGTTTATTATATGCACGTTTCATTATTCACACTACATAAAGTAAAAACTCACGAAACGAAAAAAATGCAAACCAAACATGATTCATTTTTATACGAATTTCCACAATTGACAGTATAGTATTGACACAATTTATTATTTCATTCACAACATTTAGTGCGTTCGAAATCTATTCCACTTTATTGTTATGAGCAAAGAAACACAATAGGTAGGTATCTTTAAAACCAAATGTTTCCAATTATTTGTTACATGTTTAATGGAAGCTGTAATCATTAAAAAAAAAACTGTTATGCATTCATATCGAAACATCAATTAAAACGTATTATCCTAAATCATAAGTTAAGTAGTATTATATTTCAGAACGCACTGTTCATGAATAGCTTTACGTGCGCTTACGTTTGTATGTTGTGTAAAAGCAACGCACACATACATATATGGACAATATTTCAACGGGTTTTAAGGCTTTAATAACTTTGTAATTGTATGATTTATAGCAAAACTGATTTCATTGGCGAATATAAGATCGCTTCAAGATTTTTTTAAGAATGTTTAATAACCTAAAGCCATAACCGCCTAAGTGTGTAGTGATCAAACAATTTGTATGAAAGTAACATCTCTGTAACCACCTTAATAAGTGGTGAACGGTGTTGGTCACACATACTGCATATAAATCTAAGTTACTTTTAGTTGACTAGTCAATAGTAGTGACTGTGTTTGTTTATCTAAATAAATGAAAAAAAAAAAGTATGGAATCAGTGATCGAATATGGATTTTATTAAAAATAAACGAGTTTTGTTTTGGTCCATAGTCGGATGATTGGACTATAGTTGGGTAGTTTTACGGTACTCGTACTTTAGCCGTTTTTCATCTGTAATTCCAGCTACATCCTATGGGCGGTGATCATGCACCTGGGGCAGAGTCTGTCGGGCGGGCACTACGTGGCGTACGCGCGCTCCGGCGCCGGCGCCGAGCGCGAGTGCGCGCGCGCCGGCGACGCGCAGCCGCAGCCCTCCTCCTTCATGCGCACGCTGTTCCACCGGCCGCGCCAGCCGGCCGGCTGCGCCGCTAGAGGTAATGACACTAGGTGGCGCACGCGCGCCGGCGACGCGCAGCCGCAGCCCTCCTCCTTCATGCGCACGCTGTTCCACCGGCCGCGCCAGCCGGCCGGCTGCGCCGCTAGAGGTAATGACACTAGGTGGCGCACGCGCGCCGGCGACGCGCAGCCGCAGCCCTCCTCCTTCATGCGCACGCTGTTCCACCGGCCGCGCCAGCCGGCCGGCTGCGCCGCTAGAGGTAATGACACTAGGTGGCGCACGCGCGCTCCGGCGCCGGCGCCGAGCGCGAGTGCGCGCGCGCCGGCGACGCGCAGCCGCAGCCCTCCTCCTTCATGCGCACGCTGTTCCACCGGCCGCGCCAGCCGGCCGGCTGCGCCGCTAGAGGTAATGACACTAGGTGGCGCACGCGCGCTCCGGCGCCGGCGCCGAGCGCGAGTGCGCGCGCGCCGGCGACGCGCAGCCGCAGCCCTCCTCCTTCATGCGCACGCTGTTCCACCGGCCGCGCCAGCCGGCCGGCTGCGCCGCTAGAGGTAATGACACTAGGTGGCGCACGCGCGCGCCGGCGACGCGCAGCCGCAGCCCTCCTCCTTCATGCGCACGCTGTTCCACCGGCCGCGCCAGCCGGCCGGCTGCGCCGCTAGAGGTAATGACACTAGGTGGCGTACGCGCGCTCCGGCGCCGGCGCCGAGCGCGAGTGCGCGCGCGCCGGCGACGCGCAGCCGCAGCCCTCCTCCTTCATGCGCACGCTGTTCCACCGGCCGCGCCAGCCGGCCGGCTGCGCCGCTAGAGGTAATGACACTAGGTGGCGCACGCGCGCCGGCGACGCGCAGCCGCAGCCCTCCTCCTTCATGCGCACGCTGTTCCACCGGCCGCGCCAGCCGGCCGGCTGCGCCGCTAGAGGTAATGACACTAGGTGGCGCACGCGCGCCGGCGACGCGCAGCCGCAGCCCTCCTCCTTCATGCGCACGCTGTTCCACCGGCCGCGCCAGCCGGCCGGCTGCGCCGCTAGAGGTAATGACACTAGGTGGCGCACGCGCGCTCCGGCGCCGGCGCCGAGCGCGAGTGCGCGCGCGCCGGCGACGCGCAGCCGCAGCCCTCCTCCTTCATGCGCACGCTGTTCCACCGGCCGCGCCAGCCGGCCGGCTGCGCCGCTAGAGGTAATGACACTAGGTGGCGCACGCGCGCTCCGGCGCCGGCGCCGAGCGCGAGTGCGCGCGCGCCGGCGACGCGCAGCCGCAGCCCTCCTCCTTCATGCGCACGCTGTTCCACCGGCCGCGCCAGCCGGCCGGCTGCGCCGCTAGAGGTAATGACACTAGGTGGCGCACGCGCGCTCCGGCGCCGGCGCCGAGCGCGAGTGCGCGCGCGCCGGCGACGCGCAGCCGCAGCCCTCCTCCTTCATGCGCACGCTGTTCCACCGGCCGCGCCAGCCGGCCGGCTGCGCCGCTAGAGGTAATGACACTAGGTGGCGCACGCGCGCCGGCGACGCGCAGCCGCAGCCCTCCTCCTTCATGCGCACGCTGTTCCACCGGCCGCGCCAGCCGGCCGGCTGCGCCGCTAGAGGTAATGACACTAGGTGGCGCACGCGCGCCGGCGACGCGCAGCCGCAGCCCTCCTCCTTCATGCGCACGCTGTTCCACCGGCCGCGCCAGCCGGCCGGCTGCGCCGCTAGAGGTAATGACACTAGGTGGCGCACGCGCGCCGGCGACGCGCAGCCGCAGCCCTCCTCCTTCATGCGCACGCTGTTCCACCGGCCGCGCCAGCCGGCCGGCTGCGCCGCTAGAGGTAATGACACTAGGTGGCGCACGCGCGCCGGCGACGCGCAGCCGCAGCCCTCCTCCTTCATGCGCACGCTGTTCCACCGGCCGCGCCAGCCGGCCGGCTGCGCCGCTAGAGGTAATGACACTAGGTGGCGCACGCGCGCTCCGGCGCCGGCGCCGAGCGCGAGTGCGCGCGCGCCGGCGACGCGCAGCCGCAGCCCTCCTCCTTCATGCGCACGCTGTTCCACCGGCCGCGCCAGCCGGCCGGCTGCGCCGCTAGAGGTAATGACACTAGGTGGCGCACGCGCGCTCCGGCGCCGGCGCCGAGCGCGAGTGCGCGCGCGCCGGCGACGCGCAGCCGCAGCCCTCCTCCTTCATGCGCACGCTGTTCCACCGGCCGCGCCAGCCGGCCGGCTGCGCCGCTAGAGGTAATGACACTAGGTGGCGCACTCGCGCTCCGGCGCCGGCGCCGAGCGCGAGTGCGCGCGCGCCGGCGACGCGCAGCCGCAGCCCTCCTCCTTCATGCGCACGCTGTTCCACCGGCCGCGCCAGCCGGCCGGCTGCGCCGCTAGAGGTAATGACACTAGGTGGCGCACGCGCGCTCCGGCGCCGGCGCCGAGCGCGAGTGCGCGCGCGCCGGCGACGCGCAGCCGCAGCCCTCCTCCTTCATGCGCACGCTGTTCCACCGGCCGCGCCAGCCGGCCGGCTGCGCCGCTAGAGGTAATGACACTAGGTGGCGCACGCGCGCTCCGGCGCCGGCGCCGAGCGCGAGTGCGCGCGCGCCGGCGACGCGCAGCCGCAGCCCTCCTCCTTCATGCGCACGCTGTTCCACCGGCCGCGCCAGCCGGCCGGCTGCGCCGCTAGAGGTAATGACACTAGGTGGCGCACGCGCGCTCCGGCGCCGGCGCCGAGCGCGAGTGCGCGCGCGCCGGCGACGCGCAGCCGCAGCCCTCCTCCTTCATGCGCACGCTGTTCCACCGGCCGCGCCAGCCGGCCGGCTGCGCCGCTAGAGGTAATGACACTAGGTGGCGCACGCGCGCCGGCGACGCGCAGCCGCAGCCCTCCTCCTTCATGCGCACGCTGTTCCACCGGCCGCGCCAGCCGGCCGGCTGCGCCGCTAGAGGTAATGACACTAGGTGGCGCACGCCTTTACCGTGCCACTGACGCCAGAGTAAAAAAAAAAAAAAAGATGTGCCCCAAAATCAACAGGGATTGAAAAATACTTGTAGCGGTTAGAATTACAAAGTTTTTGATCATTGAAATTTGGACGGCTGTGGCCGACGTGGCGTCAGGGGCACGATTTTCTGTTGACGGCCACAGCCGACTGTGGCGGTCAAAAGGTTAAAACACAAAATTAACCTTTAAATAAAACAATTTAAACGGATTATATCGCGTATATTAATTATTTGAGCCTCCCCGACGTTTCAGTACCTTTATAGATACCGTTGTCAAAGGTTGACTGAGAAAAACACAATTTTTCTCTGTCAAAGTTACATTTGTGCAAACTACCCATTTTGTAAATATTAATTTAAAATAAAGGTGTTCATACATGCCAGATGGGCCTAATGTGTAAAGACAGTTACACATGTGCCAGAAGGGCATTTATTATTTTATTTAAAATATCTACCAGCGGTTTACTAAAGGCTTACTGAGGAGAAAGAACCGCCTAAATTAACCTGTTCATGTACAGATTACATTTAAATCGCCTTTTAAAATCGGTGCCAAACCAGCAAGTTTTATTATGAAAACAAATGCTACTCACGTAGCCTTTAATTATGACTATGTGGTAATAGAATACTAGTATTTTTGTTCGATAAAGACGTTTACATTTGGCACCGGCTACGTAATAATGTACTACTGTGTATAGTGTGTATGCATTCCCTCTCACGAGTCGACCTCCCTGCAGACTGCTGCGTGCCGCGGCCGCGGCCGGACGCGTCGTGGCTGGCGTGCGACGACGAACAAGTCAAGCCCATCTCCAACGAGGATTTCCAGGACCTGCTCTCCGCCGAGCCCAAGGTGCGCTCCGCCGCCACGCCCTACCTGCTGTTCTACGTGCAGAGCGACGACGGTTAGTGCCGCAGCCGGCCAGGGGGCGGGGCCACACGCCCCGCCCGAGACACGCTGATATCGTATTGTAGTGCAGTTTTACGTCGGTAATTTTGTTGGGTGAGTTAGCCGGGCCGGTTTGTTTATCGGCAGCAATATGAGCTTCTGTATTTCTAAATATGACCAACATCAATTTTGATACTGTCATTATAGGGTGTTGCTTATTTTCTAACCCTCACACTAGCTCCCTCATTCGTCCTATTTTTTTTTTACTTAAATTTTAGGGGTCATTTTTTCCATTGTATGTTTAAACTTGTAGAACGCACCTACATAATTCTTAAATATGAACTAGATTTTTTTATAATATTCTGTTGATATATAACTCGAATTTCTAATGGGCTGTAGCGACCCCTACATGAAACAAATAATAATCCAGAGACGTTTTTACATGTTCTAGGACAAAATCAGAGGGTGAGAGGAAAAAAGAAAAAGTCAAAGCTAAGCAACACATTGTCAATAGTGTCACAAAATATATAGCCGGACTTCTCGTTCGCACTTCAGAAAAACAGCAAGTACGAGAGAGGAAGCCGACATGATGCTTGGGTCATATAGCACAAAATAAATTTTAAGTACGTTATTTGTACTTTGTACTGTTTTTCGCATTTTTCCTTCATAGTTTACGGAGTCACCTAGAAGTATACTGTAAGTAAAATGTCATTGAACTGTAACATTTAGCGGTTTTTTGTGCCGCGTTGGTAAGAAGTCAAACCTCACACCTGTCATCTCAAACCATTTTATAACCTAAAAACGATATGACAGCTGTCAGGATTGAGTTACTGGCGGGTAGGGAAAGGGAACCGGTAAATTTTTGTATCAAATTACCGGTAATTTCCATAGAAAATTTAACTGTTTTGCATTATTTACTGGCGGGGCACTATAATTAAAAAGAACACGTCTTATATTGCTATGCTGTGTGTATAATAGTGTTTGTGATGCAGGCCCCGGTACATCGCAACAATAAAGCTATCGACGTTAACGTTTTGTTCATTCAAATATTGTTTAGATGCTTTAAAAGACGATTTAGATTAGACAGACTGTAAACTGTCAGCCGAAGTGATATTATGAATGTAGCAGAAATATAAGATATTATAGAGAACGATCAAACTATATTGTAAAGTGTATATTATAAAAGCGTTTCACTATTTTCACTTGTAACGATCTGACAATACGGACTAGTGACAGATATGCAGGTGTATTGAATAATTATTCGACGCGTAACACTATTTCCGAACGTTATTGACATGCCCATTATAGTAAGAATTATTTTTTGAGTCCGAATCTACTTACCTTTTTGAGATAATCAATAACCTTTATTTGACTATGCAGTGTGGCCACACACTGCTACTTTAGATTTAAAAGTATGATAATTTCAACCACCTGTTGAAACAAATGCATCGCTATGTCGAACGAAATAGGATTACATTTTAAAAAAGCATTTCATACAGATAGATATTTAGTACTTAAAACAGCAATGAGGTAACCATTGTTTTCAAATCAGGTACCGGCACTGCTGTTTTAAATACAAATTGCCTTAAACCTATATGCCCTGCGTTTCAATGTGAACCCTATTTCCGACGACTTAAGCCGAATTTCATTTATAAGTGGTCTGCACTTTTTTTGTGTTATGTTTACGGGACAACTCTGTGGTTTAACGAAGAATAAAAATTATGGCATGGTTTAAACTAGTAAAGCGAAGTGAATTCGGCCTTAAAAAATAATTTCTACATTCGTACTTTACTTTGTATATATAAAGTACGAAAATATTTCAATTGATAGTATACTGGAGTAGTTTTCCTATACAATACTTATGAATATGTAATTGTCAAGTCAATAACGTTCGTAAGTCATATTTTGCTAATTTTCCCGATCGTATAATTATTCGATGCATTGTAATAGTTCGGATGTACCTTCCATTGTATACTGTATGTATCTTCATAGAGTTTATAGAGTAGCTAATGCGAATTTGGGCCTAAATTATATTTACAAATCATTTGTGTACTTGTCAAATATGCTTCGAACCAAGTGTTGTTCATGTTTATAGTAACTAAGAGATTTTCATAGTCGCGTAAAATAGTCCGGCAGATATTTTTTTAAACAGTTAGATACTTATAATGAAGTTGAAACCATGGCCCTTTCACCGCTAGTCTCGACATAAAATAGGTATATCCTGCTGTAAAAAAGTTTATAGTCTGTTAAAAAAAAATCTCTCTCTCGTTGTCTTAACATTTAATAGAAAAGCTCAAGGAGGTATTGCGTTAACGCACGTCCTAGAAGTATGGCGAATGCGCTTAGCATTGAAAAACAAAAAGTCGTACAGTGCGTAACGTCGCGGAAGCTCAGAACTCAGAGCACTGCGCCGGATTAGAAGAGGTCGTGCGTTCGTAACCACCTGTTATGTACTGTATCGCGTATTTATATTTAACACTTTCGACACCAACAACCCGGAGGCCGGGCGCTCGTAAACTTTGTTCAGATGCCGGCCCACCCGGTAGCCGGGTTGATGCTATAAAAGTCGGCTCGGCCGGTTACTGGGATATGTCTTACTTTTTTGTCTGGTTGCGAAACTGTTAATAATAATAATAATATGATTCGGTGCCTCATTCATGGCTGGAGAGGATCTTAGAGCTGTATAAAATCGATACAGCTCTAAGATCCCTCTTAGGCGCGTGTATGAGGCAGTGGACCACAGTCCTTCGTCAACCAGGAGGCGGGGATGGCCCCCCTGGCCCGCGGGACTTGATAAGGATTGAGAGAGGTATTTTCCAGGGTGACAGTTTGAGTCCTCTGTGGTTCTGCCTAGCCCTGAATCCGCTCAGCACTCTGCTGAAGGATTCAGGACTAGGTTGCCGGCTTCGAAGAGGAGGTGAGGTCATTTCTCATCTGCTGTACATGGATGATCTTAAGCTGTATGCACCAAAACGCCAGGATCTGGTGGAACTACTGGAAGTAACTGAAAACTTCAGTAGTGCCATCAAAATGGAATTTGGCGTAGACAAGTGTGCGGTCATGCATGTACAGCGGGGGAAAGTCGTAAATTCCGCGAACTTACAGCTTTCTGAGACAATGACCCTCAGGTCTATCTCCGAAGTTGAAACCTACAAGTACCTTGGTATGTCACAGTCATTGGGTATTGCGGACGGAGACATTAGACAGGCGTTGAAGGAGCGTTTCTTTTGTCGTTTGACAAAAGTACTTAACAGTCTTTTGTCCGGTGGCAATAAGGCACGCGCCTTCAACACTTGGGTGATGCCTCTGCTCACTTACTCCTTTGGCATACTAAGGTGGACTCAGACTGAGCTGGACGCCTTGGATACGAGGGTCCGTCAACTGCTCACTACACATCGCATGAGGCACCCACGCTCGTCAGTTATGAGAATGTACATCCCGCGTAAGTGTGGGGGCCGTGGCTTTTTAAACGCCAAGGACCTCCATAACCGTGAGGTGTGCAGTCTTAGGGAGTATTTCCTAAACAACGAGTGTGGGATTCATCGCGATGTAGTAGCAGTTGACAAAGGCCTCACCTCTCTCTCCTTAGCAAACGAGAACTGGCGCAGACCAAAGGTGCTTAGCACCGATGACCGCAGGGCTGTATGGAAGAGCAAGGAGCTACACGGGCGGTTCTACAAGGCCCTTACGGAGCCCGATGTAGATCTGCTCGCGTCGGTGAACTGGCTACGCTTCGGGGATCTCTTCGGGGAAACCGAAGGTTTTGTCTGTGCAATTGCGGACGAAGTAATGATGACGAACAATTACCGGAGATATATCCTGAAGGACGGTACGGTCGACATTTGTCGGGCATGCCGCCGTCCCGGTGAGTCACTCAGGCATATAATCTCCGGTTGTTCTCATCTTGCTAACGGCGAGTACTTGCACAGACATAACCAAGTAGCCAGGATCATTCACCAGCAACTTGCTCTTCAATACGGTCTTGTGGGGTCTGAGGTGCCGTACTATAAGTACGCACCGATGCCAGTTCTTGAGAATGGTCGTGCCACGCTCTATTGGGATCGATCTATCATCACGGACAGGACTATTGTAGCCAATAAGCCTGACATCGTTTTGGTAGATCGATCCAAGCGCCAGGCAGTGCTCGTCGACATCACCATCCCCCATGACGAGAACCTCGTGAAGGCCGAGAAGGACAAACTCAGCAAGTACCTTGACTTGGCTCACGAGGTGACCGCCATGTGGGATGTTGACTCGACGATCATTGTCCCGATAGTCGTTTCGGCGAACGGTCTTATAGCGAAGAGTCTCGACAAACATCTTAAGAGACTCTCGCTAGATGGCTGGATCAAGGGCCAGATACAAAAGGCGGTGCTCCTGGACACGGCGCGCATCGTCAGGAGGTTCCTCTCTCTGCAGCCCTAACCACCGGTAGCCTGGGCCCTGCCCCGCTGCCGGCGGCACCCTAGGTTAGGTTTTTTTTAGAATGTGTTTATATTTGTGATGTATTTTTTATATTTTACTTTTTATATAAATTTATTGTAAAAAAAACCTAGCCTAAGTGTAAAAATGAATAAAGGGAATAATAATATCCTTTATTGTGCACCACATGAAAAAGATTAATAACAAAGAAATAAAGCAACGTTAAATAGGGTAACAACAGGCGGTCTTATCGCTAAAGAGCGATCTCTTCCAGACAACCTTTGGGTAGCAGAAAAAGTCGGAGGATACATTTTAAAAAGGTAGTGCAAGAAACTGGTTAAGAAACTTAATTTACACATACATCTGAATTAATTGAATTAATCTCAGTATCAATATACATATTTTTACTAGTACCCGTCATTATAGTTGAGAGTAGATATTTTTGTACGGCCTAAACGTGTAAATCTTTTTGCAGCTGACTACGTCTACTTACAATTTCGAAATCGTCTCGTCTCTTTTGCTCCTTTTGTCAGATTAGAGTGTGAGAAACGACAATATGTTAACTTTGGGTAGCGGTGAATGGGTTTAATGGAGATTGTTAGTGCTATTCCCGCCAGACTCGGCCTATTCTTCCTCAATATCTCATTATTGATCAGGTCTTGCATACACAACGATTCCATACAAATTAAGGCCTCCAATACCAGAATTTCCATACAAAGAACCGGCATTGGAAGCCCTAATACAAATAATACATTTGATAATATTCGCATTGTATTTGTGAATCGAGATAACTGTCAAAGCTTACTTGTCGGTTGATTTTTGTGTCCAAATGCATATCATTGATTTGATTTGTATGTAAAATTGTTCAACATACAGAACTGGAGTGTGAAATAAGAAGAAGAAGCTTGGTGTTGGCAATATCCAGTAGGGTGGTCCAAAAAAACTAAATTGTGAATATTCTTTTTTGTCCAAAACCCACTAAAATAATACTCACCATTTTTCAAATCAATCCGATGACATTTAGAGGTCGCTCAAAATGTAGCAATTTTTGTATAGAAAATAGTATGGAACAACTATCAACGAGCTTTATATGTGCGCAAAGGACATTGAACAGTTATAAAATTGCCATTATTGTCAACAATCGCAAGCGATTGAGTGAAACATCCTTTATCGTCCTTCGATGTTGTTTTCAAAATTCAATTTTTATGAACATCAGAAATTTGTCTCACATTAGAGCGACGAGTAAATCATTTCCAAATTAATTCTAATTTAGTACAATTATTATTACTTGACACACAACAAAATTATCCATGTGGAGCTAAGATTGAATGTCCTTTTCTTTTATCCATACAACAGTGGACCACCCTAATATCCAGTGGCTACGGAGATGCCACGAGTTTGCGCGACAGCGGCAGCGGTGTAAGTACGTGTGTCTCGCTCACTCGTACGGCCGCCGCGCTCGGATCTCGTTCAACCGCTCGCCGCGCCGCTGGCCGTGGCATCTCCATTAAAAACGTAATGTGTGTATGAAAATCGGGAACGGAAATAATTTCTCTATGATCAGTGATTACGTACAGTCATCATCAAAGACAATTTACTACTGGATGTCAAATTGTATACTAAAATTGTCAGTTACTTTATTTGCTGTCTGTACTAGGTACTTGTTAGTCTCATTCTGTACATTGATTGAGCTATTTGTATTGTTAAAGGTATGTGGACAAAGCAATAACAATAGTAGATTTCTTATAAATAATTTATTTTCGCAATTTCCTTCAAGGCCTCCAGGTTCTGTATGGATTGGAGCTAAATTTGATCATTGTTGCTCGATTCGTAAGCGAAATAATAAAGTATATAGTAACATTTTTTTGTAGCCAATGGCTAGTATATATGTAAATTTACTCTGTGTGTGTATGCTTTCGCATCAATGTTGTGGAAGAGTTAAGGAAAACTGGCCAGAAGGCCAAAGAACCAAACGAAATGAATTTACCTTAAACTTTCTCCCTATATCACAAACTACACAAATGTCTTATGGTCGTCTTCAAAATGGTTGATAAGTTTTTTTCTTGGCGATCTCTAAAATTGTACGATTTAGCATAGAGTGATCGAATAGTCAATACATTTTGTACAGTCATCATCAAATAGTTAGCGACCAAAGTAGCCAAATACTTCTTTATTTCACAGCAGTAATAGGGCTTCTAAAACAGGCCATATTTTACTGCAATTTGTGTCCGGCAACAATTACCGTCCTTATCTGACACCCTACGCTAGATCAAAATGCAAATAATGGCCAGAAATTGCAGCAAAACATTGCCCGTTTAGAAGCTCCGGGTGTGTTACGTTATACTTAGCCACTTTGTCTGTTACTTAACATATCCGACGCTGACGACATATGAAGCGACAAATTCCTTCCATTTCGACAAATTTCGGAAGTAAGGACAACATATATATATTTAGTTTAATATTTTTAATGCCAACCTAAGTTCCGTACCTCAGAAGCATAGCGCTGTAAGTTCATGTATTTAACATAGCACTTACAGTGTTTTTCTTAAGTAGTTTGTGATATAGGGAACGAAAGAAATTGTATACAGTTCATAGTGAATGCAAGAGCTATATGAATTTTATGTAGTTTGTTAAAAGGCGTTCCTTGGTTGCGGTCTCATTTAATATGGTAAAGGGTTTTTTATAGAATCTTTTTATCGATTTAATTTGGAACTAGGACCACATTTTTATTTTTAGAAATATTGACAGAAAGGTAAATTATGAAAGAAAATGAGAAAAGTGTCAGTCCCAAGATACAGGCTCAACCTAGTTTGGGGCCCGCTCGATATCTCATGGTGTATTATGTCCTAAGTTTCAATAAAAATATATTTCATTTCATGTAATGTGATGCACCAAGCAAGTCTCGAACGTAGGGTCGCAGGTTCGAGTCCTGCTTACATTACATTTTTCTTAATAAAAAGGTAAAGACTTGTTATTTTTACATTCGTAAAATTACTCGTTCCACATAAGGCTGTCTGTCCACTTGACCGGGCGGTAAAATGGATCAATCCCATTCCTCAGATTTAAATGAACTTTTGGGCTTCACAAAGATGCAGCCTCATTGGTTTATTTTGCCCATTCCGTTTCAGTGAACAGGTTATTCATTAGGGTGAACCTAGAAAACCCAAGTGAAATGGACAAGAAAATATGACTGCATTTCCCGACTGAGGTGGTAAGGTAGCTGAGAAAACTATTGGCATATACCATATAGTTCACACTCGTACTAATTACAATTATTTTGCCAATGAAATTTAAACCATACAGTTGTGCACTAACGTCCTAATTGCAACTGTACTTTTTCCGAAAAGTTAGTACGATTGCGCTCTAAGGTTAGGATGTCAAATTGGATACTGAAATTGACTACTTTTGATATTGAATGCACAAAGGCTTAAAGAATTTGTGTTTACTTTCCATGTGGTAAACTGAATTGATTTTTAGGGCTACCAGTCCTGGGATTTTTTAGTATAGGCAATACCATGATCCCCGTATTCCCCATACAAAAATCCGGGTATAGAAATCCTTATTTTTTATGTATATTTTATAATTGAATAACTATATAATTCTTGACGAAAAGCGTAAGAATTAAGTATTATGCGAATAATTCAAAATATCACAGCCAGGGGGCGCCACATAAACAAAAAATATATTTATCAAACCTTTGAAGCAATACTTAAAGGAAATATAGAAATTGTTAAAGATATTTATCCTTATGTCACAATTACTGCGCACATATTAGTTGTTTATGCTATTTATATGAAGACTACAACGATATATGCTTGCTGAAATATGACTGCTTTCTTTTCAACCCTTTAAATTTTACAGCCGGACTTTGTAGTTTCTGATAAATACGCCTACAAACCTAGTAAGCGCTTGTAAGTGAAGCCAGTTTTGGTAAGCCACGGGCTGAGTTTCGTCCGTGTGCGTATCTGTCACGACGTCAATGTCACAAGCAAAACGTCTCTGTGATTGGTTCGTAGACACGCACACATAGAACCAAAAGCGGCTTCGTCGTTCGCAAATCTGTTGTATGAAGACTCGTTCTAGGCGTACTTGTTCTAAGACATGATGCATCGCTGAAAAGATCACGATAAGCATTGGACGTGTAATGCCGACCCCCTGTAGTCGTCATTACACGTCGAAAGGGTTAATGTACTCCAAAAAAGGGTTCTCATTTATATGCGTATTTTTTACTTGTACCATATGTATATTCATCGATAACTTCACCAGTAGGATGGATATTGAAATGTATTTATTTCGAATATGAAGACTTTATGAAATTACTCACTTACTTTCGAACATTTATACAAATTGGGATTAAATTGTGTTTTTTTTTTACATTCTGATTGTTTGTTGCCCGTTTCATAAAAGCTAAACATAAACATCATGTGATTATGAAATTGTTGCACAGTAAACAGAATACCCTCTTACTTAAATTTATATAACTATTACTATTATTAAACAGTGTCAAAAATTTAACTTATAGTGGCGTGGCGTCCATAGAACCTGGTTTCCACTGGCTTGCCTGTTACATCGCAATTCTATAGGCTGAGATCCCGACGCAAAAAATTATGGGCAAATTCGAGTAAATTTTCCTCAAAAAGTACAAAACCTCTTTAAAAACCAGCGGCCATGATTAAAGTAAACATCATTACTCACTTATTGGTATAAGTTTCATGTCTAAGCGTCGCGTAACAAGGGGGACTTTAACCTATAAAAAAGGACTACGGATGTTCAGATGTCTCCTATTATATGAGGTATTTAGAAATTATATTAGACAGACAAATTATATTAGATAGAGAGACGAGTAGCCCCTTAAATATTTGTTGTAGTCTAGTTTATTGTTTTTTGTAATACAGGATCAACTGATGGATCACCCTTTTTAACCGACTTCAAAAAAAGGAGGGGGTTCTCAGTTCGGTTGTATGTTTTTTTTTTTTTTTTTTTTTTTTTTTTTAATGTTTGTTACCTCATAACTCCGTCATTTATGAGTCGATTTGGAAAATTCTTTTTAGGTTCATGAATAGACATCTCAAGGTTGGTCCCATAAAATTTTGGTGAAGATCGGATGACGAGATCCATGAGGAATCGAAGGAATTCCTGAAATTTTATAGGCACTCATAATATTTTTCATGTATTTTCTAAAACTATTTAAGTATTTGCATATGGCAGTCATCATCTTCTCATGCTGAACTGATGATGGAAGGTACAACTCCTTAACAGTTAGGAGTTAGGAGATATTTCAAACGAGATGCATGCCTTCAAGACCTCCCTGATCACCCCGCCATAAGTATTTTATATGAATCACTAAAAAGCGAAAAAAAAAAATTTTTAACAAAAAAAAGAACCGACTTCAGTAAAACTAAAAAGCCGAAAATAACCCGTTCAAGTACAGATTACATTTGACTCACCCTTTGAAGTCGGTGCCAAACCTCACGTAAACTTTAATATATAAATATAATAACTGAGTGGTTTGGGATCGATTTCAAAGGGTGAGTCAAATGTAATCTGTACTTGAACGGGTTATTTTCGGCTTTTTAGTTTTACTGAAGTCGGTTCTTTTTTTTGTTAAAAATTTTTTTCTGTATGTATAGAGCTCAAAGAGTGAAATATAGTAATTTTTATGATATTTATATTCTTATTCTTATGTGTGATAATTTGAAGTGGGTTGCTTATAATTGTTATACCTTTTGTAAACAGAAACGGGCAACTGCAGTTATGAGGTTTTGGAGTCATTTTTATGTGACATTTTATTGATAATCATTAGTTTTATGGATTAAGTTTCATGTACAATCTGGTTTATTTGAATGATAGTAATATTTATATTTGAAACCCAGTGAATCTTTTACACTCAGTGCCAACCAGTATTCCATACAAAATGTTAAAAGAAATTAATTAAATTATAAGATTCCGTGAGGCAATAAAAATTAAAGTATTGATTCCAGTGAAATGATAAATGTTATCTCGTAATTCGTTTAGGAAAATACAGCTATTTTATGTAAATGTCAAAACTAGCTAGTATGAAATATTTAAATAAATCAGAATTCTAAGAGACGCGTGAAAAATTAAAAAAAATAATGTAAATACTGAGTTCGTTTTAAGCGTGAATTTTTGCTGTGGTTAATTTTGTAAACTATTGTGATTAGTTGGTGATTAGATTACTGATCCAAAATAATTGTTACTATCAGTGTTGAAAAATATAGTAAAACTCTAAGGAAGATACAGTTATAGAGAATAAATATTTGCCACCGTATATTTGGTCGGTTTAGCTCTTATTTACTTATGTTACCTTTTTTAATTGATGCTTAGACAGAAAAACATAGATCCCGACTAGCACAACTATGCGACAGCGCTACCCGTCACCCTCTCATATTACTGCACAGAAAGGGACATGCAATTATCTCGCGCGAGAAATAGTCGCTTGTGACAGTTGTGCTAAAGGCTTAACCGACAAAATAACAAATGTATGGAATGACGATCTAATGCAGTTTTCCCTAAAGGATCTTTCTTGGAGAATATTATTTTATTATACTTCTTAATAATTTTCTATCATTTGAATATGCTAGATTTTCCTATTTTTTTACTTGTCTAGTGAACTTCTTTTGAACAATGGGTTTTCTCGTTTATTTACTGCCAGTCTCTATCTCGCGAAAACATTCCTTAGGCTGTGTTCCCATGGGCGTATTTACATCGACGCGTCATAGACAATTTACCCGTGGAGACGAAGCCTTATTTCTCAATTGAATTAGTCCTTTTTTGTTTGTTTTTTTTTTTCTTATTTTGTCTCACAAATTTCAAGACATAATTTTTACTATCATAATCTGAAATCTTCAAGTTAAAATGTGTATTGCAATATGGGTTTTTTAGACGTGCTATAACGTCTAGACGCTTTTATGTTCGTGGTTTAGGAAATTGATAATAATTGTGCATTTGGCGCCAAGCCTGCTCTAATCAGCAAGCATAGGACAAACAACCCTTCAGTATCCTTACTATGCGTTTACAGTGACCATACTTTTTTTTTTTTTTTTTTTCTCTACTTTGGGAAGCCGGAAGCCTTGTATGGCTGCATCCGAATGTCTGTTAATGGCAGGGGGCGGGGCTAGCCGGCCGCACCTGCCCAGTGACAGTGACCATACTCGCTAGCGACTGCTTTTAAACGATTAATGTGGAGAATTGTAGCTCTACAAAGTGTCCGCTAGGGGCGCCGCGCTGTACAATTCTAACTCACGGCGAGGGTCCAGTTTGCCGCGAAAAGCACAATAATTGTCGATACCCATTACGAGTAGGGTTACCATACGTCCGGACATGTCCGGACTTTTCGACTCTTGTCCGGACTTTGTCCGGCCCTTTAATTTGTCCGGCTTTTTTCAAATAAGTTGGAATAATGAGAAAACCCCGCCCGCACCCCGCACCTAGCCCCTCGCAAATCTCTCAATCTACTACCATGCCTACCTATTTTGGTGACTAAAAAGTCCGGACTTTTTTCGATTCGTCCGGATTTTTGCCAGGACTTTTCAAATTCCTAAATGGTAACCCTAATTACGAGATGGGCAATTTAAACAGATGGTATTTTAGTGCAGGTCCTTAATTGTTAAGTCACTTAACTTAAGTGGAACGTAAAGGTAAGCTAAAGCTTCCTTTATAAAATATACTAAAATTTACAAAACGCTACAAATATGTTGCTCATGCCATGCAAATGTTTTCAGAAAGGTGATATTCTTGTCAGTAGCTGTAATTACCTCCTTATTTAGTAACGAACAAAATGTTATTTTAATTGATTTTTATTGTAAATTGGATTTGGAAATAAAAAAATATATAAATTTCCCTTTGTTTCATTGGGCTAATGTACCCCTTTTTATTATTCGAGTTTTTCAAGTATGGAACCCTCGTACAAAATGTACCCGTTTTACACATTTTCTGAGCGGATCACTTGAATATCTGGTCCTATTCCTATAGCTAACTCTGCCCAGCTGGCAACACACATTCTGAGTCTAGTGTTACAAATTGGAAGTGACGCTTCGTTATACCGTTCAGTTGACTAGACAAATTAAGGTAGGCATCCGGAGATTGCGACTCGCCTATGAGATTACTTCTTGAGGTCATTAGAAGATTTTTAAGACTTATCAATACTTTCGTAAAAGTCTAATAATATAATATATCCATCAGATCAGACTATTTACCTGCCTGAAGTCGTGAAAAAAAGGCAACTCAGATTTAGTTTAACGTAAGCCTAAATAAATGCAATCAAAAGCAAGATAGGTACCTATGCTCGGATCTGTGCTGCTATTGTGACGAGCTCAAAAAAACACTTCAAATGACAGAAGATGAGATAAAGTAGCTGCGTTTGTTATAATGGACGCGCATCGCGACCCTCGGAAGCCTACCTTAAACAATAATTGATCTCAATCTAACTTATTGGTGATTTGTATATTGTGTGAAATGATACATTGACAGACGAATGATAAGGCGTACCGTTTTATCAGTCTGAGATAAACCACGGTCGAATAGGACGACTCACAGACGGGTTTCTAAGCTATCTGGGCTAAGTCGTGCGTGGTAGTATCATTCTATACTAGTATAAATAAATCATGAAGGCAGTAGAAACCAGAAGGAATTGGGTAAGTTTTATTTATCAAATTAAACTGTTACAGGGACAGAATTGGAGTGGGATATGTCTAATAATTATAATTTACGATATAATAATATTTGGGGAATTGAGTCGATACTTGAATAAAGAAACTATTGATTAATAAATATTTTCAGTTTTTAAAAGTAGTTTAAAGTTGTATTTCCTCATTATTTATGGATTCATTCGATCAGAAATCGTAAACCTTTCAAGCTGTCAAAACGAATACAACTTTTTATGAAGACGCGAACACGAAATTAATCAAAAGCATCAAAAATTATAATAACCTGGAACGGAGTTCAAAAATAGTTCCATAAACTTGCAACAATGTGGCAAGCGTAAAAACTATGAATCAGAGTATGCTACCTGTGACCTTGTTTGACCTCTAGTCCTTTTCAACTTTTTAGCTGTCAAAGTGCGTTAGCGGCTCTGCGCTTTAACATAGTTTTATTTCCAAAGTTTCGTTTTTATTGTTTTAATTCATTATGGCATCGGTAAGTGGCACAATTTATGTTAATATTGACATTATAAAAATAGAAACTGTTAAACTACTACAAAATAAGATAGATTTTATTCACTGTTGCTATGGCCTGAAAGCACTTGAAAAAGACTAAATCAAAATGTTTCTTAACGTACTAATGAATGGGAACGTTGTTTGGTCAAGAGTTAATTAAGGTTGATTCCCGGTTCAATCATATTATTTGTGACTTTTGGAACTCAACATTACACGAACTAGTTTTAGTAGTTTTATATTCACGTATGACAAATTTAGAATACACTCTTTTCTACTCTTTGACAAAGTTACACCATTGCTGTATATTTTATAAAATATTATAGTTTATGTAAACCGAAATCCAACTTTTATAACCTAAAAAATGCATTGCGTCTATTTCCGTGTCTGCGTGATATCAGCCGACAACGACATAGGCGTGAGCCGCGCGCTCAGCGGTTCGCTTGTAATTTATGCGCGGAAATAAAAGTAAATCGGCAGCCCGGCCTTGCCTTCTTTGAAGAATGTGATTTTTAACTAGGTACTTGTTCAGTTTTAACTAATTTCGTTGTAAATAAAATCAACATGTAATTTAACATAATGTACGTTAAGCATACTTAAAGTATGCTTAACGTACATTATGTTAAATTATTATTATATTAGTATTAATTATTAACATAATGTACGTTAAGCATACTTAAAGTATGCTTAACGTACATTATGTTAAATTACATGTTGATTTTATTTACAACGAAATTAGTTAATGTTAATAAAGTTTGATAGTGTTACATATTATATTACCTACATATAAAATATTATTTTATTGTATCTTATTTAATACTAGTGACCTACCGCGGCTTCGCACGGGTGCAATGCTGATAAATTATAGGAAGCCAATCATTTGCTAAACAACGTTTCATAAATATTAATTTTACAAACAACGTTAGACAAATTAACGATTCCCAAATTAGACGTTGCATAAAATATAGTTTGACAAATAGATCATGATCTTCTTCCGTTGGCGCTACAACCCTTTGTGGGTCTTGGCCTCCTCCACGATCTTCCTCCAGTTGTCACGATGCCTGGCCACCTTCTTCCAGCTGGTAAACTTCCCCATCTTCCTGAGATCTTCTTCCACACAATCGCTCCAACGTTTTCTAGGCCTGCCTCTCGGTCTCTTCTGTTGCGGCGTCCACCTTGTCATTATCTTAGCGGCTCTAGTGTCCGGCATTCTTTCAAGGTGACCCGCCCACCTCAGTCGCTGCGACTTACAGAACCTGACGATGTTCTCGTGCCCAATGAGTGCATCTAGCTCATGGTTCATACGTTGCCGATATGTGCCGTCACGCTCTTTCACGGGACCGTAGATTTTTCTAAGAACCCTCCTTTCGAACACGGCAAGTTTCAGTTCGTCTCTCTGGGTTAAGGTCCACGTTTCGCAGGCGTAAGTCACAACAGGCCTGATGATGGTGTGATAGATGGTGAGTTTCGATCTTATGCTAAGCAGCTTAGAATCTAAAAGTTTGGCACACGCATAAAAAGATTTGTGCCCAGCGACTATCCTTGCCCTTATCTCTTCGTCAGATCTGTTCTGGGAGGTAATCATCGATCCTAGATACGTGAAGCTGCTCACGCCGTTTATGGTTTGATTGCCGACCTCAATGTTTTGTGGCCGTCCAGGCTGCCTGGCTGTCGCAAGGTACTCAGTCTTAGATGTATTTACGCGCAATCCAAAAATAGTGGCTTCTGTCTCTAGCGTTAGGCAATGGTCGGCCATCCTGTTTCTTGACCTGCTGGTAATGACAATGTCATCAGCGTACGCAGCGAGTTGAGTAGTGTTGTTGTCAATCAGTCCACTAACATTCAATTTACGTGTGGCAGCCTCAAGTACCAGGTTGAAGACTATAGAAGATAGCGCGTCTCCTTGTTTCACTCCTGAGCGAATCTCAAAAGGCTCGGACAAGTCGTTCTGTATGGCTACAACAGCTTTGGAGTGCTTTAACGTGGCATGGACAAGTCTAACCAACTTGCTGGGTACTCCCAAATGTAGCATGCTGGAGAGTATTTGCGTACGGTCTACACTGTCAAAGGCTTGCTTGAAATCCACGAACATGTGATGCAAGTTTATGTCGTACTCATACGCTTTTTCCAGTGTTTGCCGCAGGAGGTGAATCTGGTCTACAGTAGAGCGATTAGGCCGGAAACCGCATTGGTACTCTCCCAATATCTCCTCAGCATACCCGCAAAGGCGCCTGTAAATAACTCCTGACAAAACTTTGTAAGCCGCTGAGAGTATTGATATACCTCTGTAATTGCTACAGATACTCTTGTTTCCTTTCTTGAATATAGGTACAATAATACCTGAATTCCATTCCTCGGGCATTCTTTCTTCCTCCCATATCAGAGTAACGAGTCTGTGCATTCGTTCCTCGATATCGCTTCCTCCTTTTTTGAGTAACTCTGAGGTGATAGTATCAAGCCCCGGCGCCTTATTATTCTTCAGACAACGAATGGCTAGGTGGACCTCCATTCGCGTAGGTAATTCTAGTCGTTCCTCAACGTCAAAGAAGATAGGTACATTATTTGTTGCTGTATTTGAAATGTTTAGGAGTTCGCTAAAGTGTTCCCGCCATCTCCTAAGCACGTCTGCCTTTTCCGTGAGTGGGCTACCTGACTTGTTTTGACATACGTTGGTTTTAGGCTGGTATCCCTTACGAAAGCTGTTTATTTCCCTATAAAAGGGGCGCGCAAAATTACGTATCCTCAGGTCCTCCATTCTCTTGAATCGCTCTTTTTCTGCATCCCTCTTTTTGCGTCTCGCTAATTTCCTACAATTATTTCTCTCAGTCTTATAAAGTTCTTCATTTCTTAAACAGTCATTTTGTAGATATCTAAGCCGCATTTCATTCTTTTTATTAAGTGCATGGATATATTCGTCATCAAACCATTCTATATTTCTTGTACGCTTTACCTCCCCAATTGTGTTTTTGGCTGAATCCGTCACCGCCATTTTTATATTTTGCCACTCCTCATCAATATTGTTGGTTGGTACATACTTAGCGAGTTGTCTTGCTACTTCTTGTTTATATAATGTATCAGTAAGGGTATTTTTTAGTTTTTCGGTGTCCCATTTTGTACGTTTTTCACCCTTTTCATTCTGAATTTTACACGTTTTTTCTTTTAAAGATACAACAACTAACAGATGGTCAGAGTCACAGTTGGCGCCTCTGTATACTCTGACGTCGTGAACGTTGGAGAGTCTACGCTTGCTATATAGTACGTGATCAATTTGGTTGTATTGAGCTCTACCGGGGACCTTCCAAGTGCCTTTGTGTATATCCTTGTGTGGAAATTTCGTACTACATATAAAAAGGTTGCTTGCCACCGCAAAATTGCATAAGAGCTCTCCATTATCACTGGTGTCTTCATGCAAAGAATGTTGACCAATCACTTCTGCATATACGTTCTCTTTCCCCACCTTCGCATTGAAGTCGCCTAGAACACAAAGAGTGTCATATCTTGGCACTTTGTTACATAGTGTGTGAAGGTCCTCGTAAAACTTTTCTTTATCTTCGTCTGATGCATCTTCCGTTGGTGAATATGCGCAGACATATGTAGTATTGTAGAGCTTTCCTTTCACCCTTATTTTACATAGTCTGTCACTGACTGGTTCAAAGCCCAGTACACTACTTCGAAGCTTCTTGCTGATGATGAAACCAGTGCCGCGGTGTCCCTGATTGTCGGCACAACTGTAGTGAAGTGTATACTCATCTTTATCAATGGTACCAGTGCCTTGCCATCTGATTTCTTGTAGTGCAATTAGATCGAGATTGTATTTATTCAGTTGGCGTCCGACTTCAGCCATCTTTCCAGCTTGTAACATAGTCTGCACATTCCATGTACCGATTCGCAGGCTAAATCGTTTTTCCATGAGTCTTTGCCGAGGTCGTTGGTTTTTAAGCAATCCGGATTTTTCTGTGTTGGACTTCGGAACGTTTGAGTTTTTACCTTGTAGGGTTGTTGGCCCCACGAAGAACCCTCCTCCTTTACCCGGGCTTGGGACCGGCAGTGTGCGGGATGCGACACAGGCGGAGTTAAATAGATCATGATACAAATAATTATTTATTGGGCAAAACATCATATCACAAAATATTATTTAGCAAATTATTAATTTATTATTCTAGTCAATTAACAAAATAACGAATGATAAAACAACGTTAATAAAATGCATTGTTTGGTAAACATTCCGTTTAATAAATCACATCATGGTGTGCACGCCATTCATATGTGTAGTTTTCTACAAGTACAAATATTAACATACTTAATTTTTAACAAAGTATAATTGTTCTGATGAGCATACAGACGTCGTAGTGTTCAGGTTATGGAAGTTTTTTTAGGTAACATGGCTCAAAAACCGAAAACTGTACGTTAGGTTAGGTTTGTTTTATGACTATGTATAGCGGAGCGTCAAAATTCTTGCTAAAAAAATGGAACATCACTCAATCTAATTTAGCCTAAAAATGGCAAACATTGAAAAAAAAAAATATTTTTTTTGTACCCCAATATCTCGGTATTTATTGCTCTTGAGAGAAAAAGTTTAAAGAACAAAACATGCTTATTTTAGCGTAATCTACAAGATTCAATCTAATTTAAGCCCAAAAACAGCAAAAAAAGTGTGAACTCTTTGGTACAATCTGACCGAAATAAATTCTTGCCTGTTTAATATTTGGCCCAAGTGTTTCGAGTATTAAACTTCATACCGTCCTGCGTTTCGTTACATACAGAGTTATTTTTGATATTTTTATGATTATGAAACAATAGTTTATCAATTAACGTTTTGCTAAATAACTGATTTTTAAAACGATTTATTCGTGAAGTGAACATTTTTTAAATGAAAGTTTGTCTTTCATTATGTTTATAAAGCGTCAAAGTTACTTAATGTATATTTGTCGAGTAATTATTTGTAAAATGACAGGTTTGTGAAATGAATAGTTTGTGAATCGTTGTTTGTTAAGTGATTATTTGTAAAAAGTTGTTTAGCAAATGATGATACAGTTGCCGAGAAACTTCTTGAGCCTAACCTTGACTGCGCAGTAGCCGATTTACGTACAAATATGCATGCGCAGATCCGCCATTTTGGGTCAAGAAGTTTCTCGGCAACTGTAAACCTACGAAAATATATATTAGGGAATTCTTTACCCGAATTAAAGTCTGGGAACACATTTGAACTATAAACTTTTTAGAAAGTTTAAGGCTGCGTTTACATCAGAGATGTGCTAGGATGCGTAGCTAGGGATGTGTTTTTATTAACCAATGGAATAACTTCATTTACTTATCCTCGCTCAGCGCAACTGATTCTATTGGTTAACAAAAACACATCCCTCGCTCTCGCTACGCATCCTCGCACTGGTGGAAATGCAGCCTAAGCTTGATTGAACTATAAAATCATTTATCTACGTTATGATGTCATAAATGAAAAAATAAACTGAATCGAAACTCATTTCGTCTGCTTTTTTTTCCTGTCGAGCTAAATGTTTATTTGGTAAAAGTACCAAATAAACATTGTGACTCGCCAGAAAAAAAGCGAATCATAAAAAATTGTTGATAGTGATAAAAACTATACACAAAGCCTTAAGGAGGTAAAGAAAATCGTCCATCAATTCTAATACTAAGTTTGGTAAAAAATGTGAAAAGTTGTGATATACTTACATATAGTACATATCTTTCAGCACGACACCAAAGCTTTGCAACATATTTTACTCGTTTGATTAAATATTTACCTCTTGTTTAATTCGTTCATTTACACTTAAACTGTTACGTAAGTGTTTTATTTCAATAAGTACCTATATTAAAAAAATATAAAATATAGTCTCGCAACGTAAGTCACAGAGATTTTCACAATTTTAAATTTCGAACCCTCTGTAATTTAAGAAGAGTTCAAAACTCAATTTGTATTGGTACACGGGACTTACGAAGATAATTATCTAGCAGTGTTCATTCATCATCTATATATATAAATGCAAGTGTCCTGACTGACTGACTGACTCATCAACGCAGCGCCGAAACTACAAATGCTAGAGTTGAAATTTGTACACTAGGTTGTACCTATAAAGTATACAAGATAAGAAGCAATTTTAAAAAAATCAACCCCTAAGAGGGTTTAAAAGGGGTTGAAAGTTTGTATGGAGATCAAACCTTTTTCTGAGCGCGGGACTTTAAACTTTGTATAAAGGTATATAATTAGAATACAAGAAAAGTAATTTTAGCGTTTTTGAAAATTCATCCCTGAAGGTGGTGAAAAAGGGGTTGAAAGTTTGTATGAAGGTCAAACATTTTTTTGAGTGCGGGGCTTGAAACTTTATATTAAGGCATATGAATAGAATACAAGAAAAGTGACATCAGCGTTTTTGAAAATTCAGCCCTGAAGGTGGTGAAAAGGGGGTTGAAAATTTGTAAAGCCTGACCAGAAATATATGAGGATTGTCAAGAGGGCGCTATTTACAAGATTTATATGGCAACAATTTTGCAACCAATCGCAATCGCACTATAATGACATTAGTTTAAATACCTGTCAGTTCCTATAGTAAACTCGCAGTATTATTTAATGGAATGCACTATTTTCCTGACTGTGTTTCGTCTAGTAAACAAGTGTACACTTTATTTATAATATTATTTGATTTTCTTTAGATATTTTTAAATATATGTCCTTTAAATTTAAAGAAACCCCCACGAATGATATTGACATAGTTGATAAACTATCATAAAAATCATTGCCAGTGTCAGTGTAAGAAATTAGTTTCAGTGAAATTCCGCAATATGGCGCATCCTCATATATTTCTGGTCAGGCTTTATGAAGATTAAACATTTTTTTGAGTGCGGGACTTGAAACTTTGTATAAAGACATTATTATTCGAATCCAAGAATTTATAAACGTATGTGTTATTCTTAAACTCATCGAATTTAGTAAAGCTATTCGTTCGTAGATGTACCTGATTTCATAATGATACCGCGCAATTAGAGCAATTTAGCGGAAAAAAAAAACTAAAAAAAGGCCCCAGAGCGAGTCGGACTCGCGTACGAAGGGTTCGTTACTATTACGTAAAAAAAGGCAAAAAAATTATAAAACTGCCGAGAGCAGTTGAGGTTCGCAGTGGAGTATCAGGAACAAAAACCAGACAGCAAGCATTTATAACAGCGTTTATTATAGCTTGATAGACAACGTTTATAACAAGCAGTTGACGATATTTAGCGTAATTAAATATATAATATTCACAACTAAATCGTGTACGCACCATCGGCAATGGCGGAGCCAGAGAGAAGAGAGGACGGGAAGTAGAGTGTCGACACAGACAAACATTATAGGCTATGCATGCGTAGGAACAAACTCTATGGTATTATAAGGGTGGTCATACATCATCTTAACACTACCCCTCACAGCTTATAACACCATGTTACATGCTTAGACACAAAGACACTAAGTGAACATAAACAACTTATATTTACGAGTATCTCACTCTACTTGAAGATATGAACGTAATATAACATCAATTATATTAACATTTGCATTGATACAATGCTCTCCTATGTAGAGACTTCTACTCTATACATCGTACAACAGGTGACATGCTAACACGAACAAGAAGACATGTATTCAAGCAAACAATATAGAAATTTACCTATTATACGACTCTACATCACAGTATGATTACAATATACAAAACGTTAATTACATTATTTAACATTCATACTGTGAACAAATTCAGAATGCTTATTGAAGCTTAAAGGTTTCGTTAGAACATCAGCAATCATTTGTTCAGTTGGCAAGTACTTAACAGTTAACACTTTATTATGTACCAATTCTTTTATGTAATGATACCTGACATCAATGTGTTTTGTTCGTTTATGACAGTACTCTTTAGCCAATAACCAATTGTGCGCGCCCTGGCTATCATTAAACACAGTGATGTTTGGTGTCACAGACAAGACTTCGGACAATAAGTTCTTTATGAAACACAAGTCTTTACAGACATCACTAATTGACATATATTCAGCCTCAGTACTTGAGAGCGCCACACAGCGTTGTTTACGAGATTCCCAATTAATAGTATTTGAACCGAGTTTAACAACAAAGCCAGTATATGAACGTCTATCAAGAACATCATTAGCAAAATCAGCATCAGTATATGCAGTTAAATTAAATTCCCTGCTCTTTATAAAATATAAAGAATAAGTAATTGTTCCTGCTAAATACCTAAGAACTCTTTTAGCTGCAAGCCAATGACTCTTATTAAATTTTGAATTATATTGGCTTAGCTGACTACAAGCATAAGCTATGTCAGGCCTGGTACACACTGCCAAATACATTAGACAGCCCATAAGCTCTCTATAGTTGTAAGTTTCATCACACAAAGTTTCAACATCGTCATCAAACTTACAACCAACAGTCATAGGTGTTGATACAGTTTTACAATTTTCCATGTTAAACCGTTTAAGCAATTTTGCAATATATTCACTCTGATCTAATTTTAAAACATTTCCTTCTCTCATGACATTGATACCTAGACAGTTCTTTAGAGTTCCCAAATTTTTACAGTTAAATTCTTTAAACAAGACACTAAGAAGTTTATCTTTACAGGACTTATTATTGGAAAACACATAAAAATCGTCAACATACAATGCCACTATAACAAGACTATTTTTATCTTTATTTTTACAAATATAAATGCAGGGTTCAGATTTACTCTGTATGAAACCATTCTAACACAATATTTTGTTTACCTTACTATTCCATATTCTAGATGCTTGCCGAAGACCATAGATCCCTTTGTGAAGCAAACAGACCTTACTTTTATTACCATTATCGAAACCTGGCGGTTGTTCCATGTAAATGGTTTCGTCAAGATTACCATTTAAAAAGGCTGTAGCTACGTCAATGTGATCCATGCTCAAATCGTACTGACAAGCTAGAGTAAAGAGAATTCTCATAGTACAATGTCTTACTACAGGTGAGAACGTAGTTGTATAATCTATACCATATACCTGAGTAAAACCCATAGCAACAAGTCGCGCTTTATATTTTTCGAAGTTACCTGATGCATCCTTTTTAATCTTATATACCCATTTCGATTTTACTACATTGGTATTAAGGGGCCTATCAACTAAAGTCCAAACTCTGTTAGCTTTGAGAGAGTCATACTCACTCTGCATCGCAGCTGACCATTCCTTGTTAAGCGGACTATTGATGGCTTCTTTATAAGATAAAGGTACGCTCTCGATATCCATGAGACTGTGCGCGATCATGGAGAAATCTGACGTATAGTCATCATACCTTTTCGGCGGCTTAGACCTTGTGGAGCGAACAGGTCTGGTAGACCCGATGACAGGCGCCTCTTCGTGCGCGGAACGCACTACCCCTGAATGTGACGGTGGCGACAGCACTATAGACTCGACCGACGAGTCACACGGGTCTGAAGAACGGCATCCTGGCTCCCCGCTTTCGCTACCGGTACAGAACTCCTCCGGATCTGAAAAAAACCATTGGAAAATCATTAATACTATGACTAGACAATTCAGCATTATTATTTTGAGGACTAGAATTATCATTATCAGTATCAATTTCAATTTCATTATTTTGACTAGAGAAACTGTTATCATTATTCATTTGAATTTCATTATTATGACTAGAGGCATTTGAATTATTATTAAGAGCATCATTTGCATCAGATGACAATTCATATTCATAAAATAAATTCTCATTGTCAATATCATTAAAATTCAATTTATTTAAATCTTTATAAAACTTATTTTCTAAAAATATCACGTTTCTAGATAAAATAACTTTATTAGGGTTCAGTGGGTCTAATAATCTAAAACCCTTGGTTCTATCACTGTAACCAACAAATATATATGGCTTACTTCTAGCATCCAACTTACGACGTTTCTGTTTAGGAATTAATGAATAGGCGATACACCCAAACACATGGAGATGGCCGAGATCAGGCTTCGAACCTGTCCAAAGACCCTCAGGTGTATTTCCTTTCAAAGCAGATGTAGGGCTCCTGTTTTTCAGGAATGTCGCACACATCACTGCTTCACCCCAAAAACTCGTAGGCAATCCAGCTTCAAACAACAAGCACCTTGCCTTCTCTAAGAGAGTCCTGTTAAGACGCTCAGAGACACCATTCTGTTGCGGGCAATAAGGTACAGATGTCTGATGGATGATACCTTCCTTTTTCAAAAAACTAGAAAATCTATTGTTACAGTATTCTGAACCACAATCTGAACGTAAAATTTTTATTGGCAAACCTAATTGTTTTTCAACTTCATTTTTAAATTTAATAAAATGTTCAATTACCTCATGTTTATTCTTCATCAGGTAGATGTAGGTCTTCCTTGTATAGTCATCTGTAAAACTTAGCATGTACTTCGCACCACCAAGGCTGCTCTGCTGCATAGGACCTGCCACATCGCTATGTACAATTTCTAAAGCATTTGATGCTCGTGTAGCCTCGCCTACGGGATACGGCAAGGCAACTTGCTTCCCAAGCAGGCAGGTCTCACACTTGACATCCGAACGTACCTGAAATGATATTCCAGTTGCAGGATGGTCCTTCAATGTACACATACCTTGTAGACCTAAATGCCCTAACCGCTTGTGCCAGAGTTCCACTGGCAACACAGAAGCAGCAGCATTAGCACTCTGTGCTTCTTGCCTATCACACAAGAACATAGAAGAATGCACTTCTTGTGAAGTACAACTATCCTGATTACAATTCCACTCATATAGACCCTTTTTACAAGATGCAGAGGTAATTGGGTTGCCATGAATTTCACAATTCTTATATATACTACACTTCTCTCTATCAAAAACAACAGTAAGACCTTTGTCGCAAAGTTTGCTTACAGATAATAAATTAGCTGACAAATTAGGAACAAATAATACCTTATCTATTTTATTCACAGCTCCTTGTAGCTGTAGTTCACCGATGCCTTCAGCCGTCAAAGTCTCATTATTGGCCAGTGTCACCTTACTGCCTCCCTTCGGGAGTTCTTCATAATTGTTGAGCATCTTCTTATTATTGCACAGATGATTGGAGCACCCAGAGTCGATGTACCAGCCCGTCTTGGTCACAAAAAATGCTGTTGTGTCATTCTCCGATGTAGCCAGTAGCGAGCGATTCTTCTTATCCTTACGAAGTTTGAAACACTTGCCCTTAATGTGGCCGGCCTTGCCACAATAATGGCAAATTATTTTCTTTACTGCCCCGCTATGAAGCTTCTTTGAATTGGAGAAGAGAGCAGCTTCATCAAGACTCGAACTGCCAACCTTCTTTCTAGATTCTTCTTGCAATAATCTTGAGCGAACCATTTCACTAGTCAAGTCTGCATTGGTGATGCTAGCAGTCTCCAGATTACTAACTAAAGAATCATACTCCTCAGGTAAACCACTGAGAATCAGTTCCACCAATTCTTTGTCATCAATGACTTTGTCTATGTCTGCTAATTGGTGAACCAGACCCATGATCGCCTCGAGGTATCGAGACATGCAGTTAAATTGACAGTATTCCACTCTATGTAACTGTCGCAGAAGGAGAACACGCCGAAATAAACATTTGTCTTCAAAAACACGTTTTAGCGCATCCCATGCTGCTTTTGCCGTATCGGCATTGCGTATATGTTGTAGACAAGACGTGGACACGCTTAAACCGATGCGGGCGAGCGCGCGGTTGCTGTGGCTGGCATCCGGGTCCGTTCCTAACACTGCTTCCCAAAGACCTTCCAAGGAGAGTAACATCCGAATTTGGTATTTCCAGGTCGGATAGTTCTCAACACCTTTAAGTTTTTCAATATGATGACTGGAATAGGTCGGTGCAGATGCAGCTTGCTCCTGAGCCATTTCTTTCTATAATATGCAGCTAGAACTCACGTGTCAAAACTTCTCGCCACGACACGGCAATCGACCGACGACAAAGTTGGACTACGACGAACGCTGCGACGACTTTCGATGAGTCGCGTAGATGTATATATATGCCACCACTGCTGTTAATTGTTGTCTGGTTTGTAAAGCTTATACCATCATGGTTTATGCACTGGGCAACATAACCTATAAAACTGCCGAGAGCAGTTGAGGTTCGCAGTGGAGTATCAGGAACAAAAACCAGACAGCAAGCATTTATAACAGCGTTTATTATAGCTTGATAGACAACGTTTATAACAAGCAGTTGACGATATTTAGCGTAATTAAATATATAATATTCACAACTAAATCGTGTACGCACCATCGGCAATGGCGGAGCCAGAGAGAAGAGAGGACGGGAAGTAGAGTGTCGACACAGACAAACATTATAGGCTATGCATGCGTAGGAACAAACTCTATGGTATTATAAGGGTGGTCATACATCATCTTAACAAAAATACGTTTAGTAATTACAACATTGCTTAAATCTGAAAATAATAAAGATGTAAAATTTTCAAGTTAAGGTTCTACGCGGAATAAGTCGCGGGCAAAAGCTAGTTGATTATAAACCAAAACTGTTGACAATCCCTCCAGTGTAGTGTAGCTTTCAATAGACAAAATAGCGGAAACAAAGCTGACCTGCTACGCGTACTTGGTACTTCCGTATCCGGCAAATAATGTCAAACAACAAATCAAAACTTTTTAACCAAAAAAAAAATACATTAAGTCATTAAACGTCATTTGTCGATTTGTCATAAAGTTGCGTTGCGCGCCAAATATAATTTAATTAACATTTATGATTGTTACTAGTCAATCTCTATATTTAATTTAATTTACTTATTTAACCGTTTATGTAATATAAACGTAATACTAATTTAGCACCTAGATGAAAAACGATTGGCAAGTATTCAAAGTTAAATATAGAACTAATGTATGTCGGGCTCATCTCATCGTATTCTAACAAAAGTGCAGTTGACGGATTATATTGTGTTGTGGACAATTTGAGTTAATACTAGGGGGATAAGTAAAAATACCGTTCGGATATTCGGTTTGTTGTATTCCGGGCCGCGTCGCGACGCCGTTGGCCTGTGGTGCGCGCGCCGCTACTTGGCTACGGGATTCAGTACGCAACTCCAACTGTAGCCGACTACGACTACTTTTCACGCGGAAGGGCAGTTCAAGATCACAGGCGCCGTTTGTCTCACCTCGCGTACCGTGTCGCGACAAATATTTTCATTGCAAAACTGTAAGGATGGTTTGGCCGACGATCTACGATGGAAAAAAAGAGGTGAAAATTGTGTTCTATTTAAAATTTGGTTACGCGTCTGGAAGTTGTGGTCGACGTTGCCTTGACGATTTTTCACGGTTGCCGGTTTTGCTCCGCTTTTCTAGTTGTTGCGTAGGTGATTTAGTTGCGATTACGTCTCAATTTTGTCACACAAAACCTAGTTTCGATACTGAAAACTAAACAAATATTTTTTCAGTAAATACTGCTCTGGTGTCTAGTTCTTCATGTTTCTATGTCTTATCAGCTGTTTAACTACTTCATACATATGTATAACCAAACCATATGATAATAATATTATCTAGCTCAATGCAATATAGATGCAATAAGGAAATTATAGCAATAAAATTTGTACAACATGTACTTCATAAAATATTATTTATATTACTTCTACAGTTACTATTTAATCTTTAGTATGTATAATTGCCTGTATCCAACACAAATCTGATATAGATAAATCAACCAATAGCTACAATATAATAGAGCATTCCAACAGATTTTAATAATTACAGTATTTATTTATAAATCATAAAATATCAAAGTACATGACTATTCATGAAATAAATATTTATTTATTTAATCTTTATTGCACAAAAGAAAACTTATCGTACAAAAGGCGGACTTAATGCCATGAGGCATTCTCTACCAGTCAACCTTCGGGCAAAGCAGATAAATTGTGGGCGGTGCAACTAACTTAAACAAGTTTTAATAAATAATATTTAGATAAATACATGTATTATATAATGTATACACATATAAATAAATACAGATGAAACATACTAATCAGATAACCTAAGAATTCACAACTCTGCTAGCGTAGAGGTCACGCAAACATTTTTTGAAAGCGCATTTGTTCGGAGCTTGTTTGATCTTGAGGGGAAAGCGGTTCCAGAGACGGGAAACTTGGACGGTGAACGATTTGGACATAAAACCAGTACGGTGACGAGGGATGGAGAGAGAGGAGGAGGAAATTGACGGTCACGGGTTACACCATAATAGTGAAAGAAGTTTTTGAGATATTCGGGAGATTTTGGATTTTTGAGAACAGAAAACAGAGTGCACAGCATTCGAATTTCACGTCGTTCGCGGATAGGAAACCAGCCCAGCTGAGAGCGGTAAGAAGACACATGGTCATACTTACGAAGACAGAAGATGAACCGAATGCAGTTGTTGAGAAGTCTCTCCAATTTATTCATAAGCTCTACGGTTAAGTCTGGATAACACACATCACCGTAGTCTATTATGGGTAAAATTAACGCCTGAACGAATAAAATCTTAGTTTTACTGGGTAAAAAGTTTTTGAGCTTGTTCAGAGCATGTAAAGAACCCATAACTTTTCTACTAACTTCGGCAACCTGCGCCAATATATGTTTGCATATCAATGAGCTTTAAGTCTTCGCCATAAGGACTATTTTTGCTTTGTTGACATTCAGTGAAGGTCAGTCATTGCCAACAGGGGTGCCCTACCCTACTCAACCATATTGTATGGGTTCTTTTCAATGAGTCTTCTCAATATTGTACTTAATGCAGCTGCAAAAAATGTAAAGGATGGCCTTTAAAATAAAATTCTATAAGAATAGTCTATTCCACTTGATGGGATTTAATATTAATATATTAAAATAAACTATTCATTAGACTAGAGATGTTAATAAATTTTTAAATGTCTTCTGTTTTGATTAAAGCGCTGTTTGCAATAGGAAAATGATATAAGCTCATAAGAAAATAAAAAAATCTGCTAGCACCAACTTTACATTATTAAAAATTGACACAAAAGTATTATAAAAGAAAAAAATTAAAATGATCCACTGCATCATAAGAATAATATATACTTTATACCCGCGTGAAGTGTCTCTGTTTAACCTGTGGTATAAAAAAAATAATAAGGGACAATCCTTACACAAATCTACCTAGTGCCAAACTAAGCAAAGCTTGTACTTTGAATAGGTACTAAATGATGATATTTATATAGATAAATAACATCTTTGACCCAGGAACAAATATTCGAGCTCATCACACAAATATTTGCTCTGGCCGGGATTCGAACCCAGGAACACCGGCTCAGTAGGCAGGTACACTACAAACTGCGCCAACCGCGTTATCAAATGCAATCAACAAAGTAAAGTCGCAAATTCAAGTCTCGCTTATTTATATATATCAAACTAGTACAAATGGCGGACTTAATGCCACAAGGCATTCTCTACCAGTCAACCATAAGGCTAAACAGACACATTGAGTTGGTGCAGGGTCTATAACGTTAAACTTTATTGTACCTATTACTGGCATTCTCTATCCAGTCATCTTTACATTGATATGCTTCAAAAAAAAAGAAGGAAGAATTCCACTGCTCTTTATATAGCACAATATTAACATGCAATAGTGATTAACATGACAACAATACCTTCTGAGTACACTTGACATGTGACTGCCTCATAAGTCATAAACAATCATGTCAAACTCATAATGTACCTTATAGCGCAGTCTTAAAACAAACCATATTTTGGAGTTTGGACTTTATTCCTAACAATTTAAAACTAAATTTTGTATTAACAAATGAACTTTATTACAATAAGTATGTTTGGTTTTCTCTAAATTAAATCAGAATGTTTCAGGATTGTGTCTTATCTTATCTTATGAAGATTATCCTGTAATATGATATTGCAGTTAATGATACAGTCTTTTTAGTCAGTCTGAGTGAGGTGTCCACTGTTGTAGCTTCCTAGTTACTCTAATATTTATTTCTGTGTTGTGTGTTTGGATAAGGCTCTCTAATCAAATGGTAAATAAATATTCTTTACCTATTTAAGGTTAGCCAACCAGTGCACCTACTGTTATACTATATCGCCATCTTGCTTTTGCCAACTATAAGTTCATATAGTTGCGAGCTTGGTATTAGAAAAAAAGGTATAGCACTCTGACTAGTGAGACTTGCTACCACTGATTTGATGCCGCTTTAAAGTAAATCGGAATGTTTCAGTATTGTGTCTTATCTTATCCTTTGAAGCTCATCCTGGAATATGATATTGCAGTTCATGATTCAGTATCCATTATTCATGATTGAGTGAGGTGTCCACTATTGTAGCTTTCTAGTTACTGTAATATTTATTTCTGTTGTGTTTTTGGATCATTCTCTAATCTAATGATAAACAAATATTCTTTACCTATTTATGGGTAGACGGAGCCAGCACACCTAGCGTTAAGGGTGCGTCACCACTGACGCGGAGCGGAGCGGAGACTTGCGGAATCGACCAATCACGAACGTGAAGCGGAGATGAGATACAGATTTCAACTCAGGTCATTGGTCTATTCCGCAAGTCTCCGCTCAGCACCGCTACAGTGGAGACGCACCCTAATAGTACCATCGCCATCTTACTTTTTCCAATTACTGCGAGGTTGAAAGATGGCGTTAGTATAATATCTGTACTTTTAAATATTTCATTATAGTAGGTGTGGTTACCCTGCTGACGCACTTACTAGGATTGATCTTGACATTTTTAATTGAGTAAAACTATGGGTAAAGTGGAAAGGGGTATAAGTCACGTTTTAACCAGGAACTTGGTCACGTAACTCTATTATGCGAATTAAGCTTTCACTTATCTCACTTCTGCTCGATCTGCCCAAAATTTGCTCCTTGCCGTACCTTCTTCCGTCTCAAAATTTTATAATAATTCGTTTATGTTTAAAGCTGTCTGTTTGTGGAACTCCTTGCCTGTTAGCTTAAGGCGCGCTAAATCTCTTGTTTCTTTTAAAACTCAACTGAAAGAACACTATCTATCCCTTTCATAATTCGTATTTTATTCAAATGGTTCTATTATCTGTTGGCTGAATGTATGTATGTATTTTATGTATTTACTGTTTATTATATTTATGTATTTATTTGTTTTTATGTGTATATTATTATTATTTCCGATTTTTGCACCGCCTAATAACAAAATCTTATTTTTTTCAAGTTCTCCACTACCCAAAGGTTGTCTGGAAGAGATCGCTCTTTAGCGATAAGACCACCTGTTGTTTACCTCTAATTGTAATGTCTCGCATTGTATTTCTCCTGTATATTTTATGAGGTGTGCAATAAAGAGGACTTATATCGTATTGTAAGCTCTTAGCCATTTCATTCCCGGGTTTGTGTTTCTTCAAATTTTGATTTAAATAATGTTGGTTACTCTAATAGTTCCTAAAAACGAATGAAAGCTCTTGTATCTGAGAGATAGTTTTATTATAGTTTTCTTTTTATATTAAACATTAGTCATTAACATGTCCCGGGATTTTCGGTGTACAGACGATTTGACACTAGGTCAACAGTGGACGTCAGAATGAACTAAAGTCTAGATAAGATGACTTAGATTTTGACTCAAGCAGGCTCAGTCTTGAAGAGGAAGTAATCTAGTTTTAACTGGTTTCCATTAGCGAGAGTATGCATATTGTGCTCAATGCCAACTCAGTTAGACCTATTATCCCATTGCAATGTGCAAGCTTAGGCGACATTGTGAATAACACACAGACCATAAGAATAGGTACCTAACAATTGTTATATACGCTGAACTGACGATAGATTTGCTGGAAGTGAACAAGATTTTTAGTTACTGTATAGATAATATCTATTAGATATCTATATACTTAGTAATAAATAAAGTGGTGTCTCCCACCCACATTAAAAAATCATTCATATTAGTTTTAAAAAAAAACATGTACATAGTTTAAGGCTCAATAAAAATAAAATTACGATCGCTTCTTTTGCGTTTACGAAAGTTACTCATACAAAATAACTAACCTCCTACTATCGTTACCCAAAGGAATCAATTAAGTTTTGGTTTAATTAAATCCTGATGCTGATTATTGCTGATTAATGCTGATTTTTAGTAATACAAAAAGCAACTAAAAACATTATTTCGAACGCACGAGTGAAGCGTCAACGTGTCACGACTGACCTGGGGATTCCCCTTACAAGAATAAAATAATTATAAAATGCAATTTGTTATGCAACAAATAGTATTAATTATCCGATAATTATCAAGAAGCGTTATCTTCACAATTTCGAACCCTGTATATTACCATGTTATTCGATACAATCTCTCGTTGTGACTTCGCAATAAATGACAATCTAGATTAAGAATCGGAGACGCCTTTTTTTTTATCGGATTATATTTGTATAGACCTGTACCTATTATTTAGTCACCATTGCGATAAGAAAACTATTTTATTCGTCAACATTTTTATCTGCTCATATCATAAGTTTAGCGACGTCATCAATATTATGTAGGTTCTTAGGATAGCGTATATGTTTTAAGAAAACGCTTTCTACTGATTAAGTATAGCATGTTTTGTATACGCACGTGCATGTATAGGTGTAGAAATTTAAACTATCCGGAATTCTGGAAGGATCTAACGATCTACTGTCGCTTTCAAGAACAGGTTCCTGAAAGTGACATTAGCAACAGCTTCCCCTTTTCGCTTCGCTCGTCGTCGTACCTAACCTTGACTCTACTACAGTTTTTCTTTTTTGTTTGAGACATTTGTGTACTGTTGTGAACCAATAAACCTATCAAAAGAACATTGTATAAATGATTAGTTATTCATATACCTTGATCGTTATAAAGAACAATAATATTTAGGTTTATAATAAGTTTATATAGTTCGTTACGCACCAAAAACACCATCGTACAATGCAATCTATATAAGACTAGTTCTTCTAGTTTAGCCTTTGAGCAAAGTTGTCGCTTTAATTGGATTTCCCACGTAATATAGCATTTTCGCCTACTCAGCTGTGTAAGTAAGTAGGTTACTTGCTTATGCGGCTATTGCTATTACACTTTCCTAAATTAGTCACTGACAAGGGGGATGCAGCAATATGTGAGACACGTATGGAGATAACTCCATCTCACTCTTTCGTATTGCTACATCCCTCTCGTCAGTGACTAATTTAGGAAAGTGTAATAGCTGTCTTACGCAGGGACAGGCGAGAATGGTCTAGATATTTAGATTCTATGGCCGTGATGTTTGCCTGGTCCTTCCAGCAATGTCTAAAGTGGTTTATACTGTATGGTGGGTAAGTCAATAAAGGTGTAGCTTCATTTGAAGAAGCTCGACTCAAGCATCTGGACCAAAAGCGCCGCTTACGGAAGACTCGACCCAAACCTGCCTACGCTTACACTTTTGACACACAAGGGCAACTTTATTGCGCACAGTGTGTGCGGACATTCAAGACCAAGTTTGGCTTTTCAAGTCACATCCGCGCACATGAACGGAGAGTGTAAGAGTCGCCGTTGTCGGATACGACAAGGAAGACTATATATATGTATGGGCCCATCGGCGAAGAACTATTATATTAATCTGTGCCATCGGCTGCTGGATTGAACGCGTTAGGGCGTCCCCGCAGTCGACTTGTAAACTTAAACGAGAATAAAACACGCAATTATTCATACCATCTTATTAATATCGTTATCGTTCGAAATCGTCTTTAATTGATCGCAGTTCCGCCTGCGGTTGTGGTTTCGCTGGTTTCTAAGCTAGGCATCGGGTATCAATCGTCTGGAGCCTGGACTGTTGAGCTAGGTCAGTAAGACAGTGACGCTCGGTAGCATCAGTGCTCGGATATGTGGCATTTTGCTGTGGTACTGACTGTTAGTAAGGATACGCGTAGTATGCAAAATGTACGTTCTTTTCTACCTTGTTGATTTTTTGGAAGAGTTTTAGCATCCTATTTGTTACTGATTGTTATGTTAATCCTATTTAACGTAGTACGTAGTACTCATTTATGCTACTAGGTACAGATAAAGTGAATAATAGTTTTCCATCGTATTTTGTCGGAAAAGTTCAACTTCGGTGAAAAAGTTGAGATGGAAATATTAAAACGAGCTTACCCGACAAAATCCGATGGAAAACTATTATTTACCTACTATATCTGTATACTACTCAGACCTTAACATATTGACCACTTCGTGTTGAATTAAAAGGAAAGGACAGTTGATGAGAGGACCGGGAGTCGTGCCATACTATTGTTACCTTGGCGATTGAACAAACCAACTTAGATAAGTTGCGCTTAGCTAAGCGTGTCTTAAAAATAACGGTTATTGAAACTTCCCGGTCGCATATCTGTACGCCTTCATTCGTGACGTCAATACGCCGATATATCGAGTTATAGCAGTATAAGACTGTTTGACCAGGATTGTCAAAGTTCTGTTGGTTTCAGGCGGGCGCAGCAGAAAAGCCCGGGCAGCAGCAAGCGGCCGCGGACGCGGGCTCGCACCTCCAGCACATTTGCGCCCTTGACATCGACTCCAAGGCCTCCTATGTCCGCCTCTCTGGAATCATCTGTACTATTGGTAAGTTAAGTTGCTGGTGGATTCCAGCGTTGAACTGGCACTGGTTCTAACCACTGACAACTAGTCAATTCAGTTAACTGATCCTATCTCTATCACTCTCACCAGATTACTGGTTTACAATAAAAGGCCAGTCAAAGACCGTCGCGTAAATTGGACACTATACCAGCATCTCCACACCAGTTGATCTTAGCGTTTCGAAGAATCATGTAGGACCTTTTGGTTCGTTTACCCAAGCCCTCCGTCGGTCGATCATGTTAAATCTTCTTCTTCTTCTTTTCATCTCCATTTTTTAAACACTCGTACAGTTCTCAATTTTATTGTTGTCTAGAATTATTAATTATACTTTCCCTCCAGGACCCGTCTCCCGCGATGTAGCCATGCTCGAAAAGATGATGGAGACCGGCATGAACGTGGCCCGCATGAACTTCTCGCACGGCTCGCACGAGTACCACGCGGAGACCATCGCCAACTGCCGCCAGGCCGAGAAGAACTACAGCGCCAAGCTCGGCTTCCCCTTCTCGCTCGCCATCGCGCTCGACACCAAGGGGCCGGAGATCAGGACCGGCCTGCTGGAAGGCGTGAGTATTCATAATTGGTAGACCATCGCCTAGTGATGCCAGCTTGAGAACTACAGCGCCAAGCTCGGCTTCCCCTTCTCGCTCGCCATCGCGCTCGACACCAAGGGGCCGGAGATCAGGACCGGCCTGCTGGAAGGCGTGAGTATTCATAATTGGTAGACCATCGCCTAGTGATGCCAGCTTGAGAACTACAGCGCCAAGCTCGGCTTCCCCTTCTCGCTCGCCATCGCGCTCGACACGAAGGGGCCGGAGATCAGGACCGGCCTGCTGGAAGGCGTGAGTATTCATAATAAGACCATCGCCAACTGCCGCTAGGCCGAGAAGAACTACAAAATTATATTGTTACAACAGAAACGCAAATTTTCGTGAGAACCTTACATGGGAATTGATGTAGTCTTCGTAGTCTCGCTTTAACTGGCTATAAGGGCGGTTCGGGTTGTTCACCGCAGACGATGTCTCACCATTCCTTTCGGTCAACGGGAATCTATTAGCACTTCAGAAAACATGATAAATGAACAAAAGAATTACCGTAAGAAATTCCTATACTCTCTGAGTGTGGCAACACAACACAAGTGGCAACCCTGTGAATAGGCATCACGAGTCTAGACTACCGATGTGAAGGCACCATCCATGATTGTCGCGCTGGCTTTCTATGAGCTATCGATATTTTCTGTTACTAAATGTCGGCATTTTCTCATTTCCCCAGGGTGGTTCAGCCGAGGTTGAACTGAAGAAGGGCGACACCATCAAACTGTCGATCGACCCCGCTCTGGCGGAGAAGGGCACATGCGCCGCCGTGTTTGTGGATTACAAGAACATCACCAACGTCGTCAAGCCGGGCAACCGTATCTTCATCGACGACGGACTCATCTCCGTGATCTGCCAGTCTGTGGCCGCTGACGGATTGGTCTGCAGCATTGAAAACGGAGGTCAGTTGTGGTTTGGTGGCGTAAGGCAAAAGTCATAAAGATAATCTTCTGATTTTTATGTTGAGATGAGTTGAAAAAAAAAATGGTTAAAAATAATGAGAGCTGATATTTTTCATAAATTTATAAATAACAACGCCCTTTCGCTTGCTAGTTAATTGCTATAAAGTAGTGCTAAAGATGGGAATATTAAGGTATTAACATAGAGCTGAAAAAGGTGCGAGGTTCAAATAAACAATGCAAAGACTACACACAAAGCATTAGGAAAAATTCGAAAGGTTATCTGGCGTTAGGGTGGAGAGGTAATCCCAAATTATGACATTTAGTAACACGTTGGACCGGTAATCTAGAGGTACCGGGATCTATTCTCGGTCTCCTCCACCGGGTTACGCATTTCAATTTTTCTTTGTGCTTTTGATGATTTTTGTGCGTTTGATCTTTGTATCAACGGCTCAATTGTTATATAAATTTAACATGGGTATAAATAATTTATATTATATAACATAACTAGCAACCCGCCCCGGCTTCGTACGGGTGCAATGCTTCCTCTTGAATCACTCTATCTATTAAAAAAACCGCATCAAAATCAGTTGCGTAGTTTTAAAGATCTAAGCATACATAGTAGGGAAGGGCATAGACAGGAAGCGACTTTGTTTTATACTATGTAGTGACACAAAACAGATAGGTACAGAAATCAATCTACATACAAGCGCGCTCGAGCTAACGCACACATAGACATTGCTCACGGACATGATATCTCGGACCAGTTCAGACCAGTGCGAGCGCGAGTGCCATCCGCTTGACGTGTCCTTGAGCAATGTCTATGTGTGCGTTAGCTCGAGCGCGCTTGTATGTAGATTGATATCTGTACCTATCTGTTTTGTGGTAGTGATGTGTTGATGGTCGTATTGACTTGTCGCAGGCATGCTAGGCTCCAGGAAGGGCGTGAACCTGCCCGGGCTGCCCGTGGACCTGCCCGCCGTCTCCGAGAAGGACAAGTCGGACCTGCTCTTCGGCGTGGAACAGGGCGTAAGTATCCAATCCAATCATTTATTGATAACACCATAGTTACATGCCAATTAGTAATACAAACACTTTAGGTTACAATATTATGTGTTATTAGTTATCAAAACGTTATTCTTATATAATTAGGTACAATAGTTTATAATATAAATTATATACGTACGATGCTAAGTGAGTGGCATTTTGAAAAAGTCTTCGACACTGTATAAAGTAAGTCCTGTTAGCCACTGCTAACCTGCCAACACTTGAAGGTCTTCGCACATTATAACAACTCAACGGCGACTCGATTCTATGCCAAATATTGAAATTTAAGCCCTATGTCATATTTACTAGGTCTATATATATATATAAATATAAAAATGTACGACGCGTCGTCCACTCGTCGTCCACTACTAATATAATTTTTTGAAATTAAACCTAGTATAATGTGCGAAGACCTTTAGTAAAACTGACAACATTGCATGTTTCGCCTGGTGACAATAAAAACACACAAAAATTTCTGTCACTCACACTCAAAACCTCGTATCTAGTTTGTAGATTCATACTGAGGTACGAGCTTTGTTTTAATTAGATATTTTGTTACTTAGTGAGCTTTTTGGTTGTCAACAGACGATGTATAACATGTGGAAAATAATATAGAGATCGAGAGAGCTTTGCGTCGTACACTCTAAAAAAATATTTGAGTTTATTTTTCTGTATGTAAATGAAATAACCGAAATCTACGACAACGGTGGTCCAATAGGTAAGACAACGTGGCCCTGAAAACCGCTGGATATGCGGGTTCAAACAAGCTGGAACCGTTAAATGTAAACAAAAAAACAATGAATATAAGTTGATTCAGATGTTATTATGTATGATACTCGTAATATAATCTACGGTATCTATGCAACACAGCACGCCTTCCGCATGTTTATCACTAGCGTAAACATCTCGTTATCACGCACAGGCGGCGTGTCCACTGTCTGTCACTTGACAACTGTACCCCTACCATGAGTATCGTAACCGTACTCGCTTAGCGACAGCGTAAAAGATTATTCTCAAACATGCAATGAAATATTGTCTTTACGTTCCTTATAATAGGCTCGGAAGTATCGCTTTTTGGGCGCAACAACTCGAGAGGACTGTAAAGGGATTTCATACTGCTTTTCAGGCCTAGGCCTGCAAAGTTACTTTTTTTTGGTTTCAACAACAAGGTCATTCACACAGCTGGCTGGTTTGACAAAAAGCAGGTCTTGTTTTTAAAGGTTGGTTGTAGATAAAATGTTGTTCTTTGAAGTATATTTTTTTATTTCATTGTATGTTTGTGAAAAGCACTAGGTATACATGCCTCGTCGTGAAAACGGATTCCCGGCCTCGTATCACTATCCGGTATATATCTACTTGGCCGGAAATCCTCATTTTCCCGGCCTCTGATGTAATGTACTATGTATGGTAACCAATGCTTTTTATAACATCGACGAATTTTACGAATTTAATAATGAAATTACATAATAATTAATAATAATAATAATGTAACTACCTATTCCAAATTTTATTTCATAATTACTTAATGTTTTTTTTTTTTTAGAATAACTTGTATGTTGAAATTTAATAGAATTTTTATAATGTATATTGACTTGTAAAATGTTGACATTTTATTAATAAATTTTTTTTTTTTTAGAATAACTTGTATGTTGAAATTTAATAGAATTTTTATAATGTATATTGACTTGTAAAATGTTGACATTTTATTAATAAATGAGTATGAGTATGAGTATGGAGAATAGTTCAGCGCCCCTATCGATTACTTTGCAGAACTACATTTCTTCATACAAATCCTTTACGCAGTCGCTAGCGAGAACAGTTGCGATAACTCATGGTAAAGGTACTGAGAAAAACCACATTATCGGCGCGTGCAGTCTACGTGTGTTGCCGATTAGCAGTACGAAAAAGATAATTGCATCTACATGTTTATAAACTGGTGGTTCTGTGACCTGTATACCTATACCTTGCGATAATTTCTCGAAATTGTACTTTTTTTTATTTTACGTTTTAAAGTATATAATATATCTATACAATGAGTATGTATAGTAGTCGTCTATTACCCATAACACGAGCCTACCAGAGCTTACGTTCGGACTAGATCGATTTCTTCTGACAAAAATGATACGCTGTTTATGATTTGTCAAATTGATAATGTATTTTTTTCTCAAAAATGCTCGGGAGTGTTAAATAAATACGGAATCCTATTGAAAAAAACTTTACCTTCATCACTGTGGATAGGTTTGGCTTTATTATGCAAAAATACTTTAAATTTGCAGAATATTTAGTCTGTTTCCTCTTTGTTTAAAATGGTAAGGAATTAAGTTTAAATATGTATATTATCATGAAGACATAAGTTTAATTTCTTGATACTATATGGGCCAGGGCCGTCTGGTTGGACTTATTAACGGTACCTACTCTATGCAAAGGCCAAGCCATACTTTTGAAACCAAGGTGTAGAGTTAGTAAACTCCGGGCTTAGAAGCTTGAAGCCAGTTGATGCCATACTTTTTAAACCAAGGTGGTAGGGTTAGTAAATTCAGGGCTTGGGGGCTTGGCTTTTCCTGGGATCTAATAACTTTTTTTACAGCGATAGTGTTGAGCATGTGAGTCATGGCCGCCAATTTTACTTAAAATGTTTTTGGTGGGATATATACTAACGTAAAAAGAAACGACAGCGACACTTGTGTGCAGTAACAAAACTCGCGGCTATGTGTGCGTGTCGAGGGGCGAGTGCGGGGGTGAACGGCATTCACGTGAATGACCAGTCGAAGGATTCGGCATTACAAGGTCACCGACGCTCGAGTTACACCGATAGGCCGCTGTCGCGCCTGTGACACTAGCTAATATTCCACGTTTTTTTCTTATTGATAAGATAGATATTATCAATATTACATGAGGAAAGCCGCTCAGACCAACTGTATGCGTTATCTAAATAATGCCAATGACCTTGTTCTGTTGAATGCTTCATTGAAAGATATCGTGAGACATATCGTTGTGACTTTTTTAATGTAAACCTTAAAGAAATGCTTTTGAAGTATATTTTAAGTGTATATATTTGACTGTCAACAGGGCACGTGTCACTGGCAGACGATATCATTGAAATAAAAACATTATAACTAATTAAGTCATAGATAGGAGACAAAAATAGTTAATCCATAGTTATATCAAGTACACAGTGGAACATTATGATGTAATGTATGCTAGGTCTACCTAGAGTACCTAGCATAGATTACATCATAATGTACCTCTAGGTAACAACTACAATTTTTGCGACCGTGAAAATTACCTTATTAATCCCAGTCAGTGGAAAAGTTAATAACCGTGGGTTTTAAATCTGAACTTATACATACGTCACAATGTAAATGAAACTATAAGGTGCCCGCAACTTCATCGGCATAGTTTATTTATTAACCATTGTTCTATAACCATCTTTGGATATCCATAAAATCTGTTGAGCCGTTTCGGCGTGATGAGAGCACAAAGAAAAAAATTGCCAACAGATGTCGCTGTCCGTCTAGTGCCGCGGTGCTTCATCGCGCTGTTAAGATTTATTGTAAAATAATGACCCTTCTCTATAGAAAACTGATTTTCGGGTGTAGTATGATATCTCAGGATGGTTGTGGGATATTTTTTACCCGATTACACTATAGCAAAGAAGAGGCTTATGTTACACTTTTATAGTCTCTCCGGAACTCTAACATCAAACTATGTCAAACTGGTACAGTTGAAAACGACCTTAAATTTACATGTATACTTGTCCCTTGTCCCAAAGTGTCTTCATTTGATCTTAGATACCGGACCGCTAGTTAATTTACCTTCTAGTTAATAACAAAATATTCAAACAAGCAAGAACAAACTCAACTTGGTTGTTCCGTGTATATTGGAATATACTATGTAATGGTTTGTTGAATCAATTTATAATGACTTTAAGAAACCGCCCTATTATTAACATAATTATATAAATTCACCTTGATTGTTTCGTGTCTATTTTTGAAATTGACTTTAAACCATCACATTATTCACTTATTTACCAATACCTTGTCTGTACATTTTAGATGCGTGTTTATTTGTGTATAAAAATGAGCATATGTTTGACTACGCTAAAGAAATGTTTAAGAATCCATCACGCTCGCAATATCGCAATAAATTGTTTATACCGCAGTCAAAATTATCATTAGTTGCTAAAAATAGTTACATTATGTGCATAAAAATATTCAATAAACTGCCTGACTCAATAAAGGACCTTAAATTTGTACCATTTAATCGAGCTCTTAAAAAGTGGCTGGCCGAAAAGAGTTTTTATAGTGTTCAGGAGTTTTTAGACTATAAGTAGATTATAACTAGGTTTACGTGCGTGTAGTGCCTACGCTGTTCAATTTCACATGCCATGTATGGTAGATTTTAGTGATACGAATATTATTATTTAAGATCTTAATTGTACCTAAAATTATGTGAAATAAAATATTTGTATTTGTATTAATATTATACTTATGACAGGTGGACATGATCTTCGCTTCCTTCATCCGTAACGGCGCCGCTCTGACCGAGATCCGCGGCATCCTCGGCGAGAAGGGCAAGAACATCAAGATCATCTCCAAGATCGAGAACCACCAGGGCATGGTCAACCTCGACGAAATCATCGCCGTAAGTACCTGTATTGTTTTACGCCACCCTAGGCCGTAAGTGGAATTTTCTGCCCGGGGAGAAAATCTCACTTCCTGACCAAGACGTAAATCTTTAAACAAACCACGGGTGGTAATTCGTAAAGCCCCAGAGCGCATTTTTATAATTTAACACACGTAAATCAGGGACATTCACGAATTCATCGTCCTAGGTATGTAATTTATATACAGGGTATTTTTGTATTTGGGGACCGTATGGGGAATATTGAAACCATATAAACGCATAATCATAGAAATACACATAGAAACCATTTCTTTATGGACACGCTCATCCAATGTTTGACATATTAATTTAAATTAGTGGCAGCCTACCCTCTCACTACTATTGCTATGAATTAAGTTAAACCATTGGAACAGTCTAGAACACTTGGACTAGGACAAGTATTTTTAAAGTATTTGACGTCACCCAAGGCCGTAAGTGGAATTTTCTGCTGGCTACGCGGCGAGAAAACCTTATTTAAGGTAAGGCTTAAAACTTTAGACATACCACGGCACGGCGGTAATGTACTATTTTGCCACTGGACTTATTTATGTGCACATATGGACAATGACCTGAAATAAAAGACTTTTTATTTGTGTGTTTATATGACAGGCTTCTGACGGTATCATGGTGGCCCGCGGAGACCTCGGTATCGAGATCCCGCCCGAGAAGGTGTTCCTCGCACAGAAGACCATGATTTCCAGGTGCAACAGGGTAAGTCTTAATGTTAACTGACCGAAGTCGATGTCAGTTCTCTAATCTAGCGTGAGAAATCGCATTAAAAAAATTTGCTAATAATTATTATAAACGGTTTAAGTTCACGTAAAGAAGAACTCTTCATCAGGGACAGTTCACATTCACATGAAGATGAGCATCATCACAAAAAATGCAATTAAAAATGTGTTATTTGTTGAACCAAACAAGTCGGGCTGTCCCTAACACTTTTTTAACCACAATTTCATGCGAAAACATATCTCGCTCGTTTATATATTTTATTTATTTATTTAGTTAATCAATAATAACATACAAATTAACAGTACATAACCTTTTGCACGGTATACATAGAAACGGAAAGAAACACAATTAAACATAAAAATAAATAACAGTGAGATTAACAGTCGTTACTTCCACAGGTGGGCAAGCCAGTAATCTGCGCTACCCAGATGTTGGAGTCCATGGTGAAGAAGCCCCGCCCCACGCGCGCCGAGACTTCCGACGTGGCCAACGCCATCCTCGACGGCGCCGACTGCGTCATGCTGTCCGGCGAGACAGCCAAGGGCGACTACCCGCTCGAGTGTGTCCTGACCATGGCCAACATCAGCAAGGAGGCCGAAGCCGCCATCTGGCATAAGCAGCTGTTCTCTGAACTGGTGTCCCAGGTTAGTACAGTACAGCACCATCAGTATCGACCGGGAAACCACCAATGTAGACCATCCACCAGCGGGTCTTGGCCATGGCTAACATCAGCAAGGAGGCCGAAGCAGCCGTTTGGCATAAGCAGCTGTTCTCTGAACTGGTGTCCCAGGTTAGTACAGTACAGCACCAGCAGTATCGACCGGGAAACCACCAATGTAGACCATCCACCAGCAAGCAGGTCTTGACCATGGCTAACATCAGCAAGGACGCCGAAGCCGCCATCTGGCATAAGCAGCTGTTCTCTGAACTGGTGTCCCAGGGCAGTGCAGTACATCACCAGCAGCCCTTTCGACTGCGTCGACTGCCATTGTAGACCATGCGCTGGTGTGTCTTGACCATGGCTGACATCAACAAGGAGGCCGAAGCTGCTATTGCTGAGCTCGTGTTCCAGATAAATGCAGTACAGTGCTAATAGCGGAATCATCTTTCACACCAAACGCGTCTACCCCCTGGAATGCGTTCTGACGATGGCTAATACCAGCAAAGAGGCGGAAGCTGCTATTTGACATAAGCAGCTGTTCTCTGAGCTTGTGACTCAGGTCACTGAATTACTGTCTTCCGAAATAGTCTCCCAGTAGTGTAGTACGCCACCAACAGCATTTTAGACGGCGTCCGTGCATATTTAACCATTTGATCAGTCTGCTGCAATAACTATTGCATCGATTTTATTTCATTTTAATTTTTACGTCGTTTGTCACTGCGGTGCAGTACGATATGCCTGATTTCTTGCCTGGCGTCTGAGGAACAGTTTTCTGTTCATTAACAGAAGCCCAGCCCACTGGCCGCTCAAAAGGTAAACTAGTATCTTCGCTTAGTACGGCACCAACGGTATCCTTAACATCATCTATGCGTTGATCAGAAAAGATTGTCCAAAGAGATAAAGAGAGAAGAGAAACTGTGCGTGTTATTTAACTTAATGTTAAATATTATTATTATGTTGCTATATGTGAGATCCTATAATTGGCTCTGTATTACTAGTCATGTTACTACTTGCGTCAAATAAGCTGTTGGTTCTCCATGTACAAATAAATAAATAAGAGATTAAGAGATAAAACGATGAGCAGTCAGCACCATTTTTTGTAGATAAAACCCTGTCATAATATCTGTCACGTTCCAGGTGTCGGCCCCCATCGACCCCGCGCACTCGGTGGCCATCGCGGCCGTGGAGGCGTCCACCAAGTCCATGGCGTCCGCCATCGTCGTCATCACCACCAGCGGCCGCTCCGCGCACCTGCTCAGCAAGTACCGGCCGCGCTGCCCCATCATCGCGGTCACGCGCCAGCCGCAGACCGCGCGCCAGGCGCATCTGTACCGCGGCGTGCTGCCCATCGTGTACCAATGTGAGTGGTGACGGTACATTAGTACCGGCCGCGCTGCCCCATCATCGCGGTCACGCGCCAGCCGCAGACCGCGCGCCAGGCGCATCTGTACCGCGGCGTGCTGCCCATCGTGTACCAATGTGAGTGGTGACAGTACATTAGTACCGGCCGCGCTGCCCCATCATCGCGGTCACGCGCCAGCCGCAGACCGCGCGCCAGGCGCATCTGTACCGCGGCGTGCTGCCCATCGTGTACCAATGTGAGTGGTGACGGTACATTAGTACCGGCCGCGCTGCCCCATCATCGCGGTCACGCGCCAGCCGCAGACCGCGCGCCAGGCGCATCTGTACCGCGGCGTGCTGCCCATCGTGTACCAATGTGAGTGGTGACGGTACATTAGTACCGGCCGCGCTGCCCCATCATCGCGGTCACGCGCCAGCCGCAGACCGCGCGCCAGGCGCATCTGTACCGCGGCGTGCTGCCCATCGTGTACCAATGTGAGTGGTGACGGTACATTAGTACCGGCCGCGCTGCCCCATCATCGCGGTCACGCGCCAGCCGCAGACCGCGCGCCAGGCGCATCTGTACCGCGGCGTGCTGCCCATCGTGTACCAATGTGAGTGGTGACGGTACATTAGTACCGGCCGCGCTGCCCCATCATCGCGGTCACGCGCCAGCCGCAGACCGCGCGCCAGGCGCATCTGTACCGCGGCGTGCTGCCCATCGTGTACCAATGTGAGTGGTGACGGTACATTAGTACCGGCCGCGCTGCCCCATCATCGCGGTCACGCGCCAGCCGCAGACCGCGCGCCAGGCGCATCTGTACCGCGGCGTGCTGCCCATCGTGTACCAATGTGAGTGGTGACGGTACATTAGTACCGGCCGCGCTGCCCCATCATCGCGGTCACGCGCCAGCCGCAGACCGCGCGCCAGGCGCATCTGTACCGCGGCGTGCTGCCCATCGTGTACCAATGTGAGTGGTGACGGTACATTAGTACCGGCCGCGCTGCCCCATCATCGCGGTCACGCGCCAGCCGCAGACCGCGCGCCAGGCGCATCTGTACCGCGGCGTGCTGCCCATCGTGTACCAATGTGAGTGGTGACGGTACATTAGTACCGGCCGCGCTGCCCCATCATCGCGGTCACGCGCCAGCCGCAGACCGCGCGCCAGGCGCATCTGTACCGCGGCGTGCTGCCCATCGTGTACCAATGTGAGTGGTGACGGTACATTAGTACCGGCCGCGCTGCCCCATCATCGCGGTCACGCGCCAGCCGCAGACCGCGCGCCAGGCGCATCTGTACCGCGGCGTGCTGCCCATCGTGTACCAATGTGAGTGGTGACGGTACATTAGTACCGGCCGCGCTGCCCCATCATCGCGGTCACGCGCCAGCCGCAGACCGCGCGCCAGGCGCATCTGTACCGCGGCGTGCTGCCCATCGTGTACCAATGTGAGTGGTGACGGTACATTAGTACCGGCCGCGCTGCCCCATCATCGCGGTCACGCGCCAGCCGCAGACCGCGCGCCAGGCGCATCTGTACCGCGGCGTGCTGCCCATCGTGTACCAATGTGAGTGGTGACGGTACATTAGTACCGGCCGCGCTGCCCCATCATCGCGGTCACGCGCCAGCCGCAGACCGCGCGCCAGGCGCATCTGTACCGCGGCGTGCTGCCCATCGTGTACCAATGTGAGTGGTGACGGTACATTAGTACCGGCCGCGCTGCCCCATCATCGCGGTCACGCGCCAGCCGCAGACCGCGCGCCAGGCGCATCTGTACCGCGGCGTGCTGCCCATCGTGTACCAATGTGAGTGGTGACGGTACATTAGTACCGGCCGCGCTGCCCCATCATCGCGGTCACGCGCCAGCCGCAGACCGCGCGCCAGGCGCATCTGTACCGCGGCGTGCTGCCCATCGTGTACCAATGTGAGTGGTGACGGTACATTAGTACCGGCCGCGCTGCCCCATCATCGCGGTCACGCGCCAGCCGCAGACCGCGCGCCAGGCGCATCTGTACCGCGGCGTGCTGCCCATCGTGTACCAATGTGAGTGGTGACAGTACATTAGTACCGGCCGCGCTGCCCCATCATCGCGGTCACGCGCCAGCCGCAGACCGCGCGCCAGGCGCATCTGTACCGCGGCGTGCTGCCCATCGTGTACCAATGTGAGTGGTGACAGTACATTAGTACCGGCCGCGCTGCCCCATCATCGCGGTCACGCGCCAGCCGCAGACCGCGCGCCAGGCGCATCTGTACCGCGGCGTGCTGCCCATCGTGTACCAATGTGAGTGGTGACGGTACATTAGTACCGGCCGCGCTGCCCCATCATCGCGGTCACGCGCCAGCCGCAGACCGCGCGCCAGGCGCATCTGTACCGCGGCGTGCTGCCCATCGTGTACCAATGTGAGTGGTGACGGTACATTAGTACCGGCCGCGCTGCCCCATCATCGCGGTCACGCGCCAGCCGCAGACCGCGCGCCAGGCGCATCTGTACCGCGGCGTGCTGCCCATCGTGTACCAATGTGAGTGGTGACGGTACATTAGTACCGGCCGCGCTGCCCCATCATCGCGGTCACGCGCCAGCCGCAGACCGCGCGCCAGGCGCATCTGTACCGCGGCGTGCTGCCCATCGTGTACCAATGTGAGTGGTGACGGTACATTAGTACCGGCCGCGCTGCCCCATCATCGCGGTCACGCGCCAGCCGCAGACCGCGCGCCAGGCGCATCTGTACCGCGGCGTGCTGCCCATCGTGTACCAATGTGAGTGGTGACGGTACATTAGTACCGGCCGCGCTGCCCCATCATCGCGGTCACGCGCCAGCCGCAGACCGCGCGCCAGGCGCATCTGTACCGCGGCGTGCTGCCCATCGTGTACCAATGTGAGTGGTGACGGTACATTAGTACCGGCCGCGCTGCCCCATCATCGCGGTCACGCGCCAGCCGCAGACCGCGCGCCAGGCGCATCTGTACCGCGGCGTGCTGCCCATCGTGTACCAATGTGAGTGGTGACGGTACATTAGTACCGGCCGCGCTGCCCCATCATCGCGGTCACGCGCCAGCCGCAGACCGCGCGCCAGGCGCATCTGTACCGCGGCGTGCTGCCCATCGTGTACCAATGTGAGTGGTGACGGTACATTAGTACCGGCCGCGCTGCCCCATCATCGCGGTCACGCGCCAGCCGCAGACCGCGCGCCAGGCGCATCTGTACCGCGGCGTGCTGCCCATCGTGTACCAATGTGAGTGGTGACGGTACATTAGTACCGGCCGCGCTGCCCCATCATCGCGGTCACGCGCCAGCCGCAGACCGCGCGCCAGGCGCATCTGTACCGCGGCGTGCTGCCCATCGTGTACCAATGTGAGTGGTGACGGTACATTAGTACCGGCCGCGCTGCCCCATCATCGCGGTCACGCGCCAGCCGCAGACCGCGCGCCAGGCGCATCTGTACCGCGGCGTGCTGCCCATCGTGTACCAATGTGAGTGGTGACGGTACATTAGTACCGGCCGCGCTGCCCCATCATCGCGGTCACGCGCCAGCCGCAGACCGCGCGCCAGGCGCATCTGTACCGCGGCGTGCTGCCCATCGTGTACCAATGTGAGCCCAAATAAACTACCTCACCCTACGTCGTAAGTGGGATTTACTGCCCGCTGTGTGGGTAGAAATCTCACTTCCTGGCCGAGGCGAGACGTAAAACTTTAGACAAGCCTCAGGCGGTAATTAGAAAGCTCCAGATCGCATATTTATGGCACACACGCAAACCCACAATCTCGGGCCTTCACGAATTCACCGCCCTAAGTATGTAATTTACTATTAGATAGCATTTGCTTGCTTCAGCATAGTTTCTAAGGCCAAGCGTGGTGAATAACTCCCGCTAGATGGCGCTATAACTTCGAGTGAAACACGATATCAAACCATAAATAACGACTTCCGACATCTTGGTCTATAAGTACATAATGTAAGACGTAAAGTAACTCGCTTGTAAGTTCTCACTCCATCTACATTGTAGTGTAGTGTGTGTAGTGTGTATTTTTTAAAAGTTCATCACGTTCTTTCTCTTCAATTGACAACATTTCATATTTTTAAGACTATCATTTTATTACTTTTCTGAATTCTGCTTAAAAAGTTGAAGTAATCTCTGTTTTTATTTATTTTCTGAGATGATTATTTATTTTATTATAAATTTATAAAAACATACTCATTTTAAAATGTGGCAACACCAAAACCAGAACTTAATGGAACGGTTACTTTAGTCGGTTTTCTTATTTAAAAAAAACTTAATAAAACTCGGTATGCATCTGTCATCTGTGAACGTCAAATAAAAAAAAAATATATTGTTTCGCTCTTTGGTTTGGACAACAACCCTATTCAGCCCATATTGTCTTAGATTGCAGTTATTTAATGTATTTTCTTATATTTCTTTAAATACAGAAGAATAAATTCAAATATTTTTTTTTAAGGTACACGACATAAAGCGCTGTCGATCTCTATATTAATTTCCACCTGTTATAAATATGAAATGTTGTCAATTGTACTGGTCTGGCGTTCCTTCCCCATCATTAAGCGCCAGGGTGGTTTGCTTGCATTGATACCCTATTAAGACGAAATAAGTGCGTCTTGATAAAAAAAATGTAATAAAACGGATGAGTAGGAAGATAAACGTTCGACTACAACCCATTTGTTAATATTTATTATCACCGACACAACATACAACACTCACATCGTCCGAAGATATATCCCGGGGCTTCAGCTTTTGAATCACCAGAAAAACCTTGTCCGCCATAAGCTACTATATAAGTTGAATGTATATTTATCTGACGGCAGCCCCCGTGGCGAGCAACTGGCTGCAGGACGTGGACGACCGCGTGCAGTGCGGCCTCCAGTTCGGGCGCGCGCGCGGGTTCATCAACACCGGCGACCTCATCGTCGTCGTCACCGGCTGGAAGCAGGGCTCCGGCTTCACCAACACCATGCGCGTCGTGTGAGTGTCCTTATCTTTTGTTTTCTATATACATCAAATATTGGCTCCACTATTACTACAAAATATCTTCTCGTCCAACATACCTCAATGCCTAAAGAAAGTCTATAATCAATGTGTGTTACCAGTGATGACATACGGCACAGAAACGTGGCCTCTTACTGTGGGCCTTATAAGGAAGCTCAAAGTTGCACAGCGCGCTATCGAGAGGGCTATGCTCGGTGTTTCTTTGCGAGATCTAATCAGAAATGAGGAGATCCGTGAACGAACAAAAGTCGCTGATGTAGCCCAACGGATTAGCAAGCTGAAGTGGCAGTGGGCGGGGCACATAGCACGTAGAACTGCGGCCGATGGGGCAGTAAGGTTCTCGAATGGAGGCCACGCACCGGCAAGCGCAGCGTAGGACGTCCACCCACAAGGTGGACAGACGACCTGGTAAAGGTTGCAGGAAGTCTCTGGATGCAGGTCGCTTCCAACCGGCCGATCTGGAAGTCACTGGGGGAGGCCTATGTTCAGCAGTGGACGTCCTGTGGCTGAAATGATGATGATGATGATGATTGGCTCCACTTCGCCTGATGGTAAGCAAAAAGGGGAGCCCAAGTCAACTGACGAGAAACCAACGGTGCCATGTCAGTTGACACTGCCATGCTGGCCCGAGAGATGCTTCTTCACGCTCCGTTTGTAGGGTCCCAAGTTATCAGAAGGAGGAAACACATGAGCCGACAAGGAGTTCCATATTTTAATAGTTCGGCAGATGGAGGAATTGCCAAACTGCTTGGTATGTGTGGGAATATTCTCCACGGTGAGGCGATGACATCGCAAACCGGCACGTGTGGTTCTATGACGAAAGGGGAGGGTGGGATAAGAGAAAATAGCTCTTCAGAACACTCGCCATGGTATAGGCGATAGAAAACGCTCAGCGACCCAAAGTCTCTGCCAAATTACCTTCAAAATCATTTCCCACGGAGTTCCTCCATGACTTATCTGTCACTCCTAGTTGGGACGCTTTCATGTTGCGTCTTTCGTGAGCCTTTCTGCCCCAGTGGCTGGTTCAGTGATCGTATAATGTTATGTACCCTACTATAAGAGAAGCCAGTATATTATATTTATTTTAAATCTTTAACATGAGGTACAAATTACCGGGAAATAGAGTTGTTACAAAATGCAAAGCGGAGAGTGAGCATATAAGTAAGAAAAAAAATCGTCGTATAATCTAATTCAGCAATACTCAACATTTTTTCTATGAGTGCTTCAAGCAGGATTTGGCTATGAAGTCCAATTCATTCAGCAGACTGGGTTACGGAGCGTCGTTTTCATTCTGAAAATTCCTGCCCCATCTTTCATCTACCCTACTATGGATAGATAGAGTGGCGTGAAGTTTTAGCCTGACCTCTGACCATCTGATCGTAGAAAGATCACCGGCAAAGCCTTCTAATCGTAATTTCAGTTCAGTATTCATTAATTTGTTTGACTATTTTTATATGTCACTGTATACTGTGTCATCACAACTAAGTATTTAGTTTATTAAAAATAACCACGTTAAAAAAGAGGGAGGGTGTGCTTACTTGACGTGTATCCACAATTTAATTCATTACGTTCTTTCTAAAATAGAGTCCATAATTCGGCGAACCGGTTTGACAGCTTAATGTTGTACACAAATGTTAACGCAGTAAGCATATTCGATATGGGGTACAAACAGGCGAAACTTTCACATTCTCGGTTATTTTTATATTATACCTGGTAGTTATAAAACTAACACGGAGACAAACTAACTTCTAGCTTCCACAAATAATCTCACATATTATGACCGTTCATTGTCACATAGAATTGCCTCTGGTACCGACACTACTCACATCGCATTTTGTTGTGTTGACAAAAAATAATCTAAAACAATAAAAATACATCATTTTACTCATCAGAAAACTGCTCTGAAACATAATTGCTGCTTCAAACTGTTTTTCAAACTTGTTTGCCGAATTATTGGTTTTTAGTTTAGAAACGCATCGTAGAATATAATACAGAAAGTATGTATATATGTTGTAGGAACAGATATCATTTTAGAGTCGGAATTTCCTTCATAATAATAGTAATTTTGCTGAAAACTGGGTTTTATAGTTTTTCTAACGGCATTTTTTTTTCTTTTCAGGAACGTGGAGTAAATCTAAGAAAAAACACCAGAATAATATGCTAAGTATTAGTACAGCGAACAGACGCGCTACTAGTGATATATAAAGGATATCTGTAAAAATGTTTCTCTGATTTAGTATTAGGATAACGTTTAATTTATTGTGAATACATTACAGGAGTATTGTTGCATGTTTGCGTACGCTGAATAAAGTTTTAAACATGTATATCTATGTTACAATTGTTTTTTATTACTATCTATTCTTTAGGGTGGTTGTCCACTGACCCAAAACCCAGAACTGGCCTTAAACACTTTCACAACAAGGCTAAAAATGTAACACCGACAGAGCCCACGAGGCGAGTTTGTTCATAGCTACTGTTTGCTCAATCTACCGCCGATCCAATCTAAAATTACGCTAGGTAGTGTTAAAACGGGCCATATTTTACTGCAATTTGTGGCCAGCATCTATGGCCATCCTTCTCTGACACCCTACGCTAGAGCAAGATGCAAATAATGGCCGGCCACAACATGGCCTGTATAGAAGCCCCTTTAGAAAAGTGACCCGAAGTCAGAGTACTCTGACAATGTAAATAACATATCCTTGTAATATTGAGCCAGAGATTTGTGTAACTTACTGGCGTCAAAATATCCCTAGGCAGCCGAACTAAACTTAGGGTATAATAATAAGATACTTGATAACTTCGGAGAAAGCGCAGCACACCTCTCGACACTCCTGAGCCCTCACGCTCGTGTTGCTTCCGGCCGTCGGCACGATTTATTTATTTATTTAAATTAGTTACAAAGCATAACAGTAAATAAACCAAGGCACTGTGAACTACAAAATTACATAAAAAAAAACTTAACCCTTAACCCTTAAATGCATGAATTAAAAAAACACAATATTATAAAATATTATTTTATTTCAAATAAATGTTTCTAGTTTTCAACCAGTAATTAAATAAATAAATAAATATTAAGGGACAATCATACACAAATCGACCTAGTCCCAAACTAAGCAAAGCTTGTATAGTCGCCATCAGACATATCGCAGCATATAAGGCGTTCATAAATATGTGAACATGTACTGTAACGCCCAGTCAATAAGAGTCGTGTTCCGATATTTATGGACGCCTTATATGCTTCGATATATCTGATGGCGACTGTACTATGGGTACTAGACGACGATATACATCTATCTATATCTATATCTATATCTATCTATACTATTATAATCTATCTATACTATTATAAAATACTATTATAATCTATCTATACTATTATAAAATCCTAAATTTGTATTAAAAATTAATTTTCTATGGAGGGAGGTCATGATTTCAGGAAAAATCTCGATAGCGTGATGCAGGATCGTCATTTGTTTCGTATGGGCGCGCGGTGCCAAGCCAACCTGGCGCCATCTGTTTTCAAATAAACCTTTGTCCTCTAATACCGCCGAAACGGCTGGATAAAAAGTTACCAATTTTGGTACAGGAATAGCTGAACATCCAAAGATGGTTAAAGGATACTTTTTATTATGATTAATATTTATCTCTGAAAACATAAATTCGATGAAATATTTTCCTTACAATGTGTAACCTTATAATGACAGCGTTTGTGATTTTGAATTTAGAACGACGCGACCCCCGCGTGGCGTGGCTCTTACGTGTACAAAAACTAAAAAGTATGAATTCGACATAATACCTCCTCGCGGCCCACCGCGCACCGGTATTAACAATAAGGTTAAGGTTGTTTGAGGCGTCGAGTTACGGAAACCGTGTTAGTTAGATAGAAAAGATGGCGCCAATTATCGAACAACACAGACGAAAATATGAGTGCAATGTTCGTTGTAAATTATCGCATGAATAAAAAAAACATACCTACATTTCTTTAAAAACACAATTTGCGACAATAGGAACTAATGCTCTTTTATTGAATACGCAATTATATTCTTCTGTAGTTTGTAAGTATTGACCAAAAAAAAGCCCGGAGACGCAATAAAAAATGTTAATGAATAAAACAGATTTTTAATGCCATTTTATCGAGTGTAATTGAAATAAAAGTATTTCGAATCAATTTAAGTAAATTAAATACATTTTTAAATATGTTTTACCAACCAACATTAGGCGCAAATTTTTTGTATTGTTTGTGTTTGGCCTAACTTACTAATAAAGTAGCGAAATGTAATAAAAGATAAATATACGATATATTTAGCCACAATTTTGCATCTATGCAGTTTTTTTATATATAAAATTTATTCAAAGTAATAAAATATATGATTATTTTTTTGTTTTTAACGGTGTGTTGAGATTTTGTTCTCAATGACCCAATTTTCCGCTAGATGGCGTTGTTGCTTTGACAAAATCTCCATACTAGCGGCTGCATCGCGCTGTTAAGATTTTTCCTGAGTTAATAAAACCAGTTCCATACAAGTAAAGTTTCGGAGCCATTGATGGGTCTCCTCGACACACCAAGGCCAAGAGTTCACCACGATTCGGCACAAGCTAGGGTGTAGCTGTGATGGGTTAACCTGGACTTCGAGAATTACTACCGAAGTTGTTGAATATTGATCGCATACCTAATATAAGCAGCAGTGTATTAGTTATTGAGAGTTGCTGCTCGACAATGTATGCATTTTGTATGAAAAACAACCATGATTCGAGACAAGACAAAATTATTAAATTTACAATGTAGAAAGGATTTCACCTAGCCGGGATTTGAACCCAGAACCTACTGAAATAATAACCGTGTCATCTCATGCATTTTCCTTTGCTTCCTTATTCATTATACCACGGATAACAAAACAGTGAGGCCATCACGTATACGTTCAGTGGTGCTGTCGCCATTAATGACATACGCTCGACTGAGTTAAGTTGGCACCTGAATCTTATGGCGTTACTTAGGAAATTATTATGACAGGTCATATTATTATATTAGTATTAGTGCCATTGTAGATGAAAATAATTTATTGTCATCTTAATAGATGTCATTAATATATGTTCAGGTAGGACTATGAGCGAATTATTTTTCAAGGTTTTGAATAGTTATTTACAATAAACAATAAATATTCAAAACGATATATAAACATAAGTCTAGCCTCAATTTAAACTAAACCAAGATGATGTTCACAATGGTAGCACCGAGGGTGCGGAGCGTTCTAGAGAAGTCGCCCACCCACTAAATTAAGTAGTAGCTTAATGCGAGGCCGTAGGCCGAGTTCTACGTAGCACCGAAGGTGCAGAGCGTCCCACGGATGCCGCTCACACATTTAAGCTTATACTAAGTGTGCGGGCGCTCTCGCATTAAGTTTTTAAAATCTACAATAGACAATAAATATTTAAAACGATCTTTTAAACATACCTAAGTCTTGACTCAATCTTAATTAAACCAAGATGATGTTCACAAGCGTAGCACCGAATGTGTGGAGCGTTCTAGGGAAGTCGCCCACCCACTAATATAAGTAGTAGCTTAATGCAAGGCCGTAGGCCGAGCTCCACGTAGCACCGAAGGTGCAGAGCGTCCCAGGGAAGCCGCTCACACACTTCAACTTATATTAAGTAGGTGGGCGGCCTCGCATTAAATCTACAATAGACAATAAATATTAAAAACGATTTTTTAAACATAAGTCTTGCCTCAATTTTAATTAAACGAAGATCATGTTCACAAGCGTAGCACCGAAGGTGCGGAGCGTCCTAGAGAAGGCGCCCACCCACTAATATAAGTAGTAACTTAATGCGAGGCCGTAGGCCGAGCTTCACATAGCACCGAAGGTGCAGAGCGTCCCAGGAAAGCCGCTCACACATTTAAACATATATTAAGTGGGTGGGCGCTGGGCGGCCTCGCATTAAGTTATTTGAACATATTTTAAGTGGGTGGGCGTCTTCCTTGGGATGCTCCGCACCTTCGGTGCTAAGTTACTTTATAAACCCTTAGTAATTTAATGCGAGGCCGTAGGCCGAGTTCCACGAGCGTCCCAGGGAAGCCGCCAACCCACTTAACACATGTATAAGTAACTTAATAGGCGGCTTCCTAGGGACGCTCCGCACCTTCGGTGCTACGCGGAGCTCGGCCTTCGGCCTCGCAATAAGTTACTTCGTCTTATATTAAGTGGGTGGGTGGCTTCTTTGAGACGCTCCGCACCTTCGGTGCTACGCGGAGCTCGGCCTTCGGCCTCGCATTAAGTTACTTCAGCTTATATTAAGTGGGTGGGCGGCTTCCTTGGGACGCTCCGCACCTTCGGTGCTACGCGGAACTCGGCCTTTGGCCTCGCATTAAGTTACTTCAACTTATATTAAGTGGGTGGGCGGCTTCCTTGGGACGCTCCGCACCTGCGGTGCTACGCGGAGCTCGGCCTTCGGCCTCGCATTAAGTTACTTCAACTTATACTAAGTGGGTGGGCGGCTTCCTTGAGACGCTCCGCACCTTCGGTGCTACGCGGAGCTCGGCCTTCGGCCTCGCATTAATTTACTTCAACTTATATTAAGTGGGTGGCGGGCGGCTTCCTTGGGACGCTCCGCACCTGCGGTGCTACGCGGAGCTCGGCCTTCGGCCTCGCATTAAGTTACTTCAACTTATATTAAGTGGGTGGCGGGCGGCTTCCTTGGGACGCTCCGCACAATCGGTGCTACGCGGAGCTCGGCCTTCGGCCTCGCAATAAGTTACTTCGACTTATATTAAGTGGGTGGGTTGCTTCTTTGAGACGCTCCGCACCTTCGGTGCTACGCGGAGCTCGGCCTTCGGCCTCGCATTAAGTTACTTCAGCTTATATTAAGTGGGTGGGCGGCTTCCTTGGGACGCTCCGCACCTTCGGTGCTACGCGGAGCTCGGCCTGCGGCCTCGTATTAAGTTACTTCAACTTATATTAAGTGGGTGGGCGGCTTCCTTGAGACGCTCCGCACCTTCGGTGCTACGCGGAGCTCGGCCTTCGGCCTCGCATTAAGTTACTTCAACTTATATTAAGTGGGTGGGCGGCTTCCTTGGGACGCTCCGCACCTGCGGTGCTACGCGGAGCTCGGCCTTCGGCCTCGCATTAAGTTACTTCAACTTATACTAAGTGGGTGGGCGGCTTCCTTGAGACGCTCCGCACCTTCGGTGCTACGCGGAGCTCGGCCTTCGGCCTCGCATTAAGTTACTTCAACTTATATTAAGTGGGTGGCGGGCGGCTTCCTTGGGACGCTCCGCACCTGCGGTGCTACGCGGAGCTCGGCCTTCGGCCTCGCATTAAGTTACTTCAACTTATATTAAGTGGGTGGCGGGCGGCTTCCTTGGGACGCTCCGCACCTTCGGTGCTACGCGGAGCTCGGCCTGCGGCCTCGCATTAAGTTACTTCAACTTATATTAAGTGGGTGGGCGGCTTCCTTGAGACGCTCCGCACCTTCGGTGCTACGCGGAGCTCGGCCTTCGGCCTCGCATTAAGTTACTTCAACTTATATTAAGTGGGTGGGCGGCTTCCTTGGGACGCTCCGCACCTGCGGTGCTACGCGGAGCTCGGCCTTCGGCCTCGCATTAAGTTACTTCAACTTATACTAAGTGGGTGGGCGGCTTCCTTGAGACGCTCCGCACCTTCGGTGCTACGCGGAGCTCGGCCTTCGGCCTCGCATTAAGTTACTTCAACTTATATTAAGTGGGTGGCGGGCGGCTTCCTTGGGACGCTCCGCACCTGCGGTGCTACGCGGAGCTCGGCCTTCGGCCTCGCATTAAGTTACTTCAACTTATATTAAGTGGGTGGCGGGCGGCTTCCTTGGGACGCTCCGCACCTGCGGTGCTACGCGGAGCTCGGCCTTCGGCCTCGCATTAAGTGACTTCAACTTATATTAAGTGGGTGGGCGGCTTCTTTGAGACGCTCCGCACCTTCGGTGCTACGCGGAGCTCGGCCTGCGGCCTCGCATTAAGTTTCTTCAACTTATATTAAGTGGGTGGGCGGCTTCTTTGAGACGCTCCGCACATTCGGTGCTACGCCTTCGGCCTCGCATTAAGTTACTTCGACTTATATTAAGTGGGTGGCCTTTGGCCTCGCAATAAGTGTAGTGAACGTATGATATTGTGTTTACGCGTGCGAAGCCGCGGGCAAAAGCTAGTATTATATAAATACATATTATATAGATAACATCTATGACCCACGAACAAATATTTGCCCCGGCCGGGATTCGAACCCGGGACCGCCGACTCAGTAGGCAGGTGTCTACAAACCGAGCCAAACGCGTCGTCAAATCATTTCTGTTTATGTAAGCTGCATCTTACACCATGCATTTAAGGGTTAAATCTAATTTGATTAGGCGACGTAACAGCGTGGCTCCGTTGCGTCGTCTGATCTGGCGCAGGATTCGGCAGATTGCCCCGGAACTTCCGAAACACAACACCCTTCGGCCAGAAGTCTGCACTTGCGATAGTGTCCTGCAGCGGCCGCGGTACGCGCACCACACACGAGCTGAAGTGCGCGTAGTGGCGGGACTGCAGCTGGTGCACCCTCAGCGAGAAGCCAGTCTTCCGGCGAACGTACTCCACCACATCGTCAGCCACGGAGGAGTGATGCAAGCGCGACACATACAGCGCCTTAATACTCGGTGTCGCAATCCGAAGACCAGAACCAACCGGCTCGGCAGTACCACTCAAAGTCTTTTACGGGGCCCACCTAGTAAAGGGCGAGTCACCACCTGCCAGAGGTAACAGTCGCATAGATGGTTACGGTGGGTGACATTCTTCTACTGCAATAGCCCAAATAAATAGTCCATCCAAACTCCATTTTAATAGCCCGGTTTCTTTTCCATAGCAATGCAATAGTTCAATCACCTGCTGGGACCTGTTCATGGATGTATCATCTTATTGATATGATCAGGAACGGGTCCCAGCAGGGCTACAGCCACAGCAGATTTCTCCAAGGGGCCTCTACGTGTTGGATCCACATCCCCACATCCCCACGCAAGCCTTCCAAAAGACCGGGACGTATGAGCCCGAGATTCGATAACGAAATACTTGAAACTTATAGCCCAACAAGGAGTTTTCAGACCACGCCATGTTGCGGATTTTTAGTGGTACGTACTAATTTATTTTACTGGCAACGACAAATTTTTGGTAACTGACGTTAAAAGTCAGTGAATGTCACTGATGTAAACAAAGTGGAAATAGGACTAAATATTCGGCTAATTTCAAGTAATTTTTGCATAACAAAGCCAAACCTATCCTCAGTGATGGAAGTTAAGTTATTTTCAATAGGATTCAGTATTTATTTAGGAAGAAGAACGAAGGATTAAGCAGCATTCCGGTAAACATGTATTGAATTTGGTTGATGAAAAATCGCTACTGACGCAAATATATGACGTATGCACATTATTGCCATATGAAAGCTGTTTGTAGCGCCATTATCCCTGGGCGGGAGCGACGCTTGCTATAGGACAAATAACCCGCCTATAGGGCGCTCGTTACTTATGCTCAACCGGCGCAGCTGTCTATGAACAAACTAGCGTCGGTTAGTTCTACTAATCATCGCTAGATGTCGTTAACAGTTCGTATATGAAGATTGTGTGGAGTTTTGGTTATATCGTATAGGGAACCGGCAGGAACTAGGTGGCACTGGCACCCCTATAAGTATAATTGTCTAGTATTGATAATAATGTTAAGAGGCCTTATTCCTTATTATGACAAATATAGTGATAATTTCAACCGACTTTTTGAAGTGAATAATACTTTTCCCCGAGTTCTAGGTAGTAACATAATTTCATGCTTTCATTGCGTGCAGTCGAAAACAAGTTGAATAAACCAATTTTCCGCGTGAATTTTGACAATTTCGAGTAGTTTTGAAACAAAAAGTATCAATGAAAAATTCAAACAGTAGGTTTCAAATATATACCAATAAATCCCAATAGCTCTGTTCTATATACATATAATAATTATGTTAAGAGGCCTTATTCCTTTTAAAATGATAGATAGATAGATAGATAGATAAATCCTTTATTCGTATCCACAACTTACATGGTTAGACACAGTAAATATTAGAAAACAGTCGAAACATGCTACTTAAAACTAGTACAAGTATATAACAATAAAGTATAGCACATTTTAAAAACCATGTGTCGTGGCAGAGAAAAGGCGCTGACTCAGCATAGTGAAGCAGCAAGCCACTTCGCTGGTATTCTGCCAGGACCTTACAAAACAAAACAAAACTTCGCCGTTGCAACGCTTACGGATGGGAGTGCTTGTGTGTATGAGTGTGAGTGAAATAAGTGTGGATTGATTGTGGTGGTTAGTTGAAATTGCTGGAATTTACGTGTACCTATTATACAAAAATGAGTAATAGCAAGGATACTGTAACCAATTTTAAAGACGAAAACAAAACCAGAACAGTTTTTTTTTTTTTTTGTAAAATAATAAAAACAATTTCGTTAAATGAGTTGATAAGGGATTTTAAAATGCTGATTGTTTTAGACATTTTTCTTTATTATCAAACATGTTTCTTAACATATTATTGACGTTACTACCTAGAACAGGGCTATTGACGTTTATTTATATATATTTGAAACCTATAGTTTGAATTTTTCATTGATAATTTTTGTTTCAAAAACTACTCGAAATTGACAAAATTCACGCGAAAAATTTGTTTTTTCAACATATTTTCGACTGCACGCAATGACTGCATGAAATAGCTACGTTACTACCTAGAACTCGGGGAAAACTATTATTCACTTCAAAAAGTTGGTTGAAATTATCAATGTAGGTATTTGTCATAATATGAAAAAAATAAATTTTAAAAGTAATAAGGGCTCTTAAGAAACATGTTTGATCATAGAGAAAAAAATCTAAAACAATGATCATTTTAAAAGGAATAAGGCCTCATAAGGGCCAAAACACAAATACAAGACACGACATCGCATCGTCGTACGACGCGACATCGTGCCACGATGCGACGTCGTGAGATTGTAAAATGAATTTTAATTTTGCATCTTATGCAGTTCCACGACACGACGTTGCATCGTGGCACGATGTCGCGTCGTACGACGATGCGATGTCGTGTCTTGTAATTGTGTTTTGGCCCTAAGGTAAAATATTCGGATTGGCGGCACCTGTTGGTAGCACCTTCGTGGTGCACGTTCCCTATTCAAATTCAGCAAGATGATTATAAGAACTGGATTATATCGCGTATATTAATTATTTGAGCCTCCCTGACGTTTCGGTAACTTTCCAGTTACCCGTTGTCAAAGGTTGACTGAGAAAAAGACAATTTTTCTCTGTCAAAGTTACATCTGTGCAAACTAACCATTTTATAAATATGAATTAAAAATAAAGGTGTAAATACATGGCAGATGGGCCTAATGTGTAAAGACAGACAGACAAAGAAGTGTCAGAAGGGCATTAATTATTTTATTTAAAAACATTTACCAGTGGTTCACTATAAGGCTTACTGAAGACAAAGAACCGCCGAAAGAAAACTCCCAGACTGTCTTATTACTAGGATAAACTTTAAAGCATTTACTCTACATATACTACTTTTAACACTATTTTTGTTTTACACCATTCGAGGTCCAGGGTTTACATTGTTGTGTTGCTTGATCCTTGATAATATGTACAGCAAGATGTGACCAACCGTCTTCTCTATTGGAGTAAGGATATTTTTTTATTTCAATAGCCTCGCACAACATTCTGGGAAAATATCGTTTCTCTCTGACAAGGATTGAAGTATTATCAAATTTAATTGAATGGTTTGGTTTGTCCATGACATGCTCGCAGACTCCACACCTGTTGCAACGACGTTTTTTGACATCTGCTACATGCTCCTTAACCCGTGTAGCTCTACTACGTTTCGTTTGGCCAATGTATGGCAGACCACATTCGCAGTCCAAACACCAGCACTCTGCAGAGGGATGGTCATGTCCATTTTGACCCTGAGTATCCAGTAGGGGTAGCAGACAGGATATCCGCTACGTCAGGTTATTGGTCATCAAGACGTTGGTAATGCAAGAAATTGTTTATCTTTGTTTCCAGAGTGGACTGATTTGTACCAGTGCACACTAAACTAAAACTCTTAAACTTGGGTTTCAGGGTCCAGAATCACATTCTAAGATACTGCCTACTATCGCCTTCCACAAGTCTCGAATGTGTTATGCTAGCACACCTAGGTAGTTTACAATGTACATCGTCAGCAGAAAGAAGACTTCTAATTTGCCCCTGCTTCGGCCTCAATGACCATATATATTGGTTCTGCGATGATCGTTGCCGCGCCAAAGGACCACTTAAGTAGCCTGCTATCTAAGAGTATAAATAGTTAGAAATATAGGGGTCGCAAAATACATTTCGAGATCGAGTTTATACCTTATAAAGCAAACAGATTCACAGGTCATAAGTAGGTAGGCAAAATATTAATATACGTAATTTGCTTGTAATTGTTATATTTTTAAGTGTAAAACTAGTATTGGTTGCAATAAATGAAGCTACACCGGTTTCAAGAATATAATATAAAGTGGAGAGCAGCTACAAAAACTAGGCAGGCAGATGATATCAGTGCCAACTCCATTCGTCACTAGAATTCACTCGCGAGCAACATTTCCCGCCATCGCACATTCGGAGTGATTTATCTTATTTTTATCAACGGCAGATGTTGCATTAGTCACAAATCGATTCGATCGTAAACCCCATTCGACTGTCAATCTCAGAGCTTCTGTAAGCGATTCAGGAAGCATGCATTTCTAAGGGATCAATCCCTTGGCATCAATCCATTTTACATCCGGAATCGACTGCGAGCTGCGTTAGCAATACTACTCCGAAGCAGTAGAGAGAAGCTAAACAAATGCTATCCGACCAACAGTTCAAGTACAGTGTTTTCTTTGTAGATCTGATAGTATCTCCTCCAAATGCCCTGATATAGGAGTTTAGGGTTGTACTAGATGCGTTAAGCAAGCATGCATCAGGATGCGCACATGGTTCTTCCTTCGTAAACTTGAATCGTGGACGTGTCGGACGAGACAGGCGCTGGTGCGGTACTGTGTCCGCAAATACTGTGGCGCCACCCCGAGTCCCGAAGCTCGCCAGTAGACTTGCAGCTGGCTCGCAACACCAGCGATTACTAAAAATAACCGCGCGCCCATCAGTACCGCCGAGACTATCGCGCGCGTCGCCCGTAGCGCCCGCGCATCGCAGCCATGGCGGAGACAATCGAAGAGTCGTACGAGAGCGCGGTCACCCGCAAGGTGGTCCGCACCAGCCTCAAGATAGAGGAGGTGAGGATGCTACGGTTTTATGTAACGCCGACGGGCCGCGTGCGCCCGCCGCCCGGCGCCTGCTCACATAACGGCGACAGACGTAAACACGTACTCCACACGCACCGCTCACACTCGGATGCGGAACCCGAACCGTCACTCACTCTCGGTTGTCCCTTAAGTTTCCCGGATGTACCGGCGTATTCCTGGAACACGGCATTTAAAGGCTATTTCAAGTGTCCGCGGTACTACGGCATGCGAAGGTCCGTGTACGTCAGTGAAGGAAGTGCGCGCGATGCGCCGCTTATAATTTGTGGTGATGTAAATAGAACAGTTGGTTGAATGAAATTTTCCGTACCCACCTTGACTTGTGCATCGACCCGCCCCGTGCTTCCGCGACCTTGCGGGCAAACAACAACTCAGCACGACACACTGCACACAACATGAGCTCAACATTAGGTACACTAAACAAGTATACACTACACTACTCTAAGAACTGAAAGCAATCGTAGCAACTTTACTACAAACCCTCCTCAATTATATTTTGAATTCGGTAGAAATCTCTAGTTTCTGAAGAATTTTCAAAGCGGTACGTTACGACCTCTCCCGTCAGACAGAAGATCAAACGTATCTTTATTTATTACCGAATCGCAATGCGACTTTATTTTATTGTTATTTAATTTCAAAACTTATCTTTGTTTGCTTCTGAAACGTTGATCAGACTGGATTTTTAATAATTTATACAAACGTTATTCTATCACTCTCCCTTTAGGTAAGCAACCTTAGGGAGAAATCTAGAGGACAAATGTCACAATCAATCTTTGCAGCACTCAACAAACAACAAGCTGTCACAAACACGATTAATAACGCCACATGTGCGTTTAAAATATAACAATATTTCAATTCTTTTGTACTGATGACGAAGAATCACGTTAAATTTTAAATATTACTCAAATAACTACTCAACGGTTGCTGACAATGTCGGTATCATTCTCACAATTCCTATTCGATTAAGCTCCTTGGATAGCAAATCCAGAGTTGACTGGCAATTTCAATCACTTTTGGTGCTAAGAGCTATTACAGAAATCAGCAGAGAATGGATCCGATTTTAAACACTTACTATTGTATGAGAATACAGACGTTTAATGTAGAAGTACCACGTTCATAATACTACATTGTTATTAGGACCTAGAACTATTATGACAGAAATAAGCTAGTATTTTCGACCTATGCGTAAGTAGCGTAGGTAAGTTCCATCACAACAAAATAATATTCATAAAGCGTCTGCTATTATGATACAACCAGATCCTAACCTATATACGTAGAGCAGCATATCAAGTAAAGCCAAGTAAACGTTTAATTATTATCTTCAAATGGCTGAAATATAACAAGTATTAACTGAAATATACAAACATGTAATCTAGATTAAATGCTACAATTGACGAAAAAGGAATAAGTTAAACTAAACTTATCAGTTTTGGTGATCTAACAATGTCGGCGGTTCGCGTTAGCGCGCACGGACGGAGGAAAAACGCGACCGGCATATTTTCGTCTTGGCTCCCATCCTAGTTTATCTGCTACATTACGATGTTTATCCACAATACGAATGTGTGCATTAATGTGTGTGTCTGTACCACTTGTTATGTAGAAGTCTTTGCTCGGTGACATTCGGTTTTACTTAAATGCGTAAACGTCTCTTGAACTAAATTTAAATGGTTTTCAGAAGTACCTACCTATGAGGAGTAGAATTTGAGTGTGTGGGTATTTCGCAACTTGCACCTTTTGTCATCATCATGAATGCTTAACATATGTACTATTTTTGACTCTACTGCGATTATAGTATAATTAATCCACCTCTGATATCCTGCGAAATAATAGGTACCGATTCAAACAAATTGTTTATTTATTTATTTTAGGAGAATCAACAGGTACAGGTATACAACACATAGAAACTTAAATAAAAATCAATATGATTATTATTAGCAACATTTGTCTTCAATCTTCGACTTTAAAAGCGGAGGTTCTTTATTTAAGTAATAGTTTTTTTCAATTGTTGACGTCATTATTGTCGGAAGAATTGTGTTACAGATTAAGCATGACGAAAAAAAAATTGAATGTGTCGATAGATTCTATTTTTATTGGGATCAAATGTCTATAATACTAACTACAATTAGACTGCCCTAAAAGTCAGAAATGACCGTCAAAGTTCAACATTTCTATGGAGCGCTAAAAACGCTCCATACAAATAGCTATACCTACCTAATAGTGACTGATTAGTGATTATACGTTATGGATACCAATATTTGTAAAGAGACAAGAAGTAATCCCACCAAAAACATTCTGTAAAAACTAGCCAAGTCTCGATGGAGCTGCTTGTTTATCTCTAAAAAGTAATGAAATCTAGACAAAGTCGTACCAAGTCTAAGGTTCCTTACTGCGATTTCTTTATTATTATAGTTAATGTTGTGTGACTTGGCCGTTGAAGAGTACGCAAGGGTACACCACCAGGTGCTCCATGACACCATTGCACCAATCTGTCCCCAGAACCGCTACAAGTCAATTTTGTTTACACATAATGTTATATCTGTTGTAACTACCTATGTTTGTTAAGCGAGATAAAAGCCCATACTGGTATTGGTAATTTGACGCTAGTGTCTCATTTTAGGCTGTTGTTGATTGTGCAGCACATGCATTCAGCATTGACAATGCTGACTTCTGCTCTCTTCTTTTTGGAGCGGCTAATCGACCACCGATCTAACATAAAATAGACGTACAGACGGACTTCTATCAATGATTAGAGGTCCGTCTGTACTAGAAATATTTTTTATACTGTTTGTTTCAGGCTCGCCTATACATAAGTATTATTGAAATACGCAGCTTTATCAAGCCTACAATTGACTGGTTGTTGAATCAACGTTTTCCAAGTGGTAATTTTCCATCGTCAATGGGTAGCGGTTCTGGCGACAGATTGGTGCAATGGTGTCATGGAGCACCTGGTGTTGTACCCTTGTGTACTCTTCAACGGCCAAGTCACACAACATTAACTATAATAATAAAGAAATCGCAGTAAGGAACCTTAGACTTGGTACGACTTTGTCTAGATTTCATTACTTTTTAGAGATAAACAAGCAGCTCCATCGAGACTTGGCTAGTTTTTTACAGAATGTTTTTGGTGGGATTTCACTTCTTTTTGTAGAAACGTGGGCATATTGTTTTATAACAACCTGCTAATTCACTTTAGCAAACCTCACGAAATAATAAGCGAAATCAACGAAATGCAAATAATCCCTCCTAATCCCTAGCAAACGTTTCCGAGCGCAATAGAAGAATGTCGTAAGCGACTGTAACGCGGCCGGTTGCCACTTCGCCATATAAGATTATCGGAAAAACAAACGTAGGCGCGTTTAAAACTACAGTAAGCGCCATCTAGCGACGTGTTCACCGCCACGTGTTCTCTTAGTCCAATGCATTATATTTTGACCAAATTTTGAGCGAAATTAATATTTTGGTGTAATTTGTTTATTTAATTTGTGTAATATTCGAGTAGAATAAAGTTAATCGTTCGACTATTTCTTCTTGTAAACTTGTAAGTATAAGTATAAAAGCCAGTCTAGTCTTATCCAGAGTTTTCCTTTAGTTTTATTTATATGCGTATTAAAAGCAGAAGGGGAGGCATTCGCCCAGCGGGTACGTATTACAATGCCGAAGTATAAAATACCGAATTTCATAAGACCTATGGACGGAAGGCCGAAAATTAAAATTTCGAATGTTTATTTGACCGAAAGTTTAAAATCCCGAAAGAACGTTTGATCGAAAGGATGAAATACCGAATATTATAATCTCGAAGACTGTAATCCCAAAGAATGAAATCCCGAAGACTGTAATCCCGAAGACTATGATCCTGCCTGAAGGTTGTAATCCGGAATATTATTTAAACTGTCGAGAATTATATTTCTGTAGTCTTACAGATTCTAATGTTTATTTTATACAAAGAATATTAACCTAAATTACGTAACCTACTTGCCAACTACTATACTTACTATTTATAAGTGAACTCTTCTGTGGAACCGATCTGCTCCGGCGCTGCGGGATGTGCAGCTCCTCCGCCCTAGCGCTGCCGTCAAATGGCAAAACGCTGCAACTTGAGTTACAGCGTTTTAAGTTGCCTTGTACAAAACGATTCCTTTTAGACTCTTCTATCATACCTTGTTTTCTGAATTTTTATATCTCATTTAATTAGGGCTGTAGAAAAGTGGTAAAACACGGTAACTATACGCTAGTCCAAGCAAAACATGATAACACTAGTTACTCTGTTATTTAAACAAGACGTGCGTGACAAGACCGTTTAGCTATGCAGTAAAGGCAGAACGCTGTAAATGAAACTTGCAGCATTTTAGGAAAACCTCCGGTAATAACCGCGCGATTGCTAACAACACGCCAAAACGCGTTAAGTAGCAATCAATCGACATAGTTATATTGAATATAGGTAGCTACAATTAATGAGATGCAAGTGTTTCTGCCATAACTCAGTATACCCACATAGTTTTATTCTGTTGTTATTTTCAATTTAACTACATATGTAAACAATTTGGTTGAGGTTACCAGTTGTTTTTTTTATTATTCATACTTAAATTCAATTAAATACTGTGTTTTTTCGCATTTCCATTCATTGATGGCATACAGAATAATCATTTGGGGTAATTCTACTAGTCCTCATTCTCCAAAAGCGTGCACTCAGATACGAGCTTTGTTTTAAGTAGATATTTGTTACTTAGTGAGTTTTGGTTGTCAACAGACGATTTCCCGTTGACCTATAACTATGAAAATTGGCAAGTAAGTACCGTCTTATACTACAAGTAAATATAAAGAAAACATAGAGTACGTAAAACTGTTTTCTAATGGTAAAGTTAACTTCATCGCTGAGTGCAGTTTATCTTTTCGTTAGAGTGTGGTTACCGTACTTTCATAGTACGCACAGAACCATCGGTGCGATAGTCCGACTTTTATTCAGTTGACCGTCAAATTTTAATTAAAGTTATGACTTTTTCACTAGCACTCATAATACAAAATGACTTACATGCTAAACATTATTAAATTATGGCTGGGGAATAATATGGCATAACTACCACAACAACAAAGACGTTACAGCGTTTTGCCACGTCATTCAGTATTCTTGTTACTTCAGGGTTCTACTGGCAAAACGCGTTTGCATTATTATTTAATTTATTGTCATAAAAATATTATATTTTCTTTTTCGGCTGTACAAAGTATATCATAATGTCTGATCTATATAAATTTCAACCATTTAAGATCATAAATAATAGATAAATCCAAGGCCGATATGTTCAAGACTTTAAACACACTTTTCTCGAAACTAGGTTTTATGACTTGCAGCGTTCTGCCATTTGACGGCAGCGCAGCGTTAGAAAGTGCGGGCATCAAGCGAGTCGCAGCAGCTGAGGCTGGTCGCCGAAGGTGACTAAAAAGCCGAAGCTGCGGAGGCGAGCGTTGACAGCTTCGGTTCCAAACAAGTTCGGTTCGGTTGGCAGTCTATAACAGAATATTTTATCATAATATCGAATATTTAGTGCCATAATTTCCCACTTTCCCGGACTCTTTCCTTTTCTTAATCGACTTGCCACAGAATCGAAGCTGTCAACCCCGATTCCACGTGGTCTTGTCTGCCCTACCCCTAGAGTGTATATAAAAGGCCGGAGGCGCGGAGGGAGGGCAGCCCCCGGCCGCCGTAAGAAAGTGCGGGCATCAAGCGAGCCGCAGCGGCTGAGGCTGGTCGCCGAAGGTGACCAAAAAGCCGAAAGCTGCGAAGGCGAGCGTAGGTGCCGCACTTTCTTACGCTAGGGCGGAGGGGCTGAACATCCCGCAGCGCCGGAGCAGATCGGTTCCACGGAAAAGTCAGATTAGTTTAGTGTCCTGACACTTTTAAAGTGCTCATTGACTTTCGGGATTATAAAATTTCGAGATTTAGAAACTTTCGATTTTCTGAAAATAGGTAATTTGAGCTTCGGTTTATCGAATATCGGCTTTTGAACTTTCGGTATTTTGACCATCGGTATTTCAACTACTATTAGGTATTATGAACTTTCGGGATTGTAATACGTAACCCGCCCAGCTGTGGGACGCTATAGGCTAGATTAAATTAGAAGATGTGTACCCACTACGCTGGATTTTTTCAATGACAGTCGATTTTTTAATGTACCAATAGTAGAAGGGGGCATTACCATATCTCTAATACAGCTGAGACCAGCTGAGGGTTCTTCATCAAATAAATAATAAATAAATAAATATCGGACAACCTCACACAAATCGATCTAGTCCCAAATTAAGCTCTAGAAGGCTTGTGTTATGGGTACTAGACGACGATAGACATACTTATATAGATAAAGATATACTTAAATACATAGAACAACCATGACCCAAGCACAAATATTCGAGTTCATCACACAAATATTTGCCCTGACCGGGACTCGAACCCGGGACCGCCGGCTCAGTAGGGAGGTGTCTACAAACCGAGCCAAACAAAGGGTAAAAACGAGACCCTATTACTGAGACTTCGCTGTCCGTCCGTCCGTCCGTCCGACCGTCCGTCCGTCCGTCTGTCACCAGGCTGTATATCAAGAACGGTGATAGCTAGACAGTTGAAATTTTCACAGATGATCTATTTCTATTGCCGCTATAACAACAAATACTAAAAATAAAATAAAATAAATATTTAAGGGCTCCCATACAACAAACTTGTTTTATGGAACGGAACCCTTCATGCGCGAGTCGGACTCGCACTTGGCCAATTTTTATAGTTTTCGCTTTATGTGGCCATTAAACCCTAACTCTGTACCAAATTTCAGCTCTCTGAATTTATGGGAAGTACTAGTTCTTTACTGATGATCATGAGTGAGTGAGTGAATGAGTGAGTGTCGTAAATGCGAAACTTTGCTTTCGCTTAACTTCGGAACTAAATGACCTACAGACTTGAAATTTTGGATTTTAAGTATGTGATTATAGCTTACTGGATGACAAAAACTTCTGCGTTCTGGTCTTATCCAGAGGTGCTCAAATAGGGGCCTGAAAATGCCGCGAAATGGTTCCAGTAAAGGATGGTACGGCAGTGTTTGCTTCGCGCTCGACTTGGCGGGGGCACTGCCGTGCCCCCCGATTTGCCATTTTCACCGTGAAAAAGTGCGTTCACGGTTGTCATACAATAATTGTTTCATACAATTTCAAAATTTCTTATGATAATAAAAAAATGCGCACTTTTAACGTCACATATTTAATTTTTTTTGCGCTAAGCTGCATTGATGAAATTATATTTCATCAACTTCCCGAGTTCATTGCCGCTGAAAGGTGCACAGTGGGTGGTCGTGTGACACCATATTTTTAAAGATCGACTCGAAAGAATGATTGATTACGATTCCAAGCCCAAGGCGAACTTATAATGTTAGTAATTAAGGTCGCATTCATTTAGTCTTTAGAAGACAACCGGCTCGAAGAAAAATCGACTCAGTAGTAGGAAGTCTGATTTATTTGTCTCAGCTGTAACGATAAAAGACATTGTTTCGGTGTTGATAGGATTTAGGTAAAATCATCATACCAATCGACTTAAATAGCAACTTATTTAGGTAAGTACTATAGAATAAAGTCGGTACGCGTATACGTATAAGTACAGATATAAAATAATTATATCATTAATTACTCTAGTACTGAATACTTTTGCTCGTTAATTTTAAAACTTACCAATATAAATTAAAGCACTAACATTACAAGGATTTATTTCCTTGGCAATTTCCAGAACACTCTTACGCATGTGCGTATGCGCTGTTTTCTTCCTACACTTGATACGTAAACACGCAATACCCTGCTCTAGAACTGTAAATATGGGGTATTCATCCTTATTTTTTTTTATTCTGTAAACAAAATAGGTACAAGCAACACGTTTTGCTTTTCCTATGGGTAGTAGACAACAATAAACAAAACATAAATATTAAAATTCACGTCGTACAAGTTGAATATCACTGGACATGTTTCGAATCGGTTCGCGATTCATCCTCAGGAGCGTTAACATTTTTAACGACGCGACATGTATGTGCGAAATATCACCACTATAATTATGTATTTTTTAGCCGTATGATCTTTTTACATTTAAAATACAACATGTCTGCTGCATGTACTTCCAACAAATAATTGGATATTTACTTGTGACAACCACTGATCAGGAATTGAAAGGTCATAGAGATTCAGATTGCCTACCTGATGAGTTGCGGTGTGGAAAGGGCTTCAACAAAAAAAAAAGTCAAAAGTCAAAGTCAAAAATATTTATTCCATTGACATAAATTATTAGGTAAATACATGATTATTCTAATATTACACGAAAAGTATTATTAAATTATATTAATATTTTATAGATAAGTCATTCCAAATTCAGTTTTCATTTAATTTAAATTCAATGTCAAAAATATTCCTTTATGTATTGTTGACAGTGCGTGTTCAGTTATTTTTTTTTTAAATACAATTTAGCGTCATTGAGTGAGGTTACACAATCGGGAAGTACATTTTTAGGCTCTGTTGGATAAAATATTTTTTAGTCTTAGCCAGTCGAGTTTCTGGTAGACACAACTTATTTCTGTTGCAACACACAACACGACAGATCGGTCAAATGATAGTAGCATCCGATGTCGCGACGGGAATGGTAGAAAAAAATATTAAATTAAGAATTTTAAAACCAGTTCAGAGAGAATTTCATCTTCCTTTAATGTTAATGGCAGGGAGATTGTTTCAATTTTATTGCATTTAAAAATACCCTATTGACGAAGGTGAGCTGTTAATTTTATAGCCCACCAAATACTTATTTGACGTCAGATAGCTGTACATACGGCAACAGAAATTGGGATAGACATTTAGGTTGTCGAGGTCGTGGATCCAGCCCGTCTAGCATTTGTGCTTCGTGAATGTTGTCACACGACATGCGTCGCCCGTCACTCTCTCACAGTACTGTACAGAAAGAGATAGGAGATATCTCGCGCGAGAAAGAGTCGCGTGGCACAGTTGGGTAGAGGTGCTGTGGATGCTTGCACCACGCGACACTAGACTGGTAGGAGGCGGAGGCCAAGGCTGGTAGATTCGAAATTATAACGCAGCTGTATTACAAATACATATGCTCCAACCGCGTCGTTAAAATATATTGCTCAATTGGAGATATCGTTGTACCTCTTCAAATCCAGTCCCACAGGGTGTTTTTCAACCCACGCCATCTTGCGGATTTTTAGTAGTACTTACTCATTTATTTTACTGTTAACGAAAAATTTTTGTTAACTGATGTTGAAAGTCAGTGAATGTCACTGATGCAAACAAAGAGGAAACATAATAAATATTCCGCGAATTTCAAGTATTTTTTGCATAATAAACCCAAGTCTATCCAGTGATGAAAGTGAATTTTCTTTTCAATAGGATCCGGTATTATTTCGAAAGAGGAAAGAAGGATTGAGGACCATTCCGGTGAACAATGTTGTGAATTTCGTGCTAATGCAAATATATGACGTTAGCTCATTATTGCCATTTGAAAACTGTTCGTCACTATCCCGGCCGCAAGCTCGACTTGCTAGGCAATATTTTATTTATTTTTTATTTTGGTAACCAATTTATTCATTACCCCTAGGTATTTTTTACTACCTAGGTACCTATGTTTGATGATCTAAATACAGATCCGATAAACGGTTCGTTAATTTTTCTTCTAATCGTAGCAAATTCCAGCTTCTCAATTGGTCAAAGATATTTACGTTCTCATTAGGCACTAAAATGTTGATTGGAAGAAATTTCGCAAAGCACTTGCACTGAAATAAACATTTATGTCACGAAACGATTAATTAAAGTCGGATTTATAATTTTGGAGTGTTATTTGACAGATGTTTTGAACATCTGATTTTGTGTAGATACTGCTTAAATAAAGTAATTAACAAAATCCACGCAAAAGAGGCCTTGATGAATATTTTGCAGTTTATTAAGTTTTTTTATAAACCATTCTCAGTTCAGGTTCAGTCTAGGTTTTATGAGCATGTCATTATGGCCATAATACCCAAAGCTTATAGTTTTTTATGAGCTACGTTTTTATTAACTGCGTAAAGAAGTAAAATTTCTCAAGCCATTTTCCTACCCACCTCTATTACTAAGAAGGTATATAAGCGCCCCGTTTCAGCTTGGCGGACAATTTCTTTCGTACATGCGGGTGCTTGGATGTACGGATGTGCAGGTTTCCGGCTGTTCTCGTCTACATGCCGCATTTCAACCGATTCCCGTGAAATTTTGTGAGCAGGTTCAACATAGGTTCAATAAGTATTTCTTTTTTTGCTGTGTTGGTATGTAACTATTCAAAAAATGTTGGTGATTGAAAACAAAAAGAAGTCATATTCCAGCCATTACAAAAAAAATATCGCGAAGTCTACAGCTTACAGTCACCAATATGTGTTCAGATCGAAACCGAGCTAACTGTTGAGTTCTGTTCTTTTACTCTTTGTCCAATAAGGTCCAAGATGAAACTGTTGCCCAGACTGATAGTGACCAATACATGGGTTTTATGTCTTCTATTTGCAAACAGTAAACAACTAGAGCGGGACCAGTACAGCCAATAAACGTAGGTAATACGTTGCATCTCGATTTATTCTAGCTATGCCGGTTATATCTTGTAGATCGACGCAATACCGAGTTGAACTGATTTACAATTATTTCCAAAGTCGTGTCAAGAATAGATTGACGTGAAGTTGGTCTGCCATCAGTCAATTTTTGCGCCACGTACGTTATCGATGTTTTCTGTGTCGGTAAATTAATTTGAATCGGAGTCGCTTCGCTCGCTCGCTCGATTTGTGTCAAAATGCCTTCAAATTACAAACAAATATTATTTATTAGAGTGCATCAGGGCCATATAAGGCGCTGGCCGCGCGCAATCGTGCGCAGAACGCGGTACAACTGCGCGGGAGCATTGCCAAAATGTGCGATTTAGCTTAATTGACGACGGGAACCGCCCGGTCGACGCCACGACGCGTTAATTCGCTCGTTGAGTTCAAAAAGACACTAAATGGCCTAAATGCACATAACAGGTGCAGGGAGTGACTTTTGGATGTAAATGTACAAAGGATTATGCGTCGTTTGTTCGTTTTGTGTGGATCTTGTACATTACTCACTATGTTTAGTCATGAAAGTTATCCCTGTATAATAAACAATATGCCTAACATTTAATATAGATATTACGGGCAATCGTAAGCATGTTGTGTGTGTAGTGTATGGTTAAGAAACTGTATATTAAGATATAAGTTTTCATTTAAATTTGGATTACCAAAGGGAAGAAATACATTGCTACAGTAGTTTACTGCTGAATAATATAATTATACATTTCCAAAACTGCTTTATTCACAACTGCTTCATTTGGCACAAACATGTTTTCTGTTATCGAACTTTCAGAACTTTTATAGAAACAACCTAACCTACTGAGTTTTACACAACGATGAAAAATATCCGGAAATGTTTTTAAATTTGAAGAAGCCACGCATTAAACAGTTGCGATATGAAGCAATTCGGAAAAATAGATACGCGCAAAGGGAATATTTACTTACATCGTTATCTCTCCTGTAGGTAACATTCACAGAAGTTTATTTTATTTGGAATGGTGGATTTCTGAAACAACAAGAAATACCGTGGTATAAATACTGCAGCTCTCTGAGAAAAAGCAGCAAGCCAACTGAGAGTTTTGGATTCCGGGAGTTGCATTAAGGTTGCTACAGAAATCAGCCAATTTGATGATTTTTACATCGTATCTAGTTTGTGGATTATAGAGTTTATAATGTCTTATTTAATATATATTGTAGTATGGTCTATGCTTAACACTTTGTATTGACCCGAATTTTGATTTAACGACTGTGTATTTAATATAAAAAAATATTCGGCGAAGGACCAAAAATACACTAATCTCGTTTCTACTTTTATCCCCGGTGTATATGTAGAAAATATCTTACATTTTATTGTTCTAAACCATATTCCACAAAATTTGTTGTGAAGCTTTTTCTATTTTTCTCAATACTTTTCGAGAAAAACGCAAAAAAACCGTTTCCACAACTTTTTCCCCGAAAAAATCGTAAACTTTGACGGCCTGTATCTCAAAGTCAGTGACATGTGAAAGGTACTTGATACGGTATTTTGTTGTGGAAAAACTATGTTATTATGATTAGCTATTTATAATATGGGAAAATCTATCGCAACAGATCGAAGGTCATTGAGAGCGGGGAGCCCCTTAACTAACAAAAATAATGATTGGGAAGTAAGGTATATACGTATATGTTTCTAGCCAAGTATATATGCAAGGAGATGTAGTAAATCTTTATGCTTGAATTGCGATCTTGTAACAATGCATCACGTAATTCCTACAGATCTGTAGGGCACCCCAAAAGTCTGACTCCACCTGTTTATTAATAGGTGTGTTCAACTTGTGGAAACAGCGTTAGTCATTCATTAAGCATCGGTCGACGACCGGCGCGCGCGCACTTATACATGCGACCTAAAACTTTTAAAATAGATTTCTTGAACTAATTATAATATTTTCTAAATACGTTATATATTTTTTATAGAACATCATAGTGAATCGCTAGTTTAACAAACACATAATCAACAAAGGTGTTTCATTTCCTCAGTTTGTGGACTTACTTTTCGTAACTACGGCAATGTTTGCTAATGAACTTGTGGTTACTGCTACAATAACTGATGTAACTGAAAGACTTAGTATAAATATAATAATAATATACATTGAGCAAAGGTTTTTTTTATATCAGAACATTCAGAACCATCACAGTCTTTGCGTTGCATCCAATGAATCCACTCTCTGTAGAAATGACAGTCCATAAATTTTAATGGCGCATAATAAGAGTGTGATGCTACTTTGGTGACCACTAGTGTGTACATTATGTCTCCGAACCTGACAAGACGAGGGCTGTTTAAAGCCGAGTGGGTAATTACCAATGTGCACAAATTTCATACGTTTTTCAACACAATTTAGAGAAAAGAACAATTTTTTCAATAAATAAATAGAAAAACAAGTTTATTTAAATTCATTACTAAATCTACATAATTGTAAAAAATTAAAAAGTAGGTATATAATTAACTGGCAATATTTCCGCATCAACCGGCCTCGACTGGAAAGAACTCGAGGAAGCAGCGCAGGATCGGCGGCAATGGAAAATCCTTCTGAGAGCCCTATGTCCCTGATGAGGGATAACAGGATACCATCATCATCATTTCCTCGCTGAAGATAACCACCTTTTAACTCCCGCTTTGTTGATTATGATTAATTGTTATATAAAATACCTACTTAATACACGTGTGTGATATTTTGAACTCGGATAAAACCAAATGGCAGCAATATTCAAACTCCATTTAGCAATAAGAGTACACGTCTTACAGACGAGAGTAAAGGGGCCTCAAAGAAAACATATGACGTTAATCGAAGCTTTCCAGAGAATACAGCCAACTGACGATGGCAAAATTTATAAATAGTAGCCATTTTGTATAATTTTTTATCCCGAATTCAACAATAGGTTGTACTTGTATAATAAGTTTAATACCCATTTCTTAACATTGCAATTATGGATATTATGAATGGAAGGTTATTCCTACATGTAAAAAATCAAACGTTTTGAAGTTGTTCAACTAGTCAGCCATTATTGAAGCATTTGTGTCTAAAGTATACGTTTGTTAAAAATGCATGGGGTACAATTGGAGCTAATACGACGCTAGCTAGCGAGCTAGACTGTAATCCCGAAGACTGTAATCCCGACGGCTAGAATCCCTACAGTTCAAATGCCGAACGATTAAAATAGTACAACAAAAGGAGCGTATTTTAGGGATAAAAAAAAACTAACCTAACCTAACCTGGCCGAGTCGGATCTGCTCTGAAAGGGGATTGATTCACCTCAACCTATTCTCAAACTTTAAATGATTCACCTTTCAGAGCAGATCCGACTCGGCCGGGTTAGGTTACGTTAGTTTTTTTTTTATATCCCTAAAAAACGCTCCTTTTGTTGTAGTTATGATCATATTCTTAAAAGAAAAAAATATATATTTTCATTGGCATTTTACTGACAATGGTTGACTTTCGGGATATAAAATTTAAGGATTCAAAACTTTCGGGATTAAAAAATTTCGAGATTTTAAACTTTCGGTATTATAAAATTTCGAGATTTTGAACTTTCGATCTTTTCAAAATAGGTCTTTTGAGCATCGGTATATCGAATATCGGCTTTTTGTACTTTCGGTATTTTGATTTTCGGTATTTTGACCATCGGTATTTCAACTGTAGGTATTATGAACTTTCGGGATTGTAATACGTATCCATCGTGAACGAGTTTGGGTACCTTTCAGTCGGTATTGAAGAATATTGCAAGTCGCTTCAAAGCAATCTGTGTTCTTTTTAGGGTTCCGTACCTCTCTGTCTGTCTGTCAAGACCCTTTATCTCGAGAACGCGTGGCGATATCGAGTTGAAATTTACACTATATACTTAAGTCTACGATTCCTTGAAGCTGTGAAAAAATGAAACTTCTACGTTAACGTGAAAAAAAAGATACGGCCGTTTATATCGCAAAAAACGTACATTTCGACACTCTCAAGGGAATCAAAATGATGGGGTACTTCCCGATGACCTAGAACTATGAAATTTGGCAAGTAACATCGTCACATATTACAAATACCTACTTATAAAAATCTGAAAACTATACATTTGTAATAAAATCATAAAAAATATAGTCCGTTCCAAACATCATATTTGGTGAACTCGGTTGCGTTAAGTTTGCACTTCGTTTAAATGCGGCGCCATACATTTCAGGTGCAAACTTAAGTCAACCAGGCCAATTAAGATTATGAATTATTTATTATTTATTTATTATGATTAATTATTATTATTTATTTAACATAGTGGCTACTTCGACTGATGGTAAGCAAATAGGGGAGCCCAAGTTGCAATGGCAACTAACAAGAAACCAACGGTGCTTAGGTATGTCAGTTGACACTGCCATGCTGGGCCGAGAGATGCTTCTTCACGCTTCGTTTAAAGGGTCCCGTGTTATAAGAAGGAGGAAACACATGAGCCGGCAAAGAGTTCTTTACTGAAAGAAAACAGATGACGTGTTGAGACGGCAGACAAAAGGCACGATCACCTCGACATTGTGCATTGGCGAGCTATTTGCGGGTACGTAGGTGCGCGGCTATTGGAACTATTTGGAACGCCTCACGATTCCTGAAGACTCGTTTTGAAAATTGAGATTACGTCTGTAATAGTAAAACTAGGTATTTACAACGCTCAAAAATTATGATTATAATACATACATTTATGAAACATGTAATGTTTCATTATTTTTTGACGTACACACCAAAATTTTTATACGTACCATTGATCCAAAGATCAAATCACAAAGATTGAGAAATTGAAATGCGTAACCTGGCAGAAGAGACCGGGAATCGAACCCGGTACCTATCTGGATTACCTAACACGCTGGACCGTATATATCAATGGTTTTGATTATAATACATTTTTGTTTAAGCAGTAAGAGGGTAACTTCTGCTAGCGTGAACCAAATCTTAGTTAGGTTAGGCGGGGTTAGAACCCACATTTTCAACGGTTTCCCGGGCCAACACGGGCGTAACCTATTAGACCCCTGAATCTATGCGACATTCATTGATTCTTTCAACCAGCTGCTTCATTAGTTACATGGGAGGCGTCGTATACCTACCACGATTAGTTGGCCGCATGTCGATTCTGTTGTTGGATGTGTCCACGTCACGATAAATCATCTAAATAATTGTAATTTCAAACAATGTCTTAGCTCTCCGGGGTCTCTACCTAATAGCTAAAATTCCCCAAAAATCTACAGAGACTTCGACAAAAACGTGCCAAGTTGAAACGTTCAATAATTGACCGAACGAGCGAGGCGTGTCGCGTCCGTTTCAGCTATGCTATTCGTATGTCCGCATTCCGGATTTCCAGATTTGCGGCTGTTCTTTCCTAAAGGCCGCATTTCTCAACCGATTCTTGTGAAAATTTGTGAGTAGCTTTGATGTTTTTTGTTCTACTATTTTTCAGTTTTTTTTAATGGCGGCCAATGGGAGTTGTAGTCGAAAAAAAAAACATATTTCCTCCATTTCGAAACAGACCCGCGTTGCCAGGTCACAGAGGGCCACTAGTGATTAGATTTTTCATCAATATTTCAAAAAACTAATCCATAGACAACCACCACCACCGTCTCGTTTGGCGGCTGGCGCGCCATTTGTGCTGGAGTGCGCACGCGCGTGCCATTTTTCATCTGACCACCGACGGTTGGGACAAATTCGTGGTAAATAAATACCCAAGGTCACTTATACTGAAACAATCTGTATGAAAAATGATCGTATAATGCACCGCAGTTATTAATGTGTTTATCCTATAAAAAATTACAAGCAGTAATTTACGTAAAAATTGTCAGGAACGGCCCGACGTGCTTCGAACTCAGAGCCCTTCATCAGGGGCAGCTATCCGTGCTGGTACGCGACTCGCGACGCACTTACTTAAAAATGTCTCACGATAGTTTTGATAATATTATAGCAGTAATCTACTGTGCTATCCAAGCATTTGATTATCTTTGTACTCTTAATGCCTCGATAAATACAGTCACCATGCACCTGTAAAAACAAGTGAGAATCGCGTGCGAAAGGTATGAGTAAGAAATCTGTTTTTGGTAGATGTAGTCTATTTGTACTAGTTGAAAACAACATCTAAATTGGTGTAGTATTCATAATTCATTTATGATAAAATGGGAGTTTTCAATTAAAACGTAGAATTAGCGTCTCTATCCGCAAACTGATCTAAAACCATGAAAATGGGCTATTGAGAAGTGTGTGAAAGGAAACTTAATATTTAAACCTTCCTAGCTCCTATCTAAAAAGTGTAGGTTCCAGTGGCGTGGCGTCTGTAGAAGCTGATTCCCGCCGGCTTGCCCAGTTTAGTGCGTTGCAGCATTTTTGTACCTATATTGTTCTCAGAGAAGAAGTAAGCAAACTTTCCCTCGACATACCCAAGGAATTAAACGACGCTTTGGTAATGTTTTCTACCTACCTAAAGATAGAAAACATTGAAAAATATTGGTTTGTGCGACTATTTTGATTACAAATAAAATTTCTCTGACCGGGGTTTCGCTGACATTGAATCAACTTTATTAAGAGTCAAAGAACCTTTAATGCCTAGCGTATTTGTTTTGTGCCGACTAAAATAGAGACTATTAATTTTGAGCACACAGACGTCTTACAAAATTGTGCATAGATAAATTATTAGTTGAAGGTAAGCTTGCTGATTCATACAGACTAAATGAATAATAAATAAATGCATACGATTCAGATGCATAGTAGGTAGTGCAGGATCACTTTGATAAATTATTTTATTATTGAGTACCTACAGAACTTTATAAAGACTGTCAGTATGGCACTGTTAATTTTTTTGGGTTCATAAAGGACACAGTTATATATTAAACGCTTCATTGCTATTGTGAAGCCAAAACCAAAGGGTTTACTATGCTTCCTACATCCTAACTACAATAGGCATTGACGACTAATGTTAAATTTTACAGCATACTATAGTTACACGAATAAAAATATTTGCTCAATAAGTCATGAAACTAAAAAAATTTTTTTTTTTCAAATCTGTTTTTTTTTCAAGCGTGTGAGGTACCTATATTTTTCGTTTTTTTTTTGTTTTAAATCCAAAAGGAATTTCGAAATTGTTTTCAGAATCCTTATAATTTAACAAAACAATAATTGGTATGACTACCATGAACTTAAAACGCACGTTTTCACGGTGAAAATGGCAAATTACATAATATATTGTCTCAATACAATTAATATTGGTACCCGTAACATATACTGACGTCCCGCCAGGTGGCCATCTCTAGGGAGAGTTTTAAGCGCTACGTAGGAATGTAGAACTTTGTCGGTCATTCCTGACTTTTAGAGCAGTCTAAGTGTAGTTAGTCCCATGTAGACATTAGATCCCAATAAAAAATAGAATCGATAGATATCCTCAAAAAAACTGCCATGCCTATTCCATACGCCGGACTAATCATAGAGAAACAAGGGTTAGGAAAAAAAATACGGAAATACTCAAACTAATATTGGCCAAAAATAAAAATATAATTCATATTTATATAAATGAAACCCAAAATTGGCCAACAGTGCGAGTATATTTCCTTTAATTTTTTCTTTTGCTATGATTAGTCCGACTATACCTATTACAATAGTTAATTTAATCTAGGCGATCCAAATAACCTAACAGTCGCCTGCGATAGTCGCCGCTGACCGAATTCGCGTTTATACCCGTGATATGTCCGTCTAGTTTTAATTATATCCGCTGCGCTCCATTTTCTCGATCCGTTCTCCTTCCGTATAGTGAGCTGTCGAATGTGATGGATGATATTGGGATTTATAGGAACGGAACATCACGCTAATTTCACACGATATTAAATCTAGACTTCATGTCTGCCTGTGCTTGTTTTAGACTTAAAAAGTTGACTACAAGAACTAGAATCTAAATTTTAGACTTGATTGCTGGTTTAATTATTCTTATGTTTTTTGACTGACCTGCAAATTGACAATCATTAAAGCATAAAGTTAGTTGTTAGTAGTTGGTTGGTTGGGTAAGTTGTTGCCTGCAATCCAAATAAGTTCTGCTACAACGAAATGGTTTAGGTTTGTATAAACCGAATTAATATCAGTATATTACTGAATATATTTCAATTATATATTTATTTAAGATTGTAAACATTTTTGAAAATTTAAACCTCGATCTATAATTACTAACGGCGTAACACGCTTACCGACCGAAAACGGGTAAAGAAAAATCAGTTTAACGTCTGTGGACGGGAAATTATTAATACAATACAACAATTCTTTATTGCACACCAACAAGAAAAATGTAACAATTGAAACCTTAATTTATAAATGGTAGACAATAGGCGGTCTTATCACTAAAGAGCTATCTCTTCCAGACAACCTTTGGGTAGAAGAATGAGCAAAAATAAACAATAAAAGAGTAGGTGGTGAGATAAAAAATTCAGCAAAATAAATAACATAAAATATAAGTCATACACATACTTAAATAAATATATATAAAGATAAACATACATATATACAAATAATATACATATATAATATAGGCACAAATACACATATAAATTATTGTGTGTTTTTCTCCTATATACCTAGGTACCTAATATCCGCTGTTGCATTTAATAAATGTATGATTATAATTTATAATGTAGTATTATGACATTCATCCTACGAGTATCAGTATAGACATAGGTATTCGCAGGTTGAAGGTTTTAAATAGGTACCCTAACATAATCTGAAATTAATGGTGATGGTGATGGTTTATCGCTAAGCTGCTGTTAAACTATACAAGGAAAATTGGGACGGGAGAAATTTCCAAAATTTAAAGCTAAATCATACGCGGTACATAAAATAAAGCCACAAATTAATCATATTAGAGACGTTATTGTTAACTGAATAAAATATATAACAGGAAATCTGCATCCATTCATTATAAAAATGCGTTCAAGTTTTATGCCTCATCAAAATTCCGGAATTGCTTAATTATTTATAAGTTGATGATTTCCGGCTAACAATTCGTAGGTATATAAAATCCATACGAAATTTATTTTGATGAGTGTCAGTGAACGATGGTATATTTTACGTGCGGCCTACTTGCTCCAGCTCAAAATTTACGAGCCGATTCTGGAAACGAGCGGTCATTGCCGTTTTCGTATTATGACAAATATATTGATAATTTCAACCAACTTTTTGAAGTGAATAATTCTTTTCCCCGAGTTCTAGGTAGCAACATAGCTATTTCATGCTTTCATTGCGTGCAGTCGAAAATAAGTTGAAAAAAATATATTTCCGCGTGAATTTTGTAAATTTCGAGTAGTTTTGAAACTAAAATTATCAATGAAAAATGCAAACTGTAGTTTTCAAATATATACCAATAAATACCAATAGCCCTGTTCTAGGTAGTAACATCAATAATTTGTTAGGAACCATGTTTGATCATAGAGAAAAATGTCTAAAACAATCAGCATTTTAAAAGGAATAAGGCCTCTTAAAAAGTTTTCAGAAAAGTCAGAACCCATGAGTTTACAGTGACTGTACAGTGTACTCGCTAGCGACTCCGTGAACGATTTGTACCTAGAATTGTAGTCTACAAAGTAACCGTTAGGGGCGCTGTGTTATTCTAGACTGCGGTCACGTCAACTCATGGTACAGTTGCCGAGAATCTTCTTGACCCAAAATGGCGGATCTGCGCATGCATATTTGTACGTAAATCGGCTACTGCGCAGTCAAGGTTAGGCTCAAGAAGATTCTCGGCAACTGTAAGGGTATAGACTTTTCCGAAAACTTTAAACGAACGGCAATGACTCACAGATGGCGGTGAATTTTGTATGACGTGCATCATGTTCGCACATCTGGATGCTTTCATTTTCTGTGCCTAGGCTACCTATTTATTACACTGACGTATTTTTAAAAGATTCTACAACTGTTTCCACGGGCTACCGAAACGGGTTCACGGGAATCGTGAGAGCTATCTCACGGCATTGAAAGGAACAATGTAGTATTTGTCGCGTGTCAACGAGTATCACAGATATATTATATAGTAATACAACAGATTGTATTTTCTTTTTTATAATAATAAATTTTTTATTAAAGTACTTATAACAAATACAGAGTCAATAACATAATCACAATCTTAAAATAAATAAATACATTTATCCCTCATGTACCATTCATTAACTTAGGCACTAGTCGAATAACCCGCCCCGTGTCATTCCCGGCGCGAAGGTTCCCATGACGCTCGCCGCATTACCACGCTGAATCGCGATGGACAACCTTTGCACCAGGAATGACCCGGAACGAGGGTCTAGACCTCTCTCGCGTAAACGCCGCCCAATCTCCGCGATGAAAGCTCTCGCTTCGGACCCCCAACAACCAGTCGTCTCCACAGCGAACGGGACAAATATATAATCACTCGTAAGTACAGAGTACTTGTCCCGCTTCCTACAGGCAGCTACCATACAACAGATTGCTATCTATGGTTATGAAAATCTCAGTCAGTATAAAAAACGTGCAGACCAAGCCCGCTTGCTCCGACACCCGGATAGGCTCCTGCCTGTTAAACGACGACTAGCAAGATCTGGAAAGGTAGCTCACGTTGTGTGCCGCACAGTCTACAACAAGTTACTAATAGCAATTACCTCAGTTCCCTCTCTAGGTTGTTTTAAAAAGAGAATAAAAAGTTGGCTTCTCAAGCACACATTATTTAGCTTCAATGAATCTTGAATGTTAAATTGTAAAATAATATTATTTATATATGGCATTGCTCTCTATACGAGTAAAATGTTAATTACATTTGTATATTAATTTATAAATGATTTTATGTATTGACGTATAATATTGAAAATATTATATAAATAAATGAATATAATATGCTAAACGTGTATCTAATGTAATATTGAGCCAGCGAAATGTCAATAAAATAGGGTAGGCCCTGCCTGTCTGAGCCACCTCCAGCTCTAGTTGCAGGTTTACCCTTGTTTTATACTTAGACAAACATTTCATCGAATTTTCATTTCATAGAAATTTCATTTCATCGAAAGCACATATTAATTTTTCTTAAACCATAAAATATTTCGGAATGTACACAAACCTAATAACCTAATCTATACGTTGACATTTCAAAATTTCTGAAAAATTTATGACTTCAAGGAAAAATTTGTGTACGTAATGAAGCATGCGTTGAAGTGTTTTTTTTTTTTATAAAAGAAGAGTACCTATACCCTAGTGGCTACAGATGATAATGACAATAGTGATCACTGTTTGTTATAATATTAGAAAATATTGGGCTCAATTAATCCGCACTTGAGTGTTGCAACAGTCATAAACGACAACGCGACAGACGGCGGTGGGTGGGCTATAACTATAATCATTAATACACTGCTTTGTATTATGCAACTGATAGCCGAGAATAGACACGTTGTTAGCTGGGTAGATAAAAGAGATAGTTACAGAAGCGTTAACCTAGCTAGTATATGTATAGCATAATTTCAGTGTTCATAATAAATAACAATATAATAAACATCAACCAACACAAACAGACCTAGTCCCAAATCTGAATTAAGCTTAACTTAATTAGTACACTAGTACTCGTATAATAAATAATAAGCTAATGTTGGAATTGAAGTAATTAAAATCGGATTTAAATCGGGGCATCTATTCCACTGCGACATATAGACGTCGATTTCAATTACTCCATTATTTACTTAATTCATTAGGGTTAGTGTAACTAAGGAGTTAATTAAATGTAATAATTTACGTAAACAATGTACGAAGCAAGCTAGGATAACTTTGTAGTAAGGAATCACCTCATTTAATGAAAATGTATTAGGGCAAAATGGTAGGTACTTTAATAATATTCCTAATTTTAAACAATTTGCTGCGTCCACGTGTAAATGTAAAGCTTTATTTATTTATGAACATTCAACTTATTGGGTATATAATTATGTATGTATGTATGTAAACACTTTATTGTACATAAAAACAAGAAAAAACACATTACAAAAAAATAAGCATGTACAAAGGTGAACTTATCCCTTTAAGGGATCTCTTCCAGTTAACCTTTGAGCAAATGAGTGCTAAACAAATGTAAATGGTAGACAAACCAAGCAACATGTACAATATAAAGGAGTAACTATAACTATACAATAATACACATGAAAATGCAAAAACCAACAGAGAGAGAATTATAATGTTTATTATAATTTATTTATATTAATATATCGTTGCAAGTCTCTTTCTTAAACCCAGACGCTAAAGTGGGGGTGTGTGCGTCTGTGTAGTTATCATACTTCCTGACCAATGCCGGACGACCAGCTTGATTTCCTGACGACTGCATTATTGTTTTTATATGAGAATAATATCAATAATGCAGTTTTTATTCAATCTAAAATCGACGCCATGGTTCCTAAGAACAGATTTCCCTATCTCTTATAGTCTGCGACTTCTTCCTACTGACCCATTTGGATTGATCTCCCTGTATATTATTGGCTTACGAATTAATATAGAAGGGATTTTATTTGTATTTATTTATAGGTAATGCAATTAACTGCATATAATTTTTAGAGGGGAGTTCCACAAAGTTGTGTGCTCAGGCGTATAAGTAATATAAATGTTTTAGCGAATTATTAGATAGGTACGAGTATATTAGGTATAGCCATCCCACACATGGTCCCCTTCGTTCTAATGGCGATGAGTTTAAAGGCAGCCTTGAACTAGTGATACCGATAGTACGGAGATCTGTCAAACAGATGGTGCTTAAAACTTAAAATGCGAATAACTGCGATCACGATCTCTTGATAGTGAACAATGGTGTAGGTAATGTTTATTTGACAATTGAAAAATGTATTTTGTCGTATGTCCTGTCTTGAACTGTGATGTCGAAAATTTAAAATATTTTTGCAAAACTATGGTAAAGGAAAATTGTAAGAGCTTCAATTTTTCGATCCTTATTCCGATCCATTAGCAAGGACTGTCGGAAAAATCATTTTATAAAAAAACTTTATATCTTCCCTATTCAACTGCACCCAAATTCAACCAGACATTTTGATGTCGCCAATTTAACCACATCTCAGTTTATTACAGATTGCATTGACCGACATTTGACAAGTTGGAATTTACACCTATTTAAAATAGAGTAGTTATGTTGTTATTGTTAGTCCAACACAATGAGAAAGAAAATCTGCATCCAAAATGAAAAAGAAACTGTAAAGCTGAAAAGCAAACAGGTAAAGTAGACATACGAGTATAGTGGCGATATCCCGGACAAATGTCAAGTTTGTCCTCTGAACAGTTGAACGCGCAACACGCCAGACATAACCGACATAGAAGTACGTATGTGAATGGGCCCTTATAAAATAGATGACACTGAGTTGGCGCGCTCTTTTCCGTGTGCACGAACCTTGGCATACCGATAACTTCATTAAAATATCATTTTGACTTTAGATGCAAACAAAGGAATTATTTTTGGGCATTTGGCAGGTATTGAAGAGAATCGATGTTGATCCTATTTGTTATGTGGTGATATCACATTTCTTATCACTACTACGATAAAACAAAGTCGCTTCCCGCTGTCTGTCTGTATGTCCCTATGTATGCTTGGATCTTTAAAACTAAGCAAGAGATGCGGTTTTTTTTAATAGATAGAGTTATTCAAGAGGAAGGTTTATGTGTATAATACATGCGTAATTTATCATCATTGCACCCGTGCGAATCGCGTGCCGGGGCGTGTTGCTAGTTTATATTATATAGTAGTCGATCCCCACTTGCATTTCAGTAGATTGCGTAAAATTTTGGCTTCCTACATATCCTTTGGTTTGTATCATATATAAATAAAACATTTGGCAGGTGTTCGTCGATAATTTTGTCAAAAGCTTTTTTTTGTAAATTAAATTTGTTTTGTTGTTTACAATGATAAGGTAAATCCTAGTGGTTGTGTGTTGTCTATCCAAATATCCTTATTTTTTTTATTTTTTGCTTCATTTTTGCCCGAGTGAGCGAAACGTCTCCGTTTCAGCTTGGCCGAAAAATCTCCATCCGGATTTCTCACTGTTTTCGCCTACAGGCCGCATTTCTCAACCGAGTCTCGTAAAGTTTCGCATGGAGATAATTATGTACACGTTTTTTTTGTCGACTCAGTTAGTCGAAATTTTCATTATGGCGGAGATAGATATGGGGTTTAAAACGTAAAAAAAAAGAAAAAAACTCGCGTCTACAGTCAATCGTGGATAACGAGACTACAGAAAGGGTGCCAGTCAACCATACATTAGGCTGTCAAGAATTGAGTATTCTCTATCTTAGTTTATTGACGCTGAGAAAATGTTGAGTAAATAAATAAATATCGGACATTCTTACACAGATCGACATAGTCTAGCTCTTGACTCTAGACTCTGAAAGTACTGCCATTTTGAGATGGCTTTCGACAATATCTTATGTAGCTATAATGTTTTTTTACGGGCAATAGGATTGATAAACACATGGTAATTTGTAAACATATATTATTCATACAATATTATGAAGTAGATTGTTATTACACTGCACCTGCTGTGTTGCTGTATTAATATAAAGGAAGTTATTAATAAAAGGTAGCTCAACAAACAGACTTCCATTAAATTACAACCCAGCTAGTTGTATTATTCCTACGATGATGATGCCATGATACCTATAGTATGATAATAAATCGCTAGTCTGGTAGTTTTAAGGAACAGTTCTCAAACTGAATGAATCTCTTGAAAGATTCAAACTAGTGGTTCTGATTTTTTTTAAATGTCTGAATGACATAGGTTTTTACCTTTTCAAGCCTCAAAAAAAATAAAGCAAACTGCCATAAAGAAAATAAAAAAAATATATGTTAGAAAAATCATAGTGACGAAAAATTTAATCGCTGAATTTGTTGATCCTTCGCACGCACCGGACGATGTAGCGTGCGTAGGCCCCCCACAAGGTGGACTGATGACCTGGTGAAGGTGTGGTCGTCTTTCTCGATGATGATGTCGATCCTTATAGCAAGGTCTATCGGAAATAAATATAATTTAATTGTCTTCCAAAAACTTTGCATGCCCTAACTGCCACCGGCGTACCTTTAGACCGTTTGGGTCATTGTCAGATTTAGGTTCGGTTCGTCTTTCCGGTGGACATATGCGAAATTAAGGATTCCAGGGCCTAATTTTCTGAAAAAGTCGCATTAGAATATAGAACGTGCCCTCTTCTATAATCCGATGTAGTAGCAATATTGACGACGCGTTTGGCTCGGTTTGTAGACACCTGCCTACTGAGTCGGCGGTCCCGGGTTCGAATCCCGGCCGGGGCAAATATTTGTTCTTGGGTCATGGATGTTATCTATATATGTATTTATATATTATGTATATCGTCGTCTAGTACCCATAGTACAAGCTTTGCTTAGTTTGGGACTAGGTCGATTTCTGTAAGATTGTCCCTTAATTAAAAAAAAAAAAAAATATAACCTGGATTCACACAAGCTCTTAACTTTTGGCCACCGGCGGGATAACTTTTGTTTTTTGAACTTACAATGACCGGTTTGAGAACGCATCTCTACGGCTCTTCTCACCCTAGCTCCATACTACTCGCAAATTTGACCGAAGTTGGGCGAGGCGAAGTTGGCCGAAGTTGGGCGAGGCGAAGTTGGCCGAAGTCTCCGCAGTGAAGTGTCCCCTCCACACTATCATATTCGCCCAACCTCGGCCACCTTCACCAGTAGTGTGAAGCTAGGGTTAGAGAAGAAAAATCAATCCGCCAGGGCTTGCGCAGAGATGTCTTTGACGTCACTCTATTGATACACATACATACATACATGCAAACATCCAAAAAATGCAACAAAGATCGACAGCCCTTCGTTGGCAAACGGCGCCGGCGCATCGAAGACATTAACAGCTGATTTACTGCCGAGGCCGGAATCACTGCATTATTGGGCGTTACGTTTCTGGTCATAATTAACATTGAGATTATTAATTGACAGGTGATAACTTAGAGGTGTTTGCTGGAGGCTCTTCATACAATGATATATTTCTAAAAGATAACATTGATAATGCTATGTAATAGTTGAGTTTCTCTCGGCTTTTCTCAAGAGCGGTATCCTCTTGTGAAATGCATGTAAAAGTGCCCTTGTGGCCTTCTTACAGAATAAACATTTTGATTTCGATTTGATTTTGATTGCCGAGATAAACCTAAGGTTGGATAAGCCGGCATTGACATTTTATGATAAAGTTACCCATAGGCAGGCGGCTCTTACGAGTATCTTGTGTTATGAGTTACTCTCCAATGGTAACCCAACATCCTGCCTGTTGCGAACTCAATCGACCAGCGTATTGGTGCTAATTCGCCCGTTTAAAAGTTGCAACACGTCAAAACCCGCTAAAAATACCTATCATAGTGTACGAACGTTTAATAAATAGCTTGTGAAACGTTCTCAACGCAACTGAAACCGAATGGCTACTGGAATAGAGCGGGGAATGGAAAAGTGTGGGTAGTAAAACATCGTAGCGTATTAGTTCGATATAACCCGACGGAAACGCGGTTCATAATCCGTGGGGTAGATGTCGCTGTCTGCATTAACCTATATAATCTTAGGGCTGTCGCGTTATAAAATAAGTAGGTAATATTAATGGCATAGCTATCGGTCTATATGAAGTTCATGATGGAGGTAAAGTGAAGGGGGTAAGGATCACAGCCGCACTTCGCTGTAAAAAGTATCTTAAAGGCGATTGAGAAGTGGTTGTTATTGTGGTCAGCCACAAACCTAGCGATTCTGTTCTGTTTTTGTAGAACATTCGGGTTCATTATCACACACATGCTCCTGGTCATTCTGGACCGAGACCTGGAACCTGGATGACCAGGTGTTCCTGACAGTACATTTTGAATTTCATTCAAGCCTTAGTTCAGATAAAGGCATTTCATTACCAATTCATAATTTGAGAGCCCCCTCTAGTTATGCCAATTACATTGATCAAATATTAATGTTTTATACTCTCATGATCCGTATATTTATAATGTCAACATAAAAATCACCGATTCACCAATTCTTTCTCGTGCAAGAATTGTGACCTATCTCGCGTAACCCGCGTAGCATAGTTAACGGATACGCATAGTAGACGGGCTGTTCAGTGTGCCGTATATTAGTGCTTTCCAACGAGCTAGTAAGTCTACTCGTAAAAACAAAATATGAAATATTGGCAACCCTACGCGGCGCGCATAAACACGCGCGTCATGCGCGTACGCAGCTGACGGAATATAATTTACGCGCACTCGCTCTGCGGTGCCGCCGTGTCACTGCACAGTCTATTCATAGTTGACGAATATGACGGCAGACTTACACTGAAAAGACACTATACACCTGCATGATTTGTATGTATAGGAATATAAATCCCAACCTAAAACTAACACATCTATTGTTGGCATAGGTACACCGATAGATGACACCGATTGCTTTTTTTACTGACAGGTTAGTTTAGACAATTTAAAGATGATTATGGAATCATCTTGATTAAATGATTATGGAATCATCTTGAAATTGTCTACAGTAACGTTTCTTTTTCTAAGTAGCGTTTTGGGCAAAGTTCCATGTGGAGGCAAAGTTGGCGTATTTCACGCTAATGAATTCCCTTGGCGTTTGCATCTGCATCGCTATATGGAAAACAGACATAAATTACATGTGTTATTTCCACGTGATGAACAGATCCCGTGCCGTGATTCAGTAGTGGCCGGTAATAGTACAATGACGGCTAGAAATCGTTAATGACTTTCATGACCTGGCGAGTTTTAATCTTAATAAACGGAGCTTCTAGTGATTTTGCGTATTACTGATGCACAAAATTGAATTTGCTGTCATTATAAGATCTTTATCCCTAGCAATAAAAAGGAAAAGAAATTCGTTTATTGTATAAAACATTATATTTTAGCAATAACAATATATATTTCTAATCTAGGTCTACTACATTTTACACCCAGGGGTTCTCGCTTTATCTGCACAAATACGGGTGGGCAAGTTGCGGAAAGTTTCCAAAAACTAAGAATATTTCCGGAAACGGAAACTTTCACAAGTATTTGAAACAATATTAGGTATCTAAAGTGGGAAATTTCCCATACGAAATTTAGACAAATCTCCACGTGGAATTTTTCGTTATTTTGGAAATTTCCGATCGGCATATAATTATTCTCAAATTTTCTTTTTCGTAATAACGTGCAAGTGTATAGGTTGTATAAAAAATTATAATCCCCAAAAAGTGGCACATACTTTTGCATCAGGCGAATGCCTGTCATAATAAATATAATAAACAATATCATACATCTCAACGGCGTAATGGCCTATACCGCGTTGCTTTACAGACTATATGGCATCACTACTAGACAAGTGCGTTCACTGTATAAATAAACGTAAACATAGGAAATGCAGCTCACCTGCCGAAGCGCCCCATTCACCTGGACTCGCGCCCGTGACCGCCCCCCGCACTATAAATAAACCTACATCGACGCAACCTACTAATATGCTGTCTGATTCTCTTTTCTCCACGCCCCGGTTCAACTTAACTGAGTGAAATCCAAAAAAGTTCCTAACCCGAAATTTCTCAAATAACCTACATTCATTCACCTGGACTCGCGCCCTGACCGCCCCCCGCACTATAAATACACCTACATCGACGCAACATACTATACTATGCTGTCTGATTCTCTTTTCTCCACGCCCCGGTTTATCTTACCCTTAGTTACCCTACCTTTCTTTTAACATGGAGTAGGGTAGCCTGGTCTAAGAGCACGCATCCGATAAGAGTACGCAACGTCAAAAACCGTGACGTCGTTTACGATACTCGGCTAACTTCAATCGCATTTCGATGTCAACTGTGGTAAGGAGTGCTGTGCGAAAAAAAAATCAAAACCGGATGAAAACGCAAAAATTACGTAACTTTAAAGATTTTTACTTAAATTGTTAAACTTTTTTATCATTTTGCAAAGTATTTTTGACACAAACCTGCAATTATTTTGTAATAACGAAGTGAAGTGTTGTGTTTTCAAATACTATACCTAACGCACGCGGCGAGTGTAATTCCGGTCAATCCTAAGAGATGGAGTTGCTCTCCGTTCATTTTCGATTTGGCTGGTGTGGGCACGAGTACGCAGTACGTGGCAGTACGTACCTTGTAAGAGAACGCGCCTGTACTCATACACGAAATTGTTTTGAAGTTGGTTTTATTGCGTTTTTTTTTCTTTTATACATATGATGAACTACAAATATAATATATAAGGTGTGTTTGTACACATTGATGTAATTGTAATTTCCGACCCGCGTACTCTTAACGACGTAGACGCGTACTCTTACTCAATAGGACTTGTAAGAGGACGCATTTCCCATTTCTCACTATTATTGTTTTTTTGAGATTTAGAGACATAATTTTGTTATTTTTTGTGTTACTTTATGGAAGATGATTAAATTGTAGACGTAATAAATGACTTCTTGATTTCATAGACATCATTATTATTATTTTAGAATATTTTGAACCTTAAGTGCGTGCTCCTAGACCAGGTTACCCTAATCCTCATATGATCTCTAGGGAAGAGCGTAGGTATGTCGGACTCCACTGAGAAGCAGTGACTTACCGACTAAACGTTTCACCCAGTTCAATCTAAAGTGTTCATTCATGCACCGAATATCCCGAGGTATGCTACAATACGGGTCACATACGACTAGATATCGGATATAGTCATTGATTGTAGTTACAAGCGCAGTTCACCTGTCATTGCCTGCCATTCATTCACCTGCGCGCCCGTGACCCGCCCCCGCTAAAAATACGCGTCGCAGGCGCATCCGTACTTTTTGCATAACGTTATGCAACGCTAACGTTACCGTGAACGAGGTTGTATGAATATTGAACGCGTTTCACGTCACGCATGGCGGGCGCATTTCATTTCGTCACTTAATCAACTGTATTTAGAACGGAATTGTTTACATTACTATTGTGATTAGGGTTCCGTTGGTCTGTGGTTGAACGATGTAGTTTTATTTCTGGACAGTAGGTATAGCCGTATATAAATAAGTATACAATTATTAGAGTAGTTATAAATATGCTGGTGAATATCGTGGCATTCGGCAGTAACTGTGTAGTTTCATTGCTATATGACGATCGAAACTTGTTGTTTTGAGTTCAAGAAGTTTCAGCTACTCGCCGCTTGGTGCGCTGTTTAGGTTACTAATGTTATGAGTACTATATAAAAGCGACCATTTAAACTCCAACATAACATAACATATTATATGAGACAATTCTTGGGCATATAGGCGTCGCGAAATTTATCAAAAAATCTAATACTGTATCGAAAATTAATGCTTTCCTTACCTTCCATCTAAGTATATCAACTTGCCACACCCCCTTAATCCATCGGCTGACAACGCCCTTGCTTGGGCAGTGTTACAACAATTTGTACTGCGCTTTTTTGAAATTGAGATTAAGCTTCCAGATGGAACATTAGCTTTAATTTGTATCGAATATTGTAATGTCTAAATCGATCACGCTTCGCAACAGTACGATGACAACGGAAAAGATCATTTCCTGTGAACCAGAGACCTTACATATTCGTTGGCAAGCGTTTAAACTTTATAATGGACCGACAAATTGGTACTCATGTTCATTTATTCTGCAGTTAATGAGTATGTGGACAGATATATCTATTTATCCATGGGACAGTTTTATAACTGATATTTTAATGACAACAAGAATACACCCAAAGAACCCATCTTTTAGAATTTTGCAGGACCAGTAAACTCGCCGAGAGATTTACGCTAGCAATTATGTTTAAATTTATGTCTAGTCGTTAATATGACATAACGGACAAGTGTACGAATCTATTAATACGAAATCATTAAAGGGGAGTGTCATTGTGTCATTCGTCAAGAGAAATGAAAGCGTTCCGTCTCGTCTCCGAGAAACTTGTCTGAATTTGCTGCGGAATGAAACAGTATACATATTAGTTATTACCTACTTGTCATGTCTATACTATTATAAAATTCTAGAATTGTATCGATTATCAGTTTTTTGGAGAGGCGTCATGATTTCCTTTATAAGACATAAACGGCAGCGGTAACGAACAACAAAACGCCTATCGATCGCGTGAAGAGGTTTTTCTGTTAATTAATTTATAATCTGACGAAAGCGAGACGGTTCATTTTTACACCAACAAATATTTCAATTCATCTCCCGCACATCCTCGTCAATTCCTACTATTTCCACCGACCGAAGATGCGCTACGAGGGGATTGAAAAAATGCAAACAAATTAAAATTCCCGCCCCGTCTCGTCTCGCTGCGCCTCGCCGGTGAAAAACCACCTTAACGTGATGCATGGTCGTCTTTTGTATGTATAGGTCATAATTTCCTTTTCACCTCACCAGCTCATACATGGCGATTTTGCTGTCAGATAACAGTGAACAAAATGCGATTTTGTTTCGAGCGTGAGTAGAAAGTAGCTTTTTATTTTTTTTCAATATCTGACCACGAATTGTCATTCTTCAGCCAAAAATTAATTATAAAATTCTCATCATTTGAATCTCGATGCACTCTGTTTCTTTCATATGTATATAAAAGAGAGGGATAGAAACTTATCAATTTGAAATTCGATTTTCGAATCCGACCTCGATTGAGAACAGTTCGGATACGCGTTATACCAAAAAAATCATTAAAAACACCCGAAAAAGTTTTAAGTGCAACGTATTTTTTTTCTTTATTATATTTTTATTTAACGACCGAATATTAAAATGATTGTGCCTTTTATATAAAACAATTGATCATTGCTCAAATATAATAAGATTTTTCACCTTATTACTTATTGTAAATTATATTTACTTATTGTAAAAAATAATTTATAATTTCGCCATTTATCATAGGTAGATGCATATTCGAAACGTACCTTAAAAAATATCGAGTTCATATTGTAATTGTTATTTTCTTTTGCATATATTTTGTTTGGTGTTTTAGGAGTAAAAATATTAATCAATGTATAAACAGAATCTCGTAATACTATAATAATGTATTTATAAATAAACACGTCATGTATCTGCTAAATCTTCCAATTTGATCAAATAATGACAATAACGGTGTTGGTTGGTTGATTATAATTTCAATTATATTATATTGTTATTCCTTTTTAAGCAGCACTTATCTATTTTCTGATTTATAATATTATTGAAATCAGCAACAAAGACTATAAACATACGTTGGAAGAAAAAACACAAAATGTCGAATATGTTCTCGCTGATGAGGTGAAAAGTTGTGTGTGCTACACGAGAGCAAAGTTTTTTGCATCTCGTGCTGTTGAGTCCCTCGCTACACTCAGGATTCTAACATAGAATCACTCGCTACGCTCGTGATTCAAACGTAGAATCCTTCGCTTGCTCGGGACTTAAAATCAGCACTCATAACAAAAAACAACTTTGCTCTCTTGTTGCGCAAATGACTATTGTCCTCGCATCACGCCGAAACGGCTGGACAAATGTTAACCAATTTTGGTACAGGGACATCCAAAAATGGTTATACCTAGGATATTTTTACCTACTACTACGGTATAAAAAAATACGCGTACGAATTGGCACCTTCTACTTTAGTAAATAAGATTCTCTACGGTCCCTCCAGTGTAGGTACCTACTGAAAACAAAAACATTTTCACAGGCGTGATAGGTTGCGTCAACTTTGCATCTCATGTGTATGCGGCGCCATACATACCAGGCGCAAACTTAACTTAACCCAGCCAGTTAAGACGGGCAGTGTTTGAACGGAACCCTCGGTGCGCGAGTCCGACTCGCACTTAGCTGGTTTTTTAATTATCATAAATAATATGATTGTATATCAATGACTTATTGCGAACAGTTCATTGAGCCGTCCCTAATACCTGTCTTAGTAGGGTCATTATTGGAGCGTTTCAAACGCGTTACATTCGTGGATACATTGTTTCTGTAGATTTTTGTGGCACTTCCAGTTGTTCGGTGGAGATTCTGAACTTTATAAACAATACTACGTACTTCAAAGTCCCATTAAATCCACAGCCATTTCATAGAAATCGTGTCCACGAAAGTATTCCGAAAAAGCCCTCGAATAATAAGAATGACTTAGTAATAGGTATAATTATAAACGATCTATTTATAGATTTATAAACATGTACAGATTTAATGAAGTATGATGTTTATATAATTTTTCTATTTACAGGTAAGTTGACCCGGCATCAGTACTTCCCCGAACCTGAAAATGGGATTTGTGTGTCTGGATCGAAGAAAAACATGGGAAAAATCCGACGGAAGCGGTAAGTTCAACAAAAACAAGTCGTAAATACGTAGGTCGATGTTGATGAAGCACCTTCTTCGGATTTCTAAAGACGTCAACATGTCTTGAAGATTATATTTATCAGCCACAGACATGCATTGCTTATCATCATAGGTCTCCCCTCCCGGTGTCCACTTCTTTTGCAGAAAAAACCTTCACCGAATGATTTCAGTTCATAGTTTCATTTCGTAGTCAAATTTTTTCTCGGAGGTCATAAATTTTTCAGAAATCTTGAAACTGTCAACCTATAGAATAGATTAGGTTAGGTTAGGTTAGCTTTATGTTATGACATTCCAAAATACTGGTTTCAGAATATAGCTGGCCACAAAGTGCGATTCTGGGCAGACTGCATACATCGACGACCCGCCACCCTCACGAGGTTATCCGTCCACCTAGTTGGAAACTACATACGTGGTCGCCACTCCACGATTTTGCGGCCCAAACGGTCATCTATTCTCCGGGCTATGTGACCCGCCCATTGGCACTTCAACCGTGCAATCCTGTGAGCTATATTGGTTACAGCACTCTGACCAAAAAGAGTAGAAATTAAAAAGTGGCAATACTATAGTGTCGTCCCGGTTTTCTTAGATTGATTAGAAAGGGACGACACTACAGTATTGCCACTTTTTAATTTCTACTCTTTTTGGTCAGACTGTACTTTTGTTCTTCTACGGGTATCCTGATTTGATTCTATCACGCAGATAAACTCCGAGCAAAGCCCTTTCCATTACATGTTGCGTGACTAAGCCGCCTTATGAGTCTCATTGTCTTAAAGATTCTTTTCCCTTTATTTTACTTGTTCCCGTTATTCTAAGTTAATTCATCTCATACGTACCTATCTTTACCGGTTTTGGTTTTCTTGTGGTAGGTAGTTTGAATTTTATAAAAAACCAAACCAAACCCAAATTGCCTTATCTATATAAAAAAAACCGGTCAAGTGCGAGTCGGACTCGCGCACCGAGGGTTCCGTACAAACACTTTCCATCCTTAAGTGGTTAAGTTAAGTTTGCACCTGGTATGTATAGCGCCCTATACAAATGAGGTGCAAAGTTAACGCAACCAACCCGTTTGTTGTATGGGAGCTCCCCTTAAATACTTATTTTACTTTATTTTTACTATTTGTTGTTATAGCGGCAATAGAAATACATCATCTGTGAAAATTTCAACTGCCTAGCTATCACCGTTCTTGAGATACAGCCTGGTGACAGACGGACGGACGGACAGCGAAGTCTCAGTAATAGGGTCCCATTTTTACCCTTTTGGGTACGGAACCCTAAACATGAAGCGATAAATTTACCCTACGTATTCCCTTACGCGCAACTAGTATAGCAAAAAATAAGGAACATTCATTAATTCAACTTACCCGGCTTCTATGCTTCAAAGAGTAAGCTAGGGCAACATACTGTTCAGCTCACCCATCCATACAATTCTACTCAAAGTTGGTTGACCCCCAACCTCTCAGCAAGGCGACCTACTTCCAAATGTTGAATCAACGCCATCTGCCGCCTTTTGTTTATTTACAAAACAAACTAAACACGGAAACATTCCGCAAAAAATTACCGATAAATAAAAATTACTCAGCCATAACCTAAAATATTTCTAACCTAAAAATATGCTAATACATTTTATTAAACCTCATGTTTACACGAGTTTTCTTCGCCGGCTACCAGGAACACTTCGCTAGTGTTGTGCGCGTTCGATAGTGTGCTCTATCGATAAGCTGTTAAAATACCGAATGGGTTTGTAATCCCCGCGGATTTATCGCGGTGTAAGAGTGGATATTTATATTAAGTGGGGAGCTGTCAGCAACTAACGCCGACGCTGGACTTGGATGGCGGTATACAATATAGTTTTAATTGAAATCAGAATAACGATATTTTTCTTGCAATAGGTCTTTTCATTCGGACGACCAGGCGCCCTAGGAGAGTCCTTAATAAATGCCTGTTTTCTCAAAAATTACCTATCAAGATCGAATAATCAGTATATGTCGTCCATTTCAAGTAAAAAAATGCTTAATTCAGCACTAGAAAAAAAAAGTTAAAGATTCCTCTTGCTGAGCTACCATATTGCTAACATGAAAATATTCATCGAAACGAAAACTTGATTTATATTTAGATGCGCTATTTTTCATGTCTAGATATTTGGTGAACCAAATCTTAGATCATGAGCAAACTTATACGTAGGAGGAGCAAAAATGCTACACAATGAAAGTCAATACATAAAAAGAAAACAGGCTAAATGTTTATATAGAAACGAAAAATTTAAAAGTATCCTTTTTTCAATTTATCGCTTCTATAGGTATAACATTTAGTTTCCACTAGCAGACGTACTGCTTTAATAAAAGTTAATTAGTTTGGATGTAGCACATTGTTATAATCGATTTCTCAACATAATTTGAGACGATGGTGCCGAACATAAATACATTATCTTTACGGAAGATTGAAAAAAAAAAACAAAAACAACTGGTTGAACAATTCGATGCTTTGGCTAGTGGCTTTGATAGCATAATTGGTAATGCACCCGGAAAGCCGTGGGGACGTCGGTCAAAACTTTTTTCGTTTTCGCTTCCATTTAAACATTTAGTTGTTGTTAGCAGACGTTGCTGCTTTAATAAAATTTGAAGAAAACAGGCGGTTGATAAAGGCCATGAGATATGTGTGCAGGTAAATTTCAAAATAAAAATACAATTTAATGACATTTCACAGATGGAGATACATAGATGTTGATATGAAATATAATAATAAAACATCAGATATAAAAACTAAAATTAAACAAACACGACGTTTTACTGCAGCTAAAATGCGAGTTGTTAATGTAGCAATCATAAAATTGCGAGATCTGAAATTGAGCCAATACTCATTTACATCGTGCGAAATGCTGACAAACACAGACAAAACGTTACAGGATTGATTGGTACTTAAATAAGGAAACAGGCTTTCAACGGATTTAGTAAACCGTTTCGAGGTGACAGCAAAACCGTTACGCAGTCCATTTGTGTCACAATAATCTCTTCCAAACGCTCGCGGGATAACAAAGAAAATAATGGAGACAATGTTTAATGAAACCAAAATGTGAATAATAAGGAAACATACCAAAGGATTTATGTTAAAGGTCGCACTTAGCGCTCTCGGCTAGTTCGTCCAACTAATAATAATCTTGCACGTGAAATGTTTTGGCTGGTGCTTTTTGTTCGCGGCGGTTATTTCAGTTTTCCAGTAGGATTTTGAATAAGAACAGCTCTGGCCGTATCCGCCGTGCAGCGGCCTGCGGTCTGATTAAATCGTGGAGAAATATCACCGGCATACCAAGTGCTTAGCACTATACACATACACAAACACATTAAAGGACTTTTTTCTAATTCAAGTGGGAATGTGGCGTGCGTGAAAAGTGATTAGTGCGTTTGATGTATCTAATAGGCTGGAAGCTTAGTGGTGTGGGTGAAATATTACAACATAAATATGACGGAATTCTTCGGATCATGGAACAGCCCTGGCGAGGGCGAGATGGAGGAAACCGTGGAGACTGTGGAAACGATTACCACCACCACTACGAAAACAAAGAGGACCGTTCCTCAAGTAAGTCCAGTTAAGCAGTTTCAAGTGTGTTTATGATGATAAATTCGGCGGTGCCTTAAAAAGGAGCGACGCGAACAATCACCATCCTAATTCATGTTTGAAAGCACAGCAATTAAGAAAAAACCGTTTTTTGAAAAGTCATTCCTCAATTTACCCCCCGAATTGAGACGGCCTTGATCGCTCCGATGGTGTATTTTCGCTTCCACATATTTCTGCGGGCGACCAGCGCATTTGGATTTCGTAAATAAAACGAAATAATTCAATGCGACTGAGATTAATTGCTGACTTATCTTTTCGATTACAAGCAGCAATAAAATTAAACCTAAGTACGTGGGCTTTAAATAACACTGTATTTGCCAAAGGAAACTTTATATTTAAAAAAATCCAGAAGACAGTTTCTCCGAAACTTGTCGCTCTCATTTCTGCTCACCTCGTTAAATGTAAACCTTTGCGAAAGCTGTCTAGACTAGACATTCTGAGCATTGCACGTAGACGTTAGAAATATCCCTGTATCATTGTTGAGGTGTTTATTTTGGACAGTTCCAGCGTGGTGTGTCACGGGCGTTATTATGCAACGCTGATATGAACCAGCCCACCAAGGTGAAGGCGAACTTGTCCCGTCAACTTCTGAATAAACTCTCTGATGTTTAAAAATAACTCGAAAAAAAATCTGGCGAATCGTATTTTGATATAAATTTACCTCTGTTGCCAAATGTTCGCAGGGAAAAATTCGGCTTCCGTTGGGAATCCTTTCTGTTTAAAAACGCAAATATTCAGTTGAATAACATGTCAGTGTCACTCGATTTGTCCTTGGTTGTATATCGGACTGCTAGCTACAAATTACTTGACGACGTCAATTTGACGACACACAAATAACATCATAATTTTAATGTATATACCTAACACTTCCTACATTCTAGGGCGGAGACAACGCCGACGTATTTACCGATAGCGATCAAAAACCCAATGTCACATCACTACGACGATTTTATCACGTGTGAGAGTTAATTTGCTTCAAAACCTTCTTGGCACAGGCACCGTGTCAAATTTGTTTGTTTGCTTTATTCCTTCATGCTTCACGTAGGTGAAATGACTCGGAAATATATAATTATGTGCTCCTGACATCCTCAGTTCTCGTGTAAAAGCATCGGGACGGTGTTATCTAAATAACACATGAATCGAGTTTCGCACAATTTAAAATATTAAAAAAAAACTACAGTCTGAAGTTACTTCCATCGTCAAGCATTAGGTAGGTATATTAGTAGATATTATAGGAAAATGTTGATATCTCCTCCCTGCCCAAGAAATAATGTGTTGAGGTGAGAAATAATGTTGGTTTTATTAAAAAAAATAATGCATTTTGAGGTTTGAAATGTATATACAAAAAACTCCTTAAATTAATAATCAATAATGAGTGCGATAGCGTAGGTACGTCAAAAAATATTTATATCATTCGAATTTATCTATGCTTCACTCTTAAAAAAAATAGGACTACCAACCGAGCAAAGTTCGATCGCTCCGGTTCGGTTCATAGACCGTTTTAGCGTTTCAATACTAGAACCTGCACAATCTACAAGTTATTATTACGATAACTTGATCACTATTGTGTAAGGTTTTTGCCGGGGTCGTCGACCTCTGCAAGGAGTGAGATCATCCCATCAATCTAGATACCTTTTATGGTAACCTGGGCATCGCTCGCTTCATATTTCTGTTATCTTGACTGGTATGTATATGTATAGATGAATATTAGATGAGGTATTTCTTTTAGCAGACGATAAATGCAGTTTTCAATGTGAAATTAGTGAAGTTGAATTAACAGCAAAAAACCTTCAGCTATTTATTAATACAGCTAGGTATTCGTTAATAACTAATACAATTTCACAATTTCTTGCTAAAGATAGTCATTCTTTCACGTGTCTGTAGAAAATAATTACGTTTGAGTATTCTTAAACGATACACAGGTATCTACCTATAAAACAACATGACTAACTATATTAACCTAACCAAACAAAAGTAAGAGGTGTTATCTAAACAAATGATGCGGTCCGCAGATCACTCCACTGCGCAATGCACCCTGCCAGCCCAGTACGTCCTAGGTAGCATAGGTAAATGTGACGACTCTCTTTCACGCGACGAATACTACTTGTCATAAGACGCTTAGTCGTGCGACAAATGAAGTGGCGGAAGGATATGCTAACCCTGCATGACGCCGGCTACATTGCCCATATCAGTGAAAAACCGTCCTCTGCTGATCAAAGGCCTTCCCTATACTAAGCTAAGAAGTTGTTATTAATAAATAATCTGAAATTGGATAACGAGAATTTGATACATCATAAGTTCTATATGTCGATGATTTTAATATGATAACCTATTTTTATCAAATATTTCTGGAACTTAAAGACTAATAAAATATTCGTGATTCAATGATATCAATTTCGTAATAAACACGTAAAAACTGCCATAAACCGTGTGAATCCATTCGCGAATCAATTAAGGCCGAGAAATCGTGGCAACGAAGAAATTGGCTTGCCCATGCGCGTGCGCATATATCAGGAAAATGTGTCGTGAGTCGTGAGGTGTTGATAGTCGTGGTGCGATGATATCGTGAGAACCGAGCACGGCTCTACAAAAATATCGTATCTACAAGTTCTCCTTCAACGTCGAGTAAAGGAATCGTCTTCTTCCAAATTCTATTCAAGTCCATGTGAGAGTCATTGAGTCGTGATCGTGCAGTGTCGATACTGTCGATAGTCGTGGATGCTTATGATATAGTGAGAACCGAGCGACAGTGGACGGTTGTTTACAAAAATATAAAAGTTCTCTTGTAGGGAATATCGGGTAAATTAGTCGTCTTCTTCCAAATTCATGACAGACATCGTGACATCTTAAATCGAGCGGTATAGTGGTTGTGTTGCTATCGTAAGAACCGAGCGACAGTGCACGGTGATTTACAAAAATATCGTATTTACAAGTGAGCTAGTCTTTCAGGGTATATTTCTAGAGATCGTATAGGGAGTGAGCTATGCTCGGAGTTTTTTAGGAGTAGGAGAACCACGGTCAACACTCAAAGAGTTGCCAGACTTACGCGGTAGTGGTCAGGCCACGTTGCCGATGGCCGTTGGGGCAGTAAGATTTTCAAGCGGAAACCACATATGAAAAGAAGCAGCGTAGCAACAAATTGGACCGACGATCTGGACAGGATTGTAGATTAGGGCTGCACGAGAGAAGCCTTTGTCCAGCAGAGAACGTTTTTCGGCTAATATGATGATGATGGTGTAGGGTCATCGAACAAAGAACTGTTTCTTCCAAATTCTATTCAGATCCAATAGTTCTAAGGCGGATAAATGTTCTGAAATTACCAAATCACGTAGAGGTTATCTTCCCGTTCCAACACTCATATCTCCCGTTCCAACACTCTTACCTAGGTAGGTACTTGTTGTGTGGTAGGTATACCTGCAAGCAAGTACCAATCTTCACAAATTGTACGTCAGCAGAGAATGGCCCTTTGTTCGGCAGACAATGGCGTCGTATTAAGCCGCTGCGATAAGACAGGATGGCATTTTGTTGCAAAATGTGTTATTATGAACAGTCCACTTCAGAAATATATACTAGATATTAATACTCGCTCCCTCTACCATACAGACTTTGTAACGCAAAGTCTTGAGCAGATGAGAAGATGAGATATTGCACAGTTTATTTCTTAGAGAGTGGAGGGGTGAATTTCTAAAATATAGAATAAAGGGTGAAATACCTAATCAAGATGTAATATGAGTGGCATTAACGCAAAACTGAAAATTCTGATAAAATGAAAAAAAGTCTTAAGGATGAATTGGAAAAAGCTAATAATAAGTTTCAGAAAAACACTGCAAGCTATGTAGATATGGAGAAACATTAAGAGGCCTTATTATTTTTAAGATTTATTTTTTTCATATAATGATTATGACAAAAATATCGATAATTTCAACCAACTCTTTGAAGTGAATAATACTTTTCCCCGAGTTGTAGGGAGTAACATGCCTATTTCATTTCATTTCATTGCGTGCAGTCGAAAATAAATTGAAAAAAAAAACTAATTTTCCGCGTGGACATTCTCAATTTCGAGGAGTTTTTGAAACAAATAATAAAAAAAAAACAAACTGTAGGTTTCAAATATAATATACCTACCAATAAATCCCAATAGCCCTGTTATAGGTACCTATTAGTCGTAACATCAAATCAATAATTATGTTAGATCATAGAGAAAAATGACAAAAACAATCAGCATTTTAAAAGGAATAAGGCCTCTTAACTCCGAGGAACGTATTTTGGCAGAAAAGGTTATAATAATAATATAGGTTCATTATAATGAACCTGCAAAAAGGATGCAAAAAGATAAAACAACCGCACCGGTGCGCGCAGTCGCCGTGCTATAAGCGTCGCTGGAAAACCACTGTAACATGAGTCACGCGCTACTGCTACATGCTTACACTAAGCACTTTATTTGTTGCCATTACAAGCCGGCTATACGGCCATTCAGTGATGAAAGTAAACACAGTTTTATTAAATAACAATGTCACGACAAACATATACATGTTTCAGTTCAGCCTATGAACGTTTGCAATGACAGACGGATCCCGCGCGTGTTGCTCACCTCTTGAAGAACTGAACCCATATTGTAGTTCCGTGGAAAAAACGGGAAATTGTCCCGCGGTTTTCCCATGGTGTGCATCAATACTAAATAAATAAATAAATAAATATTAAGGGACAATCATACACAAATCGACCTAGTCCCAAACTAAGCAAAGCTTGTACTATGGGTACTAGACGACGATATACATAATATATAAATACATATATAGATAACATCCATGACCCAAGAACAAATATTTGCACAAATATTTGCCCCGGCCGGGATTCGAACCCGGGACCGCCGACTCAGTAGGCAGGTGTCTACCAACCGAGCCAAACGCGTCGTACTCAAACGTTAAACAGTAAACGACCATCGACATCATTTCTTTGTTTAATGTTATATTTATGTATTTACGCAGCAGACAGACCTATAGTCTACATTCGGAGGAAATTGTCGTAAATTACTTCCACAAGGAACTACTTCCACCCAGCTCGTCTAGCACAACTATGCTTTGCGCATTGTCGCGCGACTTGCCGTCACCCGTCACTCTCTCACAGTACTGTACAGCAAGAGATAGGTAATATATCTCGCGCGAGAAAGAGTCGCTTAGTGACAGTTGTGCTAGAGGTGTAGTAGTAGTCTAGTGTATCTCTTGACGTTGATCAAATCCGAGAGTAGAATGGAAACAAATCACCCATACACATAGTAAAACGTTAGGCGAGGACCTCATTACGCATGCGTGGGACGGTACATTTTGTATGCAACGCGGCTACTAGCAACTTCCGCCTTGTTAACAAACAACTGCATAAATCTCGTTCTGAGAAACGAGATTCCAAATTTGCCCGACGCCAGCCCTTTATGGTGGCTGTACACTCTTGCCAAGACTGGGCGAGACATGCAAGCCGTCCTTTCTTTAGATAGCCTAGAATGAGAGTTGTTATACAACACATTTTGGTCTTATGCGCCTGCCAACCAATAAATAAATAAATAAACAAATAACAGACTTAAACAGACAACCTCACACAAATCAACCTAGTCCCAAATTAAGCTCAAGAAGGCTTGTGTTATGGGTACTAGGCGACGATATACATACTTATATTGATAAATAAATACTTAAATACATAGAACATCCATGACCCAGACACAAATACTCGTGTTCATCAAACAAATATTTGCCATTGCCTGGATTCGAACCCAGGACCGCCGACTCAGTAGCTAAAGCATAAAGACTTTTTACTTGTGACGGACGACACTTGCCCGTGTTGTTGTGCTAACCAAAACTGGGTTTCAAGCGCTGACTAGGTCTCTAGGCGTATTTAATCTAAGATTTTGAATCCTTGTTTCGACAAATGCTTGTTCTTTCAAATGCCTAACACGTGATCGCAAAGAGCAGGTTATTAAAAGTGAATTAATAGTTAATTACCCGAAAATGACACAGCTGTCTTTTTGCCTACTTTTCGGCCGAACGCTATGCATAGATTATTTTGGAATGGAAACAAAAGAAAATAATATGGTTATCTTTCGGTGTTAAAAAAAAAATGGGCAAGTGCGAGCCCGACTCGCGCATGAAGGGTTCCGTACCTATACATATATATAATGTATAACAAGTTTGTTGTATGGGAGCCCCCCTTAATTTCAACTGTCTAACTATCACCGTTCTTGAGATACAGCCTGGTGACAGACGGACGGACGGACGGACAGCGAAGTCTCAGTAATAGGGTCCCGTTTTTACCCTTTGGGTACGGAACCCTAAAAAAAATTATTATTGACTAGATTGAAACTAATCTAAATAGAATAGATATTGTACATAATGATTAGATAAAGTATACATAATGAAAAAAAATTGCCGATAAGAGGAAATATAAAGTACGTTTCGTTTATAATTACTGATCTAAAAAGGTGGTGTAGTAAACCGTACGTTTGTTTGTCACCATCATATAAACATGTCTAGAAACATTTGGTATAAACGTACTTAACAGATAGGCTACCTTTTATCCCGACCGCGGGTTATACGGTTATACCGCGGGGCGCAGCTAGTATCTTAATAAAAGTTATACATAAATAAAATTTGGAGAGTTCCAACAGGAAATTTTATGAAATTTTCAAGATATTTTCATGTGGAAAGTTTCACAGTTTTGGTTTGGTAACTTTCCGTCGCCAAACTTGATAATCTTGACTATCATACATAAGCCCAACTCGGGTCTATACATATCTAGTTGCCGGCAAACTTTTAGAACAAAAATGGCGCATGTACATTTGTACATAAATCGGCTACTGCGCGGTCAAGGTTATGCTCTAAAAGTTTGCCGGCAGCTGTAACTGTACTATTAAACATATAAAATTGTAAATTCACGCAAACAATGATATGCATCAATAAAGGCAAAGTATACTAAGCTTTGTCTTGTTTTCACTCGGTTCTCACGCGGTTTCACACTTTCCAGTGATCGACAATCATCGGCCATTACGCGTAATGACGTGGTAGGGTTATTGTGGCATTGTGAGACTTGTGGGTACAGTCAACCAATTTGATTTCTAGGCCACTATAGAACTTTGTCACAATGACAATGATATGAGACTTCAGGCGGCTTTCATATTGACGTTCACTGTGACAAGGTACGAAATGGCCTAGGAATCAAATTGGTTGACTGTACTTGTGAGTGCAGTGACAACGCAGAGAAAGTAAATGTCTAGTTCTTGGTACCCTTATTTTGTCGTAAACGTGTAGATTGAATATGTGCCAAGTGCAGCTTCAAAACATTGTTTTCCGTGTGTAACGTTTCGCCAAATGTTCATTTGTCCGAAAGTAATTTTATCCTGAAACCCGAAAAAAAATCAGGATTTTATAAACATCGTTTTAAAGGGCCCATTAGGTTAGGCTACGTTTTCTTTTATTGTAAAAAAATAACTTTAGAAAAAAATGGCTTTCGGACAAATGAAAATTTGGCGAAATGTTAGGTACAGATGGCAAACAAACATTAGTGTTTCAGATAGATAACAAGATATCCGTTGATGGCAAATGCTCGCAGCGCACACTGTGATAAAATAATTAATAGCCTTACAAGTAGCGGTTTTGGCTTGGCATAGCGGCGCTACAAACAGCTTACAAGTGACATACATACAGTATAAAATGTCAATATCATATAGGTACATTTATTATAACCAAATTCAAAACATTGTTTACTGTATTGCACCTCAATCCTTCGTTCTTCTTTCTTCTGAAATAAATATTGAATCGTATTGAAAATAACTTGACTTTCATTGCTGTAGACAGTTTTGGCTTTTTTATGCGAAAATTACTTGAAAGTTGAAATGCGAAATATTTAGATACTCTGACTTTTCTTTACATTTCCATTATTCTTTAAATAAAAAATATTGCATTACTTACAATAAGACCATGATTAGAATCGTCTGAGCATCGTTGAATAATATATCATGGTAAGTAAGTCAAGTAATTAAGTGTGCGTAGTACTTCCTAGTTCTAAGGTATATATCTCTGTGTCTTTTATTGTCAACCTCCAGGCTAGGTAGACGAAAAAAGTTAAATGTCTAATAGGTACATTCGTATATGTCGTAAGTTGCATCTTAGCAACAATAAAAGACTTAGCAATGCTCCAGAAATGATGAAAAGAGTTTCTCAACATACTTTACAAAACATCAGTGAATAGAAGTTGACACTCGTCAACCAAACCTTGCGTAACCGAATTTAACCTCTTGCGTACTGTTTAGGTACCTATAACTATAAGTCTTGGCTTGGCTGACGAAGAATTTTTTTAATGGTTTAACTTCATATCAACTAATTTTATATCTGCAAGTTGGTTGGGTGTAATTGTGTTAATAATGTAACTATCCGTTGTGTAGACTGAGTTTTCCATGCTCGTTCTATGATTTAATTTAAACTAAGAGCCAACAATAATTTATATAAACTAACCATTATTTCTGGAAATATATCCCCTATAGGAATTGAATAGGAGGCGACGAAAGTTTGTAAGGACGTATGGAAGCCTTATATCCTGGGTAGGTAATACATAGATTAATACGCTATACCTACAGTAATTCTATGTCCTTAGGTATATTGCCATGCGATAATAATAATAAATATTCACACAATTTGATTTAGAGTAAAACAACGATTCCGGCTAATTTTTACATAATATAAAGTTAAAGATTGTTAGTCTACATATTTTTTTCGATTTACCCGTTCTTGATCCTACTATAGTTACATCAAAGCGTCCAAACTCCAATTGAAACTCATTGTTTGTAAACAAAGCAAAAGTGTACCGATCGAGCCAAGCACGTAGCTATGCAGACATTGAAATCACGGATTTCAGCGGCTTCTAAGTATAGTTCGAGTCATGTATCGAGTGCTCGCTATGGAATGGAGGGGTCGACGGTCGCGCGCCCTCAAACCGAATCACTAACTATTTGTAGGGGCTCCGAAAATATCGAATTGATGAGTCGACTGGGGTTGATGTAGAGGGATTGACACTGACAGTTGTAAATATCAGAAAAAAAAAATTATAAATGATAAGGAACGCGGTACAAAAATAGGAGAGTTTATACTAATTATAAACTCTCCTATTTTGTCTTGTAGATTTTTTTTTATTATTATTTATTTAATTATTAATTAAAGTGTTAAGCATATGAAATTTCCTGCAAAACGGTTTGTACTGTTTGTCTGCAGGTATGAGTCCCTATATAATATTTCTACAATAGTTATTGCTAAACACTTGAGTGACACTTTGTATAGACAACTTTATCACTCAAGTGTCAGCAATAGGTGCTTTTTTAAGTACTTTTTAAATTTGGACTTATTTTGCTCGTGTCGGATATTCTCGGGCAAACTGTTGAGTATGTAGGAAATCCTTTTGCTCAATGTTAGTAGTTTTCAGACAACCTTACACAAATTGATCTAGTCCCAAATTAAGCTCAAGAACGCTTGCGTTATGGGTACAAGACGGCGATATACATACTTAAATAGATAAACTAGCGACCCACCCCGGCTTCGCACGGGTGTAATGCTGATAAATTATGCATGTATTATACTTATAAACCTTCCTCTTGAAACACTCTATCTAACTATAATAAAATCCGTTGCGTAGGTAGTTTTAAAGATCTAAGCATACATAAGAACATACAGGCAGGAAGCGACTTTGTTTTATAGGTACATACTATGTAGTGATAGTTATATAAACTTAAATACATAGAACAACTATGATCCAAACACAAATATTCGAGTTCATCACACAAATATTTGCCCTGGCCGGGATTCGAACCGCTGGCTCAGTATATAGGCAGGTCTCTACAAACTGCGCCAAACACGTCGTCGTCGTAAACATAAACGATGTTCTTAGTGATAAACACGAAACGTGAAAGCTTGTACACGATCACTGATGAATAGGGATCTTGTAAAACATACGTAAGACGGTCGCGTGCCCTTCAACTCCCTGTTTACAACTTGTTCCAAAAATACCGAGCCAATACTGAATCGATTGGTGATTTTGATGTTCGGAAGATTGTGAGAGATTGTCATTGTTTATTGTCCGTGATGAAATAAAATTCGGTGATTTCACAAATCTTTGTCGATTGAGGAGAACAGAAGTGCCCTAATACCTTCATATTAAGTGATATATTTTATTTTCCATTAACGTTACTTCTACAGAAACGTGCTTAAAAAGAAGCGTCGGTGGAATCTGAAAAATTGGGACTCTTTTTTCTCCGTATAATCGCGGAACCAAACTAAAACCAAATCGTTTTCTCTAAATGCAAAAAACAAGAAAATCATAACGATTTGTGAAATCGCCCATTTAGCGATATACATTCCAGTGATTCCAGTTAAAATTAGTCATCGATCGCAATTGGTACCTCACAAACATAGCTCGTCAATCTCATCATTGAATTCATCAGTCTGGGTACTGTAATTTTATCAATCCAAATGCAACGGCCGGTCACTCAGTAACAATGTTTTTACGCCTGATTTAGGAATGATTTAGTTTATCTATTTTATCAGTTATGATATAATTTGACGACAATAGACCCCAATATAACTTGATGATAAAGTATCTATTGGTACTAGTACTAGCTGCTGTTTTACGAAAGTGACGAACGTTCGTAATATATTTAGACCACCGAATTCGATTAGTTGTTAGGTACAGATGTAGTGAAGTGAAGTGAAAAGTTGGTTTTAGCATGAATTCTCTATCAAATACGGTGAAATAGTTGAGATGGAAATATTAAAACGAGATCACCCGACAAAATACGATTGAAAACTATCATTCACTACAACTGCACACCGGAAGTACCTACCTAAACCAGTGGTTAAACTATAAATTCCACTCTCCGTGCTAAATCGCTGAACTAGTAAACGAATACTTCAGAGTTCATTTCCTTCAAGCCAATACCCGCATTCCAGTTCAACTTCAGCCTTTTGCAGACCTTTCCACATACCTAAACCTTCCTGTAAGCTGTCGTCACTCTGTCCACAGAGAGACGAGCAGATGACAGCCGCCAAAAGTGCTAATTGCGAACAAAATGCAAACGATGCCTACGCTACGGTTTGGTACGAGAATAGTACTCGCTTCTACATCACTTGCTATTTCAGACCGGTTACAATCTTTTTCGAGTGGATTAGGAAAAACATACATAGTTTAGTACGATGGGGAGATAGACGCTGGATTTCCTAGCCTATGACCGTAAACGGGCAACATGATGATTAGATGTGACATGAAACGTGTGGGACGAGACATTATCATCCCAATTACAAATTCCCAGTTCAGTAGCGACTCGAATATGTTTCTATTAACGCATTAGTCCTGTGTAAATTAGATCTGCAGTTGAAAACGGAAAATATTTCTCAGACTGTGGAAAATTGTGTCGAAACAAATGAAAATCGGATTATCGACTAAAACTGCAACGAAAACGAATCCTTACAAGGAACTTAAGAACCGCGAAGCCTATAAAATAACGTCTAAATATATTCTAAAACGCCTATAAACAAATCAGATCTTTATTGCTTATAAAACAAAGTTCAAACTAGAAGTGTACTGTCAGGGTTCATAGAACGTTTCTGATCAGCGCATCTAGGCTTAAAATAGATTCCAATGCCGAACAGGAGATAGCTACATTTTGGGAAATGAAATGAAACTATGCGTTTAAAAATAGTACATAGCAAGGTTGAGTCTAAATACACTGGAGTTGGCGCAGTGACTTGGATGAGTAAACAATTAAATATATTATCTTATTGCTTTTGTCCGCACTTTGGACTCTATTTCATTTATAACACAGGAATAGTGTTTTTTCTATAATAATAATAATACAGAAGCTAATATCTGTAATTAATAGTTTGAACCACCAAAATTTCAACTTTTTTTACTTAAAGGTAGCTTTTTAATCTTGTGCAGGAGAGAAGAGCGTAGCGTCAAACAGTTTTAGTAAACGGGGCTGATTTGCCCTAGCTTTTTTATATGACAAGAGATAAATAATGTTCCAAATGCTTTAAAATAGGAAAGCAGATGGAAATCGAGTTCTATAAACGCTATGACAATGCCACCTAGAGATAAAATCCTACCGCAGCGGAGCATCGAACTTTTTCGTATAATGCTCGTAAATAAATCTTTAAGTACAAATATAATGAGTGTGAACGTATTTCCAAAAGTCGTAAATAATGAATCACTGAAAAGTTTCCTTTGCAATTATCCGATAGTAAACAAACACCCACGACTTCCGCGCTATCTCAATCAGCAAGTGACGCTTGTTAATTATTCGGTTATTAATTAATATTTAATTCGCGCACTTGTGTGTATAAATCAACGTGAAATTAGTGAAATTATAATATCAAACCACTCGAAAGACTGGCTAGGTTAGTTACTTTCGAGGGGCATTCCTGCAAGTCGACATCCGTCGTGCATATTTTGCGTGAAAAAGCGCTACTCTAACCACTTCATTAAATTTCTCCACGAAACCCAGAAATGGTTTGACATTGCCTGTACCTTTTCTAGGGTGTTTGAAGACTGGTAGATATTTATTATACACACTACGGGATGAACGCCTCAATCAAGTATCTCCCGCGCAAGATAAGGTCCTCCGTATTCTTGACAAATCGTCGGTACCTACCTAACAAGTTGGACCGCCGGCCACCGTGGTGTTGTTACTCTAGGCCATAAAAGGCGTGAATAAAAAGCTTGATCTACTATCACTCCTGTAGTACGGAGACATTCCTTTTAATAGGTTTTAGTTTGTATTGTACTCCCTCAAGTCCGACTCACTGGTAGAAATCAGCACTGAAACAGTTTAAAACATGTCTCAAAAAACAAATGCTTGGTCCACTCTTGGGTCAACATTACTTGTAGACAACACTTTTACAAGGGCGTCTGTACAAATTTGTATAAAGGATTGTTTCAAGCTTTGTGTGTGAGTCAACCAACGTCCGCTGCATAATTTAAATTAAATTCACAAGCAAAATACTATTTATAAACTTGCACATTTACATTATCTTCCTTAATATGAATCACAATGTGCCAAAGCTTTGTTTTATAAACAAAGGCATTGTGAAAGATAAAATAATGGGTGTGAATCCTCGACTTCATTGAGATGTGTGTAGTGTGTATTGTGTAGATATTATGATTTTAAATCGACATAATTTCGATTAACCTCTTGACCATCCCATTTACCGACCCGCGGTGGTTCTGTTACCCCAAGCTATATCCATATATTATTTACAATTTGCCTGACGAAATTTTTAACTTATTTAAATTTAACCACCTCAATTGCTCAACCCAAGTCTTTGGTAGTATGTGCGTGCGAGAGTGACGGATGCTTTTATCATTTATTTATCGCGTGATAAACGTGACCATAATAATTTAAGTATCAATCAATATATCAGCGGGCCTATGATGATTGCTTTTATCACGCGATAAATAAGTGACAAAGCATCCGTCACGTTTTGACAAAATGCGAGTGTGAGTGACAGATGCTTTGTCAATTTATCACGTGATAAACGCAACCAGTAAGTAAGTAGCACTTATCTAGTGATAAATTAACACTTAAATTTGAAAAACAAATAAAATAACTCGCAATAAAATGGTAACTTAACTTGCGTTACAATGTCATGGAATTATCTAAGTAGGAAAATATTTTAAAATCAGAAAGCAACAAATTACCGTACCAACAGTGAGTCTCTGCCTGCGTATCTACTATGTGTTTAGTTGAACATACCCAACGTATTTGGAACGAATTAATTTTAATTAATGTTTGTCAATATTTAAATTTTAGTATTAGTTTTAATTTATTTGAGATGTACTTACATAATTTACTACTATGAATGACTATGTATGACCAATACAAATAAATAAATAATATATACTGGCCTATTAGCCAACTTCAGGTTACCTGTCCTAGCTAAGTAATTACAGAAACAAATCACGTTTTGTCATAAGGATTCCTTCGGATTCCGCGACGATTATAAATCATAATTACGGGATGATGCATCGGCTTGATAACCTCTGTTGGCCAAATATTTATTGCGTTTTGGCTCTTGCTATAAATTGCAGCGGCATTGGAGATTTATGGAGTGTGAAATGCTATTAATAAGAGTGGCAATTATAATACTAGCATACTGCATAGGTACATTATTAAACAGCTCTTGTAAATAAATGTGATTACAATACAGCGAAGCAATAATGAGTTTGAAACAAGTAAATCAGTCTTTAATCAAACTACACGAAATACTGATTTATCGATGTACATATTTACCTTATCTATAATATTGTATCAACATAATTATAATCAATCAGATAAAATTTTCAAATAACGTTATGAAATCTGTGTCACAATTTATAAATATTTATGTATGGATATTGACATGGTGTTATATATTTTAATGGGACTAATTGGAGCCTTATTTCCATAAAATACGATGAAGACAAACACAATATATAATCTAAATTCAAAATTTAAGAATCTCTTACCTTCGATAAAAAACGCGTTCAAATCGGACCATCCGTTTGGGAGCTACGATGCCAAAGACAAACACACAGACACACATATACCATGTACTTACTGCGCTGATTCAACGACCCAAATAAGTGGATCTTAACCTCCATCCAAGACCTCCTTCTCTGGAGAACGCCATTTTCTTCAATCTTCTACCTCCCGCCATTCCGGTCGATGGAGTTCAATCAATTTGATGGCTTGGTCACCCCACTGGTATCGGGGCGGTCCGACTGGACGTTTCCCGCGTGGCCGTCCGGTATACGCTCTCTACACAGCTCGACCCATCCTTTCCACGTGGCCAAGCCAGCGCAGTCTAGCTGATTTGGTTTCACCAACCATGTTGGACTCAGCCACAAGATCTTCTATTTCGGTATTTTCCTGTGCCTCCAGATGTTGTTCTCCTAGATCTTCTAACTTCTTTATATGTATTCAGAGAATCTCAATATAATATTCCGGTATAATTAATAATCAAACGAACTTACCTGTGATGTTTGATTCCAATTATACGAGAGTCTCAACCGAAGACGATAACTATATATTACAAGGCAGCACATGATATTGATGTCATCTTCGTCACACATTTAGAGTTATAATATCCTAAAAGAAAAAAAGCCGGTGTCTCTGTCTCGCTCACTCCCACCACCGCGCCGACATCCCCGCGTCAATGTGCAGGCGACTTCATTATTTCAGAGTGAATCTTTTTGTGTTATGACCAGAGACTATTTTGATATTATTTTCGGGGTCGGGAGGGACGGGATGTTATCGTCTTCGGTTGAGACTCTCGTATAATTGGAATCAAACATCACAGGTAAGTTCGTTTGATTATTAATTATACTTCGAGTCTCAACCGAAGACGATAACTATATATTACAAGGCAGATGTTCAGAGCATTGTAATCTTAATATTCGTTGAGAAAATAAAATAAAATGTCGAAATGTAGGTACTAGAATACATACGTATAATCATATAGGAATTACGGATGAAACTACATTTATCGTTTTCTTAACTTTAACGTTAATAAAATAAATGTAAATATCCTACCTTAGTTATGTTTTATCGAAATAAAGAATTAACAAAAGTATCATTATTAGTACAATCAATCACTTCTCGGCGATAGTATTTTAAGAAAACATTAGAACTATCACTCCAGCCCGCAGCCTTGCGAACCACCTCCAGATTAACTCCAAGCCGATGAGCGGCAGATGTCGATGCTCCTCGAATACTGTGAGCTCCATATATATTGATATCGATACCGCTATTCCTTAGTACATTTTTCACCCAGTGTGCTAGTGTTTGTGAACCAACATTTTTGTGCGGCTTCTTTATGCTAATAAAAAGATTTTCTTTATCGTGATCTCGTCGTAAATGTCTAGTTTTTTCTATATACGTTTTAACAGCTAAAGCTGGACAAACACTAGGCTTTTCAAGTATGTATGGTAATCTGATGAGTGGTTGGCAGGCTCCGGGTCTGGACGTTTTAATTAAATCTGGTATTTTTATTATGATCACATCATTTTTTAATAACATATTTTTTAGTTTTATTGAACCTATAGTTTGCATCCTTTGAGCGGAAGCTATAGCTAGAAGAGTACAGGTCTTATATGACAAATCAGCTAATGATACATTATCATAAGGGTAAATATTTGTTAGATAATCTAATACAACATTTGTATCCCACGTTGAATTGTACTTTGGATTAGGGGGATTAAGTCTGAAGACCCCTTTTAAGAAGCGATTTATGGAATCATTCAAAGTAACACTTGTACCTAATATAACTGATAGTGCAGATCTATGTGTATTTAAACTGCTGTAACTAGCGCCTTCTTTAAATTTTTCCGTTAGAAACGCAATAACATGGGTACAATTAGTTTCACAATAATTCAAGTTATTATTTTTACAATAGTACCACCAAGATTTTATTGAACTATTATATTGGTTCAATGTATTTTTTGCAAAGGAGGCCATCACTATGTCTAGGGATGCTTCTGGGACACCGCGCTTGATCATTGATTGCCTGATAACGTGGCTGCCACCAGGATAAGACTCGCGTGAAGTGGATGGCAGACTCTGAAAGAGGAACGTAATAAAGAAATATCAGGTCCAAAATATAGTTTTTCCGAGATAACAAGCCTGGAACACAAGGGAAACCATGGTTGAGATGGCCAATAAGGTATTACTACAATGCCCTCGGCTTTGTCTGAAATGATCTTCTCTAAAACCCTTGTTATAACACTGAACGGAGGAAAGGCATAAAAATTAATATTGTGCCAGTTGAAAGTGAAGGCATCGACGACTTCAGAATATGGATCTAGTTTCCATGACGCGTATCGTTCGCATTTGTAGTTTTGCGCACTCGCGAAAAGGTCGAATGTTGGATTGCCTAATAAGTTTGTAATTTGACTAAACGCCTCTCCTGATATTTCCCATTCCGTGTCTATATTAATCTGTCGAGATTCAAAATCAGCTACTACATTATCGCATGATCTGATGTAGGATGCAAATACAAAGATATTTCGGGTTTCACACCACTGCCATATTTTTCTTGTAATCTCGTTTAAGTGGGGATGTTGAACACCACCCATACGGTTAATGTAGGATATGGCTGTGGTGTTATCTATTCTTAATAATATATTACAATCCCGCAAGTCTACAGTAAAAATCCTTAGCCCGTAAAACGCGGCCATTAGTTCGAGCGTGTTTATATGTAAAGACATATTTCTGTAACTGACCAATTGCCGTTCGTTCTTTGATCATTGCATGCCACACCCCAGCCAGTGCTTGAGGCATCACTATAAATTTCCAGTAAATAATCATATAAATCTTGTTTGAGATATTGTTCTATTTTCATTTGTTTACAATAGTTTTGCGTGTAATTAAGAGCTAAAAACTTTTCACGCTCGAATAGTTTTGTGTACATCCATCCAAAAGCAACGGCTGGGCATGCAGAGGTCAATAGTCCAATAAATTCAGAAAAATACCTAACTGTACATTTGTTAATTCCCATTAATTCTATGGCACGAGCCTTAATACGTTGTTTTTTCTCATCTGTCAATGTAATGCTCATGTTTGAGGTGTTGAAAACAAAACCTAAGAACTTGCAAATTTTACTTGGTATCATGACACTTTTAATTGAATTTATGACGAACCCTAATGATTCTAAAAGACTGCTCGTGTAGTTAACGTTAAATAAACACTCGTCATACGATCTGCCAATGCATAAGAAATCATCTAAGTAACATACTGACATATGCCCACATGGACGCAAGTACTCTAATACTGGCTTTAATAATTTAGTAAATACATATGGAGCAGTGCAAAGCCCGAACGGAAGTACATTAAATTGGTACATTTGATTGCGCCACAGAAAACGCAAATATTTGCGATCCTCTTCATTTATAGCTATCAGAAAATAAGCGTCTTTTAAATCGACTGTCGCCATAAAATAATTATAATCTAACAACCTCAGCGCAGTGCGATAGTCTTCCATCTTAAAATGTTGAATATTAACATATTTGTTCAGTTCTTTCAAATTTAAAATAAATCTGTGACTCCCGTTAGGCTTAGGAACAGTAAAAATAGGCGAAAGAAATTGTCCTTCACATGGAGTGCACAGTGATATAAAATTAGAGGTATATAATTCTAATACGCAGCTGTCAATTATTTTAGCTTGGTTGTTTCCACAGGTATTATTTTTTATTTCAGCACTTTGCACCGGTATACTTTTGAAAGGAATTTTATAGCCTTTTATCCAACTTAAAATAATCTGATCGCTAGTGATTTCACACCATTTGTCATAAAAATATTTTAAACGACCAGCGTTAGATACCTGAGGTTCCTCTGCTAGCGCTTCCTCGAAGGATTGTAACGCCGCGTACTCGCGGGCCGACGACCCCTCGATGCTTCCAGCCGACGATTCCGCGGCGGCGGCGGCGGCGGCGGCGGCGGCCGGCTGTACGCGGGGGTCGACCGCGGCTCGGTCGCTGCTGCTGTGCGCGGCGGTGCCCCCCTCGAGTTTAAAGCCCCTCGTTGAGGTAAAGGTATCCTATAAGCGGAGCGTAACGGCGCTGGTTTCATTTCTGAGCCCGTCTTGTTTATTGCCTTCGATGACTTGATGTGGTCAGCTAAAGCGGCGCCAAAGAGATGTTCGTCAATTTTTGTATTCTTGACCGTATCTCTGATATTTCTGTTTAATGTATTTAAGGCGGAGTAACGGCGTGACAAAGATTCCCCATAGTGATTGTCACATATTAACCTACCAGCGTCACTTAAAATCTTGATGATATTTTGGGGCACATTACTATTTGGTGATAGGGCCCAATTCAAAACTTGTCCTATAGCGGCAAGGCAGTTCGAGAGCTGACTTTGCTTACTCTGACTATACAGATCCTTTTTTACGTTCATTTCTGAAAGCGCTGCTTTAATTTCGAGGTTAAGTTTTGGAGCAGCCATATTAGGAAAATTTTTGGGTGGTAAGTATTGCTTTACTAATTCCAATTGAGATTCCTTAGTTAAGCCGTTAGACAAGATATGAGACCATCTCGAAGCAATGTCTTTGTGTAAGTTTTCGCCGTAATTTTTTTTCAGTAGCAGGATCATCACCGAGTAATTGAAGAATTTCAGGCTCTAATGGCGGTACAGTGTCATCTGTAAGATGCACCGCTTGGGCCGCGTCCGCGTTCATCCCGGATGTGCCGGGGGCAGGCGTGTCGGGCAACGTAGCCGGCGCGGAGGTTGTGGCCGGCGCGGAGGTTGTGGCCGGCGCGGAGGTCGCGGGCGGCGCGGGCGTTGCGGCTGGCGCGGGGACCGCGGCCGAGGTCGGCGCCGCCGGCGGTGGAGCTGGCATGGACACTGCTTGTTCTGTGTCCTCGGTAAAATTCAACTCAGGTGAAAAAATTTGGCGTTGAAAGTCACCCTCATCTTCGACCTCGATGACGTCATCGCCTAAAAAGCAAGATACCCATATTGTAGCATTTATAATGTATACTAGTATTAGTAACTTGTTTTATCCTCAACACCATTTAGGTGGAGCCAGCTTGAACGTCTCAACACCATTTAGGTGGAGTAAACTGGACATCCTCAACACCATTACGGTGGAGCCAGCCTGAAATTTTCGACACCATTTAGGTGGAGCGAGCTGAACATCCTCAGCACCGTTTAGGTGGAGCCAGGTTGAAGTCCTCAACACCGTTTAGGTGGAGCCAGCTTGAAGTCCTCAACACCGTTTAGGTGGAGCAAGCTTGAAATCCTCAACACCGTTTAGATGGAGCAAACTGGACATCCTCGACACCATATAGGTGGAGCCAGCTTGGAGTCCTCAACACCATCTAGGTGGAGAAAGCCTGAACGCCTCAACACCGTTTAGGTGGAGCAAGCTTAAACCTGACACAATTTACGTGAAGTAAGAAAAGGAAATAAGACAAAGAAACGCTTTCAATAGCACTATTTAAATGCAGTGTTATAATTATTATTATTCAGTCATCAACTCATCACACCTAAAATAGGTTAGATGACTATATATATGCGTATATCTAGTACTTTGCTACTATTTTTATAAGTGCATTTTATCAGAGGAAAAAGAGGGTAGGCGTAACTATACCCGTATCTAATGGTTTTATAGTAAAGATTGGTAACAAAGTTGAAGTTGGATAACAAATGAAATCAAGATTGCTTAGAATATTTTGATTTACCTGGTATATCCGGGTCATAATATCTTTTGTATCCGTACTCGTCGGATTGATCTCCTTCAGATGAGATTGACGATGACGAATGACGCCGTTTTTTTTTTTTTAATTTAGCCTCCAACTTTTTCACTTTTCTAAGAATATGGGAATAATCCTTATCCTCTGATCGTTTTCTTTTCCCCATTGTTGCACTTTAATCACGAAATATATAAATTTTTAATTTTTATGAAGGTTATATGTGTGATTCAGATAACACAAAAACACGTAATGAAGTCGCCTGCACATTGACGCGGGGATGTCGGCGCGGTGGTGGGAGTGAGCGAGACAGAGACACCGGCTTTTTTTCTTTTAGGATATTATAACTCTAAATGTGTGACGAAGATGACATCAATATCATGTGCTGCCTTGTAATATATAGTTATCGTCTTCGGTTGAGACTCGAAGTATAATGCCCCGTACACAAAAGCGCTAAAAATGTGCAAGCCTGTGGAATCTAGATCTATGGACGCCACGCCACTACTATAAGGAGTATTAAAGCGTACGTGTCCTTTACGAGTAGGTATCAGTATCGTTCTCTCTCAATTTCCATAAATCACACGTAATCTACATCAATCGAAAGCAATAAAAACGTAATTAATGCGTCCGGAACCACCAAACGAGTTCACTCGATAATGAAATCGATTATCGTGACGTAACAATGTGGAACCGAACGCCGCAATTGATTCGATTCGGCAATTTTGAACGGCTGCAGTTACCGATACTAAAACATGAGGAATAAGGAGTTTTCACATTTCTTTCTACGGTATATAAATAAAATACTCGAGTACACTTAATAACAAAATTGGGTTTACTCCATAGGAAAGACAGCTTGAGAAAGTAAGCAGCTTAAGGACTTTCACACACTCAACAATTTTAGTTGTACCTTGTAAATTCTTTGGTTAATGTTTCCGTATTTTGAGATATATGCAATACACTTGTACTGACATTACTAAAATTTCTTATCGTACTTATTGAAAACTGCAGGTTTCTAAGAGTGAGTACCGTAAACTCAGGCTTCTATGGTCCCAGTGTTCATCTATAGTCCAAACAGGCCTCGATACATCTGAACAAATTACGTGACCCCTAGCGCCATCTGTTAGATTTATTGAGTATTTTTTATTACGTTAGAGCACCGGTGAAGTAATTTCACCGGTTGGCACTAGGTGGCGACACTACTCGTATATCGCCACTTTCCACTAAGTTGAACAGGTTTTTGCAAGTTAGTCGAGCTCGTCAAACTTTCGGGGGCGGAACAAATATTAAAAAGTGAATGTAATTGGTGTTTATTTTCATTCAAAGGTAAGTTACTTAGTAGTATTTTAAAAGTGAAAGTTTTGTTGATAGTGGTTTACTTTATTTTTATAAATGTTAAAACTGAATTTTCGTACTTTGCATTCAACTATGACCATACTGGATTTTTGGACCATATTTGAACACATACTTTTTAAATTACCAACGGCTACAAAATGCAGCATGGTCATAGTTGAATGCAAAGTACGAAAATTCAGTTTTAAAATTTATAAAAATAAAGTAATTAAGCTACAAAATAATTTGCAGTAATATTTTTGTTTTCCAATGTTTCCCTGACTGATTAGTTGATTAGGTTATGTACCTACAGTCATTTGTTGATTTAAGACAGATTTGTTTATTTTATAACTCAGTAAATTTAGAGGTTTTTGATGTTTATTTCTTAGCATTAAAGTCATTTGTTTAGTTGAGACTGATTTGGTAATCTTTTAACATAGGTAGGTAGTAGTCAAAACACAATAAGAGGAGTTTTTGTTGATTTCTTAACATTTAATTCTTGGAACAATTTTGCATTTATATTTTAATAACTTTTATATATAAAAAAATTACAGCTTTTTTTCTATTTCATTATTTGTATATTTAAAATGGCCCATATTCATATAAAAACCTTACAACTCTGATCCTAGCATAAGATTTCATATATTATCGTTGACATTATCAATCTGGTTTAAAGTTGAAAACTTAGTATACAACAATGGTCCAAAAGTAAAAAAAAAAAAAAAAAACTAAATTAATAACTTTGATAAGTAACGACCTTTTTACCTTAATGTATGTCTAACATTAATGTAACAAATTCAAAATCCAGTCATAAATATCACCCGTTACAGAGAAATAGAGGTTTAAATTCCTCGACGTTTAATGTTGGACCATAGAAGCCTGAGTTTACGGTAGTGAAGGAATAATTTAACATAACAACTACTTAGGTACTACTACTATTCCAGTTTGTAAATTATATAAGTTTGTAAGTATCCATTATGATGAATTGTCGAGAAAAAAACATTCAATGTTGTCCTTCCTTCCTTTTGAAGAATTTATATCTTCATCATTTCTGGAAGTCCACGGGAGCTATAAATTGAAATTGAAATTGAAATCATTTATTCACATTCAGTAAGTAGGTCACAAGAGCAGATTGTTTATAAGTCAGATTGTGAATCTACCGCCATTTCCCAAGACGTGACCGCTGTTGAGAAGAAAGCCAAAAGAAACTCAACAGTAGGTTTTTGTTTTTATAAATCATACTAAAAACAGTCATTACTATGTAATAACCGAACCAGTTCTCCGAAGATTCTTTAACCAAGAATGCCATTCACTCACAAATCCAGGACTCCTTTTCTCACATGTATTTCCAATTTTCCAACGTCCTACACACTCATTTTTCTTCGAACACTATGAAGAACTCTAACAATTTGAAGCATTGAGAGTGTCTTTTCAAAAGGGCTTATTTTTTGTATGGGTTTCATAGAGAACAAAGCCCTTTTGTAAAGACACTCCTCGATTGTGGAATTGTAGGTCACATGGACACCATATTTTAAGATTGTCTACAGAACCCTAAGGTGGGTGTGACCGCGGATGATAATGGCGTTGTCAGCAAACCGGTCGCACGCAACGGGACAATCCCACTTCGTCACCATAAGTAATAAACCTCATTCAGCAACGGCGAGGATGATAATTGAGTTGATATTCACATTTCACTACAAAAACATTCGAATAAAAACGCTCTAGTGTAAGGTAAAGCGGGGTAAGACTATCACCGGGAGAAAAGTGCCACTAACCTCACTATGATGTGTTGGCTCAGTGACCCAAACAGGATTTTAGCCTCAGAAACGAGAGCACGCCGCTTGTCCCGATCCTACGCAGTTTCTCGCCAGTTTGCGACTGGAGAAGACTGCCACAGTCTAATAAATAACTAAGTCTTATGTTAGACAATAAACTATCTTCTTCTTCTCTGTTGTTTCGCTCTTGGCAGAGCGGTCGTGGTCACGTTGAGGCGTCCACATCGGTGGTAGAGGCGGACACAGCTCTCCGCACGATCTCCAGCCATCTCTCCCTGTTGGCAGACTGTCTGGCGCAGTCAGATACGCAGTTTCCTACTGCTGATGCAAATAAACTATATGTTAGTCTTATTCCACCTTAACTTATAACGCAGAAAACGTCTCGCGTTTGTGGCAATGTTATTTATAGAGAAACTAACTTTTGCTCACTTCATCTGCGTAAAAGTTATACTTCCCCTCGCGATACAAACTTCTACCACTTTTTTTCGTGATAAAACCTATCCTACATTATCGTACTCTGGGACCGGGACTCAATTGGTTATACCAGTTAAGTTACCAAGCAGCATCTACGTCGGCTCAGCGGTAATAAAGTAAATAAGTGGGGCCAAACAAATTTCCACTCCCCTTTTCACCCCCTTAAGGGATACATTCCGTAATAAAAACAATCCAATGTTCTTCCTTACAACCCAAACCGTCACCATAACAAGTTTCATCTGAATCGGTTCATCGATTTAAGCGCGAAGAGGTGATAGACAGACACTTTCGCATTTACAATAATTATTAGTGGATAGACGATGGATTCGTTGTTGTGTTAGAATTTTACACTTACGTAATACAGTCTTAGTACGTATAATATTCGCACTAATATATTTTTCAAGATTTAAATGTGCTACGGCAGATTACGGAACCAAAGTTACCGACATAGCTCACTGTATTATCAATTTGAAGTGGCAGTGGGCTGGCCATATTAGCCGAAGAACCGAAAACCGGTGGGGTAGTCGTGTTCTTGAGTGGAGACCGCGGATCGGCAAGCGTACCTAGTGCGGGACGCCCTCAGACTAGGTGGAGCGGTGATCTTTGCAGGGTGTTTGGCAAGAGCTGGATGAGAGTAGCCGAGGATCGTTCACAATGGCGTGCAGTTGGAGAGGCCTATGTCCAGCAGTGGACAAGAATAGGCTGATGATGATGATGATGACGGCAGTCTTTGATATATCTTGTAACTACATGTGACAACGAACTGTTGTAGAAAGTTGTTTTTAATCTATTGCTGTCTCGTAAATGTCTACAAGATACAAGATCAACTTTTTCTTAATTAATGATTTTCTTGATAGATATCTTTCGAACATAAAATAGTCCCCTTCATAGCGCAACACCGTAGAACCACTGTATTCAATAAATTGTTTGTTGTATGGTTGTTGCTACAGAATGTGGCATCCATAACCTTTTACTTTTCATAGATTGTCTCTAATTGGACGTTGGTAAGCGTTCAATAGAGTCAGACCACGTGAACTCTTCCAAGCAAATTAACTATCATACCATACAAAGTGAGTCGGTTTGGTTTATGAAAACTAAAAAGTGTTAGTGTGGTTTGACTATAGAATAGGAATCACAAGAAATTCGCATGGATTTTGGTTAGGTATTGTATGATAGAGCTTTGTGATATTTAAATTTAGCTTATACATATAATTAAGTATAGGAAATAAAAAGGTCCGTCACTTTTCGATTTTATGTAACGGTGTTAAGGTCAAAAGTGACAAACCTTTTCATTCCTTGACTGTACCTACAGTATGAACTTGCAGAATTTGTATGCCTTATTAAGGATTTCATCACCAACATTTGTGCGAATCCACTCACAAATGAAACAATTTTATGACATAAGTAATACATTTTAAATGCAATGCATATGCAGTAGGTACATTTCATCGTGTCACGGCTAATGTCTCAATGGTAACTAAATTATACATACTAATTACACAAATAAACAATATCTATGCTAATGAACAAACATGTATTAAATTGGACCGTTGCAAAAATGTGAAGTTTCCTTCTTTTACTTTAGAAGTTTCAACTACGATTTCGTTTGAAATCTAAATATCTGATACTCATGCCTGGAAGTGGTTGTAGCCTAGTGGTTAGGGCATGTGACTTTCAATCCGGAGGTCGCGGGTTCGAACCCGGACCGTACCAATGAGTTTTTCGGAACTTATGTACGGAATGTCATTTTTACCACTCGCTTTTCGGTGAAGGAAAACATCGTGAGGGAACCACCTAAGCCCAATAAGGCCTAGTTTCCCCTCTGGGTTGGAAGGTCTGATGGCAGTCGCTTGCGTAAAAACTAGTGACTACGCCACATCTTGGGATTTAGGTAGCCGACCCCGATTGAGAATTCACTCTCTACAAAGATATGGGACAAAGGCTAGGAGGATGATAATCTGATACTCATGCCTGTCTAGGACAAAATACTAGGAGCCATTCACAATATCACACATATTACTCGCCTGATTCGTAGTTCACCCAACGAAGAAAAATCAGGGGAAAAAACTCGTGTATAAGCGAATTTTGGCCTAGTCGTAGGGAATGGTGTTTTAAACGACATACTAAAAGTACTGGTGGGTGGGGGTGAAGCTAACGGGTGGAGGGGGGTGTAAAGGTCCCTTTTTTTAGTTTTTCGTAAATAACTCGTAAACTGTGGCATATAGCAAAAAATGATCTGAAACATAAGTAATCTACATAAAATTCTCTACAAAAAAGATATAAACATTTTTCCTCTGGGATAAATATTTCATGAGATGGAGAGAAGACGATGGACAATATAGAAATAAACACATTTCTTTAAGCATGGCACGTATATTCCTAAATATAAAATTTCTAATTATCTTCAACATCTAAAATATCATCATAATCATCGTCGTCGACGGTGACTTCGATGGGAGCTGCGTTAGTGCATGAGCCGGAGCATACACCGCAGACACTGGAGCAGGTAATACCTACCTCCTTTTCGGCAGCCGCATCGCACCCCACACCCAGTCTTGCACCGGCAAAATATGGTTTTAAGAATCGAGTCAGGTGCCACTGGGTCGTTGGTTGTCACTGGCTTTAGGATGCCATCGTCTCCTCTGGCCCATCCCCATTGGGTTGGTGGTAAAGGGTTGCCGAGCCATTGTTGTATCTGTAAATAAATAAGATCAAAGTAAGTATTTAGGTCGAATAGATATTTGTATTTTAAAAACAAAACAGTATTTGATAACATTTCTGATTAAAGATACCTGTAGATATACTCTGAACGAGTGCTGCTTCGATGCTCCTCGAGTAGGAGGAAGAGTGGCCAGATCTGATTTCGGCTTCACTGATGCTCTTAAAAAACTTGAGTAACGGTATTTGTTGAGGTTTTGTTCCTGGGTAGGTGCTTGGTAAATCAACAGAAACAGCTTCTCGCCGGCCTGTTCAATAATCTCTGGTGATGAGGGCTCACTGAAAATGTCTGGTATCTTTTGGATCAGGTCTGATTTAGCAGTGAACAATTTCGTGATTCCCACTTTGCTTTTTCCATTCATTGCAGTACATTAGCGTAACGTTGGATTACACGTTTCTAAATAACGGAAGATTATCTGTCGCTAGCCGGTGGCACATACTGGATAGGCAGGGTTCCACAAGTTTGCTAAAGTCCCTCCTGGCGCCTAACATTAGTTCATAAGTTATTCATAAGTAAATAAGTAAAATTAGAATAAGCGTTTAGGGTATTAAACGTATTTTAGTATTGTTAACTTCATTATTTTATTTGAACCAGTTATCAACCCATAACATCTCGATTGTTTATTCTTTTAATGTTTTCAATAATAATGATATAAATATGTATATTTGAGGGCGATGATGATGATGATGATGACGATGACAATATTCAATATTAGATTTAGACGATATACGTGCCATACTTATTAAAGAACTGTGTTTATTTCTTTATTGTCCGTCTACTTCTCCCCATATCTCATAAAATATTTATCCTAGAGGAAAAAGGTATACATATTTTTTGTAGAGAATTTTATGTAGACTACTTGTGTTTCAGAACATTTTTTGCTATAGGTTACAGTTTACGAGTTATTTACGAAAAAATAAAAAAAGGGACCTTTACACCCCCCTCCCCCCGTTAGCTTCACCCCCACCCACCAGTACTTTTAGTATGTTGTTTAAAACATCATTCCCTACAACTATGCCAAAATTCGCTTATACACGAGTTTTTTCCCTTGATAGGCAGCTTTTGGTGTTCGTTAGGTGGGCTATCGGTCACATAAAATAGTGGTAAAGGTTTTCACAAATCGTTGTTGACTCTTCTTTTCTCCTACTAAAAGTCTAGAATCTGCTCAGCGGGCCTATGATGGTTGCTTTTATCCCGCGATAAATAAGTGACAGAGCATCCGTCACGTTTTGACAAAATGCGAGTGTGAGTGACAGATGCTTTGTCACTCATTTATTGCGGGATAAAATCAACCATCATAGGCCCCCAGTATTCTGTAGTCGGAATAACCAAAATTCTCTCCAGATGCAAGAAAAATAAACGACATCCAAGAAGACACGTGTTCTAATTCTAAGTTACGGGTCAGCATATACTAGGCCTTCTGCAAGCTGATAGAAGTTGACCTATCTAGGACAAAAGACAGCTACGAATTTTCTTGCGACGGGCCTACCACATATTCACGTGTAATAAAATGATAACTAACTTTTTACATTAAACGAAACACGCAATGCCGTTTATTTCACCTGTTATTAGAGCATGGTGTGAGATTACCACAAATACTCACGCACACCGGTAATAACAGTATCATTAACAGATTTACTTTGATAGCAGTTTAGTTCGAGTGAGAGAATTACGAGAAAATTAGGGTCTTGTCTTACGCTTCGAGTAATTGGAGGGCGATGCTTTGTTGAGGTAACTGACCGCGGAAATATTGCTGCTACTACAAACGATTGTAGACAGTGTTTCAATGCAGTGAAGAATTGATCTACATGCATAGTGGTTATGCAGTATATACAGAAAATATATGATTGTTGATAGAGTGAATAAGTGACACAGTCTAAGAAATGCGCACTTTAAAGTGTAATAAAATAACCAACCAATAGTTAAACAGTAACGCTGCTAGCGTTTCTACTTGATTAAGTTTTTTCAGTTATTCTCTCAAGGTTTGCCTGTAGTCTGTCTTTTTGGAACGTTTTATTTGAGGTTGACGGAGTTTAAACTTTAGACGCGAGTAAACTTTGTGAGAATCCCTTTGAAAAGTACATTCTTTCTTTAACAAACATTATATAGCCTGGTGACAAGTTGACAACCAAAACTCTCTCCCAAAGCCCTGTAGGCAAGCTGATGGGAATCGAGTTTTATGAACACCACGCTACTGTTATCTAATGAAAGGGGCGGTGTTTGAAAGAAGCTAGTGGAACTGCTCGAACAAGAGTGGAAGGCGGAGCCAAGCACCATGGCGCGCGCAGGTGGGCTATTAGTGCGGGTCCATATTGGCTCACATAAAATTGATCCTCCGAATTTTTCTTCTACTACCGATTTGTAGTCAGAATCATCACTCTTCCGAATTTTTAACTTCATACATTTGTCCCTCATAAATTTGTACTACTACCAACCGAGTTCATAATAGACAGTTTTCAGAACATCGTAATTCATAATGTCGCCACTAAGATTATGTGTGTACTCATAATGCTGATTTTCATATTTCTTTCATTCAGAATCATAAATTACAATAAACTTGTCAATCATAACATTTAAACATCGATACAGTTTTTCTCCATATGTTTTTATTCATAATACTTGTTTTGAGTTATAGCAAGTTAAGTGTACATGCAAGCAAGCATGCACGCATTTTGACGCTCCGCTCGCTTCGCTCGCTCCGCTATACGTGGTTACAATACAAACCTAACCTAACCTACAGTTTTCGGTTTTGAAACCACGTTCCATTTTGGCGCAGCTCTTCCTAACGGCATTATACACTCACTTAGTAAATAAAGTTTCTTCCCGAATCCATCCTGGCTCTGCATTTGCTTATAAAAATTTGATGTAATAGTAGATTATTTACAAGTGTTCATGCAAGCAAGCAGGCAAGCATTTTGACGCTCCGCTCGCTTCGCTCGCTCCGCTATACGTGGTCATAATACAAACCTAACCTAACCTACAGTTTTCGGTTTTTGAGCCACGTTCCATTTTGTCACAATCTGCTTATAAAATATAGGATTGTGGAGTTTATGAGTACAAACTAGTCTGCTTAAAAAATGAATGACAGTGAAAAATAGGATCAAAAACAATTATGATGAATAAATGTATGAAAACAAAAAGTAGTATTAGAGATATTTATGATAATTGACATAATGATTTTAAATGGTTCGGAGTTATGATCGGTAGTAATAGTGACTAAGTATAAATAGTGACTATTATGATGAAAAATTGTATGAGTAACATTTTCGGAGTTCCAATAATCGGGGTTGAAAAATTATGTGAACTTTGGCGCACCCTATTAGTGCAGCTCGCGGCGCGTAGTAAGCCTGTCTTAACGATGATTAAAGGTTAAAGAAAGTATACGAAACGTGGTTAAAAAAGTGAAAATATTCCCAATGAAACCTGAACTTGAATTAGCAATAACACTTCCAACAGACGTGCTGACTGGTATAACCACAGTAAGCTAAAATCGGAAGCGAGTGAAATCTTTGTCAAACCGGTCGCCGGATCGTATCAATGAGGTGCCTGTTGAGGCAGCCGTTTAAAAGTGTACGAACAAGCAACGACGACACGTTTGGCGCTGTTTGTAGCGCGCCTACCGAGCCGGTCCGGGGAAATTATTTCACACTTTCTTTCTCTTTTAACACGTATATTTTAAGGGGGCACACCCGAATACAATTAGTACATATATAAGTACTGCTAATTTCATACAAATAGGTCTTGCATATTTTTAATATTACACGAAATAAACTTTTTTACTTTTTTAATACTACTAGGTATAGTGGCTGTGTGATCCGTAGACCTCAATTTTTATAAAAACGTGAAATATGTTTTTTTTTACGTTTTCAACACCCTTACCTCCGCCACGCCATTTCGAAATAAAAGCCGAATACGCAAGAATTCTTGACCAGCTGAAACGGAGGAAAACGACTTTGTCCACTTTGTCCACGTAGTACGTATAAACTACTCGGTATATGTATACAATACGACTATAGAAACTTAGGCTGCGTTTCCACCAAAGAACGCATCTATGAGCGAGGGATGCGTTTTTGTTAACCAATGGAATAACTTCATTTACTCATCCTCGTTAGGCGCAGCTGAAATTGGTTAACAAAAACACATCCCTCGCTCCACATCTCTGGTGGAAACGCAGCCTTAAGCAGTAAACATGAGAGATAGTTAGCTTTACCTAAACAGGACTCGATTGGCGACTTCGCAGACCAACATAGCTGGGAACCGTTTTTGTAATCTCGCTAGGAGAAACATTGCAATTATACATACTGGCTGTATGACAATGGCAAACGGGCTTTATAAGGCCAAGAAGGCAAAGTCCGCCAGTGGGAAAAGCGTACTAGTCCGTTTTCTATTCAGTATGCTTGTATGGAGAGGTCAGGAGAGGTATACAATTTTGAGTACAGCAATGACATTTGGTACGGGTATTATACATGTCCACCTGAGCCGAAAACACTCGGTAGACAGTTTGTACTCAGCGACAGGTGGGGTATTATCAGGTATTATTTTAAATATTGCGTCATATTTTGCTACGGAACCCTACAAAATTGGTATGGCGAATGAATAAAAAAAAAATAGGCATCGTCTAGTTACTCGATAACGACACCAAACTTGATTCAAAGTTCCAAACTAATACGCCAGAATCTTTTTCCTGAGCGACGGGAGCGCTGTACTTTAACCCCCCCCTACCCCCCTGTCCTGCCCTGACCTGTCGCGGAGTACAAACTGGCTACCGAGCGTTTTCGGCTCAAGTGGACATGTATAATACCCGTACCAAATGGCATTGCTGTACTCCAAAATGTCATACTGTTTCCCAATAGAAAACGAACCATACCTTTTGGAGTCGGTTGAAAGTGTTAAAACCTGATCAAAAATGCTACCGGATACTTTTACTTAGCAGTCGATTATTCCCGTATTCAAAGACAACTCAACTCAAAGAGATCCCATGTATTTTTAATTATTTCTTGTGTACAGTAATTTATTTACATACATAATTATTATTTGTAAATAACTATCCGACTTACGATAGTTAAACTTTACCAAATGGAATTTATTTTGGCTCGAAAGCCATCAAGATCTTTAGATTGTGCCTTAAAAGAGAAAAAATATATAAATCTTACTTTCTTAAAACTTTTTTGCATTACGTCAGGGATAGTGCAATACCTACCGCGTAAGTAACAAGGGTAGATATGAATCAATATTCAAACAAATGCTAAGTATTTTATTGAAATGAGAACTTTATCGACAGCTGTTATTTACGTGGTATTGCACTATACCCGACGTTTAGTAACTTCAATTTAACCACTGCATTTTTTTCGAAGTAATTTCGCCCTTTTTTAACTGCAACGCAATTTGAGCAGCGGAGCAGAACCGAACCGTTGGTCAATCTTGTCATGCTAGCAAAAAGGTCCTATGCGAACAAGCATAGACATCGGGTAACGGTCCAGGCGTATATGCCGTTTTGTGTTCGAAGTTGTGGTATTACACCTTATCTTATGCTGCTAGGAAAATTTTCAAAAGGTCCCATGCGCCCAAGCATAAAAGTTGGGAACAGTCAGAACGGTGAAGGCGCATAAGCCGTTTAGAGTTCGAAGTGGTGGTTGCACTTTAGAAAGGAACCGTTGAGCTAAGGTATACCAGGATCGGCATTTATGGAAAAACTACAAGTTTTGAATAAAACATGGAAGTTGCTTCATGGTGTCATGGTAGCTTTATAAGGAATTTTCCTAAAATATTCGATGTTGTGACCGATCTACTTCTCTATAATATTAAAACTTGTCTCGACTTTAATTAAACTATAATTAGATACACCTAAGGTAGTTAATAAATCTTTTACAAAGTATTGTATGCTTTATACCCTAAATAAGCAGTACATAGTAAGCAATAACGACATTCGCTTTATCACGAAAACTCATCATTAAGTACCTACTCACACTTATTCTATAATTCAAACTTTCTCAATAGCACTAAATAAAGACCATTTTTTACTTGAACCCTAGAAGGATTACCAAAGCTATCATAGTTTAATGTTTAAATATAAAGTTGTCGAAAAATAACAGCGGTCTACACTTTTAGGTAGGTACGTGAAATTTAAACTCAAGATACATAGAGCTAGGATTGTATTTTCATAACATCGGACTAATGAGAGAGATACAATATTATTAAAAAACTAACCGTTGTCCGTTATTAAGATGTCTTGATTATGCTGTTCAAGTTCTTGACGTTTCTATTGCATGAATATACATCGCATCAGGTAATGGATCAGGAACCAGTTTTCCGTGCGTTCTGTTCCAACTTGATGAATGATGCATTTCGTCTTCACGCAAATCACGGATATGCAAAATGCAAGTTATATATTACTTTTACGTGCGCTCGATGAAAATAGACAGCAAGGAAATTTGATTTTGTCTTAGTTTTAAATACCTATACGTGAAAATGATGTTTCGCCGTTTCGCAATTCGCAGTTTCGCGTTCGCGCCACATCGCGCAGTTATTGCCGCTAATGTGAGAATAACCGGTAAAATTACGATAATAACCGGTAAATAAAGCCCCATTTGTACGCATTACTTTGAATTCATACATCAGAAGATTTAGAAGAAACTAGAAAGTGACGTACTGCGGCTCTCACGTCTGCTGGATCCCATGTGAATGCAGAAATAACTTGCTTAAATAAACACGTGTACTCGTGTATAACAATGGCGGATGAGAGTTATTTGCTTCGCAGCGGTGAAAAGCTGCAGCTTTTCACACTTTCACATTGTGCCGTATGTGTGGAATATCCAATGAATGATGGTATCTGGCTAATTTGACAGAAACGAAAGATATGATTAGCTGATTTAATGTCTTCACGCAAATAAGTACTTAATTGCACTTTTTCTTTGACCCTTGTTCTAGCGATGCGAGCATTTCTTTTTCTTCTCTAGCAATCCTCGCCTTCTCTATTGCCATTTCTTTGTCGCGAATAACTTTTCGTTTTGCTTCTGCTGCCTGATGAGACCGTTCCAACCTATTGTACAGGCTCTGCTTGCTAATACCGTAGAAAAACCCAGCGATAAGTAGGGCCCATCTAGTTCCTCTTATGAGTGGCGATACCTGCACCGGTGGACCAAAGGGCATTTTTACGTTGTTATAATCAGAAAATATTAAATTATTACAGAAAACGTCACATGAAAATTTCACTCTTCGACTTTGTATCTGTCACCTGTCATTAATATGTTTTTAGCAAGTTTTTAGTTCACGCAAAGAGGTCGTTCACCTTCTTAACACATTTTGCGAATCAGCAACATGCGTTGAGTGGTACATCCCTAGCGACTAGTGACTAGGTCAAGACCGTTACAATTTATTTATTTATTTGCCGGAATCACATTTGTTGGTAGGAAGGCCAGTGGCCGAGTGGGCAGCTAAGAATACCGCGTGTCTCTGTTGCCGCGACCACCAATTATAGTGGGTTGGCGATTCGCCAGCTCGCCCGGCGTAGTCGCGTGGTCAACAGAAACAAAACGTTTATCGATTCGGATCAATCATTCGATGACTTCTTCCGTATTGTTATGTAGAGCGGAACGACAACCATTGGCAAAATTAGTTTTTCGAGTGCAAAGTCGTAATACACTCTCAACAATATGCACAACTAATGAATGGAATTTGAAAATTCGCTTTTATAATGCTGTTTATAAAATTTGATGTTCTAAGTAATTACTTACTGAATATTGGTACCAAAGCGTTCATGTGACTGAACACAAATGAGCCGCAATTAATATAAGCAATTTAATTGACTCGAGTAACTAATGCAAGGAGGATCCCTTGCCAACAAATTAACTCGATAATTCGAAAATCTTATATTTAGGAGCTTATGCCAGCGTGAACGAGAAACTGTGGTTTGTTGCGGCAAATTTGAACGTTATAAAACTGTTTTCTAATTGTGATTCTAACTCTCTGATACTGATGTCCATTGTGGCGTGCTTTTATTCTATTGGAGTTGGCTGTAATAATAAATATAACGCACCAGAGGTATCATTCAAAATGACTGTGTATTCTTTTTCTTTTCGTCTATTACTCGGTGTAATCTATTGAACTGATTTGGCTCGCTTTTCACAAAGAGAAAGTTATAAGTAGGCCGAACCCTAAAAAGAGGCTAATAGCGTTAATTCGCATAGATAATGGGGTTAAATGGGAAATTCGGTAAAGGTATCTTGCTCTAATCAATCTACGTGGTTACTTACCTACAATTAATTACCTACAACCTTTGTCAAAGTTACTCAAATTACTATAGATTATCTAAGGTACTGTAGTGGGTGATCATAGTATTATCAATATACATTGATAATGTTAAATAATGAAAGTGTAAAATGTACTTATATGCTCAGGTACCTCTGAGATATGACGCACCGTAAAATGTGACGAGCGTTAAGTCATTGACGCTGTGTAGGCAATCATATTATGTGAGCTTTCTAGTCAGCTAATAACCATTCGTTTTCTTTGAGAACTTTTGAAACTTAATTAAGACATTAATTATAATGCTTCTCGTGGTATCATTGGCAATGACTCTCTCACAATGAAACACTCATTGTTCGGAAAGGCTTCCTCTACATGGTATCATTTACAACAAAAGACAAAGAAATTACCTCTATTGCGAACAAGTTTTCGATCTTAACATCTTCGGTATCGATAAATATGGCTTGCAATGTTCAGTTGTACTTATTTCAAAAATTACCAGCATTTTTTTTCGAACCTTGTTGAGAGTTCCGTGACACAATTAAACAAGTGACATAACAACCCTAACAAGTAAACAAACGTGACTGATACGACCTTAAGCAAATTCACCTTCTCTTGTGACTTATTGTGCCTGACATAAGACACGAACCAAAGGTTATTTTATACATAGTTGAGCAATTCAAATCTCATTAAGTTACATGCCTTTGTTTAGCAGTCTAGTCACGAATTCTGAATACTTACTGCAGATCTCATCAAATGAACGACTTGGATACCAGACCACAGACCAGGCAAATTTCAACAATAATACATAAATCGACCTTCCCTAAGCAATGCTTTTATACGTACTATGGGTACTAGATGACGATATATACCTATTATATATATATAGATAACATCCCAGACCCAAGAGCAAATATTCGTATTATATTGAGTTAATCACACAAATAAGTAATTGCCCTTGCCGGGATTCGAACCCAGGCCCGCCAGCTCAGTAGGCAGCTGCACTACAAAGTGCGCCAACCACGTCGTTCTATTAATCCAATTTTAATGTAATTTTAAGTTCACGACACACCATTGATGGACCAGTCCCTTCATTGTTGGATTGTGTCGAGGATCTCGAGTTCAATAGCAGCAAGGCGCTAGGTGCGGCTGGAGCATTGCGTAATCGCCCCGTTAGTACGGCATGGAGACGAAATGTCATGACCTCGCTCCTATTCGTATTCATGACAGATAATGCTCATCCAACATATTATTAAAGGATCCGTATAGTGGGCACATTAGAGTCGTATTTAAGGTACGATAAAACATACACCTCGTTTACTATATGTTTGGACCTGGCTGTTCTATGGCGTCGCACACAAATGAGGTCCAAACTTATAGTAAACGGGTTATACTTGTCAGAAAATTATGATTGTCTTCCAAATGATAAACGCGATCATCATTAATTACATTTATAACGCCGTTTCAACATTGGGAAAATGTGTCCTCAGTTATGCTGGTTACTTTATTAGCTGATTTCCTTATCGTTGAAGTATAAATAAACAAAACTGAGCTACAATATGTTCAACACAATCCATCCTTCTTCTTAAATAACATTACGGGAAAATTAGCTAGTACCTAGGTAGGTACTTGTACTTCCTCATATTTAGCTATATTTATGGTAGTTAGATGCCTATAAAGCCTGTGCGGGAAACAAGTTGTAACATAATAACATTAATAACATGACTTCTCTTCTCACTGTGGACGTATTTAAATAACAAGACGTTTAAATTATAAATAATATTTTGTAACCGTACCCCGGTTACATGTGGGTTTCGGTTGTATATGTAAAATAAAAAAAACTCACAATTTATTTTTACTGTTAATAAAAAACAATAGGTAAGACTGTCATTTACTGGCAGAAGTAAATTTTGCTATATAACGAATATATTTTTTTTCGCTTATTTCACATTGATGACCTTATAAACTTGGGTAGTATTTGATATTAAACGTTCCTATTACACATTTTATTTTGTTTGTCCCTCTTTTACCTAATAAAATCGGAATATATACTTGTATCAAAACAAAACAGTTATAAGTTAACCGTATGATTCACCGATTTTGCAATAGTGAATTACAACACTTTTTATGACGTGGTATTTTTGCCGTAATAAATGCTCCTATTGTTTTTACCCAAAATAACAATGCAATGTCCATTATAGAAACTGACTGATAAAAACCGGTACCGATAACCCGCTACATTCACATCTCTAGCCCCTCTACTCTTGCAGTTAAGTAGCATGTTATCTCTTTCACGCCTTTATTGAAAGTTATCACCTTGCTCGTTCTATCAAGTTAGTCATTATTTGTCATTCGAAGAAGGTGCTTGCTTCGGCAGTGTACACTGTCCAGTTGATAAATACAATTATTTACATTTTTGAATGTAAGGAAGTTTAATAATGTATAAAATATTAGTTTTCGGTTTGCTATAACCTTATAAAGTCAAGTTAAAACGTATGTTTTGAGCTCATTAATTATATCGTGGGTGTGGTAATATGTCAAAATCGATGTTTTACCTTGCAGTTTCGGCTCTAAATTGTTTTCTTACGTAACTAAGTAAATATTAGGTGTTCTGAGCAGTAAAACAAACATTGTGGAGTGTTGATTGTGGTGTTTTTGGTGCAGAAATCGTCATCAACGAAGACGACGACGATGACAACGCCGGCGAAGTTGTTTGGACGCGAGTTGTCGACCTACGATGAGGTGGATGTCGACGAGCTCCTATCCAAGCTGTCGCAGGAAGAGCTGACTATGCTCGCCAAGGAGGTTGATCCAGATGTGAGTACTAATTCATTTACATATGGGTTAAGGGAAACAACTGGCTAAGCTTTGCAAATTTTACAGGCTATTTAACGTTTACAAATCTATTTACGGATTTAAGTAAAAATATAGCATCCAAAACTCGGGACCAAACTAGTTTTACGCTTTTACTTAGATAGTCATGATGATCTGAGAAATTTTGAAATTTTGTGGCCATAGACTAAAAAACATCACTTTAAAAAAAATTACTAAATCCAGTTTCGCCCCTTACAACTTCATACATGTAGAAAGTCACACTTAAAGGTAATATTGATTTCTTTGAACGCACACAAAAACACTTATTTGATTGCTCTCATATGGTTCCAATGTGTGGAAACAACCTTTTAAGAGTTATAATTATACATATCTAAAGTATTGTAATTTCCTCTGCTAACCAAACATTAATAATTCTATAAGCAAATACCAAGGTAAAAGATAAATGAACACAATGATTTCCTCATACATTATAATGTTATTTTAATTGGTAAATAATGTTTTGCAATTCACTGCCAGAGCATTGAAACATTCTTATTTAGAACAAAGAATCAACACATTGACATTTCATAAATAATAAAAAGTAATTTTGGACCAAACATAATAGGTATATGGTACATTGTCATATGAACTATCTAACTCATATTAATAATTTATACACAAAATGTCCAGAAATCAATCATCAAGTCTCCAAGCTCTTCAATGTAAACAGAAATAAATAATAACAACTATTCTACCAAATTACCTGTAATTATTGTAAAACCACTGTTAATTTGCAGAATACAGTGGATTGCTTTCTCAAAGTCATGAGTATACAGCTACCACAGCTGTTTGGCTTATGAAAAAAACTACAAAGAGTTTAATAATATTTAGTACTAATAAGTGTTAGATTATGAATGCATCGTAATTTGATGCAATTGACTTAGCAATCTAGTAGCCTAGTTATTTGGTATCACATTGTTCTGAAAAAGTAGGGGGATGGGTTCTGGCAGTACGTTGACTGCAGTCCGCCTCAATAAAAAAAATAGAGTTCTATAACCTTCTTGTAATTATGACACCAAATCTTATAGTTTGTACATTATTTTCCAAATATCAATAACCGTATATCCATAGGTTTGCATGTTTAACGACATTTTAAGATCTTATTCTAGTTATGATAAAATAATCACTAGTTGCCATTGACGCCATGGTACTAATAGGTACAGTCAAGGAAATTGAAGTAAGTACCTTTTTTCACTCTTGGCATCACGACAATAAGGGTCAAACAGGTACGCGTTTCAGTTTCCATTACCGTACCTATTTACAGACAATGAAGACTGTTAAAGTAAAATAGCTCTAATTAGTGATGTCAGCCAGTTTAATGTTCCTGTAACCTTGAGGTATGAATTGTGTTCTCTTTATTTTTATTAGTGTTGTCTTTATTGCATACACATACATACTCATACAATGCTATATTTGGATGTAATACTTTTCATGAAAATTGGCAAACTTTACAGTCTTTGTCCGTATTTCGAAATGATTTCTACACTTGAAAGTGCAAATCAGTTGTAAACGTTATTTACCAATCAGAGGAATTAACATTTCAAAACAGCGAGTTGCTTAAAGCATATCATAATTCTACACTTATAAGGAAACATCGGCAATCTTCCTCAATACTTTAAAATGTATGAAATACTTATTTAAGTAGGTACAGTAAAGTCAATAATCAGACTCTATAAAAAAATAGGGGATGCCGGATTATTGGAATGTTCGGATTACTGGATTGCATAGCAAAATTGATAGTAACTAAAATAATAGCATGATATAGGAGTAGAGGAGGACAAGGAAATTGCTGGTGATTGCCAGATAAGAGAGGCTACCATATTTCAATAGAATTTGTAGGACTGGAATGGTACTTTGACAATAAAACAGACTGCAGTCACTTAATACAGCTGCATAAGTATTACAAGTAAGTTACGGTCACAAACGCTGCCAGGATTATTTTTCAGTTCAGGGGAGTGTATCTGTCCCTACAAACTATGCTGTTAACAAAAGAAACGTAATCTTCCGTGTTTATGTATTCTTACGCTGCAACCGACACTCATACTTGTGGTATCATTAATTTTACTTGTGATATTTGATTTTTCAATGAAAAGGGTGCACTTTGCCGTTTACCAATTAGGATGCATTGACCAGTCATAAAGGTGCAAACAAATTTCGATTCTTTTAAAAAGCTACAAAATAGGGCGTTTGGAGGGAAAACGTCACATATGATTAGCCACTTAAATTTGTCTAAAAGGGCGAATTTTTATTTTGTTGTCGATTTCTTATTTTATTATATTTATTCGTTTTTTTCTCTTAGAGTTAATCGAATTTGGTGAGTTGGCAAAGTTGCTTATTCTGAACAAGGTAAACCCAATTTCACGCTGTCCTACAAAATTTTCCATTGAGTTACAAAAAATGTACGGAAATTTCTTAACTAAACTTCGTATTTTGTACTAAAATTTAGTAAGAAATGAGGAGCTCGAAATGAAAAATAAATAAATCGACAACAAAATAAGTTTTTTCTTATGACATCGTGAAATTGGGCTTACCATGGTCAGAAGAAGCAACTTTACCAACTCAACAAATTTTATTGTTTTCTGAGAAAAAAAATCGACAGCAAAATAAAAATTGGCCCAAAAAGCAAACAATATTAATTCTAACTACGCCAGATATTACAATAGATGGAGTAAGATTTGGTGAATGATTGTGAAAACTACCAATCAAATCATTAAGAGGACCACAAAGCTTTAATGACAGCTTACAGTTGTATGGAAAACCATACCGTAGAAGAAATAAGACATATGACCACTATATTAAGTGAATACATACCACCAAACAGCTTTAAGATACTTTGTTTAGAAACTGCAGAAACTTAAAATTATGCTATTAAAACAGTTATAAGTATAGTTATATGACAATTGCAGGGTATAAGTATTTATTAGTAACAAGTACCTAGCCGTATTGCTCTGCTCTAGTAATTATGTGTTAACATAACGAAACAAACTACTTTTGACTCGCTCCCTTACTCAGCATTTGCATAGAATGCTTTCAAGTGTAACTAATTTATTTGCATATTAGACGGAGTAACAGGGAAAAACACTGAAATGTCCATTATAAGTTCAAATACATTTTTGCAGACAATTTTGTGTGATGGTTGGCTACATTCGGCATTTTGAACGCCATTAAATAGTTAAGTAAAATCGTCATATCAGGACATTGCAGAATCGCTACGCTGACGCCAACGTCTACAAATGACGACCAAACAATGAACAATAATTTCGTAATTAAAACAGCTACAGGAGCACTTCTTAACTTCTTTGCTATGGCGTGCAAAAGGTTAGATTATATGCTACCAAGACCGGCTCATGTGCCGCGAACCGCGCTACAAGCCTATGCACCAGTGAGTGCACACCTGGGTCCCGCTCCGCCTTCTACATTTCTTCATTCAAAATCTTAGCGGCAAGCACGCGCCTCGTTGCTTGCTTGGGTAGTGTCACCACACACCACAACCATTTTCTTCGCATTTTACACAAATAACTAATTAAATTCTGTTGTATTCAAATTCCAAGTACCTATAGCTTTTGTGATGATCCAATGAAAGAACCTTTCGTAGTTTTTTTTTTTTTTGACGTAAGTAACAAAATATTCAATTAGATTTGACACATATTAAACCACACAAGTGAAGTGTTAGGCCGTTAGCAGAACACATATTTATTTAGTTTATATTGACGTTAAAGCGTTGAGCTGAAATACAACATATAACTGGAGCAAATACACTTTGTTGTTTAACGTGGCTCACTCTATAAATAGAATATAGCATATTTATCGTCTCATACATCTCAAATTCTGGACTATTAACTAATAGTTGTGCAAGGCAATGGTCCTATTTGCGTCATTCGGCGAACACATATTTGTAAATATGTAGATTAATCACTGTTATTATTATGGTATAGCTTTATGTCAGCCAAAGTGTGTACAAGACATATACAAAGTAATGTCATAGAACAAAGAAAACATACAATTGAATGTGTAGGTTTGATAGCCATTCCCTGACATCCTCGGCGCGTGCAGGTCACCTAGCTCTCCAGCAGGGCTAGTAAATCTTGCCGCGATTTCTATTGTCGTGTGACTCAGCGTCACCTGTCTTACTCGCACAGTATTGAAAGGAGTGTGACAGGTATTACCTTTACCTCGCGCGAGAAAGAGTCGCGTGTCACAGTTGTGCTAGAGGTGCAGTCTCCAGTAAAGTATCTCCCAGGGCTCCACAATATAGGCAGTTGTTTGTTCAAGGGCGCATCAGTCGCAGCTAGGAAAAAACTTGTAGCCCCATTTGTGGAGATTGTAGTTGCAGCAACTAACTCCTATCCTAATTTTCTTGAGCGTCACCCGGATCATTTGAGGCTCACCAAAACTCCAAACCCAAACACTCATACCCACACACACCCAGAAATGGTCTGGGCCTTGGATTTGGTTGTCTGACCAAATGGGTCTCCGTGTAGCAGGAAGGTTGTCCAGTGTTTTCTTAATAGGTAGCTTGCCTTTGCCTACTTTTTCCCATTCCCACGCTTTGTGTACAAGGCTTGCCGTATGAGTTATACTGTCAGGATTTCGTTCAGGAAGGGGTAATTTTGTGCTTTTATCAACTGATAATTTTGAAAGCTGTGAAATTTAATCATTTTGCCCTCCTTTTGCTTGCTTGTATCCGCGCCTGATATTAACATATTCAACTAATAGGACAACGCTTTACAAAGGCCTACCCAAGTGTCCCTACAACAACTTATCGTGCGCTATACACTTTTATTGGTTTATTGATAACTAGCATTAACCCGCGGCTTCGCCCGCGTTCCTATACAATATACATTATCCTACGGGAACGATGTTTTTTTTTCAGGTTAAAAATTAGGCTATTTGTTAAAGTTAGGATATTATCTGCTTTATCCCTCATGCATATCCGTCTAGCCGTTTTATTGTTGAAAAGCTTGAATGCATTTATTACGGCTGCAGGAAGTTTCCCGATGACTACTCGTCCAGTCTCGCCGCGCCGCACGCACTGGCCTTGACGACAATCGAGATGGCACCAAATACAAATTTAAACATCTATTAGGTTTAAGTTTAGGTCGTAACTCTCATATTCTTGCTCTTCTTTATAGTATACTTTTTCATCCTGCAACTCCCCGCTATCTCAAAGAGCGTTTCACTTATCTCACTTCTGCTCGATCTGCCCAAAATTTGCTCCTTTCTCCCTTTTAGGGGTTGAATTTTCAAAAAACCTGAAACACATATTTACTCATTTATCGTTAGAAATACTCCTGTGAAGTTTTGAATAAAATAGTCTAAGTAATCTTGTTTCCCCATACAAACTTTGGACCCCCATTTCACTCCTTTAGGGGGTGAATTTTGAAAAATCATTTCTTAATGCACCTCTACACCTTATAAGGAACCTACGTGCCAAATTTGGACTCTCTAGAACCAGCGGTTTGGGCTGTGCGTTGATATGTCAGTCAGTCAGTCAGTCAGTCAGTCAGTTTCTTCTTTTATATATATAGAGATCCTGACTAAATCGAAGTTATTTTATTATTCTTTTGGAAAAAACATTCAATTACTTAAACCGCATGCTTCGGCAATTAGAAGGGGCCTCGGGGTGACCTCAGGCACAGTTTAAATAATTTCTCATCTTTATTATAAATGGGGGATTGCCACAATTGCATTGTGCAACCATTACGATGCAAATGGTCCTGAATGCCAACTAGTTACTAAAATATTACACCAGCACCAAAGTTATGCGTTAATAAGGAGAACATTTATATTGTTTATGTCCATAATTAAAAAAAACATTCATGTAGTAACTGTCCCTGTGCTCGACACGCTAATGCCTAATAGTTGACACCATGCTGTAACCTTTATTATTATTACTAATGATAATGACATAATATTCAAGATGGCAACTATTGGGACAGTGTCGAGCACATTGACGTATACCTTATTATAAGTACAAGAACGGTTTTGGGATTATTGGTAGGTACAGGCATAACTGGATATATCCACGCATTATTAGATGTGTGATGAACACGAATATTTGTGCCTGGGTCATGGATGTTCTATGTATTTAAGTATTTATTTATCTATATAAGTATGTATATCGTCGCCTAGTACCCATAACACAAGCCTTCTTGAGCTTAATTTGGGACTAGGTTGATTTGTGTGAGGTTGTCTGATATTTATATTTTATATTTTTTATATTAGAATCCTATTATTTATCTGATTATTGTAAAGCCATAAAGAGAAGGGTTAGTTATATTATTTTTATTATCTGTTGTTATAGCGACAAGTTTCAAGTCTTTACCTATTACGGTTGGAAAGATACAGCCCTGTGACAGACGGACGAACAGACGGCAGAGGTAATAGGGTCCCGTTAATATTCTTTGGGTTTCATAACAAAATATACCTATACTTCGATAAAAATCTGTCCACGTACATGAGGTGGCTCAAACGCTCGGTACATTGCACATGACAATCAAACAAGGTCATAGTAAAGAGCCGAATGTCTGCAAGTACTATCAACTGTGTTATCATTATCAAAACCCACACCTTCTTCATATCGCTGACAAACAAGTGGTATTTAATTACTGACCAGCCATTGGTACATTGCTGATGTTTACTGGTAATGTTATCTTAGGTAATCCACTAACACACTTTACATATTGGTCCTTAGGCGAATGGTTGAGATAGGTAAAATTTTCGCTACTTCACTTCACGTGCGTTACAATTAGATTAAATCCAATGACATACCGAATGAATTTACATACAAATTTGATTTTATTATTGTGTATGACAGCTGAGCGTTTCAGCCGCCTCAACTCTTGGCAAAGGCCTTGGAGTTGATGACACCTTACCTATGAAACACGCTTCACAAAACCACACAATAGTACTGTTTTCTTTAATGAGGTAACGTAGTTTTTGTTTTTAAGTGGAAGGTCTAGGCTTATAAACTTTCACTTTTATAATCAATTGATGTATTTATTTATTTATAATGTATCTAGAATCAGAGCGACATTTTGTTGAATGTATGCAAACACATTAGAGGAATGTTAAGTTGGATTTATTCTAAAGTATTTAACCTAAGGCTAGTATTAAAGCATTTACAAGAGTAAAGTTTCATGTATATTTAATAATTTCCAGGACAACTTCCTTCCCCCGTCGCAACGTAACAACTACGACTGCGAAAAAGACCCCACAGGCCCCCTGAACCGAAAGAAACTCATCGAACACATCAACAAGCAAGCCCTAGAGACGCCCGACCGGCCCGAGGTCAAGCCCTACGTCGCTGGCGTCGTCAGAGGGAAGAAGGTAATGTATAAAGACCCCACAGGCCTGATCCGCAAGAAACTCATCGAACACATCAACAAGCAAGCCCTGGAGACGCCCGACCGACTTGAAGTCAAGTCCTGCGTCGTTGGCGTCGTCAGAGGGATGAAGGTAATGTATAAAGACCCCACAGGCCTGATCCGCAAGAAACTCATCGAACACATCAACAAGCAAGCCCTAGAGACGCCCGACCGGCCCGAGGTCAAGCCCTACGTCGCTGGCGTCGTCAGAGGGAAGAAGGTAATATATAAAGTCCCCACAGGCCTGATCCGCAAGAAATTCATCGAACACATCAACAAGCAAGCCCTGGAGACGCCCGACCGGCCCGAGGTCAAGCCCTACGTCGCTGGCGTCGTCAGAGGGATGAAGGTATAATGTATAAAGACCCCACAGGTCTGATCCGCAAGAAATTCATCGAACACATCAACAAGCAAGCCCTGGAGACGCCCGACCGGCCCGAGGTCAAGCCCTACGTCGCTGGCGTCGTCAGAGGGAAGAAGGTAATGTATAAAGACCCCACAAGCCTGATCCGCAAGAAATTCATCGAACACATCAACAAGCAAGCCCTGGAGACGCCCGACCGGCCCGAGGTCAAGCCCTACGTCGCTGGCGTCGTCAAAGGGAAGAAGGTAATGTATAAAGACCCCACAGGCCTGATCCGCAAGAAATTCATCGAACACATCAACAAGCAAGCCCTGGAGACGCCCGACCGGCCCGAGGTCAAGCCCTACGCCGCTGGCGTCGTCAGAGGGAAGAAGGTAATGTATAAAGACCCCACAGGCCTGATCCGCAAGAAATTCACCGAACACATCAACAAGCAAGGCCTAGAGACGCCCGACCGGCCCGAAGTCAAGCCCTACGTTGCTGGAGTCGTCAGAGGGAAGAAGGTAATATATAAAGACCCCACAGGCCTCTTGAACCGCAAGAAACTCATCGAACACATCAACAAACAAGCCCTAGAGACGTCTGACCGGCCCGAGGTCAAGCCTTACGTCGCTGGCGTCGTCAGAGGGAAGAAGGTAATGTATAAAGACCCCACAGGCCTGATCCGCAAGAAATTCACCGAACACATCAACAAGCAAGGCCTAGAGACGCCCGACCGGCCCGAGGTCAAGCCTTACGTCGCTGGCGTCGTCAGAGGGAAGAAGGTGATGTAAAAAAGTTTCTATTCCTAATGATACCCCATACCTAGACATGTGACACTTTCATTTGTGTAGTGACTACGTCTGGCATGGAATCCTTTAAAGACCCACGGAATCTGCACTTTCATGAATGTGGCGCACCTATGATTTCTTGGGTATACCTGTACTAGAAGTACACTCGTCCAACTATACAAATTCCATACAAAGCACCTAAATATATATATAAAAAAACAAGCTTTTGATGTTTTAGGTCTTGCAATCGAACTCTTCATCTTTGGAGAGTTTGGCGGCATCAGAAAGAAGAGGATAAAGCTAAACGCTCAATAGTACTCCTTATTAGGAATATTCAACGCGTGACCAGCACGATGTGTCATTGGCCCTCCAAAAGTTAATGACAAAATGTCTTACGCCTGAGGCAAAATAGTACCTGTCTGCGTAGAATCTATACTTACTGTTTGAGTTTCGTTCTTACGTTATACTTTGTGTTTCCAGTGGATCCCGCCGCCACCGCCCGAGCGCATGCGCGACGCGGACGAGCAGATTTCCATCGACTTGGGCGATGAGTACGAGCAGGCGTTGGGCACCGCCTCGCAGGAGGAAATCATTGATTTGGCCGGTAAGTTACCTTGCTGGGTCCAGGGCCGTATTTACCCCTAAGCCCACAAGGCCCGGGCCTGGGCCTAGGGACCCAGCTAGTCTAGGGGCCCAGTCCCAGACGCAGAACTTGCATCATAATAATGTTCTCCTCAGAGGACCTCTGCAAATTTTTTCACACAAATCGAAGTTACGTTCTCCTCTGTTTCCTCCTCCAAAATGTACCACCAATCTTAACGAAATTTTAGGACCTAATTATTATAGAATTTGAGTGCTTGGCGTCCGATTGTGGCGAAAATTTGGCCAAAAACAGAAGCCTAGTACACAAGTTGTATAATAATAATCGCAAAAATCGAAACAGTCCGCCACAAAATATTTCGTTACCATTCTGCTCCTAAAATTTCGTAATGATTGTTTAGGTTTTGGAGGAGGAAACGGAGGAGAACGAAACCTCGATTTGTATAACCCGGTTACGTTAAGTTTGGACCTCATTTGTATCCGACGAAGTAGTTACCAGGTGCAAACTTAACGTAAACTGATAGTCTGGGAAAAGGAGCAAGCAGTGAGAATATTCTCTTAGCATCATGATGTGCGAATGTACGAATGCATGACGATTGACAGCTGGCGCTTTAACGCCATCTACTGGGAATATTGTTCCGGTTTGCTGTCTCGCCAAAGCGGCAAGGCTTGGGCAATATTTGACATAGGGCGAATAGGATAACTAAGGAAAGAGGAGGTTATAGGTTAGTTTTTTACTCGATTATGACGAAGCGAAACGAAACAAAGGTTGCATGTTAGTTTTTTTTATAAACGTATTATATACAAAGAAGATGTTTGGACTTATAAGTGAATCAACAGGCTTGCCTTAAACTTTTGAATAAGCTGAAGTAAAATACACTTTTTCTATTTCCATAGATTGACAGAAGAAAAAAGTTACAGCACAATGATATAATGGTTACAATATAGGTACAAAGCAAGTGATCTTATCGCCAAATAGCGGAGTTAGTAAGATCATCTACTATTTTTAAAATCCCACGTAATTCTCAATTGCCGGCTTTCAAGTGCTTATAATAGAGCACATACCGCACTGATTACCCAGATGACTTCGACCTTTGGACCCATTGTACAGTCCACAATAAAGTTGATCTCAACTCAAGGCCGAGCGGCCCTACCCTAATCTTTTCAGACAACTATATAAACATGTATTTGTGTATTCAAAAAAAACGTGGTCACTCATTTGGTTCCCCCCTTATTATATTGACTATTGACACTACTTTGAAAATAAGTTAGTGCCAAAAAGGGTTTTTTTTTATAATGACACTAGAGCGGCCGCCCGCGACTTCGTCCGCGTAGATTTTTGATGATGACAAAGATATTAAAATAGGTAGGTAAGGAATTTTATTCTTAGTTAATTCACCCCCTTAGGGGCAGAATTTTTTAAAACGCTGAAATTACTTTTTTTATATTTGATTAAGTAAGCTTTCTACAAAGTTTCAAGTCTCTAGTTCAGAAAATAAAGTTTCTCCCATATAAACATAGCACCCCTATTTAACCCCTTAAGGGGTGGAATTTTCTAAAAAGCTGAAAGTACTTTTTGTTTTTTAATAAGTAATCTTTCTACAAATTTTCAAGTCTTTAGCTAAAAAAAAAGTTCCCCCCATACAAACTTTGCACCCCTATTTCACCCCTCTAGGGGCAGAATTTTTTAAAACGCTGAAATAACTTTTTTTGTATTTGATTAAGTAATCTTTCTACAAAGTTTCAAGTCTCTATCTAAAAAAAAAAGTTTCCCCCATACAAACTTTGCACCCGTATTTAACCCTCTTAGGGAAGGTATTTCCAGAAATCCCTTCTTATCCCTAGCCCACGTTGTAAAAGTAACCTACTGTGAAAAAATCAACTCTCTAACATTGGTAGTTTCATAGGCTGTGCGTTGATGAGTCAGTCAATACTTCTTCTTTTATATAAATATATAGATGAGAAGAAGTTTTTTGCCGACTGTATTTATTTACACAGACGTATTGCTCACCATGACCAATCAAATGAGCCCAAACACGATGGGTTTATCTTGTGGTATTTAGGATTTCCTCCGGACATCTTCCGCCTCTATCATCAGATCAGCTCCAAGATACCAAATTATTGTATTATCGCGTGAAATACACATGCATGCAAAGTTTTATTTCGATACTATAATAAGAAGTAAGGTTAAAATGGACTTTCTAGATTTGGTTACGTTGCCGTTGTTAGTTACATACAAACAAACTTAGTTACAAGTGAAGCTAATAAAAGCGTGTTAATTAAGAGCTCGTATCAAATTCTTCGCCGAAACGTAGTAAATCTGTATGAGGCTGATATAGTAGGAATCTTTACAACTGCGGCACAAACTACAGTTATGACACCTTTCATTTCAAATCAGCACTTTGTGGCGGCAGTTCATAATGTACACGATACCCATTGGGTCCCATCGTTTGTTAGAACAAAGCGAAGTGAATTCGGCCTCGAAAAAGGATTCCCACTATATTATGCACTTACTGCCTTTTTCACGAAGTTTGTTTTGGATGTATGTTCTTTTAAAGTGAAGTTGACATTGTGAAATGCGAGTTCCCCAGTATAGTTATATTTGTTTATTTGGGACAGTATTCAAGGTTGAAGAGCATTTTTATTTGTAATTTATTCATGCAATTGACACAGTTTGAAGCATTTTTGCACGATTTATTGACATTTGCCTTAAATGATGAAGGTTAATGTCATGTAAATGTGTACTTTATAGTATTATTAATTATGTTTGAGTGACACTAGGAAAATGAAATAAATTGAACAATACATGCTTAATGTTTGCATAAATTATTTTTTATTGTTGGCTATTGAAGACTGATTTTCCTTATTTTCAAATGTCATGGCTTACCAAATGCCGCTAAATATTTGTAAAAATGTGTACGTCCACCTAGACTGTAAGTGGGATTTCCTGCCCGCTTCGCTGAAGAATCTCGCTTCCTGGCCTATACAAGACGCAAAACTTTAGCAAACCCGCGGGCGCTAATATTTAAAGCCCCAGATTGCATATTTATTTATTTATTTATTTATTTATTTATTACAAACACCTGCTATCTAGGATATTCTAGAATTCACCGCTCTACATAGGTATGTACTATTTTGACCAACGCAGTAGCTCCCAATTAGATTCAAACCAGTGAGAGTTGCGTTTGGCACTGGTAATTAAAGTTATAGAAGACTTACACCAGGCACTCTTTAGTAATTACACAAATTACATAAACATAAGGTAAATGCCCAAGTGCCATAATAGGATATCAGTTACTGGAATTAGGCCTTAGTTACACGGCACGGTACGAGATTCGTATGCGAGTTTCAGAGGGTGTATCGTGGATAGAAAAACGGTTCATATAATTTCACTAGATACAACAGCAGTTGATATAATATTTTTATTTCATGGAACATGAATAGGGTCTATTTTGACTCCTAGATTTTTTTCGTTGAATGATTAATTTCAACCAAAAAACAAACATAGAAAGCATTTTTCTTTGCTACCATAAACTATTTGAGATTGTTATAATTATAAATCAAACCTAACCTAACCTAATTACCATGATATTGGCAAGAATAATGAAAAATGCATGACTAAGTACACAGAGATAAAGATTTTCAAAATGATTTTTCGCGGGAAATGACACATTCGGCGAAATAAGTTTCTAGTCTAGGAAACACAGGGCTCCCAGCAATAAGCTGTAATTATAATTTCATTAAGTATAATTTCAATTAGTGTACAAGACAATTCATATAACGTTTATATTAGCAAGATAAGATAACCTAACCGCGCTTCGCTCGTCGTCGCATCTAACCATGGCTCTGGCTATTTTACTTTTTTTTTACCAGTTTGAGTGTGTTGTTAGCCCTTAAACGTGTTATATCAAATGACAATTAATACTAAATGACATTATGCCATATGAAATTATACTAAATGTTGTTATATCATTAGTTTATATTATTATTTACCATATGTTGTTACAGCGACCGTTACGCACCCAGTTTCAGATGTAACCGATAACAATTACTCGCGGAAAACACTCGCTCCCATTCATAATTAACTTTACCCTTGGATGTCAAACATTGGGAAATTCGTGTCTTTATTAAATTCCAGCCACATTAAAGCTCGTTACAGTTACAAACGACTCGCAAACCGATCGTGACAATGTCGTGATCTTGATCTCAACAAAAATCTCTTATATTATTGCAAAAATCAATTTATAACCGTCTGGCAACCTTCCAGTGGCATACCGAATCTAATGTCGTCTTGTCTTTGCTGACAACACAAACATGCTGCGAAAAGCAGTATATACAAATTTGCGGTACCCAATTGTCAACACAAACTGTTACGAAATAAAGCTTATTTTACTGTAATTAGATCGTTGAACCTGTGACCTTATGAACTAGTTACATTTTATAGTTGTTTGTTTGGTATTACTCAGAGTCGAGTTTTCGAGAAGATTCTAAATTCTTTCATTGCCTAGTTGGCAGTGTTTAGTATTTTTATGATCTAAATGACAGATTACTTATTTTGGTTTAAAATCGATATTTTTCAGTTTTGTTTGCATTCCGGAACGTTCAATGTCGTATTTTAGATAAGACGAGAGAAACGGAGTAAAAATTGAGCAGATATACGAACACACAAGTTTACAAATACCACTAGCAGCTTATTATATTTTCTTCTCACTCTGAACTATGAGGAAGAAAAAGATAGATATGATAAATATCACAAGTTTGTTCATCACCAAGCGTCCGTAATCCTGTGAAAATATATCGCGCAAGGCTTACTCACCTACAACGGATCTTCGAACCAACACTTGAGTCTTCCGGCTTTCCAATTGCCCTATTTTCTCGTCTCGAAGAGTCATACTGCCATCTATCGAAAAGTGTGGCTATTTACAATCGTCTCAATTTAAATACAGGTCTGACAGATCACGTTATCTAATTCATTTTATGCTATTATAAAATTGTATTCTGCCGGGTAGGTAGATTAATCCCACTTATATTATAAAAGCGAAAGTTTCACTGTGAGTGTGTTATTTTGTTACTTTTTCAGACCGAAAAGCTGCTAGATAGATTTGCATGAAATTTGGAACAGAGATAGTCTAACTTAACACAGACGCGGTTGGCGTAGCTTGTTGTGCACCTGCCTACTGTGCCAGCGGTCCTGGGTTCGAGTCCTGGCCAGGGCAAATATTTGTGTGATGAACTCGAGTCCTCGCCCGAATCGTTCCTGGGTTAGAAATTATCTACAAATGTATTTATACATATATTACGTATATCGTCGTCAAGTACCCATACTACAAGATTTGCTTAGTTTGGGACTAGGTCGATTTGTGTAGGATTGTTCCTTAATATTTATTAATATAGATTTAAAGTATTATGCATACTTTAAATCTAGTAAAAAAGCATCGTTCCCGTAGGATATTGTATCATCACGGGCCGTTCGTCTGTTATAGACTAGGACATCATAACGCGAGGGAAGCCGTGGGCAAAAGCTAGTTGTTAATAAGCAAGATGTGTATGCACCATATAATGTGTGGTTCGTTATTGTTTTCAGCTATTTTGGGCTTCCACTCGATGATGAACCAGGACCAGTACCACGCGTCGCTGCTCAACAAGGGCCAGCCCGTCGGCCTCGGTTGGGACGGCATCACCAAGGCTACCAAGCCCAAGGTACACTATCAGAATACTTATGGTTTATAGTTTACTAGCGACCCGCCCCGGCTTCGCACGGGTGCAATGATGATAAATTATGCATGTGTTATACATATAAGCGACTTTGTTTTATACTATACGGATAAGGAGCCATAAGTGCGCCAATATATAGTGTGTTTATTCTAGCTTATTTATTTCGTGTTACTTAAATGGTTCACGCTAAGTTATGAATTGTTATTGGCACAGTGTACCTAGAATGTATCGTAGGTTAAGAATATATTTATCAAAATGTGTCTTAGTGAGAGCTGTCTAGGAAATAAGTGCATGGTTACTGTTTAATTATATATAGATTGTAAGACTATCCTGTACTTGTTTCTGTTTGATCTCCAATAAATAAAATAAAATAAAATAAATATAATCAGTGGTACGTTTATAACCTGTTGTGGCTTGTTGTCGCAGGTGTACCCGACGGACCCTCCCAACGACACGGACCCCGAGACCACCATCAAGAGCGTTAAAGAAAACGACCAGAAGCTCACTGATGTCAATTGGAATAATATAAAGGTAAGGGTATACCGCGACCGAAGTTCTAGCAATGTTTATTTATTTATAATTTATTGTGCATTACAAACGAAGGTACAAATGGCGGACTTAATGCCGTGAAGCATTCTCTACCGGTCAACCATAATTCCAAACAGAAACATTATTTAAACTATGAATACAAAGATCAAAGACCGGGAACCCGGGATCCCGGTCCCTTCCACCAGGTAGCTCCTTTTTCAATTTTTCTTTAAGCTTTGATCTTTGTATTCATAGTTTAAATAAAAATTGTGGTGTACCCACATTAAACAAAATGAGACATTACATGTTTCATAAATTTATAGAAACATTATTGTTATTAGTGGTTAGTTTAATGTTGTGTTGTAATAGGGAACGTGCACAACGAAGGTGCTGCAACTGGTGTCGCCGATCTCAATCTTTCAGCTTATCATTACTTGAAATTGACATTTATAGTGCTGCCACCTATAGTTCGTACTCGTTCCTATTGTCAAGCTAGGTACACGTCTGCTGGTTAGAGTGCCCGTGCTTGCCGGCACACCCACGCTATATAGGCGCTGGGGCAGTTCGCTGCCTACAGCCTAGCAATATGATGTCGGTTACAGCCGTAAGGCAACCGAGTAAGCCATGATTTACGATACGATGCGATAAATAATAATTTTATTTGGTAATTTTTTTAAGTTATACATCTCCACTATTATTCTTTTCGAATTTCAGAACATAAGCGACGAGAAATTCGACAGACTGTTCGAGAGCCTAAAGACCAACACACACCTAGAAGTCTTGAACCTCGTGAACGTGGGCCTCACGGACCGCGGCGCCGCGCTGCTGGCGCAGGCGCTCGAGGCCAACACCACGCTGCGCGTCGTCAACGTCGAGACCAACTTCATCAGTCCCACTGGCGTCGTGCAGCTGGTGAAGGCGCTGCTGACCAATAACACTGTGGAGGAGTTCCGTGCTTCCAATCAGGTGAGGGACTACACTTAGACGTCCTGAACCTCGTCAGGCGCTCGAGGCCAACACCACGCTGCGCGTCGTCAACGTCGAGACCAACTTCATCAGTCCCACTGGCGTCGTGCAGCTGGTGAAGGCGCTGCTGACCAATAACACTGTGGAGGAGTTCCGTGCTTCCAATCAGGTGAGGGACTACACTTAGACGTCCTGAACCTCGTCAGGCGCTCGAGGCCAACACCACGCTGCGCGTCGTCAACGTCGAGACCAACTTCATCAGTCCCACTGGCGTCGTGCAGCTGGTGAAGGCGCTGCTGACCAATAACACTGTGGAGGAGTTCCGTGCTTCCAATCAGGTGAGGGACTACACTTAGACGTCCTGAACCTCGTCAGGCGCTCGAGGCCAACACCACGCTGCGCGTCGTCAACGTCGAGACCAACTTCATCAGTCCCACTGGCGTCGTGCAGCTGGTGAAGGCGCTGCTGACCAATAACACTGTGGAGGAGTTCCGTGCTTCCAATCAGGTGAGGGACTACACTTAGACGTCCTGAACCTCGTCAGGCGCTCGAGGCCAACACCACGCTGCGCGTCGTCAACGTCGAGACCAACTTCATCAGTCCCACTGGCGTCGTGCAGCTGGTGAAGGCGCTGCTGACCAATAACACTGTGGAGGAGTTCCGTGCTTCCAATCAGGTGAGGGACTACACCTAGACGTCCTGAACCTCGTGAACGTGGGCCTCACGCACGTGCGGTTTTATTCATATCACTATAACCATTCGGACATCTTAACAAATTTCAACTATAACCATTCGGACATCTTAAAAGATGTCAACTATAACCATTCGGACTTCTTAAAAGATTTCCACTATAACCATTCAGACATCTTAAAAGATGTCAATTATAACCATTCGGACGTCTTAAAAGATTTCCACTATAACCATTCGGATATCTTAAAACATGTCAACTATAACCATTCGGACGTCTTAAAAGATGTCAACTATAACCATTCGGACGTCTTAAAATATTTCCACTGTAACCATTCGGACATATTAAAAGATGTCAACTATAACCATTCGGACGTCTTAAAAGATGTCAACTATAACCATTTGGACATCTTAAAAAAAATCCACTATAACCATTTGGACGTCTTAAAAAAAATTAAATGTAACCATTCGAAACTTCTTAAAAAAATTCAATTGTAACCATTCGGACGTGTAAATAAATTCAACTATAACCATTCGGACGTCTTAACATATTTCAACTATAACCATTCCGACATCTTAAAAGATGTCAACTATAACCATTCGGACGTCTTAAAAAAAATCAAAACCAACCATTAAGACGTCTTAAAAAAATTCAACTATAATCATTCCGACGTCTTAAAAAATTTCAACTATACATCATAAAAAATGTCAACTATAACCGATGTGTTACATATTCCAGCGGTCGACGGTGCTCGGCAACAAGATCGAGATGGAGATCACGGCGCTGGTGGAGCAGAACCCGACGCTGCTGCGGCTCGGCCTGCACCTGGAGTACAGCGACGCGCGCCACCGCGTCGCCTCGCATCTGCAGCGCAACATCGACCGGAGTGAGTCCATATACTGTCTACTTATATTGTGGCGGAGATTCTGACTGCAGGACAGGGCGTGAGTTGGCAGGGCAGAACGCGATTTGAGCTATATGTGTACAGGGTGATCAATACAAATGGGTCGGTATGGAGAAAACTATGACTGACGATAATGAGGTACAAAACCACACAATAGTACTGTTTTCTTTAATGAGATCGTACAAACTATAAGAGGTAGGGAAATTTGTTCTTAGGAACCATGGCGTCGGTTTTAGATTTAATGGAAACTAAAAAATAATAATAATCTCTTACATAGCCGGAAATGTAACAAGATTTAAATTTTGTAAAAAAAAAAATTTGACCGGGTTATGTATAAAATTATGTATGAGATTTATAAAATAATTTTAATGTCGTTTTTATTAAATTAAATCGACGCCATGGTTCCTAAGAACAGATTTCCCTATCTCTTATACTTTGTGACTTCTCCCTACTGACCCATTTAGATTGATCACCCGGTATATCCATCGGATCATTAAAGAAAACAGTACTATTGTGTGGTTCTGTGCCTCATTATCGTTAGTCATAAAAGAGAAACGTGTTATTATTATAACGTGTTATTTTGGTGGATTCTCAATTCTAAAGGCAAGAGTTAAATTTTCTTTAAGAGGCCTTATTCCTTTTAAAATGCTGATTGTTTTAGACATTTTTCTCTACGATCAAACATGTTTCTTAACATATTATTAATGTTACTACCTAGAACAGGGCTATTGGGATTTATTGTTATCTATTTGAAACATATGGTTTGAATTTTTCATTGAAATTTTTTGTTTCAAAAACTACTCGAAATTGACAAAAATCACGTGGAAAATTACTTTTTTCAACTTTTTTCGACTGCACGCAATGAAAGCATGAAATAGCTATGTTACTACCTAGAACTCAGGGAAAAGTATTATTCACTTCAAAAAGTTGGTTGACATTATCGATATATTTGTCATACTTATGAAAAAAATATTTTTTTAAATGAATAAGGCCTCTTAACACCTTATCTATGAAACACGCTTCTCTATTAAGACGGACGATAATGAGGTACAAAACCACACAATAGTACTGTTTTCTTTAATGAGATCGTACACAACGTCAACCGAAGCCCTGTCTCGCCCGCTCTTACGCGATCCAGATAAGAACCTCACTTTTTATCAACCCGAATCGCAATTTGAAACACATACTAGCGAATAATTTAATTTAATTACATCCTGAAGTCTTGGCAGATAATTTGATTTGCGAAGCGATTACGCCGTGTGGCGTTATAAAATCGATATGTGAAAATATTACACCCTAGGGCGTAATAATATCGATAGGCCGCTGGTATAATTCATGCTAGCATAAAAATATTCGGTAATGTCTAGACATTACCGAATATTTTCACTAAATTGCAGTCGTCAGGACTTTTGAGCGTAAATTAAATAATCTTAAATTATAATACCATTATTTCATGACGACTGTTTTGCATTTAGTTAGTTTTTTTTCTGAACTCCGTGGCCAGATGTTATAGACACAGGGGTACTACGCGAAATTCTATTTATACTACCGTAATCAAATGCAAGACTCAACTATGCAAACTTTAACGGTAAATTCTTATTAGTGAAAAAATGGTGGCATTATCACAGCCGTTGGATATCGTGTAGAAAACTACACTAAGTGCCTCACACTTGCGATTTGCGAGCGTTTTTTAGGGTTCCGTACCTAAAGGGTAAAAACGGGACCCTATTACTGAGACTTCGCTGTCCGTCCGTCCGTCCGTCACCAGGCTGTATCTCAAGAACGGTGATAGCTAGACGGTTGAAATTTTCACAGATGATGTATTTCTATTGCCGCTATAACAACAAATACTAAAAATAAAATAAAATAAATATTTAAGGGGGGCTCCCATACAACAAACGGGATTGGTTGCGTTAACTTTGCACCTCATTTGTATGGGGCGCTATACATACCAGGTGCAAACTTAACTTAAGCTCTTAAGGATGGAAAGTGTTTGTACGGAACCCTCGATGCGCGAGTCCGAATCGCACTTAACCGGTTTTTATTCTATATAAATAAGTCTCGCGGCAAACTCGCTGCGTGAGCGCTTTCATACAAAATTCGCTCGCAAATCGCAAGTGTGATAAGGCCCTTAGTGTACAACGTGACTCTTTAATTACGATAGTATTACGAATTTCTCCTGGTAGTAGTTTTTTCCGTCACCCTAGGCCGTAAGTGGGATTTTCTGCCCGCCAGAAAATATCACTTCCTGGTCAAGGCAAGACGTTAAACTTCAAACCACGGGTGGTAATTCGTAAAGCTCCAGATCGCATATTTATGGCCCTCGCCTTAGGTTTGGGCCACAAACACCTGCGATCTGGGACATTTACGAATTCGCCGCCCTAGGTATGTAATGTATAGTACAACACGCGACTGGTCGTATTAAATACCAGTTAAGCTTGAAACTGCGGACTTGACTATGAAATGATTTCGCAAGATTCGAGACTTAACAAGAAGGAAACCGTCTCGTTAAGAACTACTAGAACAGTAGCATATGGATTGCATCAAAGATCCATGTTAAATTGCACCAAGACTGCATGTATTGTTGCAGAATGAAGAAGTTCGTCACTTTTCGACTTAATGTGATAGCATTTAGGTCCAAAAGTGGCGAACCTAACTCTTTCGTCCTAGTGACACGGGGTATAAATAAGTCAAATTTTAACCAGGGACTCTATTGTGAGACTTAGCCCCTTTGCTCCTAAGTTAAATGTGACTTCAGAATTTATTCCGCGACTGTACTTGAAAATGCTTCTGCCTATATAATGTCTACCAAAGTACGAACGAGGCATATCGTCGTCGAAGTAACTTGGGCGAATGCCTAAATATCAAGAGCAGGAATGCTCCTGTTATGCGTAACATGACATTATTTTTTGTTGATAGCAGCAGTTGAAGATACCGGGAAACTGTGTCGACTAAAAAGCGTTTTAGAAGAGTGTTATATGTCAACTTTCTCCAGCACTTCTGGCACAACTATGCTAGGCGACTCCTTCTCGTGCGGGATATATTACCTAACACTTTCTGAGCTGTACTGTGAGAGAGAGACGGGTGACGCTATGTCAAGCGAGAAGAGTCGCGGATGATAGATATCCTAGACTGGCAGTTTCCTAGTTTATAAATTAATATAACTTACTCTCCTAAGACACTTTTTATACTGGAACTGGCTGCAATATGATTTATCTTGATTGTCTTCATGTATTTGTGTATCATGATTGAGTGACTCAGTTTGTGATCACGCTCATGGCTTCGACCGAGCATCAAACACCACACTGTGAATAACACCACACTGCATACGATAGCAACACATTCTCGACGCTGTCTAGTAAGAACTTAGATGGATAGATTTTTACAAAAACTGAAACTAAATCTGCCCCCAAAAAAACTTTTAAAAGAATCCTTCTTGATTTTCCTTTATTTTACTGGTTGAACAGAAGGTAAAAGAATGGCTATAGTTCATCTTAGAACGGCTTATGAGAGTGCCATGTAATCAAGTTGAAAGTCTTGGCAACTCTTTGATGTAGCAGTTGAAAGATCAATTGAAGAGACATAAAAATATAACCGAGTCAAATAAACTAATTTTTCTATGACTTTAGATTATTCATTCTCCATTTGTAAGGAAGTCTGGACCTTCCAAACGTATTTCAATTATGTAAAAAAAATCGTTTGTGAGGTCTCTTAATAAGCGATAGGACAGTCAGGTCTGTAAAGAGCTGTACGTCATCCTAAGCCGTAAGTGGGGTTTTCTGCCCGGTACGCGGGGAGAAAATAACACTTCCTGGCCGAGACAAGACGTAAAACAACTTTAGACAAACCAAGGGTGGTAAATCGTAAAGCTCCAGATCGCATATTTATCACACAAGTACCTGCGATCTGGGACATTGATGAATTTCATGTAGGTAATGTACTATTATAGGCCTAAACGCAAACTGACATAAGTGCTCTGAAGCTATTACTAGACAGCGATTCGACATTAATAGAGCACTTGCGGTACAGATGGCGCGCGCGAGCGGGCGGTCTGGCGTCGGCGGTAGTACACTTTCGTTCACCCCATAGCATTAACCGGGTTCACTTAGTTGGGATTGCGATGAGTAACGGTACCTACCAAAGGGATGATCAGTATTTTTCACCCTTAGGAGAAAATTGTAGAAAAATATAGTTGGAGTACTTAAACGGGGCCTTTAAAACTATTGTTTTTGACGTACATTTCATATTTGTGTCTTTTTGACAAAGTTCTTGTTACAATCACGTAAGAGATAGTTCATTTCCGTCTCTATACTCCTATAGCAGTATAGAAAAGTGTCGAATGTTTTATATTTGTCTATCTTGCGATGGACAATTAGACATGACCATAGGTAAGTTCACTGGATTAGATTGGTTAGATTATTATATTGCTTTGTGATATTAGCAAAAAGATGGAAGGAAGAAAGGTAGAAATTCGGAAGGGTAAAAACAAGTCCCTCTCACAGCGAGACGTTACTCACCGTAATCTCGTCTCCGAAAGCCGACTAAAAACAACGCCCCATCCCTAGTGTGAGTAGCGGCCATAGCATGCGCTTCGCATCGACAAGTATCAAATACCGATATTGTACCAGATTGCCGATTAAAAAAGCACACGAACGCGAGCGCGTCCCTGTCCTTGCGGCTGCCGCGCGGCCGGCCGCCGGCTGAGGGCGTCGACTCCAGCCTCTTCAACATGACGCCGCCCAGCGCCGAGGCCCTCACCCCCACCGACCCCACAGCCAACGCTGACCACGAACCGGAATTCGATACGTCGGAGCGAACGATACCCGTCGATTTAGAGCCGGTCAACGGAGAGGAGAGATTCGTGAAGGCTGAGCTACCCGACTTTAATCCGAACCCTCACTCGTGAGTACACGCGTGAAACAGCCCACACGACGCGTGCCCCCCCATACACGACCCGATGTAGCCCTTATATTCCAGTTCCATACGCACCATAGTCACAGTATGTGTTTCCATTCCAGTACGGAAAGACCTAACGCTGCGACTGCAGTTCAGATTCTTTAACCAACTGCAAAAGGGGGCGCGTAGCCAATAGAAGTATAAGGTCAGGCCCGACCGGGTACCATGTTAGCACGGCGGCCAATAACATACTTCGCTTACCAAACAGCTTATTTGAGTGTCGACACTTACTTGCGGTGCAGTTTTATACAATCGAAATAGGACTGTGTTGAGGAGAATACAATGTATGCATTTGTGCTTTTAGCGTCCTGTCCAAATGACGATAGAGTGGGACGAATTGAATGTAATGAAATGATACGTAATTCTTCATCGTAAAATGATCAGGACCCTTAAATTGAAAAAAAAACGTAGTAATTAACTTCTATTTTACATTCTTATTCTGGTTATGATCCAGTTAAATTTTGTCTTGCAATAATCCGACGGTTGCAAACATGTCTCTATTGGTAAGGCTAAAGTAAATGTTGTCTTGTTGTATACATAATGTTGCTTCTCTCAGACATAGTCCTATTATTAAATTATATTAAAATGTGTTCCTATCTCTACCTGGCTATTTAAAATTTGATAAAGCTGCACCAATTTTAAATAATATAGAAATATGTCACTTTTACACAAAAGAGTTGCATATTCTCTATTTAACATGTTTTACTCTATACACCTGTTCTATAAATAATCTGCAATAAAGATATATCTCTAAAATTCTATATTTCCAAACGAAACACTGATTATAATTTGCAACTAATGTTGTGACTTGTTTTACTATTTTCTAACAGTTAACATTTGATTTTTAGCCGAGAGGGGAGCGTAGAACCGAATCGTAATTTTTAGAAAAAATGGGCCCCAATAATCGGTAAAATCCCAGTGTACTTTGCGCGAATGGTGTAAAGGCCGTGTGGTTTTTGGGGAAATAACGGTTTTTTTACAGCGCAAAGCTTCTGCTAATCTACAGTACCGCTTCGTAGGCCTGGATAGCTATGGGATTCCATTAAGACAGGATAGACACGTCGGACATTGTCTTCCCGAATGCCTGGATTAACCGAACACTGGTTTTTAAGTCACAGAGATCGTTGACGAAACGAGTTTTTATAAAGAGAAAGTTAACTAACTAAAGTTTGCTACTTTTCGTCCAGTTGCTTTCATCTGAAAGAGACATACTTATTAAGAACATTCGTGTTTTCTAATAAATATGTCTCAATCAGACGAATAGTAAGACCATAGTAGAAAAAGAAAAGTAAGAAACGTACACGCTAAAAACGCCGCTTCGCGTGTTTGTGTCATTCACAGATATCAATCTACACTACGATCCGTAGAGCTTAATATCTCAATTATATAAGTTCGTCGTAGATTGGTATTTTTTTTTCTACTAAGGTAAGTTAGACCTACGTAGCGAACGTTTTCAGCATGAGTGTGATATCTAACAGAATGCAGTATGCAGTGATACTAAACGCCGCTCTATTGACAAGTAGCATGTTTAACTATCCGCAATTTCCTAAGAGTTTGTTACGATGTCCTTGATGTGTTATAAATTATATGATTGAACCTGAATTCTGGTACTGACTTTCAACTACATGCAAATTTAATGATAACAAAAGGATTAGCATTAAAAAATGTTAAAAAAGAATATCTGTTATTAGTGTTATAAATATAAATCGATATTTAATTAAACTTATTCGTAAGGCGAGCACGCATTAGGTGACTAAGTGATGCGACCAAATATTATTTGTATAGAGGTATAATGCACGCGTCAGCGGAACTATGCGCGGCGGCATACAGTTCCATACAAAGGATACTTGTTCACGTCGCGTAGTAACGCCTATTGCGGACATTCCTTAATTGAGATTAACATTTTTATTTATACATTTCGTTTAACGTTTCCTATAAAAAGAAATATGTTTGATGTCTTAGGTGTAGTGAAAGTTAGTATCAGGTATGTTTATTGTAAATAAATCCCCTTATGTTTGGCGGTGTGTATGCATTTCAGTACGCCAGCAGCGCCGGAGCAAGAACAGCAACTAGAGCCTTGATCGACCCTTTTTGGTGAGTACACATTGGTCAGTAGCGTCTTTAGTCGAGCGTTTTAACCGCCTCACATTCGTGGACTCACTTTGTCGGAGTGTATGTAGATTTATAGGCGTTTCGAGCTATTGAGCATTTTTCGCGAAGCTACAAGTTACAAGCGGATGTCTCTTTCTAATATAAGAAGTTGAAAAGAGACTTCCGCTTGTAATTTGTAACTTCGTGAAATGAGCTCCTGGTAGAGACTCCGAACCACTAAGAAATAGTATGAAATCTATTTAAAATCTTCACGCATTCTGACCAATAGGTGTCCACAAAAGTGACGCGGGACTAATGTTCGGATAGTGACGGAAGAATAGGCAAAAGTAAGGTTTCTTGATACAAGTTACTTAGTTGACCTACTGTTCTTCTATGACTATGGTAAAGTTGGGTAATAGATGTTAATATCTAAGGGAAAAAGTTAAATAAGAGTAAACATTATTTTTTACTTATATATTAGTAAAAGTTCGATCATAGCCAGGACTATCATTATGAATCACTCGTATTTCAGAACAGGAAGTCAATTGACATCTCTTTTAACTGTACTAGTATCATTACTTATACAATTTGTCTTGTTAGGAAAATAATTTTCTTCTCCTTTTATCATTATTTTCTTAGAATAAATACGCCTAGGGACCTAGTTAGCGCTTGACAGTGACGCCAGTTTCGGTTAGTCAGGGACGTGTGCGCATCTGTCAAAACGTCAATGTCACAAGCAAAGCAACACGTCTCTATGATTGGAGTGATTTCATCTGTCGCAAATCTGCAACATATCTTGCAGCGACTTCGTTTGTCTTGCGACTCAGCATCTTCTGTCATGCTCGCATCGTATCAAAAGAAAAGTGACAGATAGTTGTCGCGTGTCACTGTTATGCTAGACCTACTGTTGTAGTGAAGACTCGTTCTAGGCGTACTTATTCTAAGTTTATTTTATTCAATCGGGCTTTATATTGCTGTTCGCTTATAATTGTCAAAAAAAATGTGAGGGTAAAGCCTGACCAGAAATATATGAGGATGCGCCATATTGCGGAATTTCACTAGAACTAATTTCTTACACTGGCAATGATTTTATGATGGTTTGTCAACAATGTCAATGTCATTCTTGATGCTTTCTTTAGAAGATACATATTTAAAAATATCCAAAAATGCAAAAACCATTAACAATCGTGAAAATAATATTATACATAAAGTGTGCATGTGTTTGCTACACGAAAAACAGCTAGGAAAAGTGCATTCGATTAAATGATATTACGAGGTTATGTTCGATAGGAACTGACAGGTTTTTAAATTAATGTCATTAGAGTGCGGTAGCGATTGGTTGCAAAATTGTTGCCATATAAATCTTATAAAAAGCGCCCTCTTGACAATCCTCATATATTTCTGGTCAGGCTTTAAATAGTAAAAATTTATAATTTTGTAAAATATATTTTTCGTTATCTCTTAGTAATGTACAGTTTTCAGGTAAATTATTGGAATTAAGCACGATTGGGATTTGGCAAATATTTTTGTATCCATGTCCCTGCATCATGCTTTGTTGCTACATCTTGTATCCACATGTTATGCATCTTGTGCATGGTTACTATTCCCTTGTAAATAAATATTCCGTGAACTTGACAGTTAAAATACCTACATGATGATACGAGGATACTATGTGAATTACATATTCTATATTTTTACTCAACTTTTCACTTCTAACTTCGAGATATTCAAAATGGTCGAAATGATCTAGTGCCGTTAGTGTTAAAAGTATGTTCAGTTCATGCATTCGTTTAACAATTTGGCTTTTTCCGAATCAATATGTTAAGTTAGAAAAATTCGTCAATATTAGTCAACCATAATAATTCAGATATATTTCTATGTATGTATGGCCGCCATTTTTATCATCAACGTTACCCGTTTAATAAAATGCATATGTGCGGGTTTACTCCACGTCGTTAAAGTCGAATACGCTCGGCGTGTTTCGGGTTCGCGATTCATCTTCATGAGCTTCAATCGGTCGCGACGGTTAATCGCAAACGGAACCGATTCGAAATACGCGAGTAAGCCCGTTTCATATTATTTTAATATGTCCGAGGCTCACGGTACTTCACTATATAAAATTACCAGTTAAAAAAAAATACCGACTTCAACTCGTATGAAGAGATGGATTTTAGCTAGACGGTGTAATAGGCTAGTTGACTCATGTCAAATTGTAAGAAACGAATGTTTATTCCGTATAGTAGGATTTAGCAAAGAAACCCTAAATATATATTTTTCAATTCATAAAAGTGAAAAAGAAAAAGTGATTTTTAATCTGTAGGTATTTTGAAATGCTTAAAACGCTGTCCGCCATTTTCACTTATGATAGTGACGTCATCGATCATGTAAACAAAACTGAAAGTCTACTTTGACAACTTCGAATTGTGCCGACCCTCTCGATCTCCTGTCAAAGTATATTGGAGTGAGCGGAATGGCACTATACGACGGTCGAATTTCGAATATTTACAGGCAATTCTACGTCACGCCACAGATTAGCAAAAGGGAAAAATGCCAGACGGCGTTTTTGACTGTTCATGAAATTTCGAATTTTCAATTGATAAAATTTAGCTTTCTAGTTTTCAGAAAAATATAAGATTTTTTTTAGTAAGATCATTATTAACCATTTCAAATATATTTCAAAACTGGGTCAACTAGCCTATTCTTGCTCTACATAGAGTAGGCAATATTCGGAAAGGCACAAATTTACCTACCAAAGGCGATTGCTTCATTAAGTTCATCATATATTTTTCTTCATAACTAGATAATCTGTTACTCATTAGCTAGGCAATAAACGTCTATAGTCTTCTTTAGATTAATACAAATTTTAGCATACTTTTTTCATTTGTATCGTATTACTCTTGTAACGTTAATAATTTCAGATTTATGGCTAACGATTTTATACCAAACAATAAAACCGCCAATTACTGGCCACCTCATACTAAAATGAGCTCTATTCTCCGACAAACAGAATTCATTTTAGTATAACGTGATAATTACTGCTCACCCTTCAATAACGGGCTACGTTATACTAAAATGAATTCTGTTTGTATGTGAACAGAGTTAATTCTGAGTAAGGGCCCTTACAGACGAACGGCACTTTCCTATACGTAGTACAACTGCAGCCGTCGCCACTTGTCGACGGCTGCCGACGACGACGTCGAGAGGTGGCGACGGCAGCCGTCAACAGGTGGCGACGGCTGCCGTCAACAGGTGGCGACGGCTGCCGTCAACAGGTGGCGACGGCTGCCGTCAACAGGTGGCGACGGCAGCCGTCAACAGGTGGCGACGGCTGCCGTCAACAGGTGGCGACGGCTGCCGTCAACAGGTGGCGACGGCTGCAGTTGTACTACGTGTAGGAAAGTGCCGTTCGTCGGTAAGGGCCCTATGAAGTGGCCAGTTATTGAACGGTGGCCAGTTATTGGCGATTTTTTTCCTCATTTCCCATACAAAATGAGGAAAGTCTCTGGTTTTTTTTTGGAAACGGCACATCACTACGATACCTTAGTTCACGCTCGTACTAAGTACAATTATTTTCCCAATGAAATGTAAACCACATAGAGTTGTGCATTAACGTCCTAATTGCAACTACTGATCAGAAAAGTTTGACGACGCTTTAGGTGCAGTTTGTAGAGCGGCTGCATACTGAGCCTACGGGTTCGAATCCCGGCCAGAGCAAATATTTGTGTGATGAATCCGAATATTTGTGCTTGGCTCATGGTTGTTCTATGTAAAGTGTATATTTATCTATGTAAGTATGTATATCGTCGTCTAGTAGGTACCTACCCATAAACAAAAGCCTTCTTAAGCTTAATTTGGGACTTGATCTATTTGTGTGAGGTTGTTCGATATTTAATTTTAAAAAAATTACTGCGATTGTGCTCAAAGGTATCGACTAGGTATACAGCTTATAGTCACTAGTAATACGGTGAAGAGGGTATTTTTTTCAGTTTTAAGTCGCGTAATTTCGGTCGCGCCATACTTAGTGTTACGTGATCTGATCACGTGACATGATGAATGGCGCAACCAAAATTACGCGACTCAGAACTCACAAAATTACGCTTGTCAGGCTCCACCCTTACTGAATCATACTTTGAATTGTAGCTGACAGTATATTTCGCAGCAAACAAGGCAAACATAATGCCGCGATTTTAAACACAAACACTGTTTACGCGTTGTTAATCGTTAAAACGTACTGACTCAGAAATGGTGGTAAGATCTACCTAATTTTCATTTCAAATTCTACCATTTTCTACTGATTCCTGCATATTAAAATACTTAAACGGGTTTACTTACCTCGTAGAAGTCGAATAACGCTCGACATGTTTCGGTGTTCGGTTGGCCGCCGCCGCGCCTGATCGGCTCTCCTGATGATGAATCGCGTACCGATTCGAAACATGTCGAGCGTTATTCGACTTCTACGACGTCAGTAAACCCGTTTAAGTATTTTAATATGTCTGAGACTCACGATAGTTTTCTATGATTTCTGCATCCTGTTCGACCATTTTGCCATAATTGTATGTTGTTGTTAAACCCTTGTTGTATGACAGGTGGGCGGGTCCGTCGCCTCTCCCAGTTCACGCGCAGCCGCAGCTATGTGGTTGGCTGGATCCCCTGAGCACTGCCCGAGCGCTGGCGTAGCCTACACCCGACTGATTGTGCGACACATTATCTAACAGTAACTATTGTGGCCCTAGTAAAAACACACATTATCTAACAGTAACTATTGTGGCCCTAGTAAAAACACACATTATCTAACAGTAACTATTGTGGCCCTAGTGAAAACACACATTATCTAACAGTAACTATTGTGGCCCTAGTAAAAACACACATTATCTAACAGTAACTATTGTGGCCCTAGTAAAAACACACATTATCTAACAGTAACTATTGTGGCCCTAGTAAAAACACACATTATCTAACAGTAACTATTGTGGCCCTAGTAAAAACACACATTATCTAACAGTAACTATTGTGGCCCTAGTAAAAACACACATTATCTAACAGTAACTATTGTGGCCCTAGTAAAAACACATTATCTAACAGTAACTATTGTGGCCCTAGTAAAAACACACATTATCTAACAGTAACTATTGTGGCCCTAGTAAAAACACACATTATCTAACAGTAACTTTTGTGGCCCTAGTGAAAATGGGTATAAGTCTGATTTAACCTAGGAGCAAAGGAGCTTAAGTCTAGGTGTAAAGCCTTTCAAATAAATAATGCAATCGATACAAAGCATAAGGAAAAGTCGAAAAGTTGCTTGGTTAGGGTGGCGGAAAGGTTACTGGACCGGCAATGGGTTCGATTCCCTGTTCCGCCATGTAATTCATTATTATTTTTTTGATCTTTGATCTTTGCATCAATGGTTTGATATAAAAACATAAAAAAAATTAGACACTACATGTTTCTTCTCAAAACTATCTCACCATAAAGTAATGACTTATGTCCTTTTGTTTCTGGTTAAAATTCGACTTGCACCCCTTTTCACTAAAGCCACGGCATTCTTTATATATATATATTCCTAAGGCGAAATCCTAAGTCTGGCCACAACTGAGAAGATGATTCTTCACATTATGGTCTCCCGTCATGGGCCTATACTTTAAGTCCCAACTTTTACAACTTGTATATTTAACAAGAATGTAATGTAAAACTTTTACAAATGAATTTAGATGAAAAAAACTCAAACTTGTAAACGGTCGCCCGTGTTAGATAGGTATTGATGAATTCTAGCATTGAGCGGACGCATTAAGAATTAAATTAATATGCTTTTAAATTACTTACAAGTACATTTATTTATTCCTTTTCAAGTTGTATACTTATTTAATGAAATATTACGTAATATATCGCACTCGGTGCATTTCACATAATTTAATAAAATACCGAAGCTTAAACTTTAATAATTGTCTCGCACAATCACAAGGTTTTTCAGATTGGAGTAACTGTGCAAGTGACGATTGAATGGTGTGAGCAGACGAGCGTTACGATTTGCCCCGCATAACATTATTGCACAAACATTCGTTTCAGTAAGATGCTCTTTTAGAATATCGCTGTCTTTTTCACACTCATCAGGACAAAAAGAGGCGAGAAGTGTTTTCGTAATTTAGCGCAACCTAAAATCCAGCCGGTTTAAGACATGGTGGCAGGTCCATCTTCACTAAATCACGTCATGTTATAACTTACATAGGTGAGCGAAATCAAAAAATGCAACTTGAAGCTATAACCTGTCTCCGTCGCATAATAAACAAAAAAGTAAATTGCGAGGCTAGAAATGTTAACTTTGATTTACGTCACATAGTTGGGAAGTGGCGTTTTCCGTCCTCGGGCGCCAAATGCTACTTACCTGTGACGTAAATTAACGAAATCGTAACCCTCGTCGATGTGTGCGTGAAGTAGCGTACGATTTAATATTAATCTTATTCTAGTGTGCTAATGAATTGTATTAATTTTATCATAAAATGTAATATATCTAGATGTATCGACATTCCAAACACGCAGAACATTGTTCTAAGTAACATTAGAGCGATATTGCCGTCTTAGTCTCGAAGGACAAAATTTCACGCGACTGATATACTTAAATTATTTTTTTTTACCGAATAATTGAACCTTTGTACGTGACAAACAATGTTCATTATCGTATCGTGAAGTGTGGCGATAACGTACTACGCCTTTATAGTGAAAGTTGGTAGCACTTATAATACATTTCATTTCAGTCAATATGTGGGCGCACTTCACAATGGCTTCGGTCAAGATAAATGATTCAAATGTGCAAATTTAAATAAAGGTATTAAATACCATGTAAATGAATCGGAATTTCTATTTATGAATATATATGTACAATTGTTTTATAACAATGTTCTGCGTGTGTGGAGGGTCTCAAACAAGCACGCGGTCGCATTGTGTAGTGCCTTCGCTGAGGGCTTCGTTACATAGACATTCAAAAGAGAAAATAAGTAGGTATCCAATTAATAATATCAATACTTGATCCACACGCGTTTGGTCACCGATTTTGACAGTACTAAAAATTTAAGCTCGAAAATCATGAGCAAACTAGTAAGTGTACCTAATTTATAATATCAATACTTACGCATATATACAACAAAACTGACTTAAGGCTCAAACAATCACGAGCAACCGAGTTACCGCTGATAATCGAACTGGGATGCGATCTACAAGTTGCAATATAATCTGTCTGTTAATAATTAATTGTAAGATTGGAAGTAGCGTTTCTAATGTTTGAGGGCTTCATAAAAGAATATGTGACCAGTCAAATAAGGCAGAAAATAAGTGTATTTGAGTACGCTGGCGTGGGAAACATTATTGGTTTCTGTAGATTCTTTCCAGTTCTTATTTAGGGTCAAAAACTGCTGAACTATGTTTTTGCGTATTTGTTTTTTCTTTTGATTGTGTAAAATATAGCAGCAACGATTGTCCTCTGCCGTACTGAGTAGCTTTCGTATACCAACTGCTTTTTTGAATAAATAAACGTTTGCTTATTTAAAATGTAACTTTATGTATATTTGAATAGTGAATCTACTGGGGGAACTAAGTGTCCATAACATTGTGATAAGCATCATGTTTTTCCATTTTGAAATACTGCTTCGACTTAGTAGGGACTTTAGGTTGTCAGTGCTAAGGAATAAGGGCGTATGTGTAAATTGAACTGTTTCATATAGGCTCTCTTGGATTCGGCTTAGGTGCCATCAATGTTTTAATCACGAATGTGCAGAAGAGTACATAATTTAATCAATGAATACATCATTCTGCCTTAGGGGGAGCGTGTGCGTTTCGTCATCGTAATATTCTGCCGTGTAATGGTAAAAGTCCGTAAGTTTTTAACGTAGCACTGCCGTGCTAATTAATAAACGGAATCAACATCATTTTGATAATAATTGTAAAAAGCCGCGACTTCTATAAGACAACCGAAAATGGCGCCACAATTCATACGGAGTTCTTCAATATTGGTGACAGAGGCAGCGTAGTAATAAAATAAGACTAGCAAGACGCTCAAATAATCATCCTTTAAAATGTATTAAAATGAAAACCATAAAAGTGGCCCTATAATGGTTCCATGTGTTTCTTTTTGTAGTACGACACTCTAAAAACATTCATAACGTGAATGTTCAACTTATGCGGACTATTCAGTCACAATATCTACATGTCTAAAAATCAATGGATGGCACCTAGAATCAGACCTTTTTAAATTTTGGTGCTGACATAAAGAAATAATTGTAAAAGCCTTTAGGTACAACTCTCTGAGACAAGTAAATAGTCCCTTTTATGAACATTTCTTAATTTTAACCGTACCTATCGAGTTAAAGTCTTGCAGTGTTCATAGGAGGCGTATACAATGAAATAATATGTTGTACCTATAAATGAATTCCAATGTTTCATCTGATTCCTTGTTCCTACCTAAAGTTATTGTAAGAGAGATTATTTGTATATGAATTTAGATTTTTAAATATTCTTTTATTAAAACGTCATGAAATTATTATTAATATAAATTGTATTTTTATTGTAATTCTAGATTTATTTGTTAATTCAGTTCAGGAACATTTTGGTCCAACGAAAACCTTGGCTAGTAGAGTCGCAGTTCTGTAGTTTGTGACGTGTAAAAAGTCAAATAAAGTACATAAATATCAACTTGTTGTTTTTGTTATATCCTCATCTATAACACTTTTAAGTGATACTAACATGAGTGATAGTATTTTTTCGACTTGGCCGGGGGCTGCCGTGCTCCTACTTCAACCATTCCCATTGGCTAATATTAATGGTTGAAGGGTATAGGTATTATGGCTTTGTACATTCATGAATAATGACACCACGAATTATTGTTATATATATTCACAATGTATAATGGCAACGCTGCATACAATGTTTAAGTTCATAGAAATTAACCACCTCTCCAAGTAATCATAGGTTTATAAGCCGGACGAGGGATGTTTGGTCGGAATTCAACCGGGGGTGGTATACGTATATTAGGTATATCAGGGATACGTATGTTAGGTATATCGGCTATACGAGGCAGCTATGGGCCCGTCGAAGGCAAATGTACATCTGGGATGTTTCGATGCATTGGCAAAAACTCATTTAATACTCGCATGTGTGCATCCGTTCGTTGTTGTTCTAGTCTTGCCTCTTCCATGATCCTTTGGATGTCAAAGTCGGTGCTCTCGTAGCCACACCAGGTGCGGGGCGAAATACCCGTTTATCCAATGTGTTCCACAGTCTCACAGGCGGCTCAGAAGGGGCTTTATGTGCGAACGTAAACACTTTAGCTCCGACCACACGAGAAAATAGTCGTTGATTTAAAAACTTCGCCTCAATAGTCGCAGTTGTTGGGCGATCTTGACTGTCAAAGTCAGCGCTCAGCGACATGCTGACTGCAACTTGATGTTGGGCGTTTAATTTCCACGCTTGTGTATCGCTGTCGAATTGCATGAATGCAAAGCCTTGTTGATTGTAAAGTCGATCAGTAGCTATACCAGGGATCACACTATCGAAATACGAGTAATCCTTCATTTGCATTGCATATGTGACGTCGCCTCCTTTCTCAGCTCTGTCCAAACTGTTGAACTGCGCTGACTCTCTGTTATGTTCAACGTGGCGAATGATGTACTTATCGTTCTCAGTTTCCGTGATCGTCCAACTGCAGCCAGTGAAATCGGGAGTGAATACGTACTTAGGCTCGCCAGCTTTGGGTCTCCTAGGAATTTCTATGGAACCCCCTTGAGGTAACCAAAATGCGCTTTCTCCTGTGTCCGCAATGTGTAGACCATACAACTTGATGTTTTCACCGTTGTGTACTGTAGACATTTCGGCAAACTGGAATTTTCCTATGCGACCTGGTAATGCTGGTATCTTTATTCTACCTCCAGTCTTCACCCATTGTTGGTCTAGTGTTTTTGAGGTAAACGGGAAGTCTCTGAATGCTGTAGTTCTCAACACAGAACTAGGTGTGAGGTGCCGCTGTGTTGTAACTTGAATTAGGGGGACATTTTCGTATTGGTCCGGTAAGGTTCTTGTATGTTCTAATGTTCGATCATTATTCTCCAGCAGTTTTCCTTCAGGTAATGGAGTTAAAGTTTTAAACTTTAAGTTTCCACCAGCACAAACGCTGATGGACAACAATACAAAGTAAAGTAGCGGCACCATCATGGCTTCATGACGTGCCGATCACAAATAACATCGACTAAGCGTAGGCAGACTTATATATGCGCGCGCTTCGCGTAGGTACCTATGTATATATACATATAATAGATACTAGTTTAATTTATAAATTGACTACTGTGCAATATTTTTAACTAATTACTAATCATACAAATCAAGAAAGCGTTAAGTGCGATGGTTATTCGTATTAAAAAAAAATAGTTAATCTAGGCATGTTTGATCTATGATCTAGGTATGTGCGAGCTTGTGAAATAGGTAAATATTATTTGTTTAGGACTCGAGCCCCACCCGAAACATTGAATTAAAAAAAAACCCTTAAAACATTTAGTAGTTATTTTGTCTCTTTTTGTATGTTTAATGGAGATAAGGTTAGCTCCCTCTGAGCTACGCCAACGATATCTGGGGTTTTACGTCTGACGAGGTTACGCATTACTCTATTGTCAACATTTAATTTCTTTAAGTGGGCCTTCTTCCTATACACTTGTATATTCAAATAAAGGATAAAAAATACCCTTTGAAAAGTTCCTCATTAAAAAGCGTAGGCGACTAGTAATTGGCCACAGCGCAGAAAATCTTACAGTCGGACTATTACTAAGACGGAATCAGTATGGAAATTGTACCACTGTTCTTTTGTAGTTTACGACTGTCATTTTTCCACAAGGTCACGTCAATTGATTCTTTGACGACGCTGCTTTCACGTTTTTAAGGTTTCTGTACCCAAGGGTAAAAACGGGACCCTATTACTGAGACTTCGCTGTCCGTCCGTTCGTCCGTCTATCACCAGGCTGTATCTCAAGAACGGTGATAGCCTGCCTATTGCCGCTATAACAAAAAATACAAAAAATAAAATAAAATAAATATTTTTATATCCCATACAACAAACGGGTTTGGTTGCGTTAACTTTGCACCTCATTTGTATGGAGCGCTATACATACCAGGTGCAAACTTAACTTAACCACTTAAGGATGGAGTGTTTGTACGGAACCCTCGGTGCGCGAGACCGACTCGCACTTGACCGCTTTTTTAAACTAGTCCGTATAACCAAATAAAAATAATAGAGTTTTGATGAAATTTATGAAATTGAACTGTTGTCGATTATCAATTTTTAAGTCTATGTTTAAAGTTTGTTTAAGCAATCGGGTCGTGCGGAGGTTATCTATCGCTGTCTTTGGCTAGTTTGATAACTGGGCATGGCCTATGTATATTTTGGATGAGTGAAAAAAAAACATTGGGTAATAATACTATCATACTGTACAATTGTACCTACATTGCATGTCTAGGAGACTCTTCCTTAAAAATAACTAAGTACCTACAACATTTTGTAAGAATGAATATTGTACTATCGAAGTCACTGATACCTAACTGTACATTTGTAAACTAATATAAACCTTAGTACAACGTGTTAAGTTCTACGGAAAGTGGATCAAATTTAACTTGCAAAATTCCATTACAGTCAACAGGACAGGTGAAAAGTAAATAAAAGCTTGTAAAAAGACTGAATTAATAATTTAATTAGTAGCAATCTGTGGACTGATTACTAAAAACGCTAACACTACTAATGCCATCTAGTAGAGAGTAGAAGGACCATGACAGGATTCATATTATTTACTTGTCCATCACAATACCGCAATAATGGTTGCAGTTTAATGAACAACATCGCAGTCATAAATCCGCAGTCAACTTAGACACTAAGTTACCCGTAGCCAACTTTCGAATCGCATTTACACGAACAAAAACAGTCAATTAAGTACAGTAGGAGGTATTTAGATAATCAAAAAACTGGCCAAGAGCATGTCGGGCCACGCTCAATGTAGGGTTCCGTAGTTGCCCATCCTTCGCAATAGACGAAAATTACGAGAAAGATTGCAAGCTCTATAAAAAGGTCGTAAACGCCAAAGTAACAGTAGTCAGTAATTACTTATTACCTTCTGGAAGTTATCGATTATACGCGCCAGATTGAGTGAAATGTTTTAATACAGTATGGTGCTTAACTAATATGTGTAACGTTCGAAGTATAAGGACACCGCGCGGCACTTACGTCATTTTAAAGAAAATTATGAAATTTAGTATTAATGATCACGGAGCAAAGCCGCGGACGGACAGACAGACAGACAGACGGACATGGCGAAACTATAAGGGTTCCTAGTTGACTACGGAACCCTAAAAAGAGAGCTTCTGTGTCGCTTTATTTGCTTTAAGTGAGGTTACATTTGGCTGGGCATAGTAAATTACTTGACATTAGGGTAACCTGGTCTAGGAGCACGCACTTAAGGTTCAAAATATTCTAAAATAATAATAATGATGTCTATGAAATCAAGAAGTCATTTATTACGTCTACAATTTAATCATCTTCCATAAAGTAACACAAAAAATAGCAAAATTATGTCTCTAAATCTCAAAAAAACAATAATAGTGAGAAATGGGAAATGCGTCCTCTTACAAGTCCTATTGAGTAACAGTACGCGTCTACGTCGTTAAGAGTACGCGGGTCGGAAATTACAATTACATCAATGTGTACAAAAGGAATAGTTACTTCACACCTTATATATTATATTTGTAGTTCATCATATGTATAAAAGAAAAAAAAACGCTATAAAACCAACTTCAAAACAATTTCGTGTATCAGTACAGGCGCGTTCTCTTACAAGGTACGTACTGCCACGTACTGCGTACTCGTGCCCACACCAGCCAAATCGAAAATGAACGGAGAGCAACGCCATCTCTTAGGATTGACCGGAATTACACTCGCCGCGTGCGTTAGGTATAGTATTTGAAAACACAACACTTCACTTCGTTATTACAAAATAATTGCAGGTTTGTGTCAAAAATACTTTACAAAATGATAAAAAAGTTTAACAATTTAAGTAAAAATCTTTAAAGTTACGTAATTTTTGCGTTTTCATCCGGTTTTGATTTTTTTTTCGCACAGCACTCCTTACCACAGTTGACATCGAAATGCGATTGAAGTTAGCCGAGTATCGTAAACGACGTCACGGTTTTTGACGTTGCGTACTCTTATCGGATGCGTGCTCTTAGACCAGGCTACCCTATATCACAAACGAAATTGAAAATTAATATAGGTTTATTGTGTTCTTTACATATCTTCCATTTATTATCGTGCATTAACTACTTACACTCTAGAATTTATTGCGGTCATGAGTATGGAAGCTCAACGAAACCGGCGCGCCATTGGAAGGCGACAGTAGCGCCCCCTTGAACCAGTTTAGGCACGCTAGACAGTCTTGGCGGTCCACTCCGCGAACGCCCACCACACTTCGCTTTGGGTCACCATCGAGTGCACTACTGCCTTGGAACTGTTCCGTTTCGTTGTGCTATACCAAGCTGATTGGAGTCAGTGTTATAACCCTGCAATGTACCTAGTGTTAATTTAATAAAGACTATTCTGTTCGAGACTTCGATAACCTAGCTTACAGACCTCTGTGCCAGGAACTGTTATTTTGTGCTTCATTGTATAAGGAATCCCACCAAAAACATTTCATGTAAAATTGACGGCCAAGACTCACATTCTCATAACGCTTTCGCTGTAAAAAAGTTATCAGATCCCAGGAAAAGCCAAGCCCCTAAGCCCCGACTTTACTAACCCCACCACCTTGGTTTAAAAAGTATGGCATCAACTGGCTTCAAGCCCCTAAACCCGGAGTTTACTAACCCTACACCTTTGTTTCAAAAGTATGGCTTGGCCGTTTCATAGAGTACCGTAAATAAGTCCAACGGACCGTCTGGCCCATATGGTATCAAGAAACTAAGTTTAGGTATGTCTTTGATAATATATACTTATAAACTTAATTCCTTACGATATGGGCCGGACAGTCAGCTAGACTTATTTACGGTAGTCTATGAAACGGCCAAGCCATACTTTTGAAACAAAGGTGTAGGGTTAGTAAACTCCGGGTTTAGGGGCTTGAAGCCAGTTGATGCCATACTTTTTAAACCAAGGTGGTGGGGTTAGTAAAGTCGGGGCTTAGGGGCTTGGCTTTTCCTGGGATCTGATAACTTTTTTACAGCGAAAGCGTTATGAGAATGTGAGTCTTGGCCGTCAATTTTACATGAAATGTTTTTGGTGGGATCTCATTTCTTTTTGTAAGGTGCTTTAGTTTTTTTAATTTTTTTGGGCTGTAGGGTTTCTTGAGCGACAACTGAAGTAGACAATTGTGTATTTAAGAAATACTTAATTCTAGCCCCATATATAATACACTTTTATCCCCTATTATGGGAAACCCATACAAACTTCCATCCCCTTATTTAAAGGGTGGGGGGTGATTTTTTAAAAGTCCTACAATATGTATTTGATTTATAACAATGAGTCCCTATAGGTTTCAATTTTCAGACCTCTAGTATCAAAATTTGCGGAAGTTTCATACAAACTTCCATCCCCTAGTTTAAGGGGTTGGGGGGTAAAAGTTCCAAGTTTTAGAATTATTTTGTTGTTTGTGTACTAATACTAGCTTACATACCAAATTTCAGCTTTCTAGGTCATCGGGAAGTACCCCAGAGGTTTTGATACGTCAGTGAGTGAGTGGCAAAATCGGCGTATTTTAGGTACCTATAAAACCTAAATTATAAAAGCTAGATCAATTAAATTTTGTACATTTTATATATTTGCTAACTGAATCTTAACCTGAGAATTTGGGCGCTCTAGTGTTAACTGGGACGAAACTATAAGGGTTTGAATATGAGACGAAACGGTTCGAGAAAAGGTAGGTAGTGCCCCCTTCTTTTTTGTTCGTCTTGGCGGGGGCACTACCGTGCCCCCAGATATTTAAAATACGAAGTCGAAGAGTAGATATGGAAGTAGTAATAATTGTGTATAAGAAATACTTACGTTTAGCCCGATATATACTACTTTTATCGCCCATTATGGAAAACCCATAAAAACTTTAATCCCCTTATTTAAAGGGTGGGGGGTGATTTTTTTAAAATCCTAGAATATGTATTTTATTATTTATAAATAATAAAGGAGTCCCTATATTAATTTTCAGACCTCTAGTATCAAAATTTGCAGAAGTCTCATACAAACTTCCATCCCCTAGTTTAAGGGGTTGGGGGGTAAAAGTTCCAAGTTTCAGAATTATTCTATTGTTTGTGTACTAAACCTAGCTTACATACCAAATTTCAGCTTTCTAGGTCATCGGGAAGTACCCCAGAGGTTTTGATACATAAGTGAGTGAGTGGCAAAATCGGCGTATTTTAGGTACCAATAAAACCTAAAGTATAAAAGCTAGATCAATGAAATTTAGTACATTTCATATGTTCCCTAACTGCATCTTAACCTGTGAATTTGGGCGCTCTGAACGGGACTGGGACGAAACTATGAGGGTTTGAAAATGAGACGAAACGGTTCGAGAAAAGGTAGGTAGTGCCCCCTTCTTTTTTGTTCGTCTTGGCGGGGGCACTACCGTGCCCCCAGATAAATCAAGTTAATTGTATCTGAAGTGTTTCATTCATTCATAAAAATTAGCCACCTCGCCAAGATATCATGGGTCTAAAAGCTGGGCGGAATTCAACCGGGGGCGGGATACGTATAATGGGTATATCGGGGACATGTATGTCGGGTATATGAGGGCCACGTATGTCGTGCATATCGGGGATACGAGACAGCGACGGACCCGCCGACGGCCAGTGTTCATCTGGGATATTTGGATACCTCGGAGAAAACTCGTTGAATATACTCCTGTGTGCGTCCGTTCGTGGTTGCTTTATTCTTGGCTCTTCCATGATTTTCTGGATATTTAAATGCGGTGCTGGGCTATTTAAGCCAGGTGCGGGTCCAAATACCCGTTTATCCAGTGTCCACGGTCTAATAGCTGGCTCAAAAGGGTAATTCTCGGCAAACGTAAACACATGTGCACCGGCCACACGAGAAAAAAGGCGTCTATTTAAAAACCTTGGCTCAATAGTGGCATTTGTTGGGAGATCTTGACTGTCAAAATTAACGTTCAAGGACAGGCTAACTGCAACTTGATTTTGGGCTTTTAATTTCCACACTTGCGCATCGCTGTCGAACTGCATGAATGCAAAAGTATGTTGACTGCGAATACGATCAGTAACTAGATGAAGGATCACCCTATTGAAATATGAATAATCCGTCATTTGCATAGCATATGTTCTATCGCCTCGTTTGGCAGCTTTGTCCAAACTGTTGAACTGGGTTGACTCTCTGTTCTGTTCAACGTGGCGAATGCGGTACATATCGTTGTCAGTTTCCGTCATTGTCCAACTGCACCCAATGAAGTCTGGAGTGAATACGTACTTAGGCTGGCTAGCATTAGGTTTCCTAGGAATGTCTATGTAACCTCCCTGAGGTAACCAATATGCGCTTTCCCCTGTGTCCGCCATGTGCAGACCATACAACCTTTTTTTTGTACCGTTGTGTACAGTTGACATTACGGCGAACTGGAATTTTCCTACACGATCTGGTAATTCAGGTGTCGTTTTTCTAGTCTTCATCCATTGTTGCTCTAGTGTTTTTGTGGTAAACGGGATGTTTTTGAATGCTGTGGTTCTCAATGCATAACTAGGCGTGATGTATCGCTTTGTTGTGACTTGGAATACTGGAACATGTTTGTAGTTGTCTGGCAAGGTCCTTGTATGTAGTAATTTTGGATTATTGTTCTCCAGCAGTTTCCCTTCAGGTAGTGGAGCTAAAGTATTAAACTTTAAATGTCCACCAGCACAAACACTGATTGATAACAATACAAAGTAAAGTAAGGGCAACATCATGCCTTCATCGTGCCGATAGCAAATATCAACGACGAGGCGTATACAGGCTTTTATAAGATACGCATTTTGCGTAAGCATAATATTAAATACCTACTCGGAGATAATTATTTCTTGCTCAAAGTATCGTACAAAATGACTGAATAACCAAAAGTGGTTAACACTTTCGCGACCAGACAAAAAGTGAGATATGTCTCACTTTTTTCTCTGGGATATGTCCCAGAAACCGGCAGAGCCCGGCAGCCGTGTTTGGGAGATTTTTCCAATCCCGCAGGCCATGCACCCGGCAGCCGGGCACTAAGGGTTGTGCTAAGGAACTTTCGTAATACTTACGTAAAGTTAGGTTCCTAAGTATACAGTTTTTTGTAATTAAATTCAATAAGTATAAATAGGATTTCTTTCCACGTTTTGGCTTAAGAATTACAGTTATTCGTGGTCTTCTTACAGTAAGGAATAGTTAAATAGAGCGCGTGTTACTTAGTAGAAACCTACGACAATATTGCTATCTCTGTAAAGCGCGTCAAGTTTCCGCAAGAAAAAACGAGATGACGTTATATTTATCTATTACGTCTTTTCAAAAAAAAATACAAGCCCTGCGTGTGTCAAATTTTTCTTTGTAGTGATGCCCGAATACATTTATCGATATCGATACGTTTACGTTTACGTATACGTTTAGGTCGTCTCGCGGATGTACCTATTAACCTTTTGCCCGCTAAACCTCCTCTAAGGAAAACTGTGTCCCACACGCCAAGCTAACAGCAGCTAGTATGACGTGAATAGCGGCAAATGACGTCGTGTCGTCTGGGGCACAGCTTTCCGTCGACGTGTGTTGCCGTCTTTTGCTCTCAAAAGTTTAAGCTGCACTGCATCTAGCATAACTGTGACACGCGGCTCTTTGTCGCGCGACAAATACTACCTGTCACTTTCCTTTCAATACCGTGCGAGCAAGATAGCGTGCGTATATCGCCTTTATCCGTCAATAATAGTAGGTATTTTATGCAATCGTTTTGCAATAGTTGCCTAAGTCACAGAATAAAGACACTACAGAAGCCTCACTCTTTTGTTATTTGCCGCTTTTGCAAAAGCATTAGCCTACTCGTATCCGATTGGCCATTTTTAATGACGTACGACGCTGTTGGTTCTAGCTTCTTTGGGGCGTGTCATACTCCTAGGGTTGCCTACAATGCCTACATTAGCAAAAGGGAAACTACTTCTTTGTGTTTATATTATTTTAAAAGCTACTTTTAACAAAATACGTTCAAAATAAGAGGAACCTAGCGCGATCTTTATAATTATGGGCTCTAAGAGTGCCTACTGGATCTTTGGATTGGTTTAACGTAAACATGTGCGATTTTTTGCTTTTCGAACCTTTTTGATTAGCATTAAGATCCAGTATTATAAAATTGACCGGATTTTGTATCCTGGAAGTGCTTACTAGATCTCAGGCCTGGTTAAACCCAGTCACGTGCAGTTTTCGTATTCTGATTCACTTTGATGAGCAAGTAGAGAATGTGTTTAAATTTTTATTTTAGCCTTTGGAAGTTTGTAGAATGAAACATTTTTATTTGTTTTATTATTGGTTTTACACCCGTTTACATAACATTTAATTTTTATGCATCAATGATTGATTCAATCGACGACGATCAATGACAATAAGTGGTTTATATTTGTATACATAGAAATAAGCCCGTTTCTAGCGGCCCTTTATGTTCTGGGATTATTACATTTTGTTTGTTCGATATTTTCCGAAGTTGAGTGAATTTTGAAAATCCAATTTCATATTCTGTCTCGGATGACCCAAAAACCCCCCGATACCGAGTTTTAACACCCTAGGACTAATTTGAAATTTTCAAAAAAAAAATATTACCATTTTTTTTTCTTTTTTTCCGCGACTGTACTCGGGTGGGGGTCCCCTATGACATTCGTTGGAGCACCCCCTACCCGTTTCCAGCCATTTACGAGATACGGGACCCTTAAAAAAAAATCTCCATACAAATCTTGTTGTTTCGATATTTCCCGACTTTGACTGAATTTTTGGACATATCGATTTCAGATTCATATTTGTGAGCCCCAAATGCCCCTTGATACCAAGTTTCAGCCCCCTAGCACCAATTGGAAATTTTGAAAAAAAAAAGCCAATCGCCATTTTGAATTTAATTTGGTTCGCTAATTTTAACATTGCATAAGCGAAGTCGAACAAGACACGGCGCGCACCCTGTGCGCTAAACGCAGCAATGCGGTCTAAATCTGTTTGTTCGTGTACGTGATGTGGAGTTTGTGGACACGTCCACACGCGCATTGCGTTTATAGTAGTGTACCTATCGCAGCGCGGTTGTATGAAGCTTAGTCTCTGTTTCGTTTCTTTACTCATGTGGAACCAGTCCTGAGATCCAGTAGGTACTTCCATGATCCATCATCAGGTAAATTTTATGGTACTGAATCCAAATGTTCATTGTGGTGAATCGAAATGTAAAAACCGCACATGTCTGCGTTGAACCAATCTTGAGATCCAGTCCTTATTTCCAGGGTCCATCATCAGGTCAATTTTATGATACTGCCACATACTGCCTGTAAATGCTTAGTAAAGTGAGCAGAAAAACCACACTTGTCTACATTGAACTAGTCCCGAGATCTAGTAGGTAAATGTTCCATCATCAGATGGACGTAGTTATGCAATAACGATCCAACCCACACGTCACTTGAAATTGAATTTTGAATTTATTGACATATGGATAGTAATTTTATATTAAATTTCAGCGACTTGTGGGCTGGAACGTTTTTGCATAACTACGTCCAGATCATGACTTAATGTCAATGGGAAAACCGTAGCAGTAACCGTATTCTCTTCGTAATAAAAATATAATTATATATTTACACTTTACGGAGATAATCGGTGAACTTACGTTCAAAACGATTCAATGTAGCGAACACTGAATCTCTTCCTTTTTAAAGTTGGTTAAAAATAATAAAAAATCACAATAATATGTAATAATAAAAATGTAATCGATGCGTTGTCTTCGCTTCGAACGTGCCGACCCTAGCCGAATAAAGGCGGGACGATGGGCGGGCCGGGTCACAATTGTGACCCGAAATTAGTAGGTATAATTTTTGACACTTCAGCGGAGTGAAACCCCCATGCCTAAGTAAGGTACGAGATTTTAAGACCTAATTATTGTGTAACTATTGCATACAATACTTTTTATACGAGCAAAACACAGAAAAGTCAAAGTCAAAGTCAAAGTCAAAATCATTTATTCCATTGACATAAATTATGCACTAGAATAAGTCTTAAAACATGATATATGATTATTCTAATATTACACGAAACAAATTATTAAATTATATTGTTATATACTTTATAGATGAGTCATTCCATATTCAGTTTTCATTTAATTTAAATTCAATGTCATAATATTCCTTTATGTTGTACAGTGCGTGTTCGGTTAATTTACTTTTTAAATACAATTTAAATTTAGCGTCATTGAGTGAGGTTACACAATCGGGTAGATGGTTGTACATTTTTAGGCTCTGATGGATGAAACATTTTTTAGTCTTAGCCAGTCGAGTTTTTGGTAGGCACAACTTATTTCTGTTGCGTGTGGGATAGTTATGAATATCCTTTCTCCTTATACTGCCACCGATGTTTTTCCGTGCATACAGTAAGTTTCTATACGCGAACAGTGAATAAAACGTCATTATACCAGTCTCTCTGAATATGGCTCTGCAGGTCTCTCGAGCAGTCAGACCAAAAATGTTTCTAAGAGCTCTTTTTTGCAGTCTAAAAACTCTTGATGATGTTGCTGCATGTCCCCAAATTAAAACTCCATAAGACATTAATGAGTGAAAGTATGCGTAGTATACAGTCTTACTTGCTTGAATGCCACATAACTCCTTAATTTTTCTAATTGAAAAGGCCGCTTTCGTAAGTTTTTTGCACAGATAATCAATATGTTTATCCCATTTTAATGCACTATCTATAGATGTTGATAAGCTGCCATCAATTTATTTCGATGGTGTCTTAATTCCTTTTTCACAACAAGTCAAAGACCTGGGTATTGTTTTGGACCAGACCTTATCTTGGGTGCCTCAGGTGAATGAAGTCAGCAGGAAGATGTTTGCAGCGGTGAGCTCTCTAAATTGCCCTTTGCCAAACCTTACTTCTTCCAATCTTAGATTATGCTGATATCTCCTACCCTGATCTCACAGAAGAACAGCTTAATAAACTTGAGCGTATTCAGAATATTTGCATCAGGTTCATATTTGGGTTTCGTAAATATGACCATGTTTCCAGTTTCCATTCGCAGCTCAAGTGGCTTCCTATCCGCTTTCGTCGTAACTCTCACATTCTCTCTATTCTTTACAATATTCTTTTTCACCCTGCAACTCCCTGCTACCTCAAGGAGCGTTTCAGTTACCTTCGTTCTATTAGGTCCTCTCAAAATTTGCTTCTGGCTGTCCCTTCTTCTTCTTCCAAATTCTATAACAGCTCATTTACCTTTCAGGCTACTCTATTGTGGAACTCTCTCCCTGTTGAATTGAAACGTAGTCAATCCGTTACTACTTTCAAAACACACCTCAAAGAACATTACTTGTCTCTCCTTTAATACTCTGTCACTATGACTGACATAATCTGTGGTTCGTTACACAAAATATTATTTTAAATATAAGGTTTAAGTAAGTTTATATATGAGTATATATTTATTCTTATGTTCATTTATGTATATTTTTATGTATGTTTATGTATCAATATATGTTATTATAGGTTTTAGTAGATTTTAATAATTTTTCAGTAGTTTTTTTGATTACTTTTTGCATCGCCTACTCATCTCATTTCATTTATATTAATCCGCTACCCAAAGGTTGTCTGGAAGAGATCGCTTTTTAGCGATAAGATCGCCTATTGTTTGCCTCTATTGTAATGTTAAGTGTCATTTGTATTTGTATTTCTTTCTTCTTGAGGTGTGCAATAAAGAGTATTCTATTCTATTCTATTCTATTCTATAAATTCAACTTCCAAAAATTCTACGTTAAAAATGCCACCCTGCGCTCCTTGCTATGAGACGTAGCGTGCCGTCAGTGTGAAGGCAGCTTTAAGCTCTTGAAGAGAATGCTGCGATGCGATCTCGTAGGTACCATATTTATGCCGGTCAAGATGAAATTAAAGTTTTGGGGGATTGTAGCCTCATTTTCGAGGGGTCATCTCACTTAAAAGTAATTTATATGGATTGGGCAACTACCCAAGAATGGATGTCACAAACTGTAGAGGACCGCAAGAGTCCTAGTAGGTACTAAATATTAAATGAAACGTTCTTCACCTTTTCGAAATTTAAGGGTAATACGGCGTCTATCTCGGTTTTGCCCTACTTGAAGACGGAACCAATTTGGAAAACGGGTTTCATTTTGGAAAGGTATACTGTATAAGGGGATCTGAAGATGAGATCTTGAAGAAACTGATGGAGCTCTTTAAATATGTAAGGCAACACATATCGAGGTACGAGGTTTGGTTACGTTTTTTAGTACTAGTTCAGTAGCTGCGGAAATACGAGTCGATATCGTACGATTGTTTTTCGTTGAAATCAGTTCTATTTTCTGTTTCTATTTTTAGCCTGTGCTGTTCCACTGCAGGGCAAAGGCCTCCCTCACTTTCTTCCAGTCATCTCTGTTCAAGGCAGCGACGGACCAATCTTTTCGGAATGTGTCTAGGTCATCCCGCCATCGTGGTCTGCCGCCGTACTCTATTATTAGGTGGTCCCCTCTAAATGAAATCAGTTATTTTTTGTTAAAATGTGTATGATTATCACAAGGCAGCGAAATACAACGATTGTTAACCTCAGCATGACCTGGTTAGTGGGGAAGTTCTTCTCATATTTACAAATTGATATCTCCGTAACAAACACCCGGACTTTATTAAACTTTGCTCTTGTTTTGTTGAGCAACATCACGTTATCTTTGGAACGTAAAAACCCCGAGGTTTTCAAATGTTATCTAATTGCGTTGCAGCTCAGCCGCGGCGCCACTATACCTAATGAAAATAAATAATAAATAAATATCAGACAGCCTCAAACAAATCGATCTAGTCCCAAATTAAGCTCAAGAAGAAATTAAGCAAAAGAAAATCAATTAATTATTTGATGAAATGATGTACGTTGGACGCACACCATGTACGATGTTTACAGCTGTACCTGTACTAGGGTACGAAATAATGGGCATAGACTGTGGCACCACTGGGGAGCATACTCTGCAGCGGAGCACTTTAGAACTCATCGATGGAAATTATATTAGCATTTTTTTCGTATGGAAATTAGTCATACCATAAATGTTATGAAATGTTTTAAGTACGAAAAAAGACTTAGGTACTGTTGAGTTTCTTTCGGCTTTCTTCTCAACGGCGGTTTCCTCTTGGGTAATGACAATATGACTTGTAAAAGTGCCTAGGTGCCTATCATAAGATCACATGCCATGTTAATTTTCTTTGAGTCAGCTTTATCACCTTAAGGCAAAGAATGTTGAAAAATGCGAGAACGTCTGGAAGTCCAAACATCCAAACGTCCGGACATAATAAGGAAGAATTTAAGGCCAAGCTGAAACGGTGACGCTTCGCTTGCTCGGTCACTCATATAAGTGACACCAAGAGCTGTAGACCTTGTGTTTGTTTCAAAATGGCTGAAATTCCAACATTAAAATACGATGGAATTAAAATACATAGTAAATAATAAGCTTTATACCTTAAGTCTACCGGAAATGTAGACGGTCTCCAATAACAAAGCAATAAAACTAAAAATTGTGTGCGTGTGGATTGAGTGAGCACCCTTATAAAATAAAAAAAAATATGCTGGTCATTTAGTAAAACTTCTAACACAATTGTAAAACTAATCTATGAATTTGTAAAACGATAAATCTAAATTATACATCATTAACGTGTGCTCACTCAGTTCTCACAAACTACCAACGAAATCTGTGAATGTTTTTGTTTAAAATATAATATTTATATACATTTTTTTAGCAAAAACTATGCTTAAGGTAAGTAATAATTTGTAGATCACCTGGTAACGTATTTAAAGTTGTACAAATAATATCGTATGCTCTAGTGAGCTTTCGAAAGTGTGCGGATGGCGGGATGACTTGTACGCATTTGAGAACGTTTGGGAGGAACTTGCTCTTCAGCGAGACGACTAGCGAAAAAGAGGGGAGGCCTTTGCCCAGCAGTGGTACACAAACAGGCTAGATAAAAAAAATCTTTAAAAACAAGCAACGAATATAAAATATTACCTTATTTTTTTACTACTTAAAATTTGAACTACTTTATAGTTTCCTAGATACTACAAATCTAAAGATATTTACATTTTTAACTTACGTACCTATAATGTGTGGACTGAGTGAGCACTTGCAAACATATATTATCCAAAAATCTGCCACGTTAGCGGTTTGTTTTGTATTTTACAAATTCCCTTATTAATTTTACTTTACTTTACACATATATATAGAAGTTTCAATCTATTAAAATCTTTTAAATCTGATATTTTCGTTCTGTTTTTATGTTCAAGTCTCCGTAACATTCAAACTGCTAAGGTTACATATATATGATTTTGACTAATTTCAAATCCTTAAAGTACTTATAGCAATTAATTTGATACCAACAACTCCATAATTTCAAACTACAAGTGTTTTTTTGCCGTCCCAAACTTTAACCAACGTTTTCTCAGTTGTCGCTTTTTCACTTTTGCCAATTTGAAGAATTTAAAAAAAATTACTATAGCATCTAGACTCCAGATGCTATAGTATTTTTTTTTTAATTCTTTAAGTGGGACGCTAGGCACTAAACTTTGACGTCCTAAAAAAGTTTTTAAATTGGACATTTATGCGTCGACCTCAAAATCATAGCTTTATAATATTACAGTGTGTTCCATCAGTTTTTATTGAAAACCGATTTCGGTAGGTTTTGCCATATTTCACTAAACTGCCCGTAACTAGAATCGACAAAGTGGGACGTTTTACTAAACACACTCACATTTATTGATTAGTAAAATGGGCTTTTAATAAATATCAGACAATTATAAATTTATAACAATCCGTTAACACAATTTGTGCTGAAGGATAATTCCCGAATTTCCACATTCCACAACAGATGTCTATACATTTCCAAATAGATACTAAAGGAAATGGCCTAAAACTTAAACTAGTAGTAGGTAATCGCTGTACAGTTCCATTCACATTACTTTCCGATCCCATCAACCACACCGTCATGAAATTATTATGAATCCAATATCGTATCGATTTTAATGAATCATTATCATAAATTTAAGAGCTACGCTCTTGTCGGTGGAGTAATGACAATGCATCTCGTTCTTGGACCTTCTCCTTGACAGCTTGTTACGACACGACGATGTTCACCATCTCCTTCATTTGGTTCATGTAAGCTCTCCTTGGTCTTCCTCTCTTTCTCCCTCCTTCAATCTTTCCTTCTATTATATTCGTCGTAATGCAGCAGGTGTCCAATCATTTTTCCTATTCGGTTCTCCATTGTTTTTTAAATACACCTGTCCTCGTTCACCATATCAAGCACCTCCTCGTTCGACCGCTTTTCAGTCCAGCTGATCTTCTTCATTCGTCGCCAGCACCACATTTCGTAGGCTTCCAGTCAATCTCTATCCCTTTATGTCAGTGTCCACGTTTCGCTTCCGTATAATGCTATGCTCCAAATAATACGGTGAATAGAGACTAAAAGTACTATGTGTGACCTTACAAACGGTCCGGTAGTTTTGAATTTTTGATATGTTGTCTAGGATGGTTAGTCAGTGCTTAAAATGCAAAATGCACAATTCCCCCACCCCCCTCCGCGCCCGCCGCCGTATTAAAAAAATCGGCACTTTCTTCATATTTTTGCTTATAGGTATCTTCCTTTAGGAGCATTTTAGCTAGAAGAAAGCTTCGACAATGTTATAGAGAGTTAAATTTACTACATTTTCCATTTTATATTTTGTTTCTAGAACAGATAGTTACGGAGATATGCACATTTAAAAGAACGTAAAAAATCGCAATTTCCAACTGAAAAACAAACTTCTGGATTCTATCTTCGTTTAAGAGCATTTTAGCTACAACAAAGCTTGGGCAATGTTGTAGAGAATTAAATGTACCTACTATAATTTACATATTTGAATAGAATCTTTTTTTTTTTTATCGATTCTTATTTTTTTTTTTTTTTTTTTTTTTATGTGGTAATACCACATTTTATTTTTATAAACAATGACACAAAGGTAAATTAAGAAAGAAAAATTGAATGCGATCTACTACAATCGAAGCGGGGTATGAACCCGCGACCTCTGCGTTTCCGGCGCATTGCTCTCCCAACTGAGCTATCCGACCGCTACGTCAATCACACCAAATCTTTCATCCCTTAATTATTTACGCCACTGGAGCGCCCTCTGCGTCATATATGTTTTTGAAATGCTTATGCGCATTAGCCATACCCTAGGATGTGCGTTTTACACACACGATCCCCAATCCCCATTGCTTTACAGCAAGTGTGAAGACTGCGAGAGAGATGGCGCTGTTCTAAATATTTGTATAGAATCTTTTTTTTTTTTTTATCGATTCTTATTTTTTTTTTTATTTTTTTTTTTTTATTTTTTTTATGTGGTAATACCACATTTTATTTTTATAAACAATGACACAAAGGTAAATTAAGAAAGGAAAATTGAATGCGATCTACTACAATCGAAGCGGGGGAACCTAATTTACCTTTGTGTCATTGTTTATAAATATAATTTACATTTCAAATTTTGTTTCAAGGACGGTTAGTTACGGAGATATGCACATTTAAAAAACAGGAAAAGTCAAATTTTCTGAAAATTTCTCAAAATTCTTGGTTTAGAACGCTGTCATTCAGTTATGGACTAGTCTAGGACAAATTAAAACATGTAGGAAATATAATTGCTTATAAAACTCATGTCCATTTTTACATAGGTACATTTTCGGAAAATGTGACTTTATTTTTTACATATCTCCGTAATTATCTGTCCTAGAAACAAAATTTGAAATGCAAATTATAGTAAATTTAATTCTCTACAAAATTGCCCAAGAACAGTTTCTAGCTAAAATGCTCCTAAACGAAGATATAACCCAGAAGTTTGTTTTTGAGTTGGAAATTGCAATTTCTTAAGTTTTTTTAAATGTGCATATCTCCGTAACTATCTGTCCTAGAAACAAAATATGAAATGGAAAATGTAGTAAATTTAACTCTCTATAACATTGTCGAAGCTTTCTTCTAGCTGAAATGCTCCTAAAGGAAGATATGAGCAAAAATATAAAGAGAGTGCCGGTTTCTTCAATATGGCGGCGGCCGCGGAGGGGGGGGAATTGTGCATTTTGCATTTTAAACACTGACTAACCATCCTAGACAACATATCAAAAATTCAAAACTACCGGACCGTTTGTAAGGTCAAAATCCTTTATTCACTGAATTAAAATGTACACTTTTATTAGCTTTTTCCTTAATTAATCAATACATAACCTAATAATTTTATAAACTACGGTTTAAAAGCTGCCGCAAAATACAAAGAAATACATGTATATACGGTCAAGTTAAATAAAACTGTAAAAACCCAGCTTTATCATTTATTTTCTTAGGTCCATGCTCAAACAAATCAAAACATGTACCTAGGTACTTAATCAATCTGCGCTATGACTATATAAGTCAGTCGCCCTAGTACTGGAAGTAACAGTCAATCATCAACCGTCAGAGGTGTACGTTGACGCTGGTATTGCCAATTCTTAATCATCAAGAATGAATCTTACATATATCCTCGCTTTAATGGTGTTTACATGCGTATGTGCGCGGAGCTACGAAAAAAACGACGTCGCAGACGTAATTGACGTGCACGAAAATGGTGACGAGTTCGAAGCAGAAGCAGCAAGGACGAAGCGAAGCAGCGATGACCGGAGGAATCCGTTGTGTACGAAACCGACCCTAGCGGCGTTCACCGCCGGCGGGGCTTCTGCAGGAGCCGGGTTCGGTAGTGTGGTGCCCGGCGCTGGGACACTAGTTGGGACTCTCGTCGGTGGTGCCATCGGAATTGGCACTGGCCTGTGGGCCGGTGCCAATTTGTGTCCTCGTGTGTAGTTTGTATGCGTGTACAACGAGAAATATAAAATAAATCATTTATCTAAAATGAGTTCTCATTCATTTAAACTACAATGTTAAAATTCCAAAGCCACTTTAAACATTATTAAAATGACGGTAAGGGTCTAATTTTAGTAACACAAAAACTGCCTGTATCATATGATAATAATGGTATCATAGGTAGATTCGAACCTCATTCAAGAAATTATATAAATAAAAATAATTATGACCCAAATTTTCGAATTCAGATCGTGTAACATTTTAGTAACTATATTTTTGGAGTTACGTACCTCGAAAGGAAAAATACGGAACCCTTATAAGATCACTTTGTTGTCCATCCGACCGTCTGTCAAGCACGCTTTATCTCAGGAACAAACAGCCCCTTGAACTACAAGTAAAACTAAATTCTAAAAAATAAAGTCTTTATTTAAAGTAGCTACCTACGTAAAAATTTTCCAACGGTAAAGTTAGGTTTCGTTAGAGCAATATGCACTGCTTTCATAATTCCTAGGGAACCCTCGGTGCGCGAGTCCGACTCGCACTTGACCGGCTTTTTTTTCTTAAACTTTATTGACTACACCTGTCAGTATATAATCAACAAGTAAGGATACATATTAGTTATAATCGAATAGTGATCTGGAACTGATGACCTGAGATTTGAACTTAATTATGACTCATAAGGTGGTTTGTCTACTAGTAAAACACCTTTTTCACTCACAGCTTTTATTTCTAAAGGATATGACAATTCGATACACTTTCAAAGTTAAAATTGATATTTCCCTTACATCTACAAAATTTTATTGTCATTATGGAAGACAGGGTCGCATTAGCATTTATAAAGCCCAACATTCCTAACGAAGCCTCCACATTCCTACAAATGAGTGTATCTTCAAAAGGACTTCTTTTTGTATGAGTTTCATAGAGAAATAAGCGCTTTGAAAAGATACTCCTCAAATATAGAAACAGCAAATGGGGCGAGAACAAATTTCTCACTACAACTTAAGAACAATGTTAAGAACAATGACTTATGTTTGTTCTCACTACTGTTTCCGGGGGTATGGTGCTTAAGGTGGTCTACACACTGGCTATGCTTAGTCGAGAGCGCTGGGCGGCATATTGAGCATTGTATGCAAGTATCTCAGTTTGTATAAAATACGCCCAGTAGAACATATAACACCGCTCAACCGCGCATATTTATTTTACAGTGTGAAATCCACCTTAGAAAATAAAATAAAAAACAAAATGTAAATTATAATTATAATTTCAAACAAGACCATTATATAAAAATGACAAAACATTTCATGATTAGTAATAAGATACCTGTTAGGCAATGCTATTAAAATATAAAAATAAAAAGAACATAAAGTTCAATTAACACCCGTGTTTTAAACTCTAAACATAAGCACACACCCATTATAACTTATTATTATAAAATATCACTTAGGCCTTTTGCACTTAAAATACAATATTTTTATTCCCGGCCAAATGCACTTCAAAGTTATGGCTCGATTCCACTGATTCAAAGCTATAAAAAATATAGGAGGAGCGGACTATAATTTGACCAAGCGCACCAATAACGTGGAATAAATAATTTCGAGCACTGTTATTGTTAATGCCACGCGGAGACATTTCCGTTAGTGGGTTGGCACTCACACACAAAGTCCGACTCATAGGTAGTGAGCAGTAGTGAGGGCTAACCAGCCCTGTAGAGATGTGTCGTTCTCGAGAGCGTTTCTCGATTTGTATGGAGATAACGTTCTCGAGAACATTTCCCATACAAAACGAGGAAAATTTCCGGAAATTCTCGGAAACGGCACATCACTAGCCCGGATACAGTTCAAGTCATATCTTAAAAAAAAAGTGTCTGTTCACACACGGCCTTCTCTAACCAGTGGGCCTTTGATGACTTCGTTTATGCACGATAAATGATAAAGCATAAGTCACCTTGACACATTCCAATAAGAGTGAATTTAAAGCCTGACCAGAAATATATGAGGATGCGCCATATTGAAGAATTTCACTGGAACTAATTTCTTACACTGGCAATGATTTTATGATGGTTTGTCAACAATGTCAATGTCATTCGTGGTGGTTACTTTAAAAGATTATTTTTTGGGGATTCATCGGCCATCTTTGTTCATGTTCATTTCATCTCATGTTTCGATAATTTATTTTTTATTTTTTTGATAAGTTTTTTAACACGGAAGTCATGCATTGGTTATAAACCAAAAAAACTGATACTGGCACAAGCTTCGAGCCGCCATTTACGGATTAATAATAATAAGATTATTTTTGAAATTATCCAATGAAAATGCCGAAAACCATTCACAGTCGTGAACGTAAGATTATAAATAAAGCATACATGTGTTTACTACACGAAAAACAGTCAGGAAAAGACTGCATTCCATAAAATGATATTACGAGGTTAACATAGTGGAACTGACATGTATTTAAAACGTTATACGTCGCATTATAGTGGGTTGCGATTGGTTGCAAAATTGTTGCCATATAAATCTTATAAATAGTGCCCTCTTGACAATCCTCATATATTTCTGGTCAGGCTTTACAGTCTTATCTACAATTAATTTGTGTCCATTGTATTAAGTAAAAAGTATACTTAACTGAAAATATCCCATTTTGTCACAATTTCATTTTTATTGAAATTTCTATGATTTTTATGGAAAATTAGGGTGAACATGATGAAGTAAAAAAAAACGAGTATACGAGCAATAGGTAGTGTATGCAAGCAACTCAGAGAAGTGCAACCAGAGACGTGCCGTTCTCCTGAATAAATTATCCAGAATATTCCTTACTGAATAAGTTATTTCATTTCATTTCTCGAGAACGGTACATCTCTAAACTCACATACACTTTTGAGTACTACCCCCGGATCGGAACACTAATTTGGCCCTTTTGAACCAAACAATGATAACAGAATATTCATATAAAGTCAGCAAAGGTAGCTACGCAGAATAACATGTTCAAAATTTTATGCACAAGCCTTTCGATTAATAAAAAAATCGTACTCGGTAAAGAGTACTTCTGCTGAAAAGAGTATTTTCCTGGAGATTTACAAAAATCGCCAACCAAATTACCAATTACTCAAGTGGTATGTTAGACGCTCACGGCAGCTGATGAATCACAATTTTTGGTCAGTTACCTAACTGAACTAAGTCTTAGCTGGAGGACTATTCATTACAGTTAGACATGTGCCGTTCTCAATAACGTTTCCCGATTTGTATGGGGAGATAGCGTTCTCCAGAACATTTCTCATTCAAAATGAGGAAAATTTCCGGAAATTCTCGGAAACGGGACATCACTTCATCCTTTTCCCAGCTGTATACGCTGGCCGAGAATATTCGAGACATTTATATGACGCCCTTTCCTCACTTACATCGAGCGCAACGACAAACATGTGATAGACCAAGAAAGTGGTGTTTAAAACCGAGCTCGAATATCTTTAAGACTTCAATGATTTCAAACCGCGGCTTGAGCATTCAAACATTAAGTAACATTTTAAACTATCAAGCTGAGCCACTCTTAACTACATATAGCTAAACTACGACTAAGCAAATACGACCCACTTACTATGACAGTGATTAGACAGGGATGCAAATGGACAGTGGCGGAAATGTCCCTGGTGCTCTAAATTACGAAGAAAGTACAAATTTTCTTCATTATAATAATATTTTCTTAGTAGAATAACAACACTTGCCCACGTCTCCCTGTCAGAAGCCCTAGTAACTGGCCTGTGAATTGGTAATGAGTGGAATGTGCAGTCTAGCAATCTATCAGTGTATAAACACGCTAAGAAAAAAGCGTTTAGGTTTACTTCGTCTATATTCCCAAATTGGCAACATTCCTATTTCATCCGCAATCCCACCTCGTCTACATTCCCAACTTGTCCACATTTCCAATTCGTCCAAAATCCGAACTCGCAACATTCCCATCTCGCCCATTTCCAAAATCGTCTGTAGGAATTTACAACTTGCGTTTAGGGCACTTTGCGTTCGTACATTAGATCATTAGGCGTCAGAGGGCATTTTCCGTTACACATAGAAATTATTGTAAGTTTTTTTTATGTTTTTTACCTCCATGGGAATGTGGACGAGTTGGGAACGCGGACGACATGAGAATGTGGATATGGACGATATGGGAATGTGGACGAGGTAGGAAGTGGTCGATTTGGGAATTGAATGCGGACGAGGTGGGAATGTGGACGAAATAGGAATGTTGACAAAATGGGACTATGCAGGAAGTGTACCTAAACGGAAAAAAGCTACCAAGCTATTTAAGTTTAATTAAACCGTTAATCTATACCTTACAATTGTTGTTTAGAATGCGTCTCCTTCGACTCGGAGCCGGGCGGTGCGGTCTGTATTTTAACAAATCATCTATTTCCACTGCCATGAAGAGACTTCGAGCATTGTGTGTGAAAAACAGTGTCTGCTCTGTTCAGCTCCTCGGTGAAAACGCACCCAAATAGAAAGTTCAATTTACTATCAATTTACACAAAAATATTTTCACCTCACTCGCTCGGAAAACCTCCGTTTATAGCGCGAAATCTGCGTGAAGTCTATTTCCGCTAGCGAGCAAAAGTCATTGAATTTCGAACACGATGATTGTGATTCTCTGTGATGCATGTAACTTTTTTTAATTTTTAATATGTGTGCTTTTATCTTGTTTATTTGCTTTAGATTTGATTGTGTTATCGTGTTATGTCTCAAATTTGATATGTTAAATAGACAATTATTTTTATATTTCGATTTTTTTTCTTGCATGTCGCATTTTCCTCGCCATAGTAAGGTGAAAAGTTGTGTGTTCCGCACGGCTGTAAAATTATTTGGCTTCTCGTGTCTTGAAAGCATTGCATGACAAATAATTATTCCTAACTTTCTTAGAATTATGAAAACATTTCACATGCTCTACATTCTGGTGTAATGCCTTCGCTTGAGTCGCATTGCCGTTGCGTCGCCTGTATGGAATTTGATAAAAAATATCAAGGAATTCGGTATTGGAAATACCACACCTTTTATATCATAGGTAGGTTTCATCATAATTCTATAGCAGTGAATGCATGAGGTACCCGTATGTATTTTCAAAGTAGTTCATACAGTTTACTATGAGGTAAATGTACTAACTATCGCTTACTTTCTTATTTAATTTCATTGAATTTGGTGTTTTCATTTTATGTACTAATTATATGTTGAATCAAAATAAATGTTGATTTAGAGGACAAAATACATTTTGAAGTTAGAGTTAAAAATAATCAACGAGTCAATAAAACACTACGGAAATCTTAACGGGTTTTCTTAAAAATCATACAAAAAATATGAAAACATTATTGATAATGTTAAGTTTCAAAAAGTAAACAATAATTTATTAGTATTTTTATCGATTCTATTTTTATACCACATTTTTTTTATAAATATGGACGCAAAGGTGAATTATGAAAGAAAAAATGTGATGTTATATTATCCACTGTAATGTACGCAGGGCTCTGCTTAATAGGGTATAGCTAATGCGATTAAGCATTAAAAACCATATTTTTTGACGCATAGGGCGCTCTAGTAGCGTAGAATTATGGAATCAAAGATTTGGTGTGATTCATTTGGGAGGAACGGGAGAGAAACGGATCGCAGGTTCGAGTCCTGCTTAGATTGCAGTGGATCACATTAAATTCTTCCATAATTTACCTTTGTGTCAATATTTATAAATAATACAATATTTATTTTCATACATCTAAGATTGCAGAGATCTTGCACCAAGTAAATTACCCATTATTATATAACATTGAACGTTGTTGTATTAGCGGTTTACACTCACGTGAAATTGAACTCGTATTCCACAATCATAGTGATAATATATTTATTGGAAGATAATGATAATGATATATTTATAGAGCTCTCATCAGGGACTTCTACCCGTACAACGGCGCGGTAATTTAGCGACGAACTGACAATTTCACGTGAGTGTAATCCGCTTAATAATAAATACAATAATTAAATATGTCTCACGAAACTTTCAATAACATTGAACGTTTGTTTGGGTACAGGTATTATATTGGTAAGTATCACTATGTATTGTCCTCACAGATAATGATACAGTCGTCGATAAGGTAGTTTCCTGAAAAATCAAAACTTTCTATGATGTTTCTCACGGTATTAAATACGAAATATAAAGAAATCCAACCTTAGATGTGGCGTGGTCAAATTATTGATTTATTCTAGGTACTGTATTTGTTTTGTGTATATCGTCGTCTACATCCCATATAGTACAAGCTTTGTTTATTTTAAGAGTAGGTCGATTTGTATGTCCTTTTTTTTCTTTTTTTTTATGTTAAAACGAGCAAAAATAATTGTGTCTTTATACTTTTTGTGTGATTGTAACATGTGTAATGTTGAAAACTATATTAACTTGGTTTCAATGAATTTAAATCGATTTCAGGAAACTACTCTATCACAGATATACACTTTATAGGAAAATTATATAAAAATAAATTGCACGCTACCAAATAAAAATGTATGTATAATATTATAACAATACTTATTCTGAATATAATAAGGTATGTATAGTCAAGCAAATTGAAATCGTACCTTTTCGATTTCGTCACAATGGCAATAGGGGTTAAAAGATACGCATTTCAGTTTTCCGTTACCGTAAGAGAAGTATTGCGGCCAAGTATTCACTGCCAGGGGCGTCGCCTTGGAACGAACTTGTATGAACGTGAACGCATGACGCATATATGCGTTGCTGGCAGTGAATGTGTTAAGTTGACGATTAAGTCAATTGTTTGAGCACAAATATCTATTGCTTCTGAATAAAAAGTAAGCGAAATCTACCCCGGCTATTGTCCTTCTTTTTGTTTGACGCTGGTTTTCCATTTTATTTTGCTCATTTTCTTATTTATCGTTTAGTCATATATTAATATTATCGCACAAAGGAGCATAGATCAAAAATCTGTAATATTGTGTTTTATACTAGAACACTAATCCGGTAAGATAAATCTAACGCTGACTGTAACTAACCAACTATGACTGGCACGACTTTTGGTCAAATTTACTTAAGTTAATCGGCAAAACATCTACAAAACTGCCCACAAGCAATTTTCTAATATACCACAGTGCGTGAGCTGTCATAATGCGATTCGCGTTTTATACTTATCCCGCTCGCTCTTACGCGATCCAGATAAGAGCCTCTCAGTTTCCACCCAAACCCGAACTGCAATCTGTGAGCTTACGGACTGCAATTGTGTTCAACATTTTATCACACATTTTTCACATAGCGAACGTTTTAACATATGATTTGTTTCATAAAAAGTTACTTTTGGGCAGTAAAACGAACTGGACATTTAGAAAAAAACTAGTAGCAAACGACTTACTACTCTAACTACAAGCGAATATATTTAAAAATAAAACGTACTACTATATCCGTAACTGAGAAGCATAACGGAGATGCCACGAATCCAGTCTTAGCGGCGAGTGATACATGTGTCTCGCTCACTCGTATGGCCGCGGCGGTCGGATCTCTCGCTCAACCGCTCGCCGCGCGACTGGTCGCGCAAAGTCGTGGCATCTCCGTAAGTCATTCCGTACCTCAGAAGCAAAACACTGTATGTGCTACATTAAATACACGAAATTACAGCGTTATGCTTCTGAGGTACCTACGGAAATTATTAACATCGTCGTACGTGTATACCAACTCAGAATTTACATTATTTATAAAATAAGTACAGGGGTCTATTAAGTGAGCGCGCAAATGTGAATGCTGAGGGCATTTTGACATCACAGAGACGTTTTATATGTAAGATCGGCATCAAAAAGGGATGACAACGTTAGTACTGGCTCGTCAAATTGCATACTACAATTGACGGCTACTTTTTGACTGTACTAGTTTTAGGGCCGGCTGTTAAAACTACCGTGTAGTCCTAATTGTACCTACACTGGGGCAACTTCACTGAAAATTGGGTCTCTTTCTACAGACTTGCAAATAACAACATATGTAACTGGTACGTTGTATTAGTAGAATTAACATTTAGGCCATTTATGAAGACCTTATACAGCATTAGATCACGTAGAAAGAGATATGGCGTAAAAACCGGTATTTTCCTTCCGCATTCACCCCAATGTTACGGTTAGCAACATTGTCTAAAATAAAGATTGTAAACGTTTACATTAAACCAGAAAATTTTAGATTTTCACAATGAATTTGCAGACAGAAAATATACAATATCCCCGGACCATGTCAAAATGCCCTCACAATCAACAATCACGTAATCCTGCCATCATATTACATAACATACCTAGGGCATTGAATTCGTGAATGTTTCAGATCGCAGGTGTTTGTAGCCTGAACCGAAGGTGAGGGCCATAAATATGCGATCTGGGGCGTTACGAATTACCGCCCGTGGTTTGTCTACAGTTTTACGTCTACCCTTGGCCAGGAAGTGAGATTTTCTCCCCACTTACAGCCCAGAGTGACGTAATAGAATATTACATACCTAGGGTGGTGAATTCGTGAATGTTTCAGATCGCAGGTGTTTGTGGGCCGAACCAAAGGCGAGGGCCATAAAAATGCGATCTAGGGTTTTACGAATTACCGCCCGTGATTTGCCTAAACGTTTACGTCTCGCCTTGACCAGGAAGTGAGGCATTCTCCCCGTAAATCCCACTTACGGCCTAGGGTGACGTAACAGATCATACGGCACTGACTTAGTATTACAGTTCCCTAGCGGTTGTTCAGATGTCGGGGCTTAGGCGTCGTTTTCCCGCTGCCAGCTCAGCAGCTCGTCTAGAAGGTTCTCCAGGTCTTGGTTCCCACCGAGACGCGCCACCTGGATGGGCGAATGTATGTGTTAATGTATAGTAGGTAACTTAAGAAACCTATCGTAGGTTACTGCAGAACTAAATTCACTATATGAGTGGGCTACAGGCGTTTCAACCGCTGTCAGTCCGCTGTTATAAATATCAAAGGAATGGACCATAACATGCTTGAAATTAGATCAATTGCACGTATTTATGCAAGATAGTGAGGGAAGTAGTGTCACAACGTGCAAATTTTGGTATCGGATGAATTCACTTGGCACAGATGTAGTATACGTAAAACTAAGCTAATTTAGCCCGGTAGCCATCCACCACCCCCTGGCGGGTAGGAAGGGGGGGCAGTCAAAGTTCTATTTACCCAATACCACAAGTGTGGTTTCATTTTCTGATAAATCGGGCATGAGGAATTCAGAATAGAGACATTCAATGTATAGTTTACTACAAAAAAAGGAAAATATTGATGAACTTATCAAAATTGGTTTGCATTTTTTTTACTCCACTATCAGTATCTTTGAAAGTCCTGAATTTTAAGTAAAAATAAAAAATACTACCTATATATGGGTGGTAAGTTTTTATAAAATTTTCAGCGACTTGTGGTTTGGAACGTTTATGATAAGAAGTACGGTTACAGCATATCATTGTATGAAAGTTTGCAGCTCAATAGTGTACTGCTCATACTTTCAATATTTTTGACAGCGGACTGACGGCGATTGAAACTCCAGTAGAATCACCCGAATAAACTTTATATTATATAGTAGAGGTGGATTGATAATTTGAGATAACATAGGCATGCAACTGCAAGATACATATGCCGTGGTTTTCGGTGCATGAATGATCCATGACTAGGACAGTAGGACACTAGGCTGACAGTAGGCATCAATTCATCGGCGCATTGAAAACCCCGATATTGATCATAGTAAGAGATGCGTCACATAATATAAAGGGGCCATCCTGGGGCTCATTTCAGTTAGCCCCCAATAGAGAGGTATTTTAAGTTTAACATGTGTAACCGTGTCGCTGCTATCCGGCCCATGTGGTAGTCTACTGAGGAGGCCTGTATCCAGCAGTGGACGATCTATGGCTGAAATGATGATGATTTTTTTACCTCCTCTCTGGCGGCCGCGTCGAGTCGCGCCAGCGTGTTGCGCGTGTAACTGAAGCTGCCCAATCGTTCCAGGAGCGCGATGCAGTACCGTTTCACCTCGACGTCCCGCGTCCGCTGCCGTAAGATGTCTAGGTACTGAGTTAAGGATGCTTCACCGTTCAAAAATGCTGATTGTTTTAGACATTTTTCTCTATAATCAAACATGTTTCTTAAGAGGCCTTATTCCTTTAAAATGCTGATTGTTTTAGACATTTTTTTATGATCAAACATGTTTCTTAACATATTATTGATGTTACTACCTAGAACAGGGCTATTGGGATTTATTGGTATATATTTGAAACCTACAGTTTGAATTTTTCATTGATAATTTTTGTTTCAAAAACTACTCCAAATTGACTAAATTCACGCGGAAAATTAGTTTTTTTCAAGTTATTTTCGACTGCACACAATAAAATTAGGAAATAGCTATGTTACTACCTAGCACTCGGTGAAAAGTATTATTCACGTCAAAAAGTTGGTTGAAATTATCAATATATTTGTCACAATATGAAAAAAATAAATTTTAAAAGGAATAAGGCCTCTTAACATATTATCAACTTAGTACACCCTTCACGCAAAATAGGCGCATTGTAGGACGTCGAGTTGCGGAAAACTAGCCCGCGATAATCTATCTATAACCTACTACTTAGAACAGGGCTTTTGAGATTTATTGATATATATTTATTGATTTATTGATAAACCTACAGTTTGAATTATTCATTGATCATTTTTGTTTCAAAAACTACTCGAAATTGACAAAATTCACGCGGAAAATTAGTTTTTTCAACTTATCTTTGACTGCACGCAATGAAAGCATGAAGTTTTATGCAATATAATATATACGTTTTTGCAATTACCTATCAATATATTTGTCATAATAAGAAAAAAAAATATTAAAAGGAATAATTTTAGCTATGTTAACTATTTATAAATTGTCTTGTAAGTGAAATTTCTTTAGACAATAAAGTTTCTTTAAACCGAATAAGGCCTCTTAGGACGACACTTGGATACAAAAGAACAAAAAAAAAATGCATGGCCTGAACCAGAAACCAAGTAACTGACTTATTTCGTGTTAGATTGTACCTAACATAACATACATAGTAAATTGTTATAAACATTTTATTTTTATATTCATTACTTATTTATTACTTAAAATACAATAGGTATTGTTATTTTATAGGCTTTTAATATGTTTTCTTCGAGGACTACGTATACGTCTAAATTCAATTCAATTCAATTTGTTTATTGCGTTTCATGTTGTACAATAAGGTCTTATATTATTGATAGGTCCAGGAACATGAACCCTTAAGATAGAACCTTTAGAATTCTTAAGATAGGTACACATTAGGTTAAGCTCATATTACTGTAATAGTTCAGTATTTCTTCTTCAACGGCCATCGGTCGCTCACTGCCACTTATGTTTGGTGACTGTGTTAGCTATATCTACAACCTTGGTTCTCTTGTGTATCTCATCATTTCGGATTCGATCCCGCAAGGAAACTCCGAGCGACCACGTTTCAGTGCCGTATGTCATCACTGGCAATACACGTTGGTTTAAAAAATGCTACAATGGAACATCAATTTACAATAACGCACGATCTAGATAGTGCATCATAGTACAAGTAGTTTATTTTGCGTTTACTATTTTCGCTTATCGTTTGATCTGTATGTAAACGAACAAAGAAGGTAGGTAAATAGCGTTTGCTTAACAATGTAACTATGCTATCGCCAACTATTCAAATGGCACGTGCCATATTTTTGCCATTATTTTGTAGTTATTCGAGTGTTATTACCCAGATAGCAATCAGGTTGTATAAGAGCCGATACAGGCATTATAACCATACCTGTGATAACTCGGGACACTGACACTAAAGTGACGTAGCAAAATATTTTATCGACGACAAAATATATCGATGTTACTGTCAACATCTAAATGTTAATCAACATCGATATATGTTTTCTCTTCATTTAAAAACAAAAACAATAAACTAATTAATACGTGCAGGTATTTATTTTAAAATAGTTTTCACAGTAAGTGTACAATACATATTTTTTCAATATTCGTTGGTATTAAATATTGCCGTTTAGATATCCACTTTATTAGACATGATATCGAACCTTTTTATAGTAATCGAGAATTTTCAATGATACATGTATTAATTATATATATCGACATATTTTGTATCGATATCAAATCTTTAGAAAGTGCCCCGAGTTAGCACAGGTATGTATAACTCTTGTTTTAGCTGTGTAAAGGCTGTATGCCTGTGCTACTTGGGAAGCTATGGAAATAAGAAGGAAATGTTTAGCGGTTTGAAGGCCGTCCGTGCCTCACGGTTTGTTTATCGTTTTATTTTATTACTTAAAAACAATATTATTATTGTATAGATATACATATCTAACTATTTTTTTTCGAGAACTACTTTTTTTTTTTTTTTTTTTTTTTTTTTTTTTTTTTTTTTTTTTTTTTTTTTTTTTTTATAACGGCACAACAACTGACGAGAAACCAACGGTGCCAAGTCAGTTGACACTGCCATGCTGGCCCGAGAGATGCTTCTTCACGCTTCGTTTGAAGGGTCCCAAGTTGTAAGAAGGAGGAAACACATGAGCCGGCAAGGAGTTCCATACTTTAATAGTTCGGCAGATGAAGGAATTGCCAAACTTCTTGGTACGGGTGGGAATATTCTCCACGGTGAGGCGATGACATCGCAAGCCGGCACGTGTGGTTCTATGACGGAAAGGGGAGGGTGGGATAAGAGAAAATAACTCTTCAGAACACTCGCCATGGTATAGGCGATAGAAAACGCTCAGCGACCCAATGTCCCTACGTAATTGAAGGGGTTCGAGGAATCTGGTACTTTTCTCGTCACCTATGATGCGGACCGCCCGACGCTGCAATCTGTCAAGAGCATCGAGTAGATATTGGGCGGAGCCATCCCAAAGATGCGAGCAGTACTCAACGCACGACCGAACTTGAGTCTTATAAAGAAGGCAAAGCTGGTCCGGCGTGAAGAACCGTCGCACCCTGTTCAGGATCCCCAGTTTTTTGGAAGCTGTGGTAATCAGTGACTCGATGTATTCGTTTTGGTTAAGATTGCAGCGGATGTCCATGCCTAGCATATTCAGGCTATCACGCAAACCAAGAGGAGTGCTCTGGAGACTAGGAGTAGGGAGAAACGAAGACGTCTTGGTAGTGAACGCACACACCTGGGTTTTCTTGGCGTTGAACTCAACCAGGTTAACAGATCCCCATTTGCTAATGAGGTCCAGAACCTGGTCCAGTTCAACGACAAGATTCTCACGTTTCGCGCCGATTTCTGCCCTACAAGCTCCCGGCCGGCCAATATATCGACCATGGACCGTACTATCATCTGCATAGCAATGTATGTTCCCTAATGGTAGCATATCATTGATATGCAGAAGAAAGAGGGTGGGTGATAAAACAGAGCCCTGTGGGACGCCAGCATTCACTGTCATGAACCGCGAAGCGCACCCTTCGACGAGGACGCGGATTCTACGCTCATGCAGGAAGTCAGCAATCCATTTACACAGTTGGATGGGCAGACCGTAGGCAGGAAGCTTGGAAAGAAGTGCTTTATGCCAGACCCGATCGAAAGCTTTGGCAATGTCAAGGCTGATAGCCAAAGCCTCGCCGTGTTTATCAATAGCCTCCCCCCAGAGGTGTCACATACGCTAGAAGATCGCCCGTTGATCGTTTCGGTCTGAAGCCATACTGACGATCATTAATTAGGGAGTGATCTTCAAGGTATCGGATCAGTTGGTCGTTGATGATCCGCTCCATGACTTTGCACAACACTGAGGTTACGGCAATGGGACGGTAATTAGATGGTTCAGAACGGTCTCCTTTTTTGGGGACTGGCTGCACGTTAGCTTCTCTCCACGCTTCCGGAATACTACCGGACGAGTACGAGAGATTATAGAGGCGCGTCAATACCGGAGACAACTCCGCTGCGCAGTTCTTGAGTACAATCGCCGGGATACCGTCAGGACCACTGGCTTTTCGGGTATCGAGTGACTGTAGTGCTCGACGTACATCACGATGCCTAAAATGGATTGCAGGCATCGTGGCACCACAGAAAGGTATAGTTGGCGGTGGCAAGCCACAGTCATCGACACGCGAGTTGACGGCGAAGAGGCTGGCCATGAGATCGGCTTTCTCTTGCGGCTGGTGAGCCAGCGAACCATCGGGGAGTCTCAGCGGTGGCAGCGAGGGTTGGCAGAAGTTAGATTGCACGGTCTTCGCTAGTCGCCAGTAGTTGCGCGACCCAGTTGGGTGCGAGACTAGTTCCGAGCCTACTTGTGCAACGCGCAAGGCATCTGCTCTTATATACGCTCTCTTACAGACCTTGGTGGCAGCATTGTAAGCTGTTTTCAGCGAGCCAATATTGGGGTCATTACGGGCGCGGGCCCTGACCCAAGCCCGGTACGCCATCTGCTTGTTACTAACAGCATCAGCACACTCGCGATTAAACCAGGGGCGTCGTCGGCTTTTACTGACGATATCGGAGTATGGGATGTAATATTCCATTCCTACATCGATCTCGTCAGCAATAGCCGCAGCACTCGCTGTGACATCCTTCGCATTGAAGCAGCGTTGCACCCAGGGGACAGACGCGAAATAGTCACGCATACCGTCCCAATCTGCTGAAGAGTAGTGCCAGACTCGACGCTTACCCGCCGTGGATTGCGGTGGGACTGCGCTTGGCACTGTGCTGGATATCAGACAGTGGTCAGAGGTACCCAGGGGCGCCTTGACCTCAACCTTGTATCCAGCAGGGTGGGTGGTCAGCAATAGGTCCAGCAGAGAGGGCGTTTGATCTTGGACGTCTGGTATCCTGGTAGGCTGATCAACCAGTTGTGCAAGATGGTGTGAGAGAGCAAACGCGTGGGCAGTTCTACCGGCATGGTTGGTGGTGGAGGAGCCCAACCAGGAGTCGTGGTGGGAATTAAAGTCCCCCAAACACACCAATTCTGCAGTAGGGTACACGGCTTGCGCGTCATCAGCCACCCGACTCAGATAGTCGAATAACCGGGTTGTCTCAGCGTCCCCAAAATGGGGTCGATATAGGCACATGTAGATTCGGCTTTGGAGCCCCAGGTTCACATGCACCCAAAGCACGGGAAGGGAGGGATCCTCCAAGCAATGCAGACGTCGACAACAGACATCAGAATGGACAAACAGACAGACACCAGATTTCGCGAGGAAATGCTCCTCAAGCACGTAGCCGGGGTACTGCAGGTAGGATGTGTCCATTGGACGTTGAATCTGCGTCTCCGTCAAGAAGAGCATGGCGGGTCTGGCCGTCTCGAGGTGTTGGTGGACGGCATTGAGGTTCGAGTGGAGCCCGCGGATGTTAGCGAACTCAACCTTGAATAGGGTGGTGGGGGAGTGCACCGCCGTATAACGTTCCATTCTTGTTTTACTTGCCATACTTGTAGGGGAGAGAGAGAGAGAGAGAGAGAAGCGTGAAGCGGAGGAGACCTGCCACGATACAGGGGCCAAAAAGAAAAGCAGTGGACTGTTTCACCATTAACTTGTCAGCAGAGGAGTTGGACTGACCGGTCGGACGGAAGGGCCCCCGAACCCCCCCGGAAGTAGACGCCGGGTCCCCACCTTCCGGTCACCAACCGGCACGACGAACTACTCCGAGATTATGCGCGGCATGAAAGGGCAGCCTCTCTAGGCGGTTAACCTCGATTGGGCCCCTGTACTATGCCGCGGGCGGCCAGCGGAACAGCCGTTTCAACGGGTCTCCCTGGCCGACGGGTCAGCACAGTCCTCCAGACAATGGATAGACAAAATCCACCCCTATTCCCCAATATCGCGACAAAAATACCCCGTAGCACTGGTAATACACCGACTGAACCCGAAACGCCACTAAGGTAAGCAACTTCACGGGTGTTTCGCCGATTGTATGGTGGTTGCCAACCAGGCCTAGTTTCCTATGACAGGTACCTGTCATAAGAAACTAGGCTTATAGGTAGTTAGACTGTAGTCAAGAAAATTGAAAAACGTACCTTTCTGTATTAGTTACTAACAAAAAAATACTGACTGTTGAGTTTCTTTCGGCGTTTGGCTCAACATTGGTCTCCGCATGTGAAATGCCCGTGGACTCAGACATGTAAAAATGCCCTTGTGGCCTACTTATAGAACAAAGTCCATTGTTTTATTAATTAGGGCAAATATTTGTGTGATAAACTCGAATATTTATTTGTTCCCGGGTCATGGATGTTTTCTAAATATGAATTAAATTCGTCTAGTACCCATAGTACAAGCTTTGCTTAGTTTGGGACTAGGTCGCTTTCTGTAAGATTGGCCCTTAATATTTCCTTATTTTATTTGAATGTGTAAAGGATACGGAGCACTTGGTTGTCGCCGTCCTGGTTGCGGATGGCGTGGATGATGGGGAAGCTGAACTTGCCCTCCGTCAGGTCTTCGCAGAAGCTCTTGTTCTCCGAGTACTGGAAAGAAACATGTGACATTTTACTGAGATATCTTCAAAACCTCGTATCTGGTTTGTAGTTCGATACTGAGATACGAGCTTTGTTTTTCCTAACGGTTGAATGGTACCTAATAGATAGACCCTATAAATTTACATAGAGTATAATACTATAGCCACTATAACAACAAAAAGAAAAAAAAATAGTTCGAATCGCGATTTGCCAGCTTTTTAGGGTTCCGTACCCAAAGGGTAAAAACGGGACCCTATTACTGAGACTTTGCTGTCCGTCCGTCTGTCACCAGGCTGTATCTCAAGAACGGTGATAGCTAGTTGAAATTTTCACAGATGATGTACTTCTGTTGCCGCTATAACAACAAATACTAAAATTGAAATAAAATAAATATTTAAGGGGGGGGGGGGGGGGGGGGGGCTCCCATACAACAAACTTACAGATACTGGTACGGAACCCTTCGTGCGCGAGTCCCACTCGCACTTGGCCGATATTTTTTAGTAACTTTAGTATAAATCCTAATCTGGGTTGAATAAATTAATTACCATTTTATGTAAAACGCATACAAACATAACATTAGAGCCTCGCTGAATGCTAATATAACATTGACATTATCATTATCATGTTTTATTTATCACATCAGTATAACAGGTGAACCTTGTGCGGTACCAAAACGGCACCCATTAGATAATTCATTTTGCGTGGTTGTTAGATACGAAGAACTCCGAAACAAAACAATCGTTATGCATAATATGCATACCAAAACAGCACGATACTTTTCCTTATGGAGAAGTCGGTTTTTGGACGCAGGCATCTGGCTTAATAATTTCAAAGTCATTCTTTGATTGCTTGCATAAAACATGCCATACGATTTAATAAATCTATAGTATAATTTGTGACGATGGTCCCGGAAAACAGAGTTTATGGTGTTTGAATAAACATTAAGATTTAAGCATCATTTTGCAAGTTATGTATAATATCTGCGGCGCGGGGGACCGTGGGGCTAAGGGCAAACCACAATTTTATTACAAGATCTCCTGGAAATACATAAATCTGTGCCGTGTCTCGTAATAACGTTTTGGCCATTAGAATCTCCAATAATCCGCGATATAATAACGGGCCAGTTAATTTTTGCTAACCCGTTATACTTATTTGCGTATTTTTTCATGCATAGCATATAATCCCACCCTTCCACCACGATAAGAAAAATAAATACGCAAATAAGTATAACAGGTTAGCACAAGAACACGATGTTTTACTACCTTGACTTCCTTTTTAGGGTTCCGTACCCAAAGGGTGCCAAGCCAACGGGACGCCCAGGAAACATCGAACATATATAACTCGTCAATCGACCAACATTTTTTTTTCATCCAGGCCTTTGTGTCGTGTCTCGTAATTACGTTTTGGCCATTAGAATGTCCAAGTGCAACTTTTCATCTCTTTCGAGAGATCTCGGTTGGATCGTATCGATTTTTGAAATTCGAAGTTCGTATCTTTCATTAAACTGTTGTTTGACAGGAGAATGAGAGGGGCGGCATAGTACGTACTTCGAATTTCGGTGTAGCCCTTCCGTAAAACTGTTTCCTTGGGTAGATAATTTTATGTTAATTTTTACACAATTTTAGTAATATTAAGTACACTTTTTTTCCTTGAAATTTCATAAATTCATAATGTTTGAAAGTTTTGACAGTTCATAAAAGAAGCTGATTAGATCTGTCAGTTTAGTACCCTATTACGGAACACCATTCGTATGTCACAATTATGACATTATTTATTAACTTTTAACATTTTAATAATATATATATATGTACATATAAATTTTATGTAATTTTGTAATGTAATTGATGACATTGAAATAAAATTTGTCAATTTCAATGATTACCTCTTGTAAACACAGATTGCAGTAGTCATCTCTAATTTGGAAGTACAGTCCCAGTATGGCGGACAGCTTGCTGAAGTCAGACTTATTTTCGCTGAACAGCTGCATCAATCGGATCGCCAGCATGAAAAGTCCACCCGTTTCTGTAAAAAAATATTGCTTATTATAGTAAGGGAGGCTCAAATAATGATTATCACTACATATAGTATGAAACAAGTCGCTTCCTGCTGCCTGTCTGTCTCTCTGTCTCTGTGTATGCTCAGATCTTTTAAAACTGCGCAACGGATTCTGATGCGTTTTTTTAAATAGATATAGTGATTCAAAAGGAAGTTTATATGTATAATACATGCATAATTTATCAGCATTGCACCCGTGCGAAGCCGGGGCGGGTCACTTGTAAGGTATATAACCCGTTTAAATTAAAACACATCAAATATACAAAGATCAAAGCTTAAAGTATTTTATTTTATTAAAATTAATCCTAATGTTATAACATTATTAAAACTTTCCTGAAACATCTTAAATAATTATAAAAACTCACGTAGACATTGTCAGGAACGGCCCGACATGTTTAGAACTCATATGGAGCTCTTCATCAGGGGCAGCTATCCGTGCTGCTACGCGACTCACGGCCCCTATATGATCGAACTCATATGGAGCTCTTCATCAGGGGCAGCTATCCCTGCTGCTACGCGACTCATGGCCCCTATATGATCGAACTCATATGGAGCTCTTCATCAGGGGCAGCTATCCGTGCTGCTACGCGACTCACGGCCCCTATATGATCGAACTCATATGGAGCTCTTCATCAGGGGCAGCTATCCGTGCTGCTACGCGACTCACGGCCCCTATATGATCGAACTCATATGGAGCTCTTCATCAGGGGCAGCTATCCCTGCTGCTACGCGACTCATGGCCCCTATATGATCGAACTCATATGGAGCTCTTCATCAGGGGCAGCTATCCCTGCTGCTACGCGACTCATGGCCCCTATATGATCGAACTCATATGGAGCTCTTCATCAGGGGCAGCTATCCGTGCTGCTACGCGACTCACGGCCCCTATATGATCGAACTCATATGGAGCTTTTCATCAGGGGCAGCTATCCGTGCTGCTACGCGACTCACGGCCCCTATATGATCGAACTCATATGGAGCTCTTCATCAAGGACAGCTATCCGTGCTGCTACGCGACTCACGGCCCCTATATGATCGAACTCATATGGAGCTCTTCATCAAGGACAGCTATCCCTGCTGCTACGCGACTCATGGCCCCTATATGATCGAACTCATATGGAGCTCTTCATGAGGGACAGCTATCCGTGCTCCTACGCGACTCACGGCCCCTACATGATCGAACTCATATGGAGCTCTTCATGAGGGACAGCTATCCCTGCTGCTACGCGACTCATGGCCCCTATATGATCGAACTCATATGGAGCTCTTCATCAGGGACAGCTATCCGTGCTGCTACGCGACTCACGGCCCCTATATGATCGAACTCATAAGGAGCTCTTCATCAGGGGCAGCTATCCGTGCTGCTACGCGACTCACGGCCCCTATATGATCGAACTCATATGGAGCTCTTCATCAGGGGCAGCTATCCGTGCTGCTACGCGACTCACGGCCCCTATATGATCGAACTCATATGGAGCTCTTCATGAGGGGCAGCTATCCCTGCTGCTACGCGACTCACGGCCCCTATATATGATCGAACTCATATGGAGCTCTTCATGAGGGGCAGCTATCCCTGCTGCTACGCGACTCACGGCCCCTATATATGATCGAACTCATATGGAGCTCTTCATGAGGGGCAGCTATCCCTGCTGCTACGCGACTCACGGCCCCTATATGATCGAACTCATATGGAGCTCTTCATGAGGGGCAGCTATCCCTGCTGCTACGCGACTCACGGCCCCTATATGATCGAACTCATATGGAGCTCTTCATGAGGGGCAGCTATCCCTGCTGCTACGCGACTCACGGCCCCTATATATGATCGAACTCATATGGAGCTCTTCATCAGGGGCAGCTATCCGTGCTGCTACGCGACTCACGGCCCCTATATATGATCGAACTCATATGGAGCTCTTCATCAGGGGCAGCTATCCGTGCTGCTACGCGACTCACGGCCCCTATATGATCGAACTCATATGGAGCTCTTCATCAGGGGCAGCTATCCGTGCTGCTACGCGACTCACGGCCCCTATATATGATCGAACTCATATGGAGCTCTTCATCAGGGGCAGCTATCCGTGCTGCTACGCGACTCACGGCCCCTATATGATCGAACTCATATGGAGCTCTTCATGAGGGGCAGCTATCCCTGCTGCTACGCGACTCACGGCCCCTATATGATCGAACTCATATGGAGCTCTTCATCAGGGGCAGCTATCCGTGCTGCTACGCGACTCACGGCCCCTATATGATCGAACTCATATGGAGCTCTTCATGATGGATAGCTGTCCCTAATGAAGAGCTCCATATGAGTTCGAAACATTCGGGCAGTCCTGCGACAATTTTTACGTGATATTTAAACAGTTTTTATAATTAATTAAACCTAATGTTTACAAAAGTTAATACAATCAATAAGTTAGGTCAATGTATTTTAATGACGACAAATTTCAAATAAAAGATTAATAATTTTAATATTATTCATTTTAATATGCTGTTAAATTAATAGATATGTCTCACGTAAAATGTTTTATAATATAAGTGAGCCAGTTTACGATGAAAACGAGATTAAAACAACAATAAAAATGTATTCATTACATAGGTACTTTTAATATAGCATGATCGGTAATGAATGCGATATTTTTCTAGGGTATCGAGTTTCTTGCAATGCCGGCTCCACATGCTTGGCAAAAAACGGCAAACATACAGGACGCAGTGATACGTTAGAGTGAGCACGACATAGCTCCATTTCAATCTAACATATAACTGCGTCCTGTATGTTTGCCGTTGTTTGCCAAGCATGTGGAGCCGGCATTACATTCAAGGTCTTCGATGAACTCTGATTTGTGCATTTGTAGACATTCACAAGGGGAACGAGTGCGAATGTATTTTTAGCTGTGACACGCGAACCGAACTAAGCATCTGATGAGTAATGACTAGACCACGTATACTTTAAGGAAACATGTAAAAATAGTTTTTGTATTTTTTTTGTACTGAAGAGCTTTTTTCCTCATATTTTCATAGACGAACTAATGATATTTCCCCTGTGACTTCAATTGACATTGACTATTTATATTGATTATTTAGGTGACATTGGAGTCTGTCTAAAGTTATGGTAAGACTTTGTGAATGTATTTTTAGCTGTCAAACGCGAACCAATCTAAGCATCTGATGAGTGACTCAACCACGTATACTTTTGTAAATTATGTAAAAATTGTTTTTGTATTTTTTGGTGTACTTCCTTTTCGCCGAATTATGTTTCGCAAACGTTTCATTTCGCAAAAGTTTCATTTCGCCAAAAGCATTTTTCACTGAAACTAAACTATTTCAGATTGTTGTAAATATCATCCTTTAGATTAGGTTACGTTAGGTTAGGTTTGTTTTATAACAATTCGAAATAGTTTACAGTTTCAGTGAAAAATGCTTTTGGCGAAATGAAACTTTTGCGAAATGAAACGTTTGACGAAACGTAATTCGGCGAAAAGGCAGCGAACCGTATTTTTTTTGTTACTGAAGAACATTTTTCCTCATCAGCTCATCACACTAATATTATAAAGGCGAAAGTTTTGTGAGTGTGTTTATGTGTATGTTTGTTAATTCTTCACGCTCAAACGGCTGGACCAATTTTGATAAATTTTGGTATGAAGGTAGCTGACACCCTGGATTGATTGACAGGCTACTTTTTATTCCGAAAAAATGTAGTGTTCCCATGGAATGAGCGGGTAACACCGTGCGGCGCGGCTAGTGTTTTAATAAACGAACAAATTGATGTTTTTCTGTGACTTAATCATTGTTTGTAGTTATGGTAAGATTGTATTTTGTGATATAATTTGTTTAAAGTTATGGTAAGATTATGTGAATGTATTTTTAGCTGTGACACGCGAACCAATTTAACCATGCAGGATGAGTAATGCAAATGGTGTTAGAATGCCCCGAAATAATGACTGAAGTCACACAGTCCTGAAAAATAACTGTGAGCTGTACACCTTGAGAATTTGTTTCAAAACGGTTGAAATTTATATTTATGTACGATTTCAATCATCATTTCTCCGCTATTTTGAAAATGTCGAAAAACTGAATCGAAATCCAAATTCTATATAATTAACGAAGCTACTCAAAACATTTCATGAGAATCAGTTAAGGAATGTGACCTCAAGGCGAGAATAGCTGGAAATCCGTACATACTAAAGAATTTTGGGCTAAGGGCCACTTGTAGTAAAAATAAACAGTTTTAAGTTACGCTTACTTTTATAAAGTTAAACATATGTCTCATTTTTTTTAATACGCCACCTTTTTAGGGTTCCGTAGTCAACTGGGAACCCTTATAGTTTCGCCATGACCGTCCGTCCGTCTGTCCGTCAAAATCTTTTTTCGGGTACCTCTCGAACACCTAAAGTGGGGGTAAATTTTATTTTTCGTTCCAACACTAGTGTGTGGGGTGTCGTTGAATAGGTCTTTAAAAAATAATAGGGGTCTTGACACATTATTTTTTGATAAAGTCAGCAATTTTGAAAATATTCGCTCCGAAAATTAATAATATATTTTTACAACCGTCCGACTCTTCACAAGAACGTATTCTCTTGAAAAAGGACTATGAACTCTCACCATCAACCATTTTAAACCTATTCAACAAGGAATAAGGTTGAAAATTCAATATCCACGCAATGTAGTTCTAACCTTTTTTTGTAAGTAACTGGTTGGCGCTGACGAGAACAAAAGCAGATAGGATTGTATTAGACACAATGCTATTGTGAATGCAGGTAAGTGGATTAGCTTAGCTTATATTGTGTTCACTATATTAATGGTACCCTTACTTTTGACGGTCATCTCTTTGTATTCCTCCTCGGAGGGACACTGGAAGTTATCACGCCAGTAGATCTCCATGCCTTGCCCTCGGTGAAGCTCCAGGAGCTGTTCTGTGTAGACCGCCGTCGCCTGTAACCAGAAATACAGTCTAATTCTAAATTATTATAAGGCAACGGACTTTCAACAGCACGGCAGGACTTTAGATAGCTATGGAGCCGATATTAAAATTAAAATACAGTTGATACTCATACTCATACTTACAAGTGCATTTACTAATTCGGAATTTAAAGTTTTTAGTCAAGGATAAAGTCAGAAGAATATAGAAAGAGCTGATTTGTGTAGGCATTGTTTTTTTCGTCATCATTAAAAAAAACGTAAATATTTGCGACTTTTTCCATGTTCTATGGAGTTAATTGAGTTCTATATTGATCGAACATCCAGTGATGACTAGAAAACGCATGATATTGACAATTAATATAGTTAAATCTAGGAGTGTGTGATATTGTAAAAAAAAAATATATATTTATAATTTTAGTCATTTAATGCTTGGGAATGTTAACCACCATAACTATAAAGGCAGTTTGGAATGAAATAGATGAATGAGTATGAGTATGAATTGTATTTTAATGTTAATATCGGCTCCATGGCTCTCTAAACTAAAGTCCTACCGTGCTAACGAAAGTCCGAATGCCTAATATTATATTCTGCAAACACACAGGCATATTTTTCGTCAGTAGGTAATACCGGCAGTTCGGCAAATACGACATCTGGACAAAAGACACGCCGAAATAATACTGTCATATCAAGCTTTTTTCAAATACACGGCCATATGTTTTCGTTAAAATAATTGCAGCGTTTCGGAAAATGAAATAAGATATTTTTAATATGACATCTGGAGAGAAGACACGCCGAAAAAAACTGTCACAACAGTCTTTTTTCGACTTAAATATTTAAATTATATTATTTGCGATATACAGTTGTTACATTGCGTCTTGGAACGTGAGTTAGGTTTATTTAATCTCATCTACGAGTAAGTAATATGATATGAAGTCTGATTGACGTCTGTTAGTTTGCATCTTTTATTACGATTCAAAGAATATTTTTCAGGAAAAAAAATCGAAAGAGATTCCACTTTTTTGCTATCCTCGTGGCAAAAGGAGTACATTGTGTTACACAGCATTAGGTGCGTTTATATTACATACCTAGGGCGGAAAATTCGTAAATGTTCCAGATCGCAGGTGTTTATGCAGTATACGATCTAGGGCTTAACGAATTACCGCCCGCGGTTTGTCTAAAGTTTTACGTCGTGCCTTGACCAGGAAATTAGATTTTCTCCCCGCGGTCAGAAAATCCAACTGACGTAAAAGTCTACCAGTTGTGACTACTGAGACTCACCATGGGGTGTCCCAATTCCAGTGTCTTTTCCAGCGCGATAATCAGGACATAGTTGGCTGCGTTGATGGTGCTCGCGACCCCATAGATGGAGTGCGCGACTGGGATCCCACGCCGCAGAATGGAGTTGTCTTGGATATCATCTACCCTGTACAAATATAAGTATAAATCGCCTGGTGACAACGAAAACAAAAAAATCTGACACTGCTTTTCAAAACCTCGCATCTAGTAAGTAAATTGACACTGAGATACGAGCTTTGCTTTAAGTAGGTATTGTTATTAAGTGAGTTTTGGTTGTTAACACTGCCGTGTTACGGTAAAAGGTCGTATCTTTATATGGATGTCATAGTAAGATACGTCCTTTTACCGTAGCATGGCAGACAGATGAAATATTTATATAGTGCTCTCCCAAATGCGCTATTAGCTCGTTACGTCAATCACACCAAATCTTTTATTCCATAATTCTACTCTACTAGAGCGCCCTCTGCGTCATAATCTACTTTGTAATGCTTGAGCGCATTAACCCTTATCCTAGGGTGTGCGTTTTACACGCACGATCCCCAGTCCCTATTGCTTTACAGCAAGTGTAATAGCTCAGTTGGGAGAGCACTACGCCGGAAACATAGGGTTGCAGGTTCGATTCCTGCTTACATTGTCGTAGATTAGATTACATTTTTCTTTCATAATTTACCTTTGTGTCAATATTTATAAAAAAATGCCGAATTTCATGATAAAATAAATTCGATAAAAAGATTCTATAACCACTTGACCGTCCGACGATAGCATAGTATCCAAAACCAATATGCTCCTAACCGTCCGCGGATACCTTACTATCCAAGATTGGAAGACGGAACAGTTGATTATAGTGGCTTCTAGTGGAATGATTCGGCATTATTTACTGATTATCTTGATGCAACAACGTAGCCTAACCAAATAGTTTGCTGTAAAAAATATAAATGGCAGTGTAGTTACGCTAGTTTTGTAGAAAGTTGAGGATGCGCAGCGCGGGGCATGCCTCGCTAAAAAACCCGGACGGTTGACAGGAAAATAGTCGCGCGGGCTGGACGGTCAAGTGGATAAAAAACAAGTATAAAGTATTATGGAGTAGACAAGGCGCACCCCTAGATTATATCGTATGTAGCTACAAGAGTTTATTAATGGTGTCCATGATACGTTTCGGTAAATATTCACGCTCATCTAGCGTTCCTACCTGATTTAGGTAAGTGATTTCATACGAAAATCTAATTTCAAGATTAAAATAAAATATCTTATCAAAACTATCGTGAGACATTTTTAATTATTATATTAAAGGGTTTACGCCCACTTGAAATTGTCAGGAGCGGCCCGTCATGTTTCGAACTAATATGGAGTTCTTCATCGGGGACTGCTACCCGTAATATAGCGTTGCGTAACCAGCTTAATACAATAATTAAAACATATGTATTATGTACCTATAATAGAAACCTATAATACCTAATGTAAACTGTAGCACTCATTAATCATCATTTTCTCAATAGAATGACATAGACATACACTTCGCCTTCGAAGATGTTACGATAGATAACTTTAATTGTTTATAAACTTTTTTGTCGCTTGCTGATTATATAGGGATAAAATACGCAAAACAAAATCGAGAGAGGACAAAGTGTAAATACATAAAAATATTTAAAAACAATGACTAAATTTCGACCAAACAGAGTTCTTGGTACTGATAAACGATCATTTACTGTCTTGTCACGTTCAGATCGGTCGTTCCTCGTATAACCGTATCAATAAAGTATGCCATAACATTACACAAGGAGTAAATCCTACGCATAAGGATAACAAATGTGAAAGTTTATTCGAAATATACGTTTTTTGCGACATAAACGGACGTATTTTTTATTACGTTAACTTAGAAGTTTAATTTTTTTTCACAGCTTCACGGGACTGTAGACTTGAGTATATGGTTTTAATTTTCAACTCCATACCACCACACGTTCCCGAGACAAAGGGTCTTGACAGACGTGGACAGCCAACAGAATGATCTTATAAGGGTTCCGTTTTTCCTTTTGCCCTAACCCTAAAAATTGATTAAGTAAGATGTTACTAAAACTAAATCGTTTGAACTAGGTACTATGTAAAGTATGTTCTTGTTAGTGATAAAATCACTAATTTAGGAATCTCGTCACGTACGGGAATAGCATTGTAGGACATGGCCACTTTTGGCTAGCAACTCGAATCAACAAATAGATGAAACAAATAAGAGGGAGAGAACGATAGCATTATACCTTCGTATAGATAGCCTAACAAGAGTCAGTCCGGTCCAGGGATAGTGGCGCTACAAACAGCATATTGCAATAATGAGCATGCGTCACATATTTGAAAAATGAAAAAAAAAAAATGAAAAATATTTTATTTCTCTAAAGCAGACACAATAACAATGATGCTGGGATCTCCTAGTAAGTATAATGATACCTATATTTGCATTATTAAAGGTCAGTAGCGATTTGTCAAGGATTGTTTGTCATTTGTCACTAACCATAATTCAGAATGTTATTTACCTACCGAAGTTCTGTTCAATCCTTCGTTCTTCTTGCGAAATATATACAGAATTTTATTGAAAAACTTGACTTTCATCACTGTGGATAGTTCAGGCTTTATTATGCAAAAATTACTTGACATTTGCGGAACAAATTAGTCTTGTCTCCTCTTTGTTTACATCAGTGACATTCACCGACTTTCAACGTCAGTTACCAAAAAATTGTCGTTACCAGTAAAATAAATTAATACCACAAAAAATCCATAATATGGCGTGGGAAAAACACCCTGTTAAGCTAAGACGTCATACATTATACATAGCGTTATACATAACGACAATGCAGGTACCTATGTGACTATATACGTTACAAATGTAATCGAGTACTTATCCTCTTTATTCTACATACGTATGGTCAAGTTTTACAGTTATTTTCATATAGAGATGCGGAAAAATATATCATATTAGGATCTGGGCGTTAAATAAAAAGAATCCGTGGTCCTTCCAGAATTAGACGTAATTGGTTTTATCCTAATCAGAATGCGATTGCATTTTCGATGTAACTATAATAAAAAAACGTGTCCAAAGTTTTTGTATCGGAATTTTGGTTTCCACTACGTTACGCTCATATGAATAAAAAGTTCATATTCAAACGTGAACGTGACGTAGCGAAAAATATGGGGAATAGGAATTCAGGTTTTTTAGAAAACGACCACCTATGATCCAAATGTAGAAAGAATTAGTAGCGTAGTTAGTGTGTAACTAATATAAAATCATGTACCTATTTTATTAGTGTAGTTCCAATAAATTTAACGAGATTAGGTGTCGAATAAAAAAATGTGCATTTTGAGAGAATGTTAACAAACGTTGTTTTAAATAATAATTTGGATACAAAAACAGATGTTTTATTTGCCAGAAATGAAATCGCTGTCATAACACCTTTTGCGACTGTAAAAGTTTGGCAAGTCTCGTAAAAAATAGACCCCACATAGCATTGGTTATTGGTGATACTTTTTACAAGCTTTTATTTAACTTGCATTGTATGTTTAATGTATATTGTTTGTTCGGGTGGAATCTTGCAACTCAATTTTGAAGCAGATATCGTCAACCGATTGAGCTGAAATTTTGCATACTTACTTAACTTTGATGACAATACAATAATATGGTACCATGGGGCTGATCTGATGATGGACCCGGAAGGTGGCCATAGGAACTCTATAATAAAAAAAGCAATCCTACCGAGCTTGGGCTCATTAGAATCGTGTCAGTGAGTATTTGATGGATATCCAAAGAAAAGTACAGTCGGCTATAAAAGCTTGCCACTAAAATGTCATTTTTTGGCAGAAACTTTTTGTAATGAAATAAACTGAAACGCGTACCTCTTTCACCCTTAATGTTATTGTGACAAGAGCAAAACAGTTACGTGTATCAATTGCTTCGACTATACCTACCTAAGCATATTTCAAATTAGATACACGTGGGAAACCAGTGCAATTAATATTACGTTACATAGACATAGGTATTATTTATAAAAAACAGCAGAGCTTTCAAAAGCATCATGTTTCGTGAGATATCCAATTGTACAGAGCACACAAGTGTAACTAGATTTTCAAGTGTTAGGTATAGGTGGGCGAATCGACTTTTTGACCGACGCTTTTAACTGTTCCGGCGTTAGGTACTCAAAATGTCCGTGGTGTTACCAAGGGCTTCTAATATTCTCGTTCTAGCGTTAACCATAAATTTAAACATAGAGAAGCCATTACCAAATTTTGTAAGTAAAAAAGCACGTGAACAAAGGAGGAAGGCGGAGCTAAACATCCCGGGGCCCGTTAGAGCAGCACCTCTAGCATAACTGTCTTATGTGACTATGGGACTATTTATCGCGCGAGATAATTATCTGTCACTTTCTGTGCGGTAATGTGAGAGAGTGACGGGAAGCGCTATGTCGCCCGACAAGAGTCGCGAAGCATGCACAACTATACAGGGCAGGGCAATCTGGGAAATAACTATGAAAGTTTATTCAAATACTGCAGGGTGTTGCCAGTCCACGATAAGGTAGATTTAGCTATCGTGCCCCAATACCGGGATCATATACCGTTATTGAATAAAAGACAAGGATCAGGTAACCTACGGAAATTAACGTACCTCTCAACATTTATAAATTATACATACCATCAAGTAATAACAATTACGGTAGGAGAGTATGGACGCATGCACTGCCGCAAGCTTCACTGAAAAAAATATCAAGTGGAGCCTACCGACATTACAGTAAGACTTACTGCAATAACAGTTAGGCCTACTGACATTTCAGTAAACCTAACTGTAATAACGGTTACGCTTACTGTAATTTCAGTAGGCTCCACTGGGTATTTTTTTCAGTGTTTGAATAGATTTCAACATGACTCCATGAATAACAAAACTGTAAAGCAAGTGGTGAGCATATATAAAAGAATTTTAATTAACAACCTTCCCGACTAGTTTTTTTTCTCATTCGCATTGTCATATTTAATAAATTTAATATATATTAGATTCGATATAATTTTTAAATCTAAGATTATAGTCTAAGTGGAAGTTTGTAGTAGACTTATAGTGAAATAAACAGTTTTTTTTTTTTATAAATATATTACGTAGTGAACCACCCGCCATACATTGTTTTGTCATATCTCAAACGGATTAGGCAGCTCCATCAAATCTGACACACGTCATGATTTTCTCCGTCTACTTCAACAATTATCGTCATATTTCAAACTGTCTGTCTGTTCTAAAGCGTTCAATCCCGTTTTTTTTGTATGGGGAATACTGGTAGGTACTGCCCATACTAAAAAATACCAGGGTTGGAAGCCCTAGAGAATCTGCTATATAACGGCCTTGCTAGCGATATTAGCAGAATAGACAAGCTGGCGGCGGCAATATAGTCAAAGGCATTCTAGCTTTCAATGGAACAATCTACCTAATCTACTAAACTAGCTGGTGACAGCACCAATCAGCTATAAAAAAACAACAATTGCATCGGACGCTTATCACCCACCACAATAATAAAGGCTACGTCACACTTGCGATGTATTTTATTTACAATTCCCTAAGTGTAGTACATTACATACGAAGTTGAAAGGTGGAGTTTTTGCTTGGCCGGAACATTGTTGCTATTCTTATAAAACGCTTAACTAAAAGAGAAACGGGTTTCACTTCTGTTGCCCGAATACGTTCCCGTTTGTAGATATACCTATTTCCATTGTAAAAAGTCCAGTTTAAGAAATTGATAGTACATTACTGCAGACGCCAGCAAAGAAGGGCTTATCGGATGAGTAGGTATTAGGGAATGCAACCCGGTTATAACCGAAACCGGAAAAACCGGTTTAACCGGTTATTTTGGTCTAATTGTGTAACCTGGTTTTGGGAGTGCCAGAACCGGTTACGGTTATTACTCGGTTATTTCTTCTAATGCTAAATAAGCATACGCTTACTTAAAATTTACAAAAACACGATCTCTTTATTTATCGTTCAGCGTATATATTATTTAATTCCTTCTAAATGTATTACATGCTGAAGTACGTTAACTGGATGTTTAATTAATTTTTATTAATATACTTACGGGTGGTGAATTCGTGAATGTCCCAGATCGCAGGTGTTTGTGGCCCGAACTGAAGGTGAGAGCCATAAATATGCGATCTGGGGCTTTAGGAATTACCGCCCTAGGTTTGTCTAAAGTTTTACGTGTTGCCTTGGCCAGGAAGTAAGGCCCACTTAGGGCCCTAGGGTGACAAAAATAAAATAAATCGTCGTGACCTCCTGGCCACCCTCGTCCGTATTCGGGCAAAAAGTATCCTATAACTATCTTTGGATGTCCAGCTATCCTTGCAAAAAAAAATAGTAAAAGTCCGTCCAGCCATTTCGGCGAGATGATATGTCAAATAAATATTCACCAACAAACACCTGGCGCCGCGCGTCCATACAAATTCTGGATCGCGTTAAGATTTTTTTGAAACCGATATATATACATTAAATTTCTGATTTTTATAGTAGTATATTTAGAAGTGACATTATTTATAAACATTATCATCACATTTCAAACATATATGACGCAGAGGGCGCTCCAGTAGCGTAAAGAATTATGGAATGAAAGATTTGGTGTGATTGACGTAGCGATCTAATAGCTCAGTTGGGAGAGCAATGCGCCGGAAACGCAGAGGTCGCAGGTTCGAGTCCCGCTTAGATTGTAGTTGATCGCATTCAATTTTTCTTTCTTAATTTACCTTTGTGTCATTATTTATTATCATATCAGCCAAGATATCTGCTGGACAAAGGCCTCCCGAAGATCCAACGACCGGCCTGCGGCCGTCTGCTGCCCTTATTGAACAGTTTCCTGTGACCTTTGTTCATCTTATCGGGGGCTTTTCCACGCTGCGTCGTCTGGTATGAGGTTATCACTGTAGATTTTTTTCTTTTCTTTCTTTCTTATTTCTGATTCGATCCCACAAGGAAACTTCGGCATGGTTCGCGCCATTGCCTTTCCATATTCCTCGAAACCAAATAAGGATGATTATTTTTTTTTTAATTTATTTTGAAAATGTTCACGGGGTTTTCAGTGCACGAATGATTTGACGCCTACTTTCGGCCTAAAGGCAGATTTAGACGAAGACAATATTGAGACGCCTAAATTACGGCGCCAGTGACTACCGTACAGGACACCTCTGATCGTTTAGACAATGACCATTTTCAGCCGCCTACATATCGCCGCCAGTGACCGCCGCAAGCCGTTTACACAGTGCTTTTTTTCTGTACCAGTCATTAGTGGCAGCGAGATACGTGGGCGGGGGTCACTGGCGCCAAAACATTGGCGCGTGTTCTATTCCGTGCCCTCGCTGGCATGCCGCGAAAAAATGGCGCGGAAAGTGTTTATACGGTGCCTTTTTTAGGCGTCTCAAAATAGTCTTCGTCTAAATCAGCCTTAAATGTCAAATCAGTCGTGCACCGAAAGCCCCGGGGTCTGGTGATAACGTTAGAAATAGTTTGCAATAAGATGTTCACTAATCTCTCCATCCAAACGTCCACAATCGCCGGTGTGATAAGCCCCTAACGAGTTTGTAACTAAACAGTCGCCTCACGTAAATACTCTGGAATTGCTAGCCATTAACTCTGGAACCATTACGTCACCCGTTTTGCCGACTGAAGGAAAAACGTCGTAACATCCAGCTCGGTTATGATAATACATTTGAAACGGGTTTACTCGCGTCGTCGTACAATTCGAATGTGGCTCGACATGTTTAAAATTGGTTCGCGATTCATCATCAGGAGCGCTGATCAGTCAGGGTTGATGATATGAGTAAACCCGTTTCACATGTATTTTAATGTCTTGGACTGATGTGATTCTATGTAAAATAGCTTAAACATTTATTTTCTCAAACAAGCAATGAAATACCTGTGCTAACTCGGGGCACCGATATTAAAATGATGTAGCAAAATATTTTATCGACAAAAAATATATCGATGTTACTGTCAACATCTAAATGTTATCAACATCTTTTTTTTTCTCTTCAATTTAAAATAAAAACAATAAAGCGTCTATTATTCGTCTATTTTAAAATAGTTTTCATAGTAAGTCCTGTTTCTCCTTTAGTTAAGCGTTTTTGTGGTAAGCGTTTTATAAGAATAGCAACAATGTTCCAACTAAGCAAAAACTCCACCTTTCGACTCGAGTGAAAACTACATTTCTTTTCTTTCAAAGGATTAATTTAATTCATTAATTTTCGATATGATGTTTGAAAAGTAAATGGTCGTATGTTACGATTGTCGATCAAAAGTGATAATTTTCTCACTGTCGCTTGTCATTAAGGAAAACTACTTTATTTATCCTATAATAACCGGTTTACTAGGTTCCTATTGACCACTGGCAATGTGGTAGCTATTGGACTGAGGAACGTACAGTACTGTCCTTGGTCGGTTAAATTGTCATTCAGTTTTAATCGCTGTCTCGCTCGTTCTTATGAGATCGAGATTTGACCCTCTCTGACTTCACCCGAAGGCAATTTAAGAGCTCACGGACTGTATGAGCTTTGGCCGCTTACAACTTTTAGGGTTCCGTACCTCAAAACGAAAAAGGGAACCCTTATAAGATCACTCTGTTGTCCGCCCGCCCGTCTGTCTGTCAAGACTTTTTATCTCGGTAACGCGTGGAGGTATCGAGCTGAAATTAAAACCATATTCTCAAGTCTACAGTCCCTTGAAGCTGAAACTTCTAAGTTAACGTAAAATAAGGGTTCCTAGTTGACTACGGAACCTTAAAAAGATACGGCAGTATATGTCGCAAAAAACGTATATTTCAACACTCTTAAGGAAATCAAATTTAATAGGTTATTATCTTCCGTTGACCTAGAACTGTGAGATTTGGCAAGTAATACCAAATTTAATTTTCTTATCCTATACTCTCTCTCTGGAGTCGGTCCCTCATGCCTGAGGATCGCGATCAGCTTCAGGGTTGCATCTAGCGCGGATGATCTGCCTCCACCGGTTTCTGTCCAGCGCGTCTCTTACAACCGAGTAGAATTTACAGGTTGATGAGTCTTACTTGATCAGTCCATCTTGTTGGCGAACGACCGCGCGATCTTTTGCCTTCGGTGTTCGCAACCACGATCAGTTTTTCGAGATTTTCGTCGTCTCTGCGCCGAAATAGCCGAAATAGGAAAGAATGCGTTGTTGGCACGTGCTGGACAACCGAGTTTTTATTTGGAGCTGGCTCAGGATCGATGCATTGGTGCGTTTCGCAGTCCATGGTATTCTTAACATACGTCTCCAGCACCACATCTCGAATGCATCAATCCTTTGCCTTTCTCGGGCCAGAATTGTCCACGTTTCCACTCCGTACAGGAAGATAGGGAAGATAGGGATTTATCCTATACAAGTATAGGGAAAAGTACGTAATCAATTATCGAGATTATGAGGTATATTACAAAGGCAAAAGTTTGTGAGTGTGTTTATGTGTATATTATGTTTGTTACTTCTTCACGCTCAAATGGCTGGACCAATTTTGATATATTTTGGTATGAAGATAGCTGACACCCTGGATTAACACATAGGCTTCTTTTTATCCTGAAAAAATGTAGTATTCCCGTGGGATGAGCGGCGCAGCTAGTGAGGTATAAATTTGTACGGAGCCTTCACTGGGTGAGTCTGACTCGCTCTTGGCCGGTTTTTATTGTAAACATTCCTCACACTGAGCGCGGGTATTCCGTTGAGTCACTGAGTCATGGTTAAATGGGGAGCATCGATTAAACCGAATGATCATAAATACTGATTGGAGGTCGTCTATGAACCGAAGGGGAAACCACGCGTTTGAATTAAAAAGATCGACTAGTCAAGAGTTCGAGACTTTAATTGTAATACGGAATGCAAACCCGGTTATTTTCTCATAGGAAAACTGGTTATAACCGCTTATTTGTATGGTAAAATAACCGGGGTTGCAACTTTGCATTCCTTACATTCTACCTACCCTAGTAGCAAACATGCTGTATGAGATCTTATACAGCTGAAATAAGTCGTAAAAGGGCTATAAAAGCTGTGTGCTACGTGTGGGTACTAAATTAAGTGTATATGGCCTGACACAACTAAATCATGTAGAGGCAAATATTTATATACAGCAATGCAAAGTTTATCATGCATGTGTGTCGGTGCTTTTCTTTAAATAATTAATACGTATCTGAAAATGGAAATGGCAAGCATCTATTCAAGCAGTTTTTTTATTACAATACAGGGACAATAATACATATATATAGAGCTATCGACCACTGAAACTGTTTATTTTATGATTCCCTAATTTGTTTAAGTTTAATTTGTTTTACAATTTGTGAATATTTTCCGTGTATAAGTACATAGGTACTGTATTATTGGTTCAAATTACACTAGAAACTCGTCACAGTATTGCGCGAAAAATGCTGTCATAAAAAACTGACAAAATTATTGTAATTAATTAATCGTTTAAATTGTGATTTGCATCAGTTTCGGAAGTTTGACACTTAGAGCGTGCTCTAAGGTTTGCCGTAACATCTGCAATAAAATATGCTACCAAATTACGATGACTACTGTATACCTACGCACGGTACGAATGACTAAGGTTATGTTATGTTATAAACAGGCATCGAATATTCGGATCGATATTTACCTAAAGTTGACAAAATCCTATTGATATATCACTCATACGTCAAACAAAGCCGCCGCCAAAGTTTAGGTAAATATCGATCCGAATATCCGATGCCTGGTTATAAAGACTTTCAAGATGTTTATTGATTACGCGCCAAAAAGTCGAGTATTTGGCGCGTGCAGCGTACTCAATTATTTCGAGGAAAATGAATGGAAATAGCTCAGCAATAAACCTAATGGAAATGAATGACTCGATGAAAAAAGTACGTTTACATAATAAAGCTTTTAAATAAAACAATTTAAACGGATTATATCGCGTATATTAATTATTTGAGCCTCCCTGTCGTTTCAGTAGCTTTACAGTTACCATTGTCAAGGTTGACTGAGAAAAACACAATTTTATTCTGTCCAATTGTTTTATTTTTATTTAAATGTGTGACAGTCGCGGAAACCGAAGAAAATATTAATAAAGCTTTTGTTTCATAAGGACAGGTCGTTTTTATGTCGCGACTCTATATGGGATATAGTTAGTGGGATATAGCAAATATAAATGCAAGTATAAAAGATAGTGGCTCAAATAAAAGATAAAATTTGATTTATTCAAGTAGGATTCATGAGAATAACTTACATATCGTCAATAAATTACAAACATCCTCACTAAGTCTTCCCCATAATGGGTTCCGACTGTTATAGTTGATACATTTCATAAGATAATTAATTAAAAAAAATTAGACGAGGCTTGTTTTTCCTGGTTAGTTATTTTTTAACTTTATGGTATAGTTAAGTTTAAGTTTTGATGAAAATAGTAGTAAAAGAACTTAACAACATACTAAGTCACGTAATAAACATCAATATTGGTTTTAATGTATTATAAGTAAGCATTTGGCGTCTATCTCACATGATGGCAAGTGCTGACAAAGCGGACGATGTGCTATCTGCTTAGATAGTGCTTATTCACTCTCACCTTCAAGAGGTCTAAGTAACATTGATATGAAAGTACAGTCCTAGAATTAATACGCCCGAAACTTCGTTCGTGAGAAGTTATAAAACGTATAACGTCTTTTTTGGTTTGCTACCGCAATCACAGAATAAAGACACTACAGAAGCCTCACTCTTTTGTTATTTGCCGCTTTTGCAAAAGCATTAGCCTATTCGTATCCGATTGGCCATTTTTAATGACGTACGACGTTGTTGGTTCTAGCTTCTTTGGGGCGTGTCATACTCCTAGGGTTGCCTACAATGCCTACATTAGCAAAAGGGAAACTACTTCTTTGTGTTTATATTATTTTAAAATCTACTTTTAACAAAATACGTTCAAAATAAGAGGAACCTAGCGCGATCTTTATAATTATGGGCTCTAAGAGTGCCTACTGGATCTTTGGATTGGTTTAACGTAAACATGTGCGATTTTTTGCTTTTCGAACCATTTTGATTAGCATTAAGATCCAGTATTATAAAATTGACCGGATTTTGTATCCTGGAAGTGCTTACTAGATCTCAGGCCTGGTTAAACCCAGTCACGTGCAGTTTTCGTATTCTGATTCACTTTGATGAGCAAGTAGAGAATGTGTTTAAATTTTTATTTTAGCCTTTGGAAGTTTGTAGAATGAAACATTTTTATTTATTTTATTATTGGTTTTACACCCGTTTACATAACATTTAATTTTTATGCATCAATGATTGATTCAATCGACGACGATCAATGACAATAAATGGTTTATATTTGTATACATAGAAATACGAGTAAGCCCGTTTCTAGCGGCCCTTTATGTTCTGGGATTATTACATTTTGTTTGTTCGATAGTTTCCGAAGTTGAGCGAATTTTGAAAATCCAATTTCATATTCTGTCTTGGATGACCCAAAAACCCCCCGATACCGAGTTTTAACACACTAGGACTAATTTGAAATTTAAAAAAAAAAAAGATTACCATTTTTATTTCTTTTTTCCGCGACTGTACTCGGGTGGGGGTCCCCTATGACATTCGTTCGAGCACCCCCTACCCGTTTCCAGCCATTTACGAGATACGGGACCCTTAAAAAAGAATCTCCATACAAATCTTGTTGTTTCGATATTTTCCGACTTTGACTGAATTTTTGGACATATCGATTTCAGATTCATATTTGTGAGCCCCAAATGCCCCTTGATACCAAGTTTCAGCCCCCTAGCACCAATTGGAAATTTTGAAAAAAAAGCCATTCGCCATTTTGAATTTAATTTGGTTCGTTAATTTTCACATTCATAAGAGAAGTCGAACAAGACACGGCGCGCACCCTGTGCGCTAAACGCAGCAATGCGGTCTAAATCTGTTTGTTCGTGTACGTGATGTGGAGTTTGTGGACACGTCCACACGCGCATTGCGTTTGTAGTAGTGTACCTATCGCAGCGCGGTTGTATGAAGCTTAGTCTCTGTTTCGTTTCTTTACTCATGTGGAACCAGTCCTGAGATCCAGTAGGTACTTCCATGATCCATCATCAGGTAAATTTTATGGTACTGAATCCAAATGTTCATTGTGGTGAATCGAAATGTAAAAACCGCACATGTCTGCGTTGAACCAATCTTGAGATCCAGTCCCTATTTCCAGGGTCCATCATCAGGTCAATTTTATGATACTGCCACATACTGCCTGTAAATGCTTAGTAAAGTGAGCAGAAAAAACCACACTTGTCTACATTGAACTAGTCCCGAGATCTAGTAGGTAAATGTTCCATCATCAGATCATGACAATGTCAATGGGAAAACCGTAGCAGTAACCGTATTCTCTTACTAATAAAAAATATAATTATATATTTACACTTTACGGAGATAATCGGTGAACTTACGTTCAAAACGATTCAATGTAGCGAACACTGAATCTCTTCCTTTTTAAAGTTGGTTAAAAATAATAAAAAATCCCGAGATCTAGTAGGTAAATGTTCCATCATCAGATCATGACAATGTCAATGGGAAAACCGTAGCAGTAACCGTATTCTCTTACTAATAAAAAATATAATTATATATTTACACTTTACGGAGATAATCGGTGAACTTACGTTCAAAACGATTCAATGTAGCGAACACTGAATCTCTTCCTTTTTAAAGTTGGTTAAAAATAATAAAAAATCACAATAATATGTAATAATAAAAATGTAATCGATGCGTTGTCTTCGCATCGAACGTGCCGACCCTAGCCGAATAAAGGCGGGACGATGGGCGGGCCGGGTCACAATTGTGACCCGAAATTAGTAGGTATAATTTTTGACACTTCAGCGGAGTGAAACCCCCTTGCCGCAATGGCGATGGCAAAAGTATCCTATAATGTAAAGACCCCCTAATAAAATACAAATCGTCGTGTTAACATTTTTTTTATTTTAAGATTTATAACAAAATTAATAAATATTATTTGGTGAAGTATATAAGCTATATATTGGGGTGTGAGCGAGATCGCCTCCTAGTGTGGGTAGCTGGGGATAACCCTCGAGGACCTAAAAACCCGAAAGGGTTAAAACCAGCTACCACGGAGCACCCTGGGCGACATCGCTAGTAATATGCCGGTTCTGCCTACATTTTGCTAGCCATGTTGGCAAAGATCTTCTGGCTCTGCCGAGGGCTGTAGGCGACCTCGGTGGACTACATCCGCCTACCTGCGTCTGTCCTGCGCAGTTGAGCGCCGTACGCAGGGATGAAGGAGTCCTGGGGGGTTGAGTCGAGCTTAGCCGGGGTTCGATGCTATTGCGAGACAACACGCCCCCTTTGGTCCGGATTTCAGGCTAAACGGTGGCCCTGCAGCTAGCCACTGCAGGGAAACGGACACGTGTACCGTATGGATGAGGAGGATACGGTCCGCAGGCGAGACGCGGGGGGGTCCTCCGGGAGGACATTGGGGCTCGGCCATGCTGACGGAGCGAGGGCGTGTGGAGCACCTGGGGGAACTTGGATCGTTTTCCCCAGCCACACTGTCTGCAGCTGCCGATGTCGCGCATGAGACCCAACCAACCGCGTCTATATCTCTCGGGTATAGTCCTGGTGTTCTAGGAACATCCCCAAAGGTGCGGGCTCCACGGCGGGTGGGAAGCTCGAGAGATGAAGAACAACACACAAGATCATGGACACACCCAGATCCCAAACCCCACTGGTGCCGGAGGGGAAACCCGAAGGCGCCCATACACTAGGTGCCGGTGCGGCTGACGCTGTGCCGGGCACCTCGACCCAATCACACCGGGTGGACGGTGCTGTTTCCGCAGTGCTGCCCACTACTACACGTGCCTTCAGGGACGCAACAGCGGCCCAGACAGGCACCACAACATCACACGGCGGTGCTGGTCACACAGTGCCCCCCCACACTACGCATCCTGGCGGTGCTGCCTCTGCGGTGCCTCCACACACATCACACCGTGGCGGTGCTGCTTCCGCAGTGCCTCCACACTCCACACACCGTGGCGGTGCTGCCTTCGCAGCGCACGCACACACCACAACACACCGTGGCGGTGCTGCCTCTGCAGTGCCCCTACACTCCACACACCGTGGTGGTGCTGCCTCCGCAGTGACCCCACACACCACACACCGTGGCGGTGCTGTTCCCACAGTGCCCCCACACAAGACACGCCGTGGCGGTGCTGTTTCCACAGTGCTGTCATGGAAGAAGCAGTCCGCGCAGGGTGGAAAGGCCGCTGGGAAACCAACGGCTTTGAAACCAGGCGCGTTGACAAAACCGACAGGCTCGGCGCAGGCGCAAGGCCGTACCCAGCCCAAAAAACAAGGGAATGACACCAAGGGGGCCGTTTCGGCAACGGAGAAATCCGTAGCTCCGGAGCAGGCACCAGTGGTTGAACTCCCCACAGACGCGACAACCGCGCAGCTCGACGCTGGCTGGACGCTGCAAGTGAGTGCCAAGAGGGGAAGGGCGAAACCCGCCCAGCGGAAAGAACCCGAACCCGAGGGCGGCCTCACGGGCAAAGCCCACAAAAAAAATAAAAAACAGCGTCGCAGGTCCAGGCAGAGGAAGGCTGCGCTGGAGAACCCGACAGCCCCAGTGCCATGGCAACAGCCAGGCGCTCCCATACAGGGTACGGCGCAGCAGGTCGCTGGTGCCCCAGTAGCCGCTGGTGCCCACCCTAAAGGGAAAGGGGCCAAAAATAAAACAGACGGGGGCAGAAATCCGGGGACTCGAGCCTCAGCCAAGAGGGCGCGCCTAGATGAGACCATATCTCCTCGAAGCGAGCCCAAAAGGCAGAGGATCCAGGCCTCGGACGAAGCCCCAAGGATGGCGTATGCGGAGGCCCTAAAGGCTGACCTGCTGGTAGCTGTTACTACAGCGACCTCAGGACACCTTAGCCCGCAGCTATCCGAGGAGGTCCAACAGCAGCTGCAGGCTTTGCTGATGGAAGAAGCCTGCCAGCCCGGCAACAGCCAGTCTTCGGGTCCACTGTTCCGAGGGAAGCCGATTACAGCTAACGGCGTCCTGAGGCTGTGGTGCGAGGACCAGGCCACGTTGGCATGGCTCAAGCGCAGTGTAGCTACCATCACTCTCTCCACGGGGGAGAAGGTAGTTGTGCAGCGCCAGAGCGAGGTGCCACGCAGAGTACGCTGCGGGATTCTGTTCCCCGGTATCTGGGAAGATTTTCGCGCTATAGCGCGAACTCTTCGGTACCAGAATGGGTGGGCAGAGATCGACCGCTGGCTACTCCATAAAGTCGACAGACAGGAGACGGAGACGTTTGCTGTCGTCAGCGTACCAGAGACGGTGGTACAGCCCCTCGTGGATCGCGGACGCCGACTCGGCTTCATGCTGGGTTCGGTGTACGTGAAGTTTCAGGGACCACGAGGTAGGTTTGTGGAACGTCCACCAACTGGCGACACCGTCGTCTCTCAAGACGACAAGGAGGCGACAGAATCCGAGCCCATGGACACTGCCGTGGGGACCGAGGCATCCGCTGACGTAGGCGCAGGGAAGCCCGGGTCCCTTACCCCAGAGCAGACCGTCCCCGTCTCCGAGAAGGACGAAGAAGAACTTCTTCGTGACCACTCGGAAAGCGGGGAGGAGTGCACGGAGGGGTTAGGCAAGTTAGCCATCGGCGAGGAGGGAGAATGTGGAATGTCGGCGGAGGAGGATGACTCCAATGGCGGTATCCCATTCTCTCAACTGTAGCATCCTACAGGGCAACCTCCACCACAGTGAAACCGCGACGGCTCAGATCCGGAAATGGTTGGAGGTCAATGAAACGGCTATAGTACTGATCCAGGAGCCGTGGGTCAGGAAGGGCACTGTCTGCGGACTCCGCAATCAAGGAGGTAAGCTAACCGTATATACGGGACCGGACAACCCCCGGGCCTGCATTTACATTACTAGAAATATACAAGCGCAACCTTTAACAAGTTTCTGTTCTAGAGACCTGTGTGCTATTAAGGCGCACGGGGCGCAAGACTCCAGCCTGCAGGAGGTAGTCATAGCCTCGGTTTACATGCCAGAGGCGGATGACCCGCCACCACACGATATGACAAGGCTTGTCAACTACTGCGAAGACGCGGGGCTCGAACTCATCGTGGCCACCGACTCGAACGCACACCACGCCCTCTGGGGCATGCAGACAGGTAACGCGAGAGGTAAGAAACTTGTCGAGTACCTATTTACAACAGATCTTAACATACTTAACAAAGGATCGGATCCAACATTCGTAACTAGGCGGAGCAAAACAATCATTGACTTGACACTAGCAACTGATATAGCATCGGAAAACATCTCAAACTGGCAGGTCTCTAAGGAGCTATCCTGCTCGGACCACAGATGGATTCGATTCGATATTCAGGTAAAAACACTTGAAGCCATCCCCAGGCGGAACCCACGCAGAACGCATCGCACCGAGTATGCGACCCGACTAGGCTCAGCCTTGTCGATGATAGAGGTTCCCAACAAACTAGAGGGGGCTGAACAGATAGAAAAGCAGGTAGGAGTCCTTACAGATACCATCATGGATTGCTACCACCATGCATGTCCCCTATCCACCCCCTCAGGCAGCGGCGGGAACGAAGCTAACTGGTGGGGGCCTGAGTTGGAGAGGAAACAACTAAACAGAGCAATGAATACGGGTACAGACCAAGACTGGGACAACTACAAGACCACCAAGTCCAGGTACAAACAACGGCTCCGGTACAGAAAGACGTGCTCATGGCGGAACTTTTGTACCAGCATTGAGACATGTACGCAGGCAAACAGGGTAAGAAAGGTACTCTCCAACCAGGCAACTGCAACCTTAGGATCCCTACGTAAGCCAGACAACACACTCACCAGCTCACCGGAGGAGGCGGAACGTACCTTAGTACAGACGCATTTTCCGGGCTGCGAAATAACGCCGCTAGTGAACTGGACGAATGAGGAGACTACTGCGACGGAGGAGGAGTGGCAACAAGCATGTGAGGTAATCAGCCCACAAAAAGTACAGTGGGCTATAAATAGCTTTGACTTATACAAATCACCAGGGTTGGATGGAGTCTTCCCAGCCCTGCTGAGGTGGGGAGGAGAGGAACTCACCCAGATACTGACCATCGTTCTGGCCGCCTGTCTGGCTCACAGGTACGTACCGAGACGATGGAGAGAAGTCAAAGTCATCTTCATACCCAAACCAGGTAAAAGTGACTACTCGGATCCCAAATCATTCAGACCAATCAGCTTAACCTCTTTTCTGCTTAAAACACTTGAGAGGTTATGTGACAGGGAGCTGAGGGAGAAGGTATTAACTAGTGTACCCCTACACCCTAACCAACATGCCTACAGCCAGGGCAAATCTACAGAATCAGCTCTTCATGCCGTAGTTTTCAAAATAGAAGAGGCTTTTATGAACAAGTCTATGTGCCTAGGCACCTTCATAGATATTGAGGGAGCCTTCGACAAGACCAACTTCACCAGCATAACAGCAGCATTGGTAAGGCACGGTGTTAATGATGTTATGGTACAATGGATAAACAACATGCTGAGCAAGAGGGTCATCCGACTCGGAACCGGCGAGACACAACAGGCACTGGTGGCAAAGGGGTGCCCCCAGGGAGGCGTACTCTCACCACTCCTTTGGAACATGGTGGTGAACGACCTCATCGCCACACTAAATGACAATCACTATTACACAGTAGGATATGCTGACGACATAGTGATACTGACGAGCGGCAATCACACAGGTACGGTATGTGACGTCACCCGCTCTGCACTGGCCATCGTGGAACGCTGGTGCAACCACAACGAATTGTCAGTCAATCCAAAAAAGACTGAACTGGTAATGTTCACCAACAAACGTAATCTGGGCACCTACCGACTGCCCAGACTGTTCAATACAGAGCTCCAATTGTCGACTGAGGTAAAGTATCTAGGGGTAATACTTGATAGCAAGTTGAATTGGAGCAACCATCTAAACAACAAAATTGACAAAGCTACAGTCACGTTCTGGCAGTGCCGTAGAATGGTAGGTAGAACTTGGGGTCTTAATCCTAAGATCACACTATGGCTATACCAGGCAGTCATCAGACCAATATTAAGCTACGGTGCAGTAGTATGGTGGCCACGAACCAAGCTAACCACCGTCGAAGCTAAACTACAACGACTTCAGAGGTTAGTTTGTATGGCGGCCACGGGATGCATGAGGACTACACCCACTGCAGCCCTGGAAGCTATACTGGGGCTGCCGCCGCTGCATCTCTTCGTTAAACAAGAGGCGGCAGCTACGGCGATACGTCTTAGGAAACTGAACCTCTGGAGATCAGCTAGGGTGCCGCACACCGAAATCCTCTACGAGGCAATAGGTAAGGAACCGCTGATAGAAGCGGTCACTGACAGGATACCCAAGCAATTCGTCTTCGACAAAAAGTATAAGATACAACTGCACGAGGAACCTGGCGAAGGTCTTAACCCAAGGGAGTTAAGAATCTTCACCGACGGGTCCAAAACAAGGTCAGGCACTGGCTCTGGGGTATTCTCAGAGGACTTAAACATACACATTTCTACACCACTAGGAACCCATAACACAGTCTTCCAGGCAGAATGTATGGGTATCATAATGGCAGCCCATGCAATCATCGCGAGGAAGGTAAAGGACTACCCCATCCGCATACTCTCCGATAGCAGATCAGTTTTACAAGCCCTGCAGAGCTACACAGTAACCTCAGGACTCATACATGAATGTCACCGAGCATTGTCAGAGGTATGTAATAATAATAGCATAACTCTACAGTGGATCAAAGGACACAGCAACTCGCGTGGGAACGACGCAGCTGACGAACTGGCGAGAGGAGGTTCGGAGATGGAAGCAGAGGGACCCGAACCAATCATACCTCTGCCATTCGCCTGGCTGCGCAACAAAGTGCGTAAAAACACGAAGATAGAACAGCAAGTATACTGGTCTAACTTAGGTACCTGCAGGCAGAGCAGAGAGGCCCTTCCGACAATCTACCCCGGGTTGTCACGCAAGCTGAGGCAGCTGAAGAGGCCGCAGCTCCGGCTCATAACTGGAGCGATAACTGGACATGCCCTACTAAACAAGCACTTATTCACTCTAGGTGTTACCGACAGTCCTCTTTGCAGAGCTTGCATGGAGGCCGAAGAGACAGCCGCCCACGTCATTCTCGAATGTCCTGGTGTGGCCAAATACCGGGCACAACACCTCGGGTCTCCGAGGTCACTCCCAGAAGTCGTCGGCAACATCAAGGGACTGCTAGGCTTTCTGGTAGAGTTGGGTTGGCAAGAGTAGTGCCAGCAACAACAATGCCTATACCTTCACGCAAAATAGGCGCATTGTAAGACGTCGAGTTGCGGAAAACTAGCCCGCTATTTAAACCTTTTGTATTTCACACGCGTAATGCGTTACGGTATTACGATACAATGCGATAGGTATATTGCACCTATGACGACATGCAGATTGTGCAGGCATAAACGTGATAAACATACCTTTTATAAGAAGCAATCAGATTAAGGAAAATTTATATGTAGCATCAATAATAAACGTCTTGCTTATTTTGATTTCAAATAACTTTAGTAGGTATATTCAAAGAAATGAAATGGAAGAATATATCTTTACGTCACCCTAGGCCGTAAGTGGGATTTTCTACACGCTACGCAGCGATAAAATCTCGCTTAAGGCTTAAAACTTTAGAAAAACCAAGGGCGGTAATTCGTTAAGCCCCAGATCGCATATTTATGGCCTTCACCTTCGGTTCGGGCCACAAAAACCTGCGATCTGACTCATTCACGAATTCACCGCCCTAGTTGTATAAATATAAATTTTCTATTAACCCTAAAAGTCGCAAAAAAAAACAGGGTTCAAACCACGGTGCCGTTAAAAATAGTAAAAAAAATCTGTTTAACTAAAAAATGCAACAATATGGTCAAAAATAATGTATATCGGACTATACATCCAGACATTAAAGTTTGTGCCCTTTGTCGTTACAGCTCATACGTGCATGGGGAAAGTTCACTTTATTTGAGTAATTTTATTAGTGAGCAGAATGTAAATAACCTCACACATATCGATCTAGTCCCAAATTAAGCTCAAGAAGGCTTGTGTTATGGGTAGGGGAACCTGAGGAGACTAGATCCCTTGGGAGACTTGTTAAAGTTAATTTAAATTTCAACCAAACGCGATACGTTTTCTTACGCTAGCAAAACTCATTCATTTATGCCTAACTTCACGTTCTTTCGTGGCACGTTGTGACTTACGTCAGTATTTTGCACATGGTGGCCGTTGAAATATTTGTGTCGCGTCGAACTTAATTTTCGGTAAGTTTTAACTTGATTTATTTAATGAAAAGTGAAATAAATGCTATTGTTTTAGTGTGTTTGTTGTTTTAGTCGTTTATTCAAGTGTAGATTGTCATTGAATACGTTCAAATACGTGATAAATAGTTTTGAGTAGCGCATGTTTTATAACAACACTATGTATGGGGAGACTTGAGAACTTTTGATTTGGGGGCGACATGATGGCGGATTCATGTGTCCCCGTGAGGGATCAAGTCTTATCTATGCTAGGATTCATAGAGCTGTCGATGATATATTATTTTTCGCCCGACTACGCCAAAGTTAAAAAGGCTCCCAATTAGGGGTAAACAAATCTCCCTTACATGGGGGATACATGGTAAAAGTCTACAATATTGTATTTCATTTAATATTGAGTTAAATTGTAGCATAATCTTGTTTTCATTCAAACTATCAATGAATAGATAAATTTTGAATATTTTGGCTTGAAAAGATCTCCAATACTGTAAAAAAAAAAAAAATAGAGTCCAAAATCAAAATGGGGATCAACTATCCCCAGGTTCCCCTACTAGACGACGATATACATACTTATAGATATAGATAAATACATAGAAAAACCATGACCCAAGCACAAATATTCGAGTTCATCACATAAATATTTGCCCTGGCCGGGATTCGAACCCGAGACCGTCCGCTCAGTAGGCAAGTGCTTACAAACTGCGCCAAACGTGTCGCCAAGGTCCCGCCTACGGCCTAGGTAAACCTATTTATATAAAATAGATAGGTACTTACAGCAGGCTAGAGTTGTGTAGCATCTGCACGATCTCGCCGACCGCCTTGAGTTTCTCATCGGAGATGTTGAGCCAGTTGTTGAACGCACAAGTCAGCTTTGTCCTGATCTGCTTCCCGGGTACTTGCAGGATGTATGTGTAAGGCATTAGGATTTTCTGTAACATTAAAAAAATTGTAATATTACACTTAATTTTATATATTATGTAAATTGACGAAATTGGTTAATTGAGAACGTATTTTATATTTTGAATGTAATCTCACGTTAAGCGCCATGGGGGTCACCGGTGACCCCCACAACCAGGCCACCGGTGACCCCCATGGCGTTTAAAGTGTTAATAAATGTAGCACTAAATGAAATATGTATATATAAGTGCGAATAGGTTATACTGTACTATACTGTAGCGTAGTCATAAGAACAAAAATGTTATGCTCGAAATGGGTGGCTGTATGCTCTTGTAATTTACTATATACCATCCTTTGTAAACAGTTTACAATAAATGAATACTTACTTACTTACTAAAACGAACTACAATGAAGTAATTTTATAATAACTATGAAAGTAAATTCAACCAAAGCAACAAACTATTAATGGTGAAAGGACTATAAAATATTTAGTACCTAAAATGTTCAATAAGATAAATCTACTTCGACAAGGTAGGAGAATAAGTAAAACAATAAAAATTTAAACTTTCTCCTAGATAATATGCTACTGTGAGCCAAGTAATTTCAATTTAAATTATGTAATAACTAGCATTAACCCGCGGCTTCGCTCGCGTGCCTATACAAGGAACAATGCTCTTTTTTTTCAGGATTAAAAGTAGGCTATAATCTGCAATCTGCATTTCCCTGATGCATATCCGTCCAGCCGTTTTAGCGTGAAGAAGTAACAAAACATACACAGACTTTCGCTTTTCTAATATTACTGGGAAATACTTTTTATTTTATCATAACTCCACTTTATCAAATCAAACCGAAAACTCAAGCACTCAAATCAAACGATCTCAGCTTTTACTGTACCAAATAAAGTTCACTTCAAAATCCTTAACTCGAAGTGAAGCTAAGACACCGGGATATGTGTGCATTTTATTTGTATAAAGCTTTTATAATGTCCCGAGCCTCCGCTTATTGACTTGTGATACCTATTCGAAATTGATTTAATGATTCTAAGCCATGTTCTAAGTTACTTCATGTTCTATTGTAAGATATTGAGGTTCTCTTCGTTGATGAATGAAAAATGTATTATTCTGAGCCAGATAAACGTAATTCAGAATTCTGAAATGACTTAACATAATTATTGAAAAGCTTGAATGTATTTATTACGGATGCAGGGAGTTTCCCGATCATTACTCCTCCCGTACCAACGCGCCGCCCGCCTATAGGTACCGATTGACGACGATCGAAATGCCAGCAAATATATTTTTTTTAATCTATTAGGATAACGCGGGTCTCTATCCATACTTCAAAAGCAAAAACAGAACCCCCTTATAGGATCACGTCTGTCAGTCCGTCTGTTACAACCGATTTTCTGCAAAACTACTGCAAATGCTTTCAAGAATTTTCATGACCACAAATAAAATTTCAAAATTGGTGGCATTTTCGTAATTAACGTCCCAACAAACAAACCATAAAAATTACACCCATACTCATATTTAGTCATTTCAAGCCCATTTCACCCCAACAGGGAAGATGTTAATTCACGTCCGCCACGTTGGATTTAAAAATCGTTGCGGTTTTCGTAATTAGCGACCCGATAAACCATAAAATCATTACCAATGGATTTTCAGACTTTGTCACCACATTTCTCCCTTTTAGAGGTTGAATTAAAAAAACCTGAAACACGTGTTTACTCATTTATTGTTAGAAATACTCCTGTGAAGTTTCGAATAAAATAGCCTAACTAATCTTGTTTCCCCATACAAACTCTGGAACCCCATTTCACCCCTTTAGGGGGTGATTTTTGAAAAATCCTTTCTTAGTGCACCCCTACACCTTATAAGGAACCTACGTGCTAAATTTTAACTCTCTAGAACCAGCGGTTTAGTATTTAGACATTTCAATCCCATTTCACCCCAACAGGGGGGATTGTAACTCACGTCCGCCACGTTGGATTTTAAAATCGTTGCGGTTTTCGTAATCAGCGACCCGATAAACCATAAAAACAATACCTATGTTGATTTTCAGACTTTGTCACCACATTTCTCCCTTTTAGGGGTTGAATTTTCAAAAAACCGGAAACATGTGTTTTCTTATTTATTGTAAGAAATACTCCTGTGAAGTTTTGAATAAAATAGTCTAACTAATCTTGTTTCCCCATACAAACTTTGGAACCCCATTTCACCCCTTTAGGGGGTGAGTTTTGAAAAATCCTTTCTTAGCGGATGCCTACGTCATAACATCTACCTGCATGCCAAATTTCAGCCCGATCCGTCCAGTGGTTTGGGCTGTGCGTTGATAGATCACTATGTCAGTCAGTCAGTCACCTTTGAGTTTTATATATATAGATATCGCAAACACGGTAAACGCTCGCTGTCGTCGAGGTTTAAGTGCCTACTGAAAGTATTGCATATGTTCATAATATAGCCGGACAATTTGTACCTAAGTATTAATATTACGTAAACAAATTAAGTTGTTTGAAAACTGAGCCATTCTCGCCATTAAATGTCAGTTTCGCGAGTAATAATGATATTATAAATTGTAATTAGTTAAGTTAAATAAATAGAAAAAAAAAATGTCAAGGGATCCTTTTTTTCTGTCTTTGATTTGTATAATATTAAGTGCTGCAACCTAATCACAACAAAATGGCTGGATGGATTTCGACAATGTTTATTATGGAAATCCGTATGGGGTTTCCATTGGGCATCCATAGGGTATCCACAGTTGGAGGATACTTTTTAGGATTCCGTACCTAAAGGGCAAAAACGGGACCCTATTACTAAGGCTCCACTCTCCGTCTGTCTGTCTGTCACCAGGCTTTATCTCATGAGCCGTGATAGCTAGACAGTTAAAATTATCACAGATGATGTATTTATTTCTGTTGCTGCTATAACAACAAATAACAAACATGTTTATTTGCTGTTTTTTTATTTGATGGTATGGAACCCTCCCTGCGCTTCCGACTCGCACTTGGCCGGTTTTTTACTGATTATTGTAAAGCAAAAAAGAAGCGTGTGACTTTTTGAAATTAAAAATAGGATGTTTAAATTTTTTAAATAATCAGAAGCGCATATTTGTGGTTTTAAATAGAGATAATGAAAACTAGACAGACAAACATTTTACATTACTGTTGTTATCTTACTTCGTGCTCATTAGTTTGTTCTGCAATTGATATTGTTAATGAATTACACATAACAATGTAAGTAAGATAAACAAACAGTAAAACGTAAACAGAGATGAACAATAATGAATTTACTAGACCAGCTGAATACTAATAGTGTGGTTTGCTAATAGAGGTATAATATGCTAGATTCCTGTCAGATCAAATATACGAAATATCAAAACGTTGGAATGGAACGAAATATACAGGATGGCCCATTTAGATCGGTCTGTATGGGAAAGTCTGAAACTATAAGAACATACAAAGATCTGTTCTTAGGAACCATGTCATCGATTTTAATAAAAAGAAAAACTGCATTCATAGATTTAAATAAAAACCTGTACGCAGCTCAGGAATCAAACCCGGATGTTTTGAAAAATAAATTAAAGAATATTTAAACAATATATTTTTTTCATTTTAGACATCATGTTTCATAGTAAAATTGACTTCTTAAGACCTACAACAGTTGATATCTAAGTAGAAATAATGTTAGTTTAATTTTTCACTTCGTCCGGGTTCGATTCCCGAGCTGAGTACAGCTTTTTTTTATTTAATTTATGAATGCAGTTTTTATTTTCATTAAAATCGATGACATGCTTCCTAAGAACAGATCTTCGTATGTCATATAGTTTCAGACTTTCCCATACAGACCAATCTAAATGGGCCACCCTGTATAAGAAAAACGCAAACTATGACGTCACTGTTCTGTACAGTCAAATTACCTCCTATTACTTGGTTCTTCAGTAATTTAAGAATATTTATATAGGCCAAAATGATTGTAACATGATTGTTCCATGTATATTTTCAAAAGTAAAAAAATGTATTATATGCCATGATTTAAGTGTTGATTAATTTGTATTGTCTTCAGGAAACTAGCCTATTCGTAAATAAAATAGTAATATAGAACAGTAAACATATTTAAAAAGTTAACATTGTGTTAGCGTAAAACATGGTGATTCCCATGTTTCTTTTCATCTGTAATATTTGTAATTATTAAAATAAAAAAAATAATAAAAATTATTCCAGATGCAAGATTTATATTGTGTTAGTAACCAAATAAATAGCTAGAACTTAAAAAACATGTTAATATAGTACATGCAATGTAAATTCATTTAACCGCCCCATACAAATGCCCATCCAGTACATCAATATACGGCAATAAAGACGTCCAGCCAGCATTATTGTTATATGTAGATTTGAGAGAAATAGAAATAGAATTAAATATCTGATAAGTAATTAAATAAAAAAGAAATTGATGAAGTATAAAGTAAAAATAGAGAAAAAGCCCTAAAAGTTTGAATTAAATTACTTTCAGTTATAGATGTACAAATAATTATCAAATAGAGAAAAGTCTAGAACATCTTAATTTACCAACATTAAATATTGAGCAATGATGTGATCACATTCAATTGAACATTTAATTCAAAATTGAAATTATGTTTAGTGAAAAGAATGGGACATAACAATGCATCAGGGGCCCCAGTTCTAGTTTATCTGCATCAAACAGGAATGATCATTCAAATGCAGATTTTGTATCCTTATCGCTCTATCGATAGGTCGAGCTCGTCGACAACGGCGCCGAAACACATAATGCGACACTGCGGCAAAATCGAAAGCGTTTTCATAACAGAACAATAGCAAGAATACCCAATCTACACATTGGTAGAACAATAAAAAAATAGTAAAGGTAAACAATATCAATAATCTCCAAATTTATAATAAAACAAAGGCGGCAAATTGAAAATTAACCAAGTAAAATATAACCAGAAAATTGCTACGTACCTCGTCATGGCTCTTGTCACCGCTTTTGGTAAAAGTTTGAGACATTTTTGCTGTTTTTGTAAGTAATTAAAGAATTTTCATAACACGTTAATAAATCGATTTTTTACCGGACTGCAGTGTAGTCCGCTCCGCCCAGACAAGGTAATATGAAGTGAGTGACACTGACAGTGACACCAGTGACAGTCGAGTCGAGCAGCTGTAATTTGACAGCTGTCACTGGCGATCGAGTATATGTTCGAAAAACATTGGCAAAAGCCTCGTATTTATTTATAAAATAATAGAAAAAAAACTATAACATAATAGTAAAAAAAAAGTCATAAATTGAATACCTCTTCCAAGAGCGGCATAATCCAGTCCCTACTATGCTGGTGGCAGTCCGACAAGAATGTGAGAAAAACTAAATATGGCAATACGGGCCCGTTTTATAAAATTTATTAGAAAGGGACGACACTACAGTATTGCCACTATTTAATATCTACTCTTTTATTAATTTCTACTCTTTCTGTCGTAGTCATGTCGTAGTATTGTACCTCTCTCTATAGTCAGAAATTTTCTCGCAGAGGTTAACGACAAAGCCTTCATAAAATTCTCATCTTCATCATACTTTTAGAGTGCTGTATATTTACGAGCCAATGATACTCTAATCCTGGAACTTATATTTGCCTTATTTTCTACGGTGCGCACAAATTTCTTCATAACCCTTAAAACCCGCTCCAGACCTTCCGATCCTACCCGATCCGATCCTACTTATCGGATAATGTGTAGCGTAATTGTTAGGAAATCGGATAATGTGTAGTGCAATAGTTAGGACCTAAAACACTACACATTATCCGATTTCTTCCGATAAATCGGATCGGATCGGAAGGTCTGGAGCGGGTTTTAGGAAAATTAGTGCTATGAAATCGAGCAGACGGGCGTTTTTAGCAGTCGTGATGATGTGTAAAGGCCATTATAATCATTGATTTTCCTTATGTTGGTAGCCCTATCCTATCTGTCAAGAAGATTTCAAGAAAAGCCGAAGGAAAATTGACGACTTGACGTGCCTGTTGATTGATTTTATTTTCCAACTTCTCCCGTGCTTTTTCTCGAAAATCATTCATAAATTAATATTGTACCTAGTAATTAGACATTCCTTCTACTTTCTAGCTATGGGCACAGACAAGTATACGCTTATTGATTTGTGATTATGTCTGCACGTAACTATTTATCTGCCCGAGAGAAAAATATAAACAAATATATTGAATCGTTACCACAAATAAATTCACAGAAATATAACTATCGTTCCGAGCTGCCAGCTCTGTCAGCCAGCAAAACTAATTTGGTGAACCGAAATTTGAACTACTCGTACGAGGTTCCCTACCGACTGGGAAGTGCGGAAAGACCTACTACTCCCTTTTCAGACTTCTTTTCGGAGAGTGAGACAGGTATGTTGGATTTATAATAAATCGAGCCTATTCCCTTCTATACTTGGAACATAATCTAAACATATATTATTGAATAAGTAGAAACATGTTCATTCAGTATATTGATTTAAACTTACATGATTTTCACTCATTATTATAACAAAACTTGATTTAATTTCATTCAAAAAGTGTTTATGTGACTACCTTTCATGACCATGATCGTAACATCTCGTTTGAAACGTCAAGGTATTAATTATCTAGCAATAAACACTTTTTGAACGCAATAACTCTCCTTTTGTTATAATGATATTCCGTATCCGCGTTGGAATAAGCTTCTTCAGTATTGGATTGTAGTGATAAGAAACAGATTGCTCTAATAGCACATTCATTAAATTCATAAGAAAAGTGTTAACTACTGCATCGCATTGGGAAACAGTCATGATAAAAATAGATATTCAGGGACACTTACACAAATCAACCTAGTCCCAAACTAAGCAAAGCTTGTACTATGCTGCCGTGCTAAGGTAAAACGCAACCTTTTGCCTTTGGAGCTCTATAGAAAAAGGTTGCCTTTTGCCTTTGCATGGCAGAATGGGTGATAAATATACATAATATAAATAACAACATCCAACAATATATGTAATGTTGATATTAAAAATAATTGTATGGTTCTTGAACATGAAATTTGGTGCAAGATTTTTTTTGTATTACCTTTCTTAAAGCACAGCATTTTTTCTTAACACATAGAAGTGTAGAAGTGTATACCACCATCATGATGAAAAAATCATTCGATCACAATATTTTTATAATATAGCAAGTCCCATTTCACTGTGAACAGTGAAACAATTCAATTGAGGATGCTGGTGCTTTCACATTTAATTTGTTTTATGAAGCTTCCAGCTACGTACTTATAATAAACCAATATATCCTTTTTTCTAGTTTCTTAAAAACAAGAAACAAATCTTCTATTAACTTGTAGATCAAATCATTGTGTTTCCAACACTCAAAATGTCTCAGAAAATCCGGGCAATCAATAAAAAATATTATCAGTTTATTCAGTGAAAGGTTTAACCCAAACCATAAATTCAAGCCATTTGTAAAGCTGAAAAAGGTTAATTCGTCCAAAAAATTAACAAAAGGATATTTTATTTGTCCTGATGAATGTTCTGTTCAAGTTAACATAAACTGAATGAATCTTGTTCATCGTAATGTACACTGAGCGGTTACGCCTGCATATAGCAGATATTGTCTGGGTCTCAGTTATAAGTGTTACTTTGTGCATTGAGAGGTTATTTATAAAAAAACTTGGTTTCTGTAAAGATTACCTGAGGTCATCCAAATATTATCTATTTGAAAATATTATTTATTTAAGGTACTCCAGATTTTCGCAGTGAAGAAAGTGACAGTAGTGCAGGATCAGCACTTAGAAGGAACACAGCTGAGGCTTCAAAGATCTTAGCATCTGAGTGGGAGAGGATTGAGAGAACTTTGTACAATGAGGAGGGAGAGAAGAGCAGTCGTCCTCAGATTATTGAGGAATGCAAGCAGTGGAGGCAGCTGCACCCACAACTCAGGTCAATACTTGCATCGCTCCCTTGCCATTTTCTGTTGGCAATCCTTCCCTATTCCATCATTTAGTTTGATCCCTTATCCATATCATCTTTCACAGAATCAATCCACCTTTTCTTTGGTCTTCCTCTTCTTATGTATATATTTTATTTATCTTTTATTCATTCTTCATTCTTTCATCCATTAAGTTTACCTCGCAATGTTAACCGTCAGACATTCTTAGCATTTTCTTTCTCTAAGCTAATTGTATCATTTGAATCAGTCAGATCTAACCCAGAGTTAGGGGGGGTACACCGTACACGTCAGTGTCATGTACCCCTGAACTGACTGAGCGAGCAGCCTTACGCGGCGAATCCTCGGTCAGTCAGGACGTGCCGTGCCTCGTTTGAGGTAAACGCACGCGCAGCCTCGCCCTAGCGTGCGGCGGCCCGAGCCGAGCGTTGTCGGTTTTGTCCATGCTTACAGATGCCTCAGTACGTTTGCCGCGCTCATTCAAGACGGTTATATGTTTCGACTCGCATGTCAGTGGTGGCGATAGTTTTCCGAACGTGCGGTCGCATGGCGATCTGGACCAAAACTGGCTCGGCCTTTCCGCACGCGGCATTCGATCTACAAACCTATCGGAGAGGCTATCTCGCCGCGGCAAATATTGCGAGGCAAACGTCCGAGGCTGCCTCGCGAGGCTGCTCCCTTAGTCACTACGCGGCCAAAGACAAAGCAATTTGAGATAATTGCTGTAAAAATGTATGATTCCAATTCAAATTGATTTTGATCGGTGGCATAAGTTTACACATGAATGAGTCATCGATTAGAAGAAAAGGTATTTCTACGTCACAGCAAAGCTTGGTCACCATCATTCGTTGTAATTAATGTTCATTCTAATAAGCTCAGTGTTCCAAAACGAGTTGTGTTAATAAATAAATAAAATGATTTTGTTTTCTCGCGAATTCCAGGGTCGTTGGCAAAGCTATACCTCTCCCAGATAAGCGCTTATCATTCAGAGGAATTGAACACGATGAGATAATAGCAATGCACTACAGTGACTACGAAGAGTTCAGCGAGAGTGAAGAGCGCCTGTCCCAAAGCAGCACCGACGTCACTCCACAGAACTCACCAAGAATCTCCATAGAAAACCTGACCGAACCCAAAATGCTTCGTGATAAGGTAACCCTATTCCCTATGTTTGGAGACGAGCATGAACTACCGGACACATTCTGTTCGCTCTTACACATAACGCCGATACAAATACGCAGTCCCTTGCACAGAAAGAGGCAGAACCCTTTTATTAAATCAGAAATCGCATCTTCTCGGTGGATGCGGCATTCCCGGCCTGATTCTTCTGCCAACTATGACAGGAATAGTGCGAAATCTTTTGTTTCCCTCGACCCATCGAATTATGGAACCGCTTTAAGCGCTTCTGAGCGGAACAATGGGATTAACGGGAGGGTGATTACTGCCAAGAGTCGGGAGCCAGCAAAATTGGAACCGTTATATACACCAGAGTTGCATCATGAGGTGCATAGGTTACCAAGTGCGTTTGGTCAACATAATGTGAGGAAGGTTTCACTACCACCGTTGATGCTTGAAGAGGAGAAACGAAAAGTTAGCGCTGGTAAAAAACACAATATAAAAACGAGAAAATCTTCAAAACATGGGTATAATTTAGACAGGGTTAAGTAGCATTATTAATCTTATGATCTCAGACTAGACAAGTGGAGACGGAACTGATGTAATTAGTAATTACGCTGTTCTTGACTGTTGTGAGTGAAATGATTTTATTTGTCGGATTTAAACTGTTGCATCAAAGTTGTAATTTTAGCTGTATTTGGGTTGATCAACTTGTTATTCTGTCCCGTGTCTCAGGGGACAATAGCGATTAAATTCATCGAAAAGTCATGATGGCTTATATACTTAACTGTTATTATCAGGAGATAGTCTATATAAGAATGAGCTTATTACTGTTACAATTACAAAGTTTTTGGTAAACATTACCGCCAAAAAAAAAAATTAAAGGTTTAATAATTAATACGTTAATATTAAAAAGTGAACCAGGGGACACCATGGCAACGAGCAATGAGTAAAAGAAAAAAGTTGATTGACCCATTTACAAATCCTCAGGTACCTATGTAGGCTGTTGGTTGTAGAATATATTTTCACGGTTTGGATTGGACAGCACATAATGTTACACAAAAATTGTCAAGCAGTCGTTGTGAGGACTATAGCAGTATTATTAATTTAATAGTAAATGTTTCTAGTCAATTAGCTGCTGTTAAGGTTTCGCTGTGCCTCCGTAAAAGTATGCTATTTCGTGGATGGACTAAGAAAGTGCCTCAGTTTCATAATGTTTCGTTGACTCCACGTGCCACGTGGAAAGAATATATAACAATGAAATATATATTTTTAACAGTAAGCGGAAGTAATTTCATTTACATCCCTCATTTTTTGAGTTTTCGTTTTGAGCGTAAAATGAGATTTGCATTGCAAATTCAATATGTATGATCGAATGACACATCTAAAAAAAATGTGTACCTATTGGAAATTCTTTTTTAGGGTTCCGTACCTCAATCGGGAAAAACGGAACCCTTATAGGATCACTTTATTGTCCGTCCGTCTGTCTGTCTGTCAAGACCCTTTATCTCGAGAACGCGTGGAGGTATCGAGTTGAAATTAACACCGTATACTCAGGTCTACGGTCCCTTGAGGCTGTGAAAAACTTCTGCGTTAACGTGAAAAAAAGATACGGCCGTTTTTTTTTTGGAAAAAAACGTACATTTGGACACTCGAGGGAATCAAAATGATAGGGTACTTTCCGATGACCTAGAACTATGAAATTTGCCTAGAAATATCGTCACATACTACAAATAAAAATCTGAAAACTAGGTATACATTTGTAATTAAATGTTACAAAGTATAGTCCATCAAACATCATATTTGGAGAACTCGGTTGCGTTAAGTTTGCACCTCGTTTTTATGCGGCGCTATACATTTCAGGTGCAAACTTAACTCACCAGGCCAATTAAGATGGGATAAGTGAAAGTGTGTACGGAACCCTCGGTGCGCGAGTCAGACTCGCACTTGGCCGGTTTTTTAAAGTAGTATGCTTGGTGAATTATTCAAAATCCTGCGAACTATACCTATTACTAAATTTCCAAGAAGAATGAAATGTCCAAGATCTAGACTTAGATTTGACATTTATTTCAATCTTTAACTATTTTATGTTGAATTAGTATCGTCGTTCAACTCCTAAATTGAGCCTTTAAATAAACGCCTGTAGTTAGACATCGTTCTGCGCATTCTGACTGATTAATCTATCGTTGCAAGATGTAGCTAAGGTCTCTAAAATACTTAGGAATGATAAACAAAAACAAGATATCAAATACAAATACAGAATTTATTTTGATATTTACATTATTTGCATTTTATTAACAATCAACATCAACAATATTAAATAATTTGTCCTTGTGGTGTGATACATTTCGAACAGGATGGCAACATCACACTCCCCAGTGTTGCCAGTGGGTGAGTGTGGTGTTGCCATGGTAATAACGGTGGTATTCTGTAAACGATCGACTAGAAGCGGTGAAAACATGGGGTATGTATGCTGAGAACAATTTGAGCAACTGCTGAAAAAGCTGTGAGCTTCTAGTGTTGGGTTGCCATAATAATCACGCTCGATAAATTATAGTGGAACAAAATGTAGGAACTAAGTTCTGTTCAATCTATAAACCAAGCCAGATTATAAAAAAATAAATAAAGCTGGAATGACTTTTTTTCTTCCCTGCTTGCTCTCGTAATCTGAGATTGATATTGTGGCAACCCGCAGCGTAAAGTGGCACAATTTCGCGCCAATTTATACACTGAACTCAAGATAAAAACTCAATTCTGACCTCTCAGCTCAGTATCCTTTATAAACTAAAATTTTTAGGCTATAAAATGTGCATATATGACCGGTATCAGGGTTGATTTTTTATCTTGAGTTGAGTGTAGTGTCATTTGGCACTGTATACATTTCCGACTTGAATCCAGTATCACTAAATGCTAGGATATATATAATAAGTAGGTACTCATATTGCAGTGCCAAATGAAGCCATGAGGGCTAAATTGGTAGACCAATCGTTGCGATAGGGCGATCCGTTATGTTGCTATTTTTATTAAATTTACACAGTATAAATTTAAATTGTTACAATTATTTACCTCACAGCCATCATTATAATATTGATACTACGTTAATAAAGAGAGGACTATGTGTAACAACACGGCAAGATGGCATCAGCTTACAAAAGGGTCTAGCGAACATCGTAGGTATTAGAGAGTTTAAGATTTATTATATACGTATATAATACATGAAAAATTCACCATTCCGTTTCTAAAAACGTTAACAACCTCAAGCTATTAGCAATAGTCAACAATGTTGTTAATTCTAGGATTTTAATGCACACAGAACATGGATTACTAGGTACATGCGAATAGGCGTTTAGTTAGGATAATTTTGTTCGAGCTATTCCTAATGTTGTCTTAGGGCGGTTATCCGGGGCGGGCTTGGCTTAGTTGGTAAAACTATCCTGAAACATTATCACTGGCTTATTCCAACCCGCCAAAAACTCAAAACTATAAGCGCTCAGACGATTATTCAATTGGAAACTTCAATAGATGGCGTTAATGTCGAAAAGAAGCATTGACGACAGTAATACCATCGATTATGACTGTAATACCATCAATTGATACATGATTTTCCTATAGAGAAGTATCTTGCTTAGGCAGTGAGCTGCATTCCCTGATGCCGACCTTGTCAATCGATCACAGCAAATTAGAATTAGCCCATGATAACTTTCATCATGCGCTAAGAATATACCTTAAGTGATATGTTACAATATGCCCGTCCCTTTCTAACCTCGCTAAGATTATCGCTGTTTATAATTGAAAAGATACGAAGATGAATGGAAATGATAGGAAACGCGAACTAACAGATTTAATGAAAATGTATACGGACGTAAATATTTTAAAAGTAACGTCAGTGATAGTTTGTGCATCTGCAACATATAACGAACTAATGGTGCGGAACTTGCTCGAAATAAGATTATATTTAAAGTATTGTATAATTGCATAATCAATAGCTAATTCTAAATCAACTGAATCGCGATTGTATGTTTTCTTATTACAGTAATTGTCTAAAGTGACTGATACATCGAGTCGAGTCGTAGAATCTCACTGAATTTTAATTCAAATCAACTCATTTTCATTGGCGAATTTATCTCGACTCTGATTTGTTATTCTAGTCCAATCACAGACACGCATTCCCCTGGCAATACGAAACATTCAAAATTGTTCAAAATCTGACCGCTAAGCCAGGATCCAGTGAGATTTTACGAGCTTTTAAATATAACCGAGTATCAAATTCCGACCTTTTTGCGGTAACAAAAAGGAATTGGTAGTAGGCACTGTAATGTAGCGTCCGACATTATAGGACCCGGCATGCTCTTACACTAGTCATTCAATATTCTAGGCAATCCAGGACGCTTCTATTCGGCACTGAAACGATTTGTATTTATTTTTCAGTATTTTATTGGTGAGGGACGCAGTCATTCTTTAGAGGTGTGAAAAGAGACATTTACATATTACTTATACCTATTGTGTAGTTATTTGTTTGTTCCCATGGTTTCTATAATAGCTCAAATCGATAATCGGTGCCGAATAGAAAAAGCATCCGTCACACGAGGCTCACATACACAACGTTTGATCACAGTTTTGCCTCTGCCTGTTCCAATGAAACATGTAGAGACGAAACTATCGATTTTAGCCGAGTATATTCGCCATTTTGACAACTGCTCGAGCACGTGACGTACTTATAACTATCGGGACAGGCAAAGCCCGCGGATTAAACGTTTCTAAATAGCGTTGCCGTCACCTCTCCTCTCCAATATATTAAATTTATCGAGAATGATTTGAATTTATACTTGCACTCGCACTCAGTGTTTGATTAACCGTCATAAAGTAATTGTATAAAATGATTGTTCTGTAACGCCATCTATGAGTTGTCTCCTGCATTATTTTTATAAAAAGATAGCTCTCTAGCGCCATCTGTGAGTGTGCTCCTAAGTTGGGAAGACCAGGAGAGGTAGCGGCGCCACTGGCTATCGTAGACATGACCTAGCGAACAGCCGCACATGCACACGGGACTAACACACGCGGGCACAGAACACGGCTATATTCTCTCTCGTTAAGGCGATTATACAAATTTAAACACTATGTTAAATTGCACACTGACCCACCTCTATAAACTTTTAATTGCGATAAATATTCGTAATGCTGTATAAAAATATTAAAGGAAAAATCGTCATGTTATATTAATCTTATTTAACATTCATATTAATCCAAAATAATAGCGTGTATTTTACATTTTTACATTGAGACGTCCAAACACTATTCCTAAATGACATAGACATAAAGCCTAATTTACAACAATCTACACACGATAGTATTGAATATAAACTTTTAATGTAGTCATAGCCTTCTATTTTAATGCAAAGGAGATGTACTTTGAAAAATTCTTACGTAACATACAAAATTACATTTGACTATATACAACATTCTAGCTAAGTCGTCTTAAAAATGTTTTGAATGTAGCACGCTGCAGGTACTCTACTTATTACCCTAGTTTGGCGGCTAGGAGGGCTCCGTAGCATGCATGGACACTAACGACCAGAATACATCTAATCCATGGACCAATCACTCAAGAAGATTGCCAATGTCCATACAAAGCCTCATACCTCCCACCTATTGTAGACGGTGCTACCTATACTTTTCTTATCACTCTTCTATTATCAAACCACAACAAGAATAGTATTGAAGCAAATATCATTTCATATACATTTGACGTATGTATATGGAATAAAAGTCATATCCAATATTACTCTCGTCGCGGTTTTACAAAACTGGTGCCACCTAGAGATAATTTCTAAATCGATTTACAGATGGCGCCACTATAGTGTTTCGTATGATGGTAATCCATCATACGAAACACTATAGTGGCGCCATCTAGGACAGATCTGTGGAACGCAACGTCATATAGTTATTAGCAGTCTTCTTGAATCATCGTTCCATAATCTAATCCAAATCATTACGAACTATTGATTAACGTCGTCCGATGCCTCCGTCAAGCGGCTCTCCTAAAGTACTGACAGACGGACGTATTTCATATAATTTAAAATTTAACGTGCACAACCTTTTCAAAACTTTATCTAATATTTTCATTCTGTTGTCGATGCGTGCTGGTAGCGGTGGTATTCTGCCCACATTGAGATATCGGCGCAGGTGACTTAAGATACTGTACCGGAAGCCGAACCGAGTATAGTTACTTGTTTTTGGAGAAATGTTCTTACAGTAAGACAAAGACTTTGTACACACTAGTACTGACGCATCACCACAGCGACGGACGACATCGTAAACCTGAAGGGTTACTCTGAAATTTGAAATTGTAGTTCGTATCGTGCCATTCTTCTCACTCGTGTTAAACTCTATTTGGATGCAGAAACCATGTGACACTGACTTTGGATTAGGAACTTCAGAGTAAACCCTTCTGTTCAATGTCTGGGTACAAAGTTTTTGTATTACATTAAGTTGATATTACGGTCTCTTTAAAACTTATACATAACCCGAGAATGGACCACTAGGGTAAATTTCTTCCAGTCTATAAATTCAAATAAACGGAACACATATTTGATATTTATTTGTCCAGTTTGGAACTTCACGTACCAATTGGTGTATTTTATTTTTCAAAACATTTAGGACTTAGGTACTTTTGACGTATCTGTGCCCCAGGGATATTTTTTGTACTTTTTTGATGTGTGTTTTTCCATGGGATTATGTGGCGGAATTACAAAATATTATGGCAGTATGTTTGCATTCAATTCCTTTACGAGCTAAGATCAGTAGACCGTGTTTTACAGGACCGTTCACACATTTGGATTCTCACGTCACATTACACCCACTATATAATAGCAATAAGGCCGGTTTTGCCTATTTTATTTAAACGATGAGATGATATACTGCCACCAATTTGCCTGCCCGTATGGCTATCTTTTACTGAAGTTCGCAGAGTCTATTTATTTATAGATGGAAATGGCAGTGAAACCAGGACTAAGAAACCCGTACAAGACCACGCCCGAGACGCGTGACGTATTGTATGAGAGTGGCGTATCTATTCTTGAGAACTATTAGGGTGAAGTCAGACGAGCGTAATTTGAGTCGCGTAATTTCGGTCGCGCCATACTTTACCCCGCGCGGCGAACGATGATTCCTATGACACCTGTCATCTCAGTACATTTTATAACCTATAATCGGAAAAATGTCCTGAGATGACAGGTGTCATAGGAATCATCGTACGCCGCGCGGGCTATAGTGTGACGTGATCACATTACATAATGTATGGCGCGACCGAAATTACGCGCCTCAAATTACGCTCATCTGGCTTCAACTTAGGTAGCCTCAGCAGGCAAGTTAATGGCACTATGATATGACGCGACGGTGGGCAACTATACACAGGATGTTTGATGAAAATTAATACAATATTTCAACTAACTTTACTCACTATCAGGTAATTGAGGTATTTTTAATTATTATTATAATTTAGTGCTATTTGCGTGCCGACGCCGTGGCGGCCTTAGGGTTCACATTAGCTATCTACATCATAAGGTTCATCAAACATCTTGTCCGTTTGTATGGCTTGCACCTTTACTGATACACATTCTGTAAAATGATACTAATATTGGCGAGGCGAATGTAACTACATGTATTACCTAGAAAGTTCTAAAAGGGAACTCTAATCAACTGCACCGGTGTTCTTCGTAGTGTTTGTAAATGGTTGCAACGTGGAGTCGATTAAAGTCGAGCCTTATCTAATACAATAAAAGGGCATAAAACTATGAAGAGTCCACAATCGTCAAAGCACCCGGAGTTAACACTAAATACATCGCAGACTTTAGAAGCCAGTAACAACGACGATTCCAAAATAATATCACACATTTACAGCAAAATTACACTTTGCACTGACGTCCATCTGTCGTCCGAATCTGGGTGTGCAGCGCCGCTGCCCACGTCCACTGAGCCCCCGCCCAATAGGAAACAAATAAAACCAAAATAAAATAATGATTCAATACAAATTTATTAAAAAAATAAACAAAATATGGTGCTAGAGATGAAAGTAATAGAACTGGCTTGATACAGTTGCAAAACGCATTATTGGCAACCCTGACTGATCAGCAACACTGACAGATCTGACAGTCTGAGAGGGACGGACATATCTTTTAGAATTAAAAAGTACTCATCTCCCAATTTAAAAGATCTGTTTGTTCCTATCTTAAGAGTATTATATTCCTTGATGGCAGTTCGCAGTTAGCCCAGTACCATTACTTATGGCGCAAATTTTGACCCCATTTACTCGTGATGGTTTGTCAATTTTGTTCTATGAGTATTTTTTTGAGATTTTGAGTTTGAGTAATCGTATAAGGGCTGTAATATTATTGCGATCTTTACTTTCGCCTATGAGTCCAAATACTTATGAATTCAAGAATTTGCACCTGTATCAAATCACAAAACAAAAGTAACAAAAATTGCCTTACCTAGTGGACATTTTAAATGTAGGAATATAGAAAAGTTTAAAATAAAATGTAAGCTAAGCGATGGAACTTTATGCATACTACTACCATAGGTGCATATCAAGTTTTGAAAAGTTGTGTCTTAAAATTAAGTATAATAATTATATAATTGATAGATTCAATGTGAATCCATATAAAACAAATCATAAACTTAAACAATAACTTTAACAGAATGTCGATAACATACACATTTTGTGTTAAAATGTATGAAGTGTCTGCTTAAGAGTATTCGATCAGTCGATGATAAGTAATATAAATGCTTAAAAGTTATACTTTAGCCCCAAAAAGCGTCCCGAATGAGTTAAAAGATGCGATAAAAATCGTAAAAACTACATAGAAAGAAATAATACCTACACTAATAGAAGAAAGAGTAAATAAAGCATGCATTACCTAGACTAAATTCCTTCTGAATTACACTGATGTGCAATTAAAAGTTTTAAAGGTTCATTTTATATTGAGCATTATATCGCTACAAATAAGAGTTATATTTACTTACACAATTATAGAAACTTACTTGAATTTAATTGTCAAAACCTTAAAAGACGAGTGTCGACCTTCACTCTTAGATATGGACTGTGAAGTGTTTCAAATAATATACATAGAGGTACATAGTTGTATTGAGTTATATATTCATTTAGAAAATCGGAATCACGTGTGTGTTCAGTAATTTGGACTCCAAAAGCACATAAGTGTCATTAATTTGAAGTTGCTCTGGTAACTTCATTTGATATTTGTCATGCGTGGCTTAGGTTGGTCTCCTGATCGTTAAAATGTTATTAGTATTCTAGTTATGTTATGCTTCGTTTGGTGTTGAGTATATTTCTAATCCCAAACTCAAACGCCTACATACGGGATCTTTCAATATTTAAACGGTCAGTATGCTGTGAATTCAGTTTACTCTATCTAACAATGCAAATAGATCAAGTGTGCAACAGAGATAGAGAGCTATTGACCAAAGACAGTGCTAGGCTGGCAGTGCAGAAGAAACATAGGAACGTGTACGTGGTTTTCCCTATGAATCTTATAAAAGTGCATTTGACGAATAGCAAATATTGCTGTGCAGTGTCTGTGAAAGTGTTACAATCTGTACCTAACTAGCCAATTCCAAATGATAATAAAAACTTAAACAACTTGAAGCGAAACAGAACGGGTATACGAGTTATAACAATTTAAAAAAAGTATCACCACAAAAACTTTGAATTTTGGCTTCCAATTTCAAGGTAGAATCAGTTGGAGAAGATAAAACCAAAGAATTTGCGCAACCCAGATAAAATAGTATAACTCAAAGGAAACAAACTAAACGTAACTCGGATAGGAACTCTAGAGTTATAATAATTTAAAAAAGGTCTTACCACAAAAACTTTGAATTTTGGCTTCGAATTTAAGGAACAAGATCGTGAAGATAAAACCAAAGAGTTTGCGCAACCTAGATAAAATAGTATAACTCAATAGAAAACTGGATTGTTTGGGGGGTTGTGGAGTGGGGACGGGCCCTACTGACTACTTAGATGTAGGAGTAGGGTCCGTCGGTAAGGGCGCTGCACAACAGCAGTCAGGAGGCGTCATCTTTGCTGCCGGTGGCTGAGCCCGCGCGCCGCGACGAGCGGTACTCCACGCCCGGGTCGAACTGCATTAGGACGAATACCTGCACATATGCAATTGGGGTTAGAATGCTGGAAGCTGGTGCTGGAACGCTTTAAATGTGGTTTTGGCCAGATCCTTAGAGAATCCGACTATTTAGATTTTTCGTCATAATCTGGGTGGGAGTCTACTTACAATTGGACTGAGTTATAGAGCAACGAATAAAGTGACCATAGAGAGATTAAGAAAATTTTGAAGTTCGTTGTCCACGTGATGTGTCTGTGAACCGGTGGAGACACATATACACAGTGGCGTGGCGTTCATAGAACTTGATTCTCATTTTAATTCTATTTTAAGGCATTTGGGTACCTTATCCTACTGCGCTTAAAGAAAACATAAGCCGAAACTGCACCGGTTTTACTAAAAATATATTTAACCACGCCTCTGATGCACAGCAGCCGTCAAGTTCACTTGCAGAATTTTTGACCTCGAGAGTGTTTTGCCATGACAACGGATCATACCTGATCAGAGGGCAGCAAGTTGTGGCAGTAGTTCGAGGGATTGGGAATGACGACGCATCTGCTACTGTTTTCGTCACTCAGTTCTCGGAGCCAGTAGAGGCACACAGGCACAGAGAGGGCACATCATGCCGAAAAATTAATCTGTAGAGTTCTCCAATGCAGAGTATTCTGATCAGAGAGATAGTATACCTGATCAGAAGGCAACAAGCTGAAGTCGTCCGGCGGATTGGTGATGACGTATCGCTTGCTGCTGGCATCGCATGTGGACGAGGTGTCCCGGAACCGGTACAGGCCGATGCAGAGCATGCCGTAGGCGCGCAGCGCCGCCACGAACAGGTCGCCGTACTTGCCGGTCTCCCCAAATTGGGCCAGCGGCCCGTCGTAGAGTGAGATCTGGCCCACTCTACACCGATCCCTGGAATTTAATATGTTTTATATATACTGGTGACCGTTGATAGCGTCACTAATTTCTGGGAGATTTGTAACCATTAACAGCAAACAGTGTTATTGTTATTATTGTTCCATCTCATAGTTGCATTTCCATTTCAGTTTCCGACATAAATTCCAGCTCCTACCCGATGCCAAAGTACGTTGAAGATTTCACGTATTTCGATATAGAGACCTCGTATTTCGTCTTAAAATAATTATGTTCGGCGTAGAAATTTTGATCAGGGATTTATGACATCAGAATTTAGTGATTTTAACCCGACGGGACGGTCCAAGATTGAAGCAACCTTTATAATGTTTCTTAGAATGGCAAGCGCAAGCCACCTTCCTCTATTTTCTTTAAGGTCGTATCCTGAAGTCGAATTTGGCCCCTGATGTTCAATAACTACTTATCAAGAAAAATGTTTACCGATTCGCTAAACTCTCGGGCGTGGAGTATCCTCCTCTGAGACCAGCTCCTTCCGCGAGGATCAACTCCAACTCCGGCGTCGCGCCGCCCGTGATCAGCGAACGGATCAGGGTTAAGGCATTCTGGTTGAAATACGTCTGGAACAAAGGAATAGCTGTAATAGGATTCTTTATCAAGTACTAAACGTGAAGGACTGGAATCGAACTTCAACACGCGCACGAGAAAGTTCTCTTGAAAAGTAACAAAAAATGTGAAGTTAGCGTGACTAAGTCCAAAATGTCTCAATTATTATTGGATGGGGATACTTCTGTCCAGCAGTGGATTTCGTCCAATATGATGATGTTGAAGCTTCAATTTTGTATCGAAACAGAAGAAAACAGAGAGGCTATGTTCCAGACGGGTTTAATGTCTGTCAGGCTAGGAAAACTAGCCGCCTCTTCGCGTGTTGTGCGACTCTGGACTCAGGAACCCTGTCTTCCATTGTATAGGTTACGCGACCTAAGCGTAATGGGAACGAAGTTAATTTCTGCAAAGTTAAGGGGGGTCATAATGAGGGGTTAACTTACAGTGGACATAAGAGAGTCGAGCACGCTGACAGCGAACGCGGTGCCGCAAGCGAACGGCTGCGTCAGGTACAGCTCCGTGTCCGGATCGTCGTCGTCGTCCTGATCCAGGAACTGCACGTTGCTGTCGTTTACCAGCTCTGTGTACCATAAACAAATTGTGTCATACATCTAATCAGCATTCTCTGCCTTGAGTTCAAGTGGACGTTTATTTTCTTCTTCTCTACTTTGATCTATTTAACAGAATTGATACCTTAAAAAAATAACTGAAGTGAAAGAACTCACCGGTAATCATAGGCACATTGGCACCATACACCGACCCCCTCCGCTGCAGCAGCACCGGCGCAGGCGGCGCGCCCGGCGGCGGCTGCGCGGCCGCACTACCATTCGTCGTCGCCCCCCCACTCAACACCCCTATCGTATCATCGAAGGTCATCGCCTTGATGTTCAACGAAGCCAGGATAGCTTCCTTGTCGGCCAGCGTCGGGTCGTCGTTGGACGGCACCTTTGCGGACAGGATGCAACACATGTCGCAAAGGTTGACGTTCACTGCACGCAAGTCGGCTCGGCTTAGCGGTGAACCCTGACAATTACAATACCCAAGTTAGAAGTTGTACTTACATGGTCGTGATTTGATATGGAAGAGTAAACAATCAGGATATTTGAGTAGTTGGTTAGTACGTAATTCGAAGTATTTATCATATCTTTTTCATTCGCAGCCGCCTCTGTGGATTTTTATGCGTAATTTTTTGCACTTGGTCAGTGAAAGTTGTTAAAATGGGTACTTGCATATAGGTATTTGAAATTGATACAATGAACATATTTAACATGTGTGTCTTTTGTTTTCAAAATATTTTAGACAATGGTAACATTCGCTAATTTCAAGTTATCTTTAGGGAGGGAACTAAATAGGTACTATATCCAACTTACATTCAAAACAGAAATCTTTGGCAGATTCTGCAACATCTTCCATTCCCTTCTGATGTAGTCAACACTGCCCACGATCACTACGTGCTTCAGCTCGTGATAGTGGAAGTTGGAGGCCCGCAGCGGCATGACCAGGTTCCGCAGCCCGATGAGGGGCGAGTCGGGGTCCGCGAACAGGCACACGACCACGTGCCCGTTGAGGACGGTCATTGCCGCTTGGTTTCTGTCCTGTTGATCACATTCAGGTTGTATAAGGAACTCTTTCCCATCGTGCGTTTAGTATCGCTCTGGGAGCTTGAACTAATTTTGAAATTTCATTTAATCTACAGACGCTTCGTCGAAAATAAGGAGGATGAAAAGCTAAAATTAACGATATCCAAGGTTTTGGATATATTCTAACGCAGAAACAATGAGAGAATTCATTATGTATGCTTTAGCCTTATAGCAGAGATATTTTTTCTAGAATTAGAACGGCATGGTCATTAATTCACAATACAGGTGTGATACCTATGCTCTAGGGGGAAAGAACTAATTACTTTGCCAGATCTAACTAGACCTCTCACAAGACGCTACGGAATACGTACTAATATACAGTCCTCCAGATTCTTCGCAGGGCTCCAATGGAACATTCCCGTGGAGTCGTATTTCATTTCAGTCTTCTCGAAGTCGAAATCCTTCGACTGGTCGTCCGCCAGGCCCGCTGGCAGACTCACACCATTACTGTTCTGGTTACCGCCACTGCTCCTACTCGTCGGCCTGATAAATTAAAAAGTTATTTCAAATTTCGAACGGTTAATTTAAAAAGTTAAGGGTGTGGCTGTGCAAAAATGTTTTACGACTTTAGACGGAATTTGGTGCATATGTGTTATTTTATTTAAAGTGTGTTTTTTAAGTAATTTTAAATAGGAATAGAATTACTTGATAAGTAGAGGTGATAAAAAAGCTTACGTTATTGTTGCGATATTTGTATTTATAGAAAATTCTATGTTCATGATTTTGTATAAAAAACTATTTTTTACGGTCGTGCAGTGTGAAAATGTGTACATAGGTTGGGTCGTTGGGTGATTAAGATTCGACTTCTACTACATATTCATTTTCACACTAAGATAATATAGTAACTAATAAAGGGAAAATACCTGTGTTCGGGACAAAAATAATAATAATAGGCATGCTTCGATTAAGCTTTAAAAAATATGAATAAATCTCTGGGTACCAAAATAGATCATGTACCTACGTTAGCATTTTATAATATGTACTCTAGTCTCTGAATCATTTGAAAAAAGCAATTCTACCAATACACTACGCATATTTTCTGGACAGATATATACAAGAAACTATGCCGACTCAAATTTTTGTGCCGTGCTGTTTACAAGTGCCTATTTACTGAAAAAATACAGGGTAAACAAAACGTGCATTTTATTCTTCACCAGAAGAATTTTCGTAAACACCAATAATTCAAGGCAGTTCCGTTTCACTGACCTAATGTAGATGGCGCCCCCTTAGCGAGATCAGTATGCCATATATTTCGGTATTTCGCCGAATAATTTGTCGTCCAATTTTGACTTCGCCGAATTTATTTTCTCTCTGAACTCCGGAAGTCATATATTTTTCATATTAGTAGAAAATATCATTATTTTAATCAAATGATTAGGTTAGGTTTGTTTTATAACAATCCAAAATAGTTTCCAGTTTGAAGGAGCGAAATTAAACATTCGACGAAAAGTAATTCGGCGAAAAGGTACAAAAACATAACCATATATATTATTTCATATGGCGTTTAAGGTCTGTTTTTATAGGATAGCGGTGCTATCAGCGGCCATTGGTGGAAGCGGGATCTATCGTAGGGAAACCGAGCTTTAGCTTTTTTACACAAGCGCCATTTAAATTAGTCTTCGAAATAGGCCAATAGATGGTGCTAGGACGGTGGCACAAGACTGTGCCAATAGTCTTTCTTATTCTTGAATTATTGATCCATGACGAACACGTTCTTATTAATTAATTATCTTTTTGGATTTGTTTGAATTTATTATTAAAGAGCCTCTAGTGGACCTGCGACACATTATAGAGTTTTGATTAATCGCAGTGGTTCTTTATAACAATATTTTTTATTTAGTTGGCGTCATAAAACTGTCGTGAAGTTTATTCATCTCCCTCTAAATTGAATACGTCAGACATCAGAAAAAAATACTTTTTGATGCTACTTTGTTTTTATACGCGCATCAATGAGTTCACAAAAAAACACAACTCATTATACATGTATTTAGAACCACCTAAATCTACAAATAACTACCTACATAAACTAAAGCACCTTAATAAGCAAGCATCTATCGTAACAACGGTATCATACATAGTAAATCAAACTACTGAAAAATCTAGCTGATATATAAGTTGAGTTACATGAGCTTTTTCACTTCGTAGGCTAGGTGGTACGCTTGGTAATTCGTGTCCTGATCCGGGGGATTCCTGTAACACCCAAACAGCTCCGTAGCTTCATGGCTTGACAGTCAGTGCGGAAGGGGAGGGATACGGTGAAAATCAGTTGTTATTAGGATTATTCTTAGGGTATACCCTGGGGAATTCCACGCATACCGAATGGGTGTTTCATTGATAACTTACGCCTCGTTCTTACGCACTTGGTTGCGTAATTTGCGTATGAGCGAGAGAGCGACAGTTTGAGACTAACATCTTTAATATGGAGTAAGTACATTTGGTGCCTTTACTCTTTTGGCTTCATATAAACATTAAATTAATTAGTATAATTTGCTGCTTCTTTAAGTGATTTTTCTTTTCATTGAAAACCCGGCGGGAAGCTCTTCTAATCTTAAAGGATGGATTAAATCCATCCACGAGTAAACATATTGTTCGGTTGATTTCCCAACTGACTTTAAACTAAATATATTAAAACTGATTTTCACTGTATACATAAATAAACATTTATATCGTGTACACAGTGCACACAGTGCCAAACATAAATCTCGTGACAACAAAAGAGGGTCGAAGGCTATGTCTCGGGATCTAAACAAGCTGCTTAGTAAAAGTAAGAAAGAAAATACGATGAGCGCAAAGTTTAAATATGCAATTATTAGTCCCTTTATGTGTATTGTTTAATGTCGAATTTATGCATCAGACGTTTTACATTTAAGGCATATATACGCAACATCGTTTAAACGAATATTTATTTCAATTTATAAGCAATTAATATTGGGCAGCCCTAGGTTCATTCACACATGGCCACAACCAATCGAAAGCGCGTTGAATACACACACATTCAAAGCACAATCAATCTCGATTCAGGGCTGCCACTGACTGGAATTTTTGTTTATAATGTTTATGTTCTTGTAACTTACGTATCAGGTGGTGCTCTGTTTACGTTTGGCTTGACCTTGTTGACTTGCCGCGTCGTTGTCGTGTTCATCAGTTGGTTAGCCATCGGAGACAGGAGAGTCGCCGGCGCCGCACTTCTATGATTTCTGTTTATTACTGAAAGTAAATAAAATAACGTGAAGTCAAATGGTAGTCGATTAAATACATAGATGCGTGGGAATCATGCGTTACAAAACAGAACTCACAACTAATGTCTTCACCTCGTTCTCTTGCGATTTCACCTGGAAAAGTTTAATTCATTAGAAAATAAATAAACCAAAATATGCAGGAATTGTATTGCTTTGCTGAACTATGCGCACAGTGCTTTACTTTGATGGGACTTCATCTACTGGCAAACTTAATAATTTTGTAACGTTATTTGATATTCATATTTCACTTAAGGGCTTAGGATAGTTCAAATCTTATTCAATGTCTACAACAAAAGCGTATTAACAAAGCATTCAAGGGCACAAAATGTATTAAACGGACGGATGCAATGGGTCGCAATGCCTGGCAGGAGTACAAACCAATGAAATATATCCGCTTTAGAGTTAACCAAGAAGCGCAGGTCGATGGGGTTTGCAATCTTTAAATCTCTTAACGTGATGCAAAAACATAAACAAAACGGTTTTTTGTGTAGAAAAAAATCACAAATAAAAATCTGGATTATTTAACAGTCCTTTAGAAGGTATCGCATTTCCTCGACTACTATTCAGCTGGGATCATGCTTGATGAAAGCCTCATCCGCGAATTGTTCTTGAAATTCCTTTAGTGCTTGCTATGAAAATGCGTGATAAAGCAACTAAGTGCGGGGCACCTTTCGGTTACCGGTGGTCGAAGCACATTGCTGGTCGTTCATGAAGAAGTGGGCCGATGAGAAAAACAAATTAAAAATAAAACGCTCAGTCTTTCAGCCTGAGAAGTACCTCGATGATGCACCTTCTTGGGCAACTCTGGCGGCGTGAAGGTGGGGGGAGGATGGTGGTCATCTGCAAAACATCAGCACAAATTCGCATTCCGATACACCAATCAGTCAACGACATTACCTACTGGCACGTCGCGATTATCAACAGCGAGTTAGACCGAACTCTTAACGTACAGAGCTCGTCTTAGAAGTAACTCATTCAGTTTCACTTTATAAGCGTTTGTGCAAGATTTAAGCTGACGACTTGAATATGTACAACATTGAATCCCAAGATGAAACCGAATCGTTACACAAAATAATATATTAGTCAATTTGTTAATGATATATTATAGTATTAGACAGTAACACGACACAACACGTAACTAAAACATCCACATGCAACATGCATACGAGCTAACACACAATAAATAAAATCTATTAGACAAGCTCTAAACTAAATATACCATCCAGCGTATTAAGTATTGATGAATTTTATATTCCTAATATTAATGAGTTTAAAGCTAATGTAAGAGGAAATGATAAAATTACTAAGGGACGTAAATTATCAGGAGATGGCACCGAGCGTACTAACGTTGTAATTAATTAGGCTAAAGCATTTAACGGATTCCAACGTCTCAATGATAAAGGCAAAGATAATTACTCTGGAGATGAAATACCAGTCTCTGGCAGACCTGCCAGGTCGCCGACCCCCGGTCCTGAAGCTATCGAGGCAGGGCCATTTAACTAAATTAAACATTCCCTATGCAGGGTCTTTACATTAGTTTGTAATCTCGAAAGCAGATAATTACACTTCACAACATCAATATCAGAGGGGCTATTTTGATGCAATAATCAGGGTTTAAATACTCCTAGGAAATTCAGAGATTGATATAATTATAAACAACAACACCAAATAAATAAATGACATCACAAATGTCTCTTTATGTCTTCGTTCCGCTAATAGAGAGGCAAACATCTAACGGCTGAATAATGCACATAGAGTAACGAATCAGACAATACAATGATACAGGACACGAGATTGCTATATAGAATCGCCGCCGCGGCGGGCCCAGTCATCGTAAAACATCACATTGACATGTACACTGAACCTTAAACACATTTGGGTTACGTACTTGCCCGGCCAACCATCTGGACGGCTCGTACGCCCTTCCTGAACGTAGCCACTGAACCGAGAAACAAGACGTTTTAAAGCGATCATTTATTAATACTAATTACTGATTTTCGTGGGCATTGCACAATGTATGCAAATCATAGGCACTTATGCAGACAGAAATGCAAAGCTGAGGAGTCTTCTTCTGTAGAGTTTAAAGATGGGAGGAATTAGATGGGAGTTGCTTCTGTTTGATTACCAATGTCTAAACTGTCTGCCTCGTTTCCAAGATCGTTACTTACGTCAATGATGGCCAAAGATCCATTAAAATAGTGGCAGACGGTTAGGCTTTGCTAGTAATCAAAATGAGATAAATATATATATTATAGCACCTTAGCCTATAGCCTACAACTCGACCGTAACCGTGAGCTGGGTTAAGACATTTTGGGAAGATCCTCCGACCAAGTCCTTGTACTGTAAGCGAGTTTATAGTTAATATATTGTGACTATAGCCTTGCTGCACTAGTCTAGAGCACTGCGTGTGTCGTTTAATCGTGAGATTAGCGAATACTGTTCTCCAAGGTACATTATGTCGATCATGAGCAATGGTTAGTTGATGCAAACAAACTAAACGTGTTGTGAGGTACGGTAATAGGTAATAGCTTTTGTTTCAGCTCCGTACCGTCAAAACCCCGATACGAATTAAGATTTTGTTTCACCATCCCAGTCTGCATCATCATCATCCCAACATCTGTAAAAATGCAAAAACTGACACATACGAAGGTACGCTCCTGTCTCTTCTGTTGTAGGATCACTCGGTTAAGTATTTGGTAGGATCAAGTTCGTTTAGTTCCCCTCTAGAACGATTAAACTTAAGAGGGCACAGCCAGCGAAGTCGATTCTACCAAAATGTCTGATGATGTAATGAGAGAGCGACATCGTTAGGTTTCTGTTGACCTGGCGTTATTAGTCACTGTCATTAGCACAGACAAGCCGGAACTGTTCTCGAAAGTCTTTCGTTTTTATTTAGCTCAATTTCGATGAGACAAATTATTTAGCACTTCATGAATCTCTTCACACTCTGACTTTTCTGAGACATGCTTTCGTGGATTTACATTTACAGACACATTAAACTAAGTGTTTTAGGATAAATGACGGTGCAAGTTTGCCGCGTGTGATATAAAACTCTACATATATTTAATGGTCCTAGTCACATGCAATATACTCTTTGCTCTGGGCTTTGAAGTGCATCATATCAATTCGATTAACTTCAGATGTTCAACCGAAGTTTTTCGTCCTTCAAGGAAACTATAATTTTGTGCGCTACTAGTTTGTCCGGTCCCTGATTCCGAATTATGGTTCACAGTAAAATGACAGTGGTCGGTTGTATTGTATGATGCACTAAATCCTCTCAATATTTATACAAATCAGTACATAGCGAGAATCTCAAAAGGCATATAAAAATGGTGAAGTGTCAGAGTGCTTGATCCTATCGTGGCATTATCCATTCACGAGCGGCGGACAAACACAATGATCGCTAATAAAGGGTAGTGAACGAGCACGGGTCAAGAGATGCCTTGCAGCCGATCCAGTCTGTGAGGTACAGGACGCAACACCACTAAAGCAACTCAAAAATTATATAGACACGAAAAATAATCGGAAAACGTCAATTTGTGAGGTTAGGTGTGGTGCAAGTTACCTAGGTCGGCTCCAACCTTCCGCTGCGCGGTCACTAAAAGTTTAGCCGAATAATATTCCATTAATGTCTCACAGAAATAAAGGTAAACAGTGTGAGGTCGATAGCAAGTCTGCTGTGTCAACGTGTCCTTACGGTACAGTGTTAGACAATGTGACAAGACAATCATCGGAGGAGTTAAGAGAACAGTGTTCTTTTGTGATCAATATCTACAGACACAATCCGTGAACATTTATTGCTTCCCAGAAAGAATGTCACAGAATTATTGTTAGATTTAAATTTTATTAGTCATTGTCATTGCGTATTATGTCTGAACCTACACTTTTCACAGTAGACTAAGCTATTCATATCAAGATATCTCAGTTTGTATAATGTAAAGGAAATGATCTTACAGTTTTTGCATTTGCATTTCTTGATGAGCGTTTCGTCTTTGATGTCGTCGTGGCAAGCCTTACAATAAAACCAAGCCCTGAAAAGAGAGAAAGATAGAATAAATCAATTGTATTAGACAAGAGTCGTACAAAAACTGGTACATGTTTCAAGTTCAATCCGGTAAGAAGAAAAAGAAAATACATTTATTACAGCGAAAAGGCTAGACTAGTAAAAATAATTTCAAACTAAAAAAATTTAAAACATTCAAGTTTTAGTTATCTTAATTTAGGCAGTAAGTACATTATAAAAATGTACATAATGGTGCTGCCAGCTGTCAACTGCAAAAGGACACCACTCAGCATAATACTACGACATCGGAGGAACGTCGAAACGCTATTTTTTACATAAAAAGCGTATTTCTTATATTCGACTCTCAACATGTTGATTTATGATTCAGTGCTGTTCTCTCTCTTACAAGATTTAAGAGATAGAAATTTACCTTTTAACCTCATCAGCAGACTGTGCAATGAAGAATCCCTGCGTGTTAGCGTGAATCTTGGCGCTCCTTGGGTTGATGGAAATCTTGCTGTCAGCCCCCTCCTCGCCCTTGATCTCGATAGCCAGCAGCAACAGCTTCAGCTTCGTGAAGCACAACCTAGGAAACATCGTGTCATCACTATACCTTCAAACATTCTTTGAGTAATGTGTGTGTGCCTTGAATTTCTAAATGAATCAAATCAATTGGATCTTAAATTTCAGGCAGGATACCAACTTCCATGCATCGATGCTGTCTTTTGGGTTCTCATGCACTAGAAATCATGACTCGGAATCTGAATCAATAGTAGAATGAGTAGACTGTGTGTAGTGTAGTGTGCAGTTTGTTTTGTGAAGCCAGTGCACGACATCGACACATAAGCGAGTAAAGGACAAACTAAAGCGTTTCAATGTGAGTACGAGCAAGCGTGGTGTGGTTACATTCGGGGATTTCGGGGCCAGAACACATCGTGTTTAATGCCGGGGAAATTGTTAAAATCCGGTTGTTTAGATTCGCTTTTGTATCCTTTTGACATCACGCGAGATAACAGTTTTAATGCTGTTTTTTTGCAGGGCAGAACTTCAATTCGTCTAAAGTTCGTAGTTTGTAAATATAAGTTTGGCAAAAATTAATCTTCAGTTGAGTTAATAATATTATACTTCAAAAAGGTGACTTGCGTCGTATGTCAGGTAATAATGAAATAATATTTCATGGTCCATAAGTTCTTACGAGTAGCTTTAATGAGATGTTTCAAGAATTAAAACAACGGTTTAAGAAATAAGTATTAGCTTTTGTTGCTTTCTATGTTAGTTTAGTTTGGATGATGTATGTAGGGTGGGGTATATGTTTCAAAACTATCTAGATCTACCATCGCATAAGTACTAACTGCACTAAAGATATGTTAAATATGAATTAGCCTGAGTGTGATGTACCTCTATGTGTTACAACCCAATACAATCAAGAAATGCTTAAACGAGAATGAGATGTTAATCTTCAGAATTTAAATATACCTACTTAAATGAAACGTTTACAAAGGAATAATAATAAAAGGACTTAATTCTTTACATAATTTTATAATACATACCAATACATAAGTACTTCTAATACTTCTAATGTTATTTACCCATTCAACATGCACAATACAGACTGAAAGGAAATCACATAGTTTAGTACTAGTTTCGGATACCTACAAACTCGTGATCTAGGGTTATCAACAGGAAAGTGCACATTCATTAGCCAGGGTGTGACACATCGTCTACGGTGCAAGGTGCGGGGAGGGACGAGGGGGGGTCTTACTCGCTCGCCGTTGGGAAGCTCATTCCTGTGAATGAGGTGGACAGTGTCTCCGTGTACATCTCGCAGCCAGTACCCTGCAGGTAATCATTCTGCCAAGCTTGTGTGTCGGGGGACTGCAATCAACCAATACGAGATCCTCAAGCCCGTGCTATGTTAGTCACAGCCGCCGGCTCTCGGCGGCAGCTACCCTCCCATTGCAAGTCCCAATCTAGATTAGACCTAATTCAACATATACATTAGTCACTCTGTTATTCTACCATATGTCCAGGCTGGAGATGTTACCACCTATATTATTGACATCATCAGTGCACAGGCATATCGAACTGTGATTTGGGTAATAACATCGAATGACAGATTGTAAGCTTGCAAACTAAAAGTCAAACAACACTAAAATGATTGAAAAAGCTATGCGTTTGGTTGTTAGTGACGTCCTCCTCGAGACCTGGGGGATGGAATGTGGAGCTCAACACAATGTACAGTATAGAAGAGTTGTGTGTGACGCGTCCATGTCACATTGGCAAGCCCTGAGGCCCACTTACTCTGCGGCCACTTTGAATGGCATCCCGACAAACGTCGTGCTTAGTGTCTCGGTGTACATCTCCATGCCGGTACCTCGCATGTAGTAATAAGTCCATTTAGACATGTCTGGGCACTGTGGAAATGCCGCAAAATACTGATTAAAAAGAGTACGCCCTAAGATAGCAGGTCCAAGTTTAGGGAAACCGATCGGCTATCGTTTCAAGCTATATTCTCATGATTAAAGGCATTCGGTCTCCGTGAAATGAACGACAACCGCCGTATAAATAGTGATACAATGTTGCTCAAAGCATCGTTGTGACGCGTTTAAGCTTGTAACATGTCTGAGGACGTGTTAACACCGCATAATTAGCTTCAAAAGGAAGAGGTCGTTTGATTTACTTGTATTTTTCTATGCTATAATTTATGGAATCTTTTTATAAATACCGGACATATAGTTAGTCCCACAGTAAGCTCTAGTAGGCTTGTGTTATGGACACTAGACGACGATAAACATACTTATATGATAAATACATAATTAAATACAAATGGATGGATGTTTTCATGACCCAGGCACAAATATTCGAGTTCAAAATGGCCGGGATTCGAACCCAGGACCGCCGGCTCAGTACGTAGCTGCTTTACCACTAAACTAACTGCGTCGACAAATCTTGATATTAAAGACCCCGAAATGATAGTTATATTTTAGAAAACTAAGCTAATTAAACAAACGTGGCAAATATTGACCGTTTTAATTGACCTATCTAATGTTTCAATTGTACAATGCCATTCCCCACCAATTTGCAGCAGATAAACGGTGTGTAATGCTTTTGTTCTAGGTTTTTATTAATCATCAACGACATCTTAGATTCTACTCCCAAATTCAAAAAATCACAACGCGCCGTCTCTTCGAGTTTCACTCTTCTTGAGAATGGACGGTACGATATGATATTTTTTGGCTTAGAGATCTCCAGCGGGCTAATGGTTGTGTTTATCAGGCTGTAGATAAATAAAGGATTCGTCAATTTTGCACTCCTATTCGGTAAGTGACAGAGGCATTATCACTTATCTATTGTGAGAAACTCGACCATCAAAGCCCGCTGATCTTGAATAGTGTGTATTATATGATGCTGACCGTCTTGAAACTCCTCATAGCGAAGAGGTTAGCCATCATGGTGGAGAAGCCGGGTGCGAGGCAACTCTGCGCGATGAAGCCCAGCTTGAGCTCCGCGAGGCATATCACGTCGTCGCCCTGCTTCCAGTCCCACGATGGAATGTTCAGAAGGTAAGCCTGCAATTCAGAGATTCCAAGTAAGAAGCATGACTAGAAACCCGCAATGCGCTTAAGGTATCGAGTATATGAGTTGGAGACACAAACATTAAATAAATATGTAACTAAATAAATATTTTAGTTCTAGAAAACATGTTTGAAGCTATGTAGGTTCTCAACTGTTTTGTTTGTTTAACTGTAGATTCCCCAGCATCGGAAGTAACCTCGAGTTTTCATATGGGGAATCTAAACAAAGGCTTGATTTCTTAATTCTAATCTGTTTTATTAAACGCTCTTGGGCTGTCAGCCTGTCTTTTCTATACATAACACGTAAAGATGTGATCTATGTTTTACGTCCAAGATCCAAGTAATTATGTTATTGTTAGGTACCTTATTATGATACTGCATCAGTTGAATGATGACCCTGATGTCGTCGGAGTAGTTCTTGATGGAGATGACCCTCATGATGTTAGCGGCGTCTTCCGCGTCCGGATCCTGACAGTATTTGTTTGCCAGCACCAGGCAAGCATCAGCTTCGTGCACCTAGACAGTAAATAGTTTAGTACATTGTACTATTGCTCTGTGAAATTATTTAGAAAATTTCATTATGCTGATCTTCAGAACCGATATAAGATGTATTGGTTTTAGGTGAGACTAGGATGTTAATTTGAATAAGAACTTTGAGAATACGAAGTGAGCTGTTGCTATTATTGTGAGAGGTCTCAGTTTGAAGTTTGTGTGGTAAAATATCTTAGTTTTACTTACAGTTATAGTGGAGATACTTACAAGCATGAAAGAGCATGCAAAACGAAAACAGGCAGAAACGAACATTGCGATTTCCAAGCTTGCTGTTAGTAAGATCTTTTTAAAGTTAGACACGCGATGTTCACTTCGATAAGGAAGAAGCAGGTGGGTGTTCATTTGTGAAGATCTATGTTTAAACAAACGGTATCATGCAGTTTACAAACAAGCCATGCATCGACATCTAGACTTACCGTAAACATTCGACAGTATCGATTATCGACAACTTTACTCGCAACTACAAAAGAGATTTAATTTTGAAACGGAAATCCTTTCTTCAGCAGCCATTAATGCCAATTATGTTTATCGATGTTTGGACGCTATCGAATAAACCGACAAAGATAAAAGATACGGAATCGCGCTGTCAATCCATCAGTGTTACTGATTCGGGGAGTGGAGAGCGCGGATCGACGCGCGACGCGAGGGCGGCGAGACTAAAGTTGTTGAGTTACAGAAGTCGGCGATATCGATTGTTTAGGTTATGAATATACACGGGCCAGCATCGCATACAACACCCATTATCGGTACAGACAGTGAGACACATGGAGCCGGGCCGGGGCGCCTCTCGCCAACAGGGGGACGGAGTGTTAAGAGCAACACTGCGAACAGTCCCGCTGTTAACACTCCTTGCGATCATGCGAGAGCCGGGCCCGGGCGCCGGGCCGGCACGCACACTAGCGATAGGCACGCACAAATAGCGCACATGACATTAGAAGGGATCTGTGGGTACACCTCTCCAACAGAACAACGTCTCGAATGAGGTTAGTGAACGAGCATCGCTCTACGTCTATAGAAAAGACAGTCTGTACATCTTCAAACCGACACCACGCCCAAAGAACACATCGCGTAATTCTACTTACTTTTACCCTCTGTAGGTCGATTGGATTCATAATGGTGCCTTGAAAGAATTCCACAGTGGTAAAGTGTCTCTTGAACAGGCCTTCGAGCTCCAGGTCGGGCGGTTTCCTGTCATCAACGCTCAGTTAACACTAGGGACCAGGACAGTCCGCCGCCTGTCTTGGGCCGACCTTACCATGCATTCTATGTATTACCAAAATACGCAGTCGTGGGGAACGGACGCGCCTGCGCTGAGCGGAGGCGCGACCGTTCCTCCGTGAGAAGCCATGATTGCATCAAAAGAATCACAAGATAAATTTACCAAGGTGATAAAATCCTACTGTGACTATGAAACAGCACCTTTGATAGAAGAAAAGATCTGTCTTATGCACATAAATAAATAAAATACTGGTTCACGTAGTACGCTTTGAATGGTAACGTGGCCGTGCGGTAACTAATGCCTGCTAGTCGTGTTCTAACCTTGACTCGCTCAAGGTCGACGGCATTCATCATTGTACCCTGAAAAAACTCGACGGTGGTGTAGTGACGCTTCAGCAGACCTTCCAGCTCAAGGTCGGGCTCTTTTCTGAAAGCGTCGTCGCGATACACCATATCAGGTACGTTGCTATTAAGCCTAGTGCTTTATGCAGATACGAGACTTGTACTATTTTCCATATTAAAATGTCTTAAGTTTTGTTAAGTCGTTTGAACTGTACTTCGGAGAGACCTGTGGCGATGAGTTGGCGATTGATTATGTTTTCGTTAGTGCTTTTTACCTTCAAGGGCTCATCCGCAGAATCCAAGGATTGTTAAATGACTAAAACACCTTGATTATTGATTTGAGTCGAGTATTGTTGGCTATAAAATTGATCTACAATTCTGTTTGTGGAATTTTAAGAAGATTCATCAGTGATTCTATTGTGAATTTAAGAGCCTACTATTCAAGAGAACTGCTACTGTTGTAGTTACTTTTTTTTACAATTTACAATTTTGAGTGTATCTAAAAGTATTCACGAGTTCATTGATGATAAGCTAAGAGTTCCAAAAACCTTAAATGATATCAATAAATTCTGCCGATGAATCCTAGTGGACCAAAGAGCAGCAGAGCAGATTATTTTCACGCCGACTTCACATTCCGATCGCCTGGAGACTGTAGTTAACATTAAACATTCCCTTCTAAAGTACCTATTTCTGTGCTCAATTTAATATGCAAAATAGTTTTCAAACATAAAGTCACATTTATACCAGGTGTGGCCTGCAACAGGATGCAATACATTTGAGCGTAGATTTAACTTTTCAAATTCAATACAATTGGTTTCACCGACTGAAAAAAGACAGATTTCAAATGTTTATTCAACATTGACATCAAGCTGACAGACCGAGACCCTGGCTGTCATGCCACTATGAAATATTTTGCAATACTTTGCTTCTTTGAATAATCCGTACTTTACTAGTTATTCAATAATACAAGTATATTTTTTAAAGTTGTTAAATAAGTGTTGTTTAGTTGAATGAGTAGAATCTATATTCTAAGTATGTTTCAATTTATTGCTTCTGTTACTGGCCACATCCGGTATACTTTCGCTTGCATTATCATTCGGCTCTATACCTGCGTGCTTATTCATAATAAGTGTTTATTCAACACATCTTTCACACTCACTCATTTACATCATCTATTTATGAGTTAATTATTTCTGAGTACAATGTAGGAATACTACTGACCTGTGTAAAAAAACAACCTCAACGTCCACATCTTCTCGGTCTTCATGTAGGAAGTCTTTTAAAAAATGGCTCACTGATTCGTATGTTATGTGTCCGCAAACAACAATATGCCTGAAATCATACACAAATATTATAACAACATTCTGTAGAAGTTCTTTGACATTTTGCTGCTACAACAGAATTGCGTGTGAAAGAAACGAAATAAGCTCAAGCGAGTTTGTAGAATTTTTTTATTGCTTTAATTTGTCTCGGCGATTTCAAAAATGCAATTCCAATTTGAGTGATACTTTGCGAGAAATCGAAAGAAGCTGTGCAGCTTTTGATCAAAATATTTGCACCAGCGCATAATCGCTTTAAAACAGCAAAATTTCAAAAAAGCATTATTCAGTTTAAGATAAAGAGGACAGAAAAGATAGAAGTATAGCAATTTGACGTTTCATTTAACACCTGGGACCACATTACATTGATTATTGAAAATACATGAAAAGTGTATTGTAAAAATGGAAAGGTCGCAACAGGGTTAAACAAAACAAGTGATAGAAGCACGAACTACTACGAAGCAAACAACGTCTTTATTTTTTTGCCAATTAGCATACAATTATCTACTACTACTACTCAGGTTCTGAGAACTTGGAAACTTTAAATAATCTGCATTAGAAAACAAAGGCGTTGCGTCTGATAATCTAAATGATCACAATGAAGTTGTTCATCAGTTTGTGGTCGATCTGAACTAGAAATTACTATCGATAGTTACCAGTTTACCAACTGATAAACAAACGTTACTCATAGTACATCATCCACAACAAAAATAGAACAATGGTCCACTAGAAAGCTCAGTATCGTTCAGGATTTTGTGACACTATCTAATAAACTAATAAATGATAGAAACATAATAACAACATTAACAACAGGGACATTTGGAAATGTGTAGGGGTTACTTGCAATGACAAAGTGTAGATTGGACGACTATTCAAATAAGTACATATAGGGGTTGCGGCATAGTCAAATTAAGTGTTCGAACAAGACTGATAAATTATGATTATCGTATTCTAGTGATAAAAGCTTGCGTCTCAGTACAGTCCTGTGTAAAGACTTGAATGCTCATTAGGTCTAGTGACTCGAAGTCTGATCTTTTTAGGACATGGTATCAATTCTTTGTAAGTTCGTCTCAGAAAATGCAAGAGTTAACAAGAAAACAAAATACAATCGGAACGTGAAAACAGTTCACAGTGCCAAAATGGTAGCAGTAAATGGGTTAGATTGCATTTCAAATAAAAAAACAAAACCAATTACAAGTGTTAGGTTAAGATCACACCAAAAGTAAAATCAACATTACGGAAAATTAGATAGAAAAGAATCTGCTCACAAATATAAACATGCATACTATAATTCATCTAAGGTGTGGCAAAGGAACTGATTTATTTTAATCAATTATATAACAATGTTCTACCTTTTATTGATTGCAAACAACGCAAACAATTTTCAAATTAACAAATCCAAAAATTTGGAATAGATGATTTGTGTGTCGCTGCTAAGATGATGTCTCATGTCAATGGTAAGTCGACAACTAAACTAATTTTGCGTTAAAAATGTCCTCAATGCACACAGCCTTGCCACGCTCTATGAATTTACGTAAATACATTAAACTAAAACCGAGGGGCTCGAATAAAGTACATTACAGATTGCAAAACAGTAAAGAGGGTCAACATTAAGAATAAGAGTACAGTACAGTTACATATGTCGTGCAGGCAGGGAGTACAGAAGGAGGCGAGCGGATGGCACTCACTAGGTACGGTTACAGTACGGTACGGTACAGTACAGGTATAACGCGCATCAACAGCGCCCCCCGGGGCGCGCGAGCCCGCCGCTCGCCGCTCGTCGTCGAGCGCCGAGCTCGGCCGCGCGCCGGCGCACGCTGCGCCCACAGAAAGGAGCTGTCGACGCCTGACACGAGCGACTCCAACAACACACTACGGTACCACTCAACATTTAACTCTTCCTAACTAAGCTTTACGATTAACATTCCTTAAATACGTACGATAACTAACAGAACATAATCATGAAACCTATAATGACGAGCGATAACACTAGCCACTATCTGCTTTCACTATTCAACTGAACTCAAATTCAAAGGTATTTTACATGAATATCGATTCATAAAAACAAAGACAATTCAGGGGACTCGCGTCCCGAGATAAAGTGAGAACACAGAAGCGTGCTAAGAGAGGAAAAGGAAGATATAGATTTCACAACACGGAACACATTCAACGGAACGGAGTGAAGACAGCGGCTCACCTGCGTCCCCGCTCATTCTTGAGGGTGCCGCCATACTTGGGTCTAGTGCCGATTAAGTCAATTATCTCTGGGATACAACTGGCAAATATCGCCTAAACGCCGACAGACAAAACAAGACATTCACATTCAAGTCGAGGAGTGAGTCGAGGGCGGCAGCGGAAGAGAGCCGCCTGCCGCCGCCGGCCAGACAGGTCACTGCGTTCGGCGGGGCGGCGGGCGGCTCGCCTCCGACAGCTCCTCTGTGGCGTGGCATGGCGCAGTTGGTACATCGCGCGCGGGCCGGGGGCCGCGGGGCCGGCGGGCCGGGGGGCGCGGGCACGGGCACTGGCTGTGTGTGATCGTCGGGACTCGTGGCGAGGTGCCGGAGCTAGCGCTACAGCGTGGCGACAGGCATCGTGTGCAAGCGAACAAACCAAACACTACTTCATCGACAGCATTACAATACTTTACATCGGCTCTCTCCAGATCTAGTCTCGTTAGAAGGATTAAAAAGCTTAATGATATCTCGAGTAAAATTTACGAAAAAAGGCATGTAGTAATGCGTCGGTCGACCGCGCGCCTGTCTCCCGAGGGCGGGGAGAGGGGCGCGGCCGCCGGGAGCTAACTCTTCGAGCATGCGCCACGGCACCGAGAGACCGATTCTAGTGAAGGATTAATAAATTTCATTAGCAAACTCCGCATTCATTCAACCAAGTCAGATCGAAACCGTGAGAGGTAAGAAGGCAGGAAGCCGTGTGGAGCGGGGGCGTGTGAGCAGGGTACCTGCGGCGGACGTCCTTGTTGTACCGGCCGCCGTATTTGTTCCGCTGCGCCGCCAGCTCCGTGATCTCGGGGATCCAGCTGGCGAACACAGCCTACGATACACAGCAAACACCGTGAGGTGAGAGACCTCGCACCCCCCGCGCGCCCGCCGCCCGCCCCGCCCGACCCGCGGCCGCGTACCCTCGCGCTCGCACAAGGCTGTGTGGCTTGAGTGTCGTCTGTCTGCGTGGTGGCTGTGGCTGAGGGTGTGGATGTGCGGGACTTGGGTGCCGTGCCGAGCTACGCTAGCGGCGGGAACTACGTGACCGGCGCAAGCCGTGACGGGACTCGTGACCGGGTGCATGCAAAGCCTAAGGAACATACGCTAACTAATCGATGAACGGAACTTAAAAAGAAATCGGTATAGCCGGTTCCTAAACTAAGACGATGGGCATTCGGTATAGACGCTTGGTAGAGCGCGGGCACAGACGGGCCGTCCCGCGCGCGGTGCGGGCGGAGGCTCGCTCGGCCGCTACAGGAGGCCGGTAGACGCCGAGCGAAGCGCGGCCCACCACGCGTGAGGGACCCGCGAGTGCCCGCGAGTAGATGACACAATACATCTGACGGCACTGAGCAAGCTTTTGTATAGGTGATGATTTCACATCGTCAGCGAGAGCTCGGGCGAGTCAGACCGCGGCCGATGCGGGGGCCATCGCGGAATGAATCGCCCTCACTTTCGACGTCAATTGATATGTCAAACTGATACCTTTTTCCATGTTCACGCTTCAGCTCGCCACTGTACTTGGACCTACTTCCTACCAGCTCTATAATTTCAGGAATGCTACTAGCGAACATTGCCTGCAACAGACCATGGTGTCGATCGAATATCAAGTCTAGGTGCCGCGAACACCATCGCGTGGTGCACGACAATGTCCACCTCGAGTCTCAGTATAACTATGGTGACGTAATAGTAAAGTGTAGCCGGTAGCGGAGCGAAATAAAAAAATAAAAGGAACGATTGTGTGTCTACCAGTGAGGTGAGCAACTGAACACAGCCAGGCACAGGTGCGGCATGCATATCGCGAGGTGGGAGGGGTGGGACGCGGCGCGGGAGTCCGGCGCGCGGCGGGCCGGCAGGCCGGCCTCCACTCCGGACGGACTACGATACTCGTCTCGTACCACTGTCCCCATATACACATCTCCAATATTTAAGCACGGGAAGAGAAATCCTCCGGCAGCATACGTGGTAAGTATCACATAACAAAGCAAAAGAAAAAATAAAAATACACCCATGCAGTTGAAAATCATCGCTCGAAGCTCATTTCATGATGCGGTAATCGAGTCGAAGCGGCAGAAGTTAGAAGATTGCACACTGACGTTGCGAGGCGGTACGGCCGCGGCCTCCCCCAGGGGCCCGGGGCCCCGGGGGCGGGGGCCTCCCACAGACAGAACCATGCTCGCTAGAGTGCACTAGTCAGGCTTACAACCATTCACGAGCTGTGCGTTAATCCGCAACTTGTCAAACAAGTCCCATGTAAACTAGTGTAACATTTTATAGTAATAGGTTATCTTAACGATATTTCCTTTTGCTTTGTTATTCATTTAGCCATTTATGCAAGGAATCGCAAGCGTGGCAAACTTGGACGGCGCCGAGCTAGAATGTAGGCAAAGTAATGAAGGTCGATGTGACTTCAATGCCGTTAGACTACGATCAACTAAGACTTGCCTCTCCTTGCAATGATAAACTTTAAAATATTTCGTATATACTGATCTTTAATTTGATTTTAATTTAAATATTTTATAAGAGACAATTGAAAGTGAAACTTACCAAACCGACGAGAAGAAAAAAAACCAAAAACGTTCTGCCAAGAACAGTGTGGCAGAAAACATCACCGTAACCTACTGTAGACATGGTGACTATTAGAAAGTATACGCAAGTCCAGTACGACAATTGCTGCGAATTGGTAAAATCCAGCGGATCACCGGAGTTTTCCAGCTGAAAGAGGCAAAAGGGGCACGTTACGGTTTCAGTCCATATGGGCTACGACCCTACGGTAGATAATTCACTATGAATAAAAATATGTCATCGGGAAGACTTGAAAATAGACTTGTCCTGGAGTAGCAATAGACATCGTATTAAATAATGACCTCATGGATATAAACCATAAACCTGTTCACCACTAAAGTTATGATATGTTGTTGATGATTGAAATGCTTTAGACACTTACCATCGCATATGATAACAATCAAAAGCAATCTTCGGTGTCAATAGGTGTATTAGAGCTTAACCTTTTTTTGGAATTAAGTGGCCAAAATAAATACAGTAGACTTAGAATTTCCGGAATTGGCTGGTACGGCTAGTATCAAAAATTCCGGAAATGTAAGCTTTAGTCTCAGGTAAATTCCTTCCATAACTATTTGTCAAGTTTCCAAGTTTTACTGATGGCAAATCTTTATTCAATACGTAGATGTACTACTTCAAACCTATCGGTGGAGACTCTGGGGAGCTGTAAACGTTACTAGTGGAAGAATGGTGACCCATATCCCATTCAACCACATAAGATTTAAGCACCTATCGTGGCGCTCTTAAACCAATTTCCAATGTGTAATTATTGAAAACCAGTAAATACAGTATAAACTCTTCAACATAAAAAGTGAATGGCCTTGGGGTTCTCACTCGCAGAGAGTATTCGCCTCAATGTAACAAAAAAACAAACGAAATGTTCATGTCATTTCTTGATACACTCAAATGCTCAGGGTGAGGGATCACCCTTTATATGAAGAATTTCATAACAGAAGGTGCAGTATTCTAATAATAGAAAAGTAATTCCATTGAACGCCGCCCATTCATTCCATCGTATATTCTAGGATGAAGGCGATAGACAGGGAATTTGATGGACGTAACCCGATAACGTGTTTATACTCTCTGCATTAGGATTAAGTTACAAGGATTTCATCAAAAGAAAAATGCTCCAAATTGATTTATGAGCATCATATAAGATTTTGGATTCATTTAAACCATAATTAATGGAGCCAGAGATAGGGAACCGATGGTGGAAACCATTTAGTATAGCTGTTTATATAGGACTTATTCGAAAGGCTAAATCATTTACGATAGCTGTTTTCTAGGTACCTTGAAATTATCAGTACCAATAACAGACATTTTTTAAAACTAAATAACATGATTATAACGTAGACTTTTCACTAATGACACGATATTATGTCGCGTCATGGCGAAGTCTTCGGAGGATAATTCTTGGTGGCAATCGGATTAATCCTTCCCAAAATATTAGTTTAATTGTAAGTAATAAATAAGTTATTACATTTTGTACAATATAGAACCAAACGCTATGTATAAACTACATGGAAATATTTCGTTTTTATAAAATTCGATGAGAATCGGAATTGAATTAAATTTTCCGGAAATATATTGGATACAGCAAGAATATGGTATTTATATAGAAAATTAAAATCAGATGGTAGTTCTATATAATTTATGTAATAATTTTGAGCGATAAATAGTAAAAAAATAATAGTAGAAGAAAATTACTTCAAGTAGTAAGAATGCGTTTTTTAGGGTTCCGTACCCAAAGGGTAAAAACGGGACCCTATTACTGAGACTTCGCTGTCCGTCTGTCCGTCCGTCCGTCTGTCACCAGGCTGTATCTCAAGAACGGTGATAGCTAGACAGTTGAAATTTTCACAGATGATGTATTTTCTATTGCCGCTATAACAACAAATACTAAAAATAAAATAAAATAAATATTTAAGGGGGGCTCCCATACAACAAACTTGTTATAGATTATATGTATATATATATATATATATAGGTACGGAACCCTTCATGCGCGAGTCGGACTCGCACTTGCCCAATTTTTAGTATTTACTGCACGGCACTCAATGGTTGTTTCGGTCGCTAAATTCTCAAAATAGGATAAAGACCAAAAAGTTTATCTTTACTCGCTCATTTAAAATTTGAATGTCATTTTCCTTTGTGCAACGTCAATTAACCATCGAATAAAGTACCTTAAGGTTTTGTTTTAAGGTTCCTTACTCTATTGTATTTTTTTGTCACACAACGGAATTTTTCTCCAATCGCCTTTTCTCGATTTGTATAGCTAACTAACTTAGTCCAACTTTTTAGTCCTTACCCAAATATCCGTGGTCAATCTACAACTACGACTAACATCAAACTCACCAAATGAATAATGCCGGCCGCAGTCAACCATACTGATATAAATATAGAAACCAATTGCGCCAACCGAATCGAGCTCGATGTCTTTAATATATTGAGGTACTGCAAAATATCAGGCACGGTCATTAAGCGTAGAGCTCTTAGAAACCTTAGCCCTGAAAACAGAACGGAAAACGGTTAGTGAGTTAGTAACCCGGTCAGCCGGTGATCATAATGTAGATTAGTTGGATATCGGTTACACGTCTGACAGTTCAGTCCATTCATTAATTCATTTTCATCAGTCCGGACCGTACCGTCAGTCCGTCAGTCCGAAAGGGTTACACTGGGACTGATGGACTGAGGGACTGGACTTCTGGGATAAAATATGTTTTAATCTTAGTTTTATATTTATCTATAAGTACAGACCTAATTGGTGCCATAGTAAAATGTACGGTGTGGCGCGCATTTTACTGTCTTTTATGGAGCATATTATGATTCTAACTAATGTAACTATTACAACATTATCCAACACCATTATTCCTGTATAATATAAAATAAAGCCCAGCTTGAAAATGTTTCTTAAGTTTTTTACTTGCCAGCCAGATTCATTTTGAATGTGTGTACTCCTTACTTTAAACCTTAAGAGGCCTTATTCCTTTTAAAATTCATTTTTCTCATATTACGACAAATATATTGATAATTTCAACCAACTTTTTGAAGTGAATGATACTTTTCCCCGAGTTCTAGGTAGTAACGTAGCTATTTCATGCTTTTATTGCGTGCAGTCGAAAATAAGTTGAAAAAACTAATTTTTCGCGTGAATTTTGTCAATTTCGAGTACTTTTTGAAACAAAAATTATCAATTAAAAATTCAAACTATAGGTTTCAAATATATATCAATAAACCCCAATAGCCCTGTTCTAGGTAGTAACATCAATAATATGTTAAGAAACATGTTTGATAATAGAGAAAAATTTCTAAAACAATCAGCATTTTAAAAGGAATAAGGCCTCTTAACTTGCCAATGTGCATTATAAACTATAATGCACGTACACTTTGACCATTTTTTTTGCAAACTGGAATAGTTAAATGCAACTTTAGCGAGATTTTAATCATCGACCTTCGTTTTTTGTCAATTTAAGGGTTAATAAAACAAAGGATTAGAACTTACCTATCCACGTTCTATCCAGGTATATTGATACAAAGGATGGTGGTATCGTGAAATAATCTACAAATGAATACATCTCGAGCATGAACCACAGTTTGTCACTAGCTGCTATAAACTGAAACAAATACATTAAATTCAGTTTTGGTTACACTTTCAAAAACAAATTTGTCACGTATATCGTTGGAAAATATAAGATGTAAACATTAATGGGCATTTCAGTATCCTTTCGTAATTCAATATCAGGTTTTTTTATATCAAGGTTGGAGATTTTACCCTTGTTTCACCGTCAATTTGTTTAATCGTATGGTTCATTTCATCGAAAGATTTTTTTTCTAAAACTGTAAAAAAATTTAAATTCTTATAAAATAAACCGAACCTAATCAATAGGTTAATATTTTCAAGAATTTATGACTAAAAGAAAAATAGACGAAAAAAGGAAACAAACGATGAACCGTATGTCGGTGAAACAAAGGTATCCTTTCTAATTATATAGAATTCAAAGCATATAATTTTATGGACACAATTCGGACATTAAAACAAACTGTCGGGGCAGCATAATATAGCCTTTGAAGTGGTAATTGGCACTCGAAGAGGATTTAAGTGAAACTATCATTTAAAAATTTCCCATACAAAGATATCCATTGTCAATAAAATGATGGATATTGTTTTCATGGTTATTATTATTAATAGGTAGGTATTTAAAATTTCTTCAACGTTAACACAGTTGTAATTTCAAATGTTCCGCAGTAGTTTTTCTCTGTGGATTATATTTTGTAACAAATTTATGAAATTACCCAAAAAAAATTGTGGAAAACTAGTTATGTTTTAATATAATCTTTTTATCGATTCTGTTATTAATGTAGAAAAACCACATTTATATGTTTAAACATTCCCACAAACGTAGAATCGCAGGTTCTAGTCCTGCTAACATTGCAGTAACATTTTTTGTGTTAATATTCAAAGAAAACCATATAATATACTCACTCGTATAAAAAAGTAGACCATAAAAAATATGTTAAAGGCAAGGTCGATCTGCTGAGTAATATTGTCACTCCACTTCTGGCATCGCTCCACCTCCTCACTGGAATTACAAAGTACATGGTAGCACGGGGCGGTGCACGGGTTGACAACACTGAGTGTGACGTCATACAAAGCCAACACTAAGGTATAGCTGCCGCGGACCGAAGAACAACGGATGGAATGGATGTTTTAACATGATTATCAGATAGTGGAATTGTCTTGGCAAAAATTAAATGATAATAGCTATTATAAGTAATAGGATACATACAGTGCCTACTTTATTAAACGATAAACATGTAGAAACCAACAATAACCAACTTAAAAACCCCGCTTCTCGGGGCTTCTATTTAAGCTTTGAGGGGCGCAAGGACGTACTCGTACATAACTATAACAAACATAGGTACCAGGCACACTAGTGGCGGTTGGAACGGTTTATTGCTCATTAGCACATGTATACTATTAAATAGTTATTTGTGCAACAAGAGAGCAAAGTTGTTTTTTGTTATGAGTGATGATTTTGAGTCCCGAGCAAGCGAAGGATTCTACGTTTGAATCACGAGCGTAGCGAGTGATTCTATGTTAGAATCCTGAGTGTAGCGAGGGACTCAACAGCACGAGATGCAAAAAACTTTGCTCTCGTGTAGCACACACAACTTTTCACCTCATCAGCGAGAACATATTCGACATTTTGTGTTTTTTCTTCCAACGTATTTTTATAGTCTTTGTTGCTGATTTCAATAATATTATTAATCAGAAAATAGATAAGTGCTGCTTAAAAAGGAATAACAATATAATTTAATTGAAATTATAATCAACCAACCAACACGGTTATTGTCATTATTTGATCAAATTGGAATTTGGCAGATTTAGCAGATACATGACGTGTTTATTTATAAATACATTATTATATTACGAGATTTTGTTTATACATTGATTAATATTTTTACTCCTAAAACACCAAACAAAATATATGCAAAAGAAAATAACAATTACAATATGAACTCGATATTTTTTAACGTACGTTTCGAATATGCATCTATGATAAATGGCGAAATTATAAATTATATTTTACAACAAGTAAATATAATTTACAATAAGTAATAAGGTGAAAAATCTTATTATATTTGAGCAATGATCAATTGTTTTATATAAAAGGCACAATCATTTTAATATTCGGTCGTTACATAAAAATATAATAAAGAAAAAAAAATACGTTGCAATTAAAACTTTTTCGGGTGTTTTTAATGAATTTTTTGGTATAACGCGTATCCGAACTGTTCTCAATCGAGGTCGGATTCGAAAATCGAATTTCAAATTGATAAGTTTCTATCCCTCTCTTCTATATACATATGAAAGAAACAGAGTGCATCGAGATTCAAATGATTAGAATTTTATAATTAACCTTTGGCTGAAGAATGACAATTCGTGGTCAGATATTGAAAAAAATAAAAAGCTACTTTCTACTCACGCTCGAAACAAAATCGCATTTTGTTCACTGTTATCTGACAGCAAAATCGCCATGTTTGAGCTGGTGAGGTGAAAAAATTATTGTTATTTTATTGAAAAACATTTTCTGTGGAGAGGGGCATGATTTCAGGAAAAATCTTAATAGCGTGATGCAGGATCGTCATTTGTTTTATATAGGCGCGCCTGTTTTTATAATTTCCTTCGTTTTCGCATTACACCGAAACGGCAGGACTAATTTTATTCATTTTGGTGCAGGGATAGCTGCATGACTACAGGAAAAGATGGTTATAGGTTATTTTTTATCCGTCTACGGCAAAGAAAAATAATACGCCGAAGGAGTTGCGAGCACCTCCTAGTAACTCATTATATCTCTTGTTACATTAGATCATTTGAAAATGTATGTTAAACAATATTATACCATTCGTTACATTATACAAATCCAAATAGAAGTGAAATTATAGCAAAGCGTAGTGCACTCGTTTTGCCCTCTCTTGTTTAAACTTGTATTGACCACGCGGTTGGCGCATTTTGTCGTGACCGGTGTTCTTGGGTTCGAATCCCAGCCGGGGCAAATATTTGTGTGATGAACTCGAATATTTGTTCCTGAAGTTCACCCATAGTACAAGCTTTGCTTAGTTTGGGACTACAGTGTGTTTGATATTATAACAAACATTTGACAGTTCTCTGTTGATGTTTGTAGTGATGTAGCAAAACCATATTGTTTGCCAAACCTAACGATTATGAATTGTTGATCAAATCGACTTTATCGACGAACTTTTTTTCAAACCTGAATATATTTTTGTTTATTTTGTGTAAATCAATATTTTTTTGAGCTACGAGCCGCCGGACTCACTTGAGCTTTCTATGTAAAGTAATAGTTGGTTTTATTGTTCTTTCTTTAGGTTATAAACTTATCGATTTAATCGATTTTTACCAATTTACAGAAATAACACATGAATCGAAACGCAAGATTTAGTCACAACACGACTTTAAAAAAAAATAAGACGTAGTACGTAACTGTTTGAGTAATGATTTATTATCGTTAAATACTTCAACACCGTGATAAGAAAAAATATAACATGAACTCAATAGTATCAAATAGAAAGTGAAAAACGTTTATAGATACTTGAGAAACCACTACGTCAGTCCTTGTTTTTTATGAAATTCAATGCGTCGCGCAGATTTACGTTGTATGGGTCCTGTGATGTGACAAATGTTTGTTATAATATCAAACAGACTGTAAGTCGATTTTCCCTCAATATTTATTTATTATTTATATTTGACAATTCAACGATGAATCCCTTTTGACATTTAATTTTTGTCGTGACGTGATGAGTATTCCACTTCTGATTGTTATGTCTGATGATCGCGAGCGCAAGATTCTGTTAAAGCCTGACCAGAATTATATGAGGATTGTCAAGAGGGCGCTATTTATAAGATTTATATGGCAACAATTTTGCAAACAATCGCAACCGCACTATAATGACATGACTTTAAATACCCGTCAGTTCATATCCTATGGTAACCTCGTAAAATCATTTAAATGGAATGCACTGTTTTCCTGACTGTTTTTCGTGTAGGTAGTAAACACGTATACACATTATTTATAATATTACGTTCACGACTGTGAATCGTTTTAGGCATTTTCTTTGGTTCTTTTTAAATATTTGTCTCTTTAAGAAACCACCACGAATGACATTGACGTTATTGACGAACCATCAAAAATCATTGCCAGTGTAAGAAATTAGTTCCAGTGAAATTCCGCAATATGGCGCATCCTCATATATTTCTGGTCAGGCTTTACAATATATTCTGTTTCAATTATACTTGAGTTTCATTATAGTAAAGTATGAAATTATGTTGAAGTTCGTCCAATTGCGATGTATCGAAACCGACACAAGTATTTTTCATGTGATTGCTTAGGTATGAAATCGTATTCCAATATTGCCTGCATTTGAATTGTCGGTCTTTTTAATGTAAAGACTAGTCAATATTGGTACATTACGAGGTATTTAAGTGCCATGTGCAAGCTGGCTCTCTACTTGAATCGTATAAAGCAATAGTACGGATGTAATAACGTTGAATATGTTGCCTTTTTAAGTGTAAGTTTTATATCGGCGTTACTTGATTACAGTAAGAGACAACGTATCGTATATTTACATCAAAAATCGGGAAAACATTGAAATGATGTTACGAAATTTAGTTGATAAACGAGTACAAAAACAATTCACGCTTTGAAGCCTTTAACTGGTGCAGTGAATGTAGCAATGCGACATCGACAAAGATATTGCAGCCATATCCCTTTACACGGTCATATAGAGGCAGATGGGTCTATTCTTGGTGCCACGGAGATCTATCTCGATGAAGAAATTCTAAACAGTTACATGCAAGAGTAGACAATATCAAGTTCGATTCCCGAGCTCAATCGAGATCTCTACTCGAGATCACAGTTCATACGATCTCGTAATTGAGATGAGACACATCTCGACGGAGCCGAGAGTCGATAGGGTTGAGATCGGTCTCGACGGAACCAAGAATTGCTTGTGGATGTTGTGAATGTACTGGGGTCCATTGGTCATTCGGTCCGCAACAGCCGAAGTTACAAAAGCTATAACATATAACTATCAGCAAACATTTTGGATCACATTTATGTATTTAACTCACATATTCCTTATTTCAGCATTATCACAAGAATTGACAAATTAATAATGCAGCTATATAAATAATTTATGTTGGGGTAGGACAGATATTTACCTGGATGCGTCAATGAAGTAGATGATCAGCGATGCTATACTCAGAATGAACACCAACACTACCTGGAAAAGGAGAAATATACCAAATTAGTAAGACATTCCATAAATATACACACACAGGTAAATTATGAAAGGAAAATCTAATGTGATCCACTAAGCAAGCAGGACTTGGACCTGCGTATCCGGGGTAGTGCTCTCCCAACTGAGCTATCACATCGTTACATCAATCGCACCAAATCTTTGATTCCATAATTCTACGCTACTGGAGCGCCTTCTGCGTCATATGTGTTTAAAATGCTTATGCGCATTAGCCATACCCTAGATGAAATGCACGATCCCCAGTCTCCATTGCTATACAGCAAGTGCAAATACCGCGAGAGATGGCACTTCTGTGTTTTTTTTTTTTTTTTTTATCTAAACAGAAAACAGAATCGGTAATAAAATGCTATTATAAAAATCAACATTACACAATGGAAAATGGATATATTTTTTTTTTATTACTTATACGTAAGATTCACCCCCTCATTCCTCATATAAATCGTAAATACTAAGCTACCTTTACTGTTCAAATAATATTCCTCATTTATACTACCTAAATAGGAATCTAGGAACACGGTAGTACCGGGCCAATTCGATTTTTTTTTTCACTTGGGCTTAGTTCGCAGTTGCGAAGCCCGTACAAAGCAGGACATAACATTTTCATATTTTTTTAAGCTACTGATAAATCTGTATCTTATTATCTGGATAAATCTATAGGTAAATAAAAGAACTCAAGATTTTTTTTGAAATCCTTTATTCCTATTACCTCTATTTAACACTATCATGCAAAAGGATTAGATAAATTGTTTGATTCATGTTCGTCTAATACGTGATAATTGAAAAGCTAAATTCAGCTGACCTTTTGAACTGTTAGGATTGAATCATGAGATACATCCACAGGTTTTTGTAAAAACAGATATTTTATTTATTTCTTTAATCTTTATTGCACGAAAGAAAAGAAAGAAAACTTATAGTACTAACGGTGGACCTTTTGCCAAGGGGCATTCTCTACCAGTCAACCTTCGGGCAAAGCAGATAAAGTGTGGGCGGTGCAACTAACAGATGGGCCATTGTCTGTTCAAAAAACAAAATTTGTCCCTTCGGTGATCAAAAGTTAAGAGCTTCTATGAATCTAGGTTATGTTGCTATTACATCGGACTATAGAAGAGGGAACGTTCTTTATTCTCACAGGCATTTAACCAGAAAATTAGGCCCTGGAATCATTAATTTCGAAAATGCCCACCGGAAAGACGCGCACCTAAATCTGACAATGACCCAGATATGTGTGAATCATGAGGCTTTTAAGACCCGTCTTCAAGAAAAGGACTTCTTTGTTTGACTCTTCTTCCCTTTTTTTTGTATGTCCACCGAATTCTCCGTCAATTGAGAACCGATTCTCAATTTTTTTTGTGTTAAGTTATATTCTAATAACGTAGTAGGTACGTATTTTAAGATTTTTAATTGTCCTGGCCGTTCGTTGACGCTTCGACAGTGCCATATTCGTCAATCTTTTCTTAGAATGTAGACCACGTCTCAATTAGCATACAACCCAATGGAATATTAAAGATCTCAGTCATTTAAATGGAACTTAATGACTTCATCGCATAAAGCGAAGTGTTAATATTTGCAGATTGCATGACTAGGCCATTTGTATTCAGCCGTGTCGGTAATTTAATTAGGTAGGTAGGCACCTAGGTATATATGTCAAGATCGTGCTAGAAATAGTCCAGTTGTCACACCTTTACATTATTTAGATTTGTTAATATCAGGGGTAGTAACTGGTTAATAATATTTTTCAAATAGCTTCTGAACACAGATAATTTGCGGTTACTGCTTTGTGGTCCATATTTATAAATCCATCTACGAAATAACTTGAAGCATCAATAAATCGACGTTAATAAAGAGTAATTGTTTTTTAATTTATTTAGCAATTGTGGGAGTTTTTGCAATATATTTAAGTTAAAAAGCATATATTTACGGTCGTATCAATTGATTTTACTACAAATGTTTGAGAATCTCAAGAGCAATGGGTTTAGTATTTTGAATAAAAAAAATAGACCATAGTATCTTCGTAGGTACATACTTTTCCCCGATAAGGCAAAGTCCAGCAAAGCCGCTTGCGTTTAGTTTACATTGTATAATGTAGCGGGTTTATATGTTATGAAAACATTTGTTCAATAAGTAGTCTTATTCTGAAAATGGGTATAAATTGTTCAAAAGGGATGCAGTCACAGACCATAAGAATACTAATAGACTGGGTATTGGGCGGGGGGCGCTATAGAACAAACTGCGCTGAATGTCATCTCCATTTACTTCGTGGTTCGTGGTTGTTTTCGTGGTTGCAATGAAAGTACACCATTTTGATCCTAGGTTTGAAGAATTTGAAAAAAGAATGCTCAATATGAATCAACGCGCTACATGGCAATGGAACAAACGGAAACAGCCAAACAAAAAACTGAAGATTTGGTGAATAAGTATTCATGTATGTTTATTTCAAATGCATGAGCTAGCGTAAGCTGGAGAACAGCCAGACATCCAAATATAACTTATTAGACTACGCAATTACTTATTTGGCATCGTCTTGTTAAAATTTGTGTAAAATCAGCAAGAATTTGGCGAAAACATGCACAGTCAACAAATAACACCTTAACTTTTCAACAGCAATACGGTATTCACTAAACACTCATTCAAAAATACGCGGAACCAAATAAACTACCACTAACTTTTGAACATTATATTATTTTTAATTGTACAAAAACTAAATCTAATAACGGGCTTTGACTCCAGATTTTTCTGACGTCACAAGCCAGTATCTTAATAGGCTTCATACTAACAGATCGTTTTGACAATTCATAAAGAGTAGCTGATTTGAGCTGTCATCAAGTACCTCATTTATTGCCGCTAACTTATGACAGAAGACTTTAGATACTCGCTTCGAAGCTGAATATACGCGGGCAAGAGTTTAAATCATAAGAAGACAAAGTTAGAAATTGCTTCCAGTTACTTAAGTAGTTTCCGAGTTGGCACGCCCCAATACTGCTAATGGGACAACCTAGACGTACAGACTTCGCTTAAATTGTCACAGAAATGAAACTTTCTCTAAGTAAATAAGCGTTTGCTAAGTGTGTGAAATGTAATTAGTTGGGTCGTTTAGTATCTTGATATATGGGGTGCGTCAGTCGTGCTACTAATAGTACCTATGCTGTACTTACACTGTTTATTGTATAAGTTTCATGGTAATTTTCTTTAAGCACTTGTATTTTATGAGACAAACAACGCATTTTATGTAGAGTTACGTTTCCCCCATGTTTTCAGCAATATAAAAACTAAAAAGTTACTAGTGTTCTCGGTTAATAATTTCAAAAAAGTAGTTGTACCTATTTTTTTTTAAGTTTTCAGTATTTTTCTGCGTACGTGAACAAAATATCACGCTGGTATTTTGTGATTGAGATGTTAGATAAAAAACAAGAAATATAAGCAGGTAGTCTATATCGCAAAAAATACCGAGAATTTAAAATTGGGAAATTAGATCGTCTATAAGAGCCAGAAATTGGTTCATTTGCGTTTTTTGCGAAAATTGTGTCTGTAATATCTGGATTTGTGTGTGTTTTTATGTTTTACTAGCTGCGCCCCACGGTGTTACCCGCTCATCCCACGGGAACACTACATATTTCGGGATAAAAGTGCCTATGTGTTAATCTCCATACAAAATTTTATCAAAATTGGTTCAGCCGTTTAAGCGGGATGCAGTAACACATTTACAAACACACAATTATTAGTACAGTAATTTTATAGAATTGAAGTTGAAGGACTTAATTTTGGACTGCATACCAAGGAAATAAAAAAAGCGTTAATTACCAGTTCACACATCACATAGTCACATACACATTCCAATCCCATTCTTCGCAACATCTCTACCGCTTGAAATAGGCAAATGGCGTGGTTATTAGATTAAGAACTGCACGTAGACTAATCCTGTTAAGGGCATCCAATTACTTGGAGGCTGTCCCCGCAAGGTCGCAAGCCAGGATTTAATAACACACTACTCAACTCTATAATGGCTTAAGTGAGTACAACCTCGCCGCCCAGCTTGCACCTCATTTGAATGCGACGCCGTAGATATCAGGCGCAAACTTAACTTGCCCGGGTACGAGTTGTTCTGGATATACGTCTTTTCTTGTTGAGATGGACGTGGAATTTTCATTTGCAGGGAATTCTTTATGTGCCACGTCTGTGCAGTTTGTCGCTGATGTAATGGTATTAGATGGGTGTTGGGAACGTATGCAAAACACGATAAAATGTGTAATTTATTTTCAGAGATTTTATATTAAAAGAACTTAGGGCTATTACAACATTTTCTATGAGGTGTCTTTTCTTAAGGAAGGTATTGTTCTAACAAATCATATTAAAATGCCTTCACAGTCGTGATCTTTTAAGTACACAGTGGAATACGGGCCCAGAGCAGAAAACTGGTTATATTTAATATGCTGTTCTTAGTCTGGAATTTCATATAAAACCTAAAAAGTAAAATTAAGTTCAAATGTGACACTTCAAACTTGATTTGATTTTAATCCAACAGCAAAAGTTGTTTTCTAAGCCTCATAACATAATTTAACAAAACATTAATCGTATATTACAACCATGTATTTTTTCACGGTCAAAATGATTAAAATATAATAAATAAATAAATAAAATATCGGACAACCTCACACAAATCGATCTAGTCCCAGATTAAGCTCAAGAAGGCTTATGTTATGGGTACTAGACGACGATATACATACTTATATAGATAAATATATACTTAAATACATTAATATAAATATATACAGGCAAATATTTGTGCTTGGGTCATGGTTGTTCACATGACCCAAGCACAAATATTTGCCCTAGCCGGGATTCGAACCCGGGACCGCCGGCTCAGTAGGCAGGTGTCTACAAACCGAGCCAAACGCGTCGTCATAATAATTAATGATTAATTCGTTGTTATCCATGCTCTACAATAATACATATAATCACTGTATTATTTATTATTACTCGACGAAAATGTCACATTTTCAGGGCTCCGTAGGATCGAACTTTAGCGGTCATTTCTTATTCTTAGAGCAATTAAGTGTAGCTAGTCACATGCAGCATTTTGATCCCATTACAAAATAGTAGGGTAAGGCCGCCAAAAAAGGAATATTTCGCCAGTAACAAAATGTACTGTAAGTTTAAAAAAAATCTACTTCAAATTATTTATTTACAATGTTTCTTTTGGGAAAAGCAACATCTGTTTTATTTGTTTCAATATAGAGGAATACGTAAAATCGCCTGTCAATATTTTTTTTTGGATTTTAATAATGTGTGATCACAACGTCCCCAATACAAAAAAAAAGTGTGCAAAATTATCTCCTGCCTATTTACAATGTTTTTTTTTGTGTTTTGTATTATTCATCGGGCATTTCAATAAGCTTTCTGTATGTTACTTTATCATGGAAGAGTTTGACTACCTTAGCAACGAAATGGCAAGTTAAAATAATGCTTATTTCATTAAGAACATAATGTAATCGTATTGCACGCTATTATGTAACACTTTTTATGTAACCATAAATATAATTGAAACTTGGCAATTATATAGAAGAATCCAAATTTATTTAATTACAACAATATTTTTTAGTTAGTCTATGCACCGCCGCTATTTTGCCGGCCATATTAAGTCGTCTGCCGCCTATTCAAAGGGAACGGTCGTGTTTGCGGACTTTTCAAAAACACATTGATTGGTGATTTTAAAGGTAACTGTGCATTATATTGTTCAAAGGTGAAATTACATAGTAATATTAATGTTAGATTAGTGCTAAGGCTGTGTGCGTGGTTTTTCCTTCGTTGCAGTGTCATGTAATTGGGATTTTAATGTCGAAATAGAGCGCTTTTATGTGATTTTTATGTAACATATGTAACGATATGAATCGGTTTTCTATGTAACGTTACATAAAAGTGGTATAAAGGTCAGTTCACTATTGTATTATAAATTGACATTAAACAACAAGAGTTAAACTTAATAATTTAAAAAATAAACAATTTCGAAATGAACAATTTCGTTTCATTGTAGATTTGCCTTTTCATAACTTTTCTGATACTTATATGTAACTCTGTTACATACACTTTTATGTTACTTTTATGTGGCATAAGGCCAATTTTACGACCTTGCCCAGTACCGATTGAATTCTTCAATAAAGAAAATCATCATTTTCATCCCGGTTGGTGCAGGTCATGTAACTTCTCAAAAACCAAACCCTAGTAGCTTTCAGAGATTTTAGATAAAAAATGGTTGCCTGTAAAGTCGGTTTTACGGGCGAAGGAAGATTTTCCGTGACAACGTCTCTTTCTCGGTAGAATATTTATTTGTATCATATCCATTCACAATTTCCCTAACAACATTTTAAGTGTTACTTTCTGAACGCACCCATCACATGTGTCATTAATGTCATTATAGTGTCTTTATTTTACATGTTTTAAATCTAAATATGCGATAATCAGACTATTATGCATGTATGTTGTCGATTCCAAACCCTTATTTAGTCTAGATCTACATGTAATTATTCTAAAAATACCGAACCGACGGAACAAACATAATATGTTTGACAGGTAAGTACGAACAGTTTGTATTTGTATGGGAATATAAATTTATCGTTTTTATTATTTTCCACTCATTTATTCTATATTTTCTCACCGTTTAAACCTTTCCTTGACTTCCACGAATATTTCAATACTAAAATTAGCCAAATCGGTTCAGCCGTTCTCGAGTTTTAGCGGAACAACCGGCCCTCCTAACAGACGCGAGCGGGCGTTACACTTTTTCATGAGTGACTCCCAGTGCAACCTAATTTAAGACGTTGTCACGTCAAAAGGTATAAATTAGGTTAGGGCTAAAACAACATTTCCGTGTGATGTTTATCCTCTTGGAAAATGTTGTATTATTAAAACATTTTCCAAGAGGATAAACATCACACGGAAAAGGAGAGGCTATCCTCTCCTCGCGATTTTTAAAATAAAAATAAAGATTGTTTATTTAAAAGAACCTAAATAACACATTACAAACAAAGAAGAGTGTATATACGCCAACAAACTGTTATGCAGTTTGGCGAAAATTTTATTGTTAAATCGCATTGTGTAACATACATTTTTATCACTACATAGTATAAAATAAAGTCGCTTTCTGCTGTCTGTCTGTCCGTCTGTCCCTGTGTATGCTTAGATGTTTAAAACTACGCAACGGATTTTGATGCGGTTTTTAAGAGGAAGGTTTATATCTTATATGTATAGTACATGCATAAATAATATAGCATTTCACCCGTGCGAGGTCGGGGCGAGTAACTAGTTAATAATAAATGAAAAAAAATTGTCAGCGGTCCCACGCTAGGCTATGCCTGTCATGTGACCAGATTCGGTTAAAAACAATAAAAAAAAATCAACCGTCACATTTACAAAATGTAACTGTATCAATATTACATTGACAGCCTCATATCGATTCAACACAGGTGCCACTGTGGTGTAGGTAAGTGTAACGTGTTATTAGCTTATGTTTATTTGTACATACCTTACCATAATGGAAAAAACCGTAGGTATAGGTAAGACCTCGCAAGTTGGTTTCGAAATTACTGAACTTTGTAATTTTTACGTTTTCAATCCCCATCCTTCGCCATTTTGCCTTTTTTTTTTAACTGAATGGACAAAAGAAAACTATAATCACATGTTACATCTTATATTGACGCGGATTGTAAACTTAAATTTAAACTTTGGCCGACATCTCCAGTATGTCGCTGATTCACCACCCCGCAGGTGTGGCGCATGAAATTACATCGAAATGTTTGATAATAAAGGTAAATAAACAATCGTATGAGACGGCGTATTTAAGTTCAAAGGATTTGGTTTTGAGGAACCAACACAAACTAACATGCATGCAGATTTCCCGATGAAACAGGCAACGGTAAATACGGTAACCATCTAAACACTTACAGAAAAGATTAACCTGATGCCTGGCTGGCCATGATGTATTTAAGTATATAACATCGCATGAGATGCATAGCCATGGGAGGCCAAACGCCACCCTTTTCAAGCGTAGATCGATTGAACATGATACAAACTTAGAACACACCCACACATACACAACTGGTCTTGGTCTAGACGCGGACAAAGTAGAGGAGGGGTGGTTTGGGGGGGTTTGTTGCCCCTATTACAAAAATTGTAACTTCTGGAACAACATTTTTGTAACCGCATACTTCGCAGACTCAACCTATCAAACGCTACAGATTGTTCTTTCTTCTGAACTTCGCAAATGCCGTCTGAGAAATTAGCCTACATCGAATTTTATTGCTAATTTGAGTAAGCGAAGCGTATGATTGGCTACGATCGCGTATAAAATTGTAAAACGATCGGTTGGTGTCCCGCCACACGATGCGTAGTGAGTCACTCCTGCCTGCCCTTTGCCTTGCCTTGAGCTTAGCTGCAGTAATAAAGGCAAATAATGATGTGGCGACGGAAAGTTTCCAAAATTACGAAACTGTCCACATACTCAACATCGGCTATAGGAAATTTCCCAATTGAAATATTCCTTTAAATTATTTTGAAAGTTTCCAGAAATTTCCGGAAATATTATCAGCTTTTCAGAAACTTTCCGCAATTTATCCAACCGTTATAGAGGCACGTTTTTAAAAAGGCATGTAGGAATAAAGGTCACCTAATCGTAGATACTCATTAAGACCATAATCAAAAAGCGCCAGAGTACAGTGCCTTGTACAGCTCTAATTGTACTGCGGTACAATTTAGCATAGTTTTATGTAAAAACTAAGCGCATTCTTACGCCCCAGTTCCCTAATGACGGGCGCATGCACGAATAATGTCGCCCTGACGGAGATGCCAGGACTGCGCGACAGCGACAGCGGCAGTGGCAGAGCGAGTCATCGCGACAATACCTAGGTCTGGTCAGATTGTATAGCCTAACAAATGTAGGCCCTGCCCAGGGATGGCGGCGCTATAAACAGCTTTCATATGGCAATAATTTACATACGTCATATATTTTGCATTTTAAAAAGTCACTAAGGATTTGTCATCAACCAAATTCAAAACATTGTTTACCGGAATGGTATGCAATCCTTCCTTCTTAACCCCTCGTATGCTTAGATACGGATCCGTGCGTGACATTTGAACCTTACGTTAAACTATCAGTTAATTTCAATTTGATTACCAAATTTTTGACATCGCATACGAGGGGTTAATCCGAAATAAATACTGAATCCCATTGAAAGAATCTTAACTTTCATCACTGTGGACACTTTTGGCTTTATTATACAAAAAATACTAGATTTTTGCGGAATGTTTAGCTGTTTCCTCTTTGTTTACATCAGTGCCGTTCAGTGACTTTCAACTTCAGTTACCAAAAATTAGTCGTTGCCAGTAAAAAAAACAGTATCACTAAACATCCGCAATAAGGCGTGGGCGAACACTCTGTTGGGCTGTAATTAGAAGATAGCAGCGAATTTGTGGATCAGGCTAGCTAGGATTGGAAACACTGAAAACGTCTTTACTCAACAGTTGGTGGATGTGGACTGATATGATGATCCTCATCATTATAGGTGGGTGAGGAGTGACCTAGCTTTTTAGTTATCGTTACAAGGGATATTGACATAACATTTCAATAAACTTAAAAAGAACTTAAACATGTTTGAATGGGTTTCAGTGTCCCTTTTTTACTTCGCGATACAAAATTATATCATAATAACATGAGTGTGTCTTTTATCTCCCGACCTATAATTTCTAGTGTATCGGTACCTTTTAATGTAAAGGTGACCTAATTATCCCCATTATACCTACAGAGTCTATACAAAGAATTACTGCACTTTGCCTCAGCAAGTCAGAATGCAGCGGGAACAAAGGACAGACAGCCTAAGAATAAAGCCTTTACGACAACAAGGTCAACGGACTAGAATAGACTGAGGCAGTTAGCTCTGACGTCAGGGTTGGTTCTGATTGATTGTTACAAGATGGGCTAGAAAACTTTCTAGATACATCCGTATCTAGAAATGTAGAGAGTGACATTATCTGGGGACATAAGAGTTTCTGTTTTAATTCTAAATGGAAACGTTTTGAGAAGAGTTCCAATTTTTTTTGAAGTAATGCTTAAAGAGGTTACAGACACATGGATATCTTGGGTTACTGCACGCATACGTATTACTTTTATTGTTGTTATTCCGAAAAACAAAATCAAACCAACCGAACTGTAAACAGCTAAAAGACTAAAATTTCGGTTGCCTTCCACAAGTTAAACTACGATTCGAGAACTTCAAGAAGGCACAAGTAATCCTAATGTCATCAAGAACCCCGATGTCCTTTCAAACCAGCACCATATCTTAGGTAAGTAGTTAAGGCTAGATTTGACCAAATTTTTACTCCGAGAATAAATCTTGCGTACAGAAAGTATTGTCTATTATGGGGATTTGACATAACTATCCGAGAGACATCCAGCCTAAATCAATAAAAAAATGTACAGGCCATAAGTCAACGCTTGAGAATCGATATCTCAACAAAACACAGCTACTATTCTAAAACAGTGGAATATCCTCACAAAGAGACTGGCAATTCATTCACGTCGCAGTTCCTTACTCTGGGAGAAAAAGCCTATGAAATATTAAAGACGAGCCATATTTTTAAAAGGTGTACAGAACAAGTACATAAATAAGAAATGGGGAGCTTTCCGTGCAAGGAACGGCGCCGAATACTAAACAAAAACGGCCTTTTTAATATGATTCTCATAGTGACTTACTGCTTTTTGGTTTGGGGTAAGATAAATCGAACGAGGTTTGACATGCGACCGAATTTGACGCTCGCATCATACGAAAATGTGACTTAAATAGTTTGGTATTGTGTTACTTTGTTAACTTATGCTGCTCAGCTTTCGCTTCAGTTTGAATCATTTTAGGTTTACAGTATAACTTGTACCTATGTTATATCAGCTTCAACCATAGTTTGGGATTTGCCTACTATGTCGATCTCTATAATGTGGGTAGATTGTGATAATGATATGTGGGTACCTTTACATTATAATAAATCAGTCTTTGTCTCGAACTGGTGTTTGATTCGCGTATTCCAAATACCTATCTTTAACATGGCGCAGCCGACGGATTATTAAAAGCATACAAGTTAACGGCAAATTGTTTTAACGTTATCATAAATAGTGAAAAACTGTACGTGCAAGTTTACGCTAAGCGTAGTGAGCCGTTGTGTAGGAACAAGGAAAATGGAATCAGTTCTACCTCCGCCGCCGCCATTTACATTTTTGAACAGTGTGCAAAATGTAACATCTGGAAATGTTTCAAAGGACTGGGAGAAGTGGAAAAACTCATTTCAAATTTATTTTGATGCGTGCGAGTTAACAAAGAAGGATCCAAAAGTGCAAATTAATATTCTGTTGCATGTAATAGGTGAACAGGGGCGTGAGGTATATGAACAATTTAGTGAAAAGTCTGCTGGCCAAATTCGAATCATTCTTTTTATTGCGGAAAAACATAACAGTACAAAGACATTGCTTTTTTACTCGGGACCAAAAGGATGGTGAATCTATAGAACAGTATTCATTTGAATTAAAAAAATTAGCGACTAAGTGTGAATTTAAGGACCTGTGTGATGACTTAGTGCGAGACAGACTTATTTGTGGCATTACGGACAGTGCTATGAGAGAAGGGCTTTTACGTGAACCGCAGTTAACGCTCCAAAAATCTATTGACATATGTAATATTGCGCAAATGTCGAGAATGCAGGCCGGAACGATAAAAAAGGAGGCGGCCGTCCAACATGCATATTACTTGGATAATGATTGTATGCAAGAGAATAGTGAAAACGTTAGTGATGCATTCTTTGTGTCTCGTCGTGGGGGAGCAGCCAGCAGAGGCCGAGGCCGCGGTGGCTGGCGCGGCGCGCGCGCCGTCGCCGGCCCGCAGTTTACCGCCCGCCCGCCATCCATCTCGCCATCGGGATCAGCTGTTCGACGGGTGTATAACCAACAAAGGAATGGTTATGGAACGCGACCGTCGTGTCAAATGTGCGGAGGGGCTCATGGTAGTCAAAGATGTCCAGCTCATGGGAAGAGGTGCTTGAAATGTAACCGTTTGAACCATTTTTCTCGTATGTGTCGAGTGTTTGAACTTTGCGCCGAAGAGAACGCCGATCAGGTAATTTACTATTTTAATAATAATAGTAGGGATTGGTCTGTAAAGCTAATGATAAACGATGTTGAGATCTCGTTTAAAGTTGATACGGGCGCGGATAGGAACGTGTTGCCCCGTAGTTATTTACAAAAAATTGGCATTACTGAACATGACCTTTTACCTACGTCAACAAGGTTGCGTGGGTATTCTGGCGGCGATGTCAAAGTATTAGGAAGATGTAACTTAAAATTGAGATATAAACAGGTAGACTATATTTTAGATTTTCTAATAGCGGATGTAAATTCACCCCCGATACTAGGTCGAGATTCTTGTCAGGAATTAAATGTGGTGCAGTTAATAGTAACCGTAGATAGGCAGTGTGATAATGATATAAGAACGTCGCTCTTAAACGAATATGCGGATGTATTTGAGGGTATTGGTTGCATGCCAGGTGAGTACAGGATAGGGATAGATGAGAGTGTACGTCCTGTAGTACATGCGCCTAGGAAATTACCGGTAGCACTTAAGGAACAGATAAAGCTTAAATTGGATGAGATGGAAAAACAAAAAAATATTGCTAAGGTAGAAGGGCCGACTGACTGGGTGAACAGTATGACAGTGGTCAAAAAAGTTAATGGAGATTTGCGCATATGTTTGGATCCAAAGGATTTAAATAAGGCAATTAAGCGGGAACACTATAGATTACCAACATTAGACGAAATAACCGCCAACCTTATTGGGGGGCCAAGTATTTTAGTACGTTAGATGCGAAAAATGGATTTTGGCAGTTAAAACTTTGTCCAGAGAGTACTTATTTGTGTACCTTTAATACCGCTTTCGGTAGGTACCGGTTTCTGCGGCTTCCGTACGGAATCACCAGTGCCTCCGAAGTATTTCATAAAAAATTGTTTGAATGCTTCGATGACTTAGGCGGTGGGGTGAGTCTGTTCATAGACGATTTGTTGATATACGGCCGCACCAGAGAAGAACACGATTCGAGACTCAGAAAAGTACTAGATCGATGTCGTCAAATTAATTTAAAATTAAATTTAAGTAAATGTAAATTTGCACTTGTGGAAATAAAATACCTAGGGCACAAAATAACGCAACACGGAATTTACCCTGATGAGTCGCACACATCTACTATTAAAAACATGCCAAGACCAGAGAATTGCAAGGACTTAGAACGTTTTTTGGGGTTAGTAAATTATGTAGGGAAATTTGTAAGTAATATGTCGGACAAAACGTACCATCTGAGACAATTATTAAAAAAAAATGTTGAGTGGCATTGGGATAGTTCTCATCAACAGGCTTTTGACCGCTTAAAACAAAGCTTGACAGAAGTACCAATTTTACAGTATTTTGACGTAAATAAACCCGTGGTAATTTCTGTAGACGCTAGTAGAAATGGCCTCGGGGCCTGTCTCCTTCAGGATAATCTACCCGTGAGCTATGCTTCAAGGTCTTTAACGAAAGCGGAACAGAACTATGCTCAAATCGAAAAGGAATTATTATCATGTGTTTATGCTTGTGAAAAATTCTATTCGTATATATATATGGTAAACAAGACGTAGTTATAGAGACCGACCACAAACCGTTGGTCCATATCATAGCTAAGCCCATTGCCGACGCTCCTGCCAGGCTACAAAGAATGTTATTGCGATTGCAATTATACTCATTTAAGTTAGTATATAAACCAGGGCGATATTTGTATATAGCGGACGCGTTATCACGAGCTGTAGAACCGGTTTCCGCATCGGGCGCGGACCGCCCCGAGTCCAGTGGTGCTGCACATTTCCTAGCGCAAGCGCAGGTGTGCGCCGTGCTCGCCTCCAACCCTCTCACAGATACGCACTTCGTGCAGCTACAGAAACATACCCAGTCAGATAATGAATTACAATGTATTATGAAATATATAAAGGAATGTTGTCCCGACCATAGAAATAATTGTGAGGATAGTGTCAAGCCCTATTGGTGTTACAAAGATGAGCTGTCAGTCTCGTACGACATCGTTTGGAAAGGAACTCGAGTTGTAGTCCCAAGAGCAATGCGTAGTGACATACTTAAAAGAGTACATATAGGTCATCTAGGGTTAGATAAATGCAAGTTGCGTGTGCGGGAAACCGTGTTTTGGCCAAATATTAACACTCAGCTTGAGGATTATATAACAAAGTGTGGAGTCAGTTTAAATTATAAAAATGAAAACAGAAAAGAAACAATGATTTCTCACGACATACCTAACAGAGCGTGGTCGAAGATAGGGACAGATTGTTTTCATTTTGGCAGTGATAAATATTTGTCAGTAGTAGATTACTACAGTAAATATATTGATTTAAGCAGTTTGACATCCGCAGAAATAATAAATCACTTAAAAACTATATTTTGTCGTAATGGAATTCCAGATATTTTAATGTCTGATAATGGGCCTGAGTATAGTTCCACAGAGTTTCGACAGTTTGCCCGCGAGTGGCACTTTAGTCACGTGACATCCTCGCCCCGGTATCCCCAGTCTAACGGCCAGGCTGAAAGGGCTGTTCAAACTGTAAAAAATATTTTAAAGAAAACTAGCTTGGCAAATACTGATTTTAGGCTAGCTTTACTAGAATACCTAAACACACCAATTTCCAATACATTAGCGTCCCCGTCCGAACTTCTTAATAATAGGAAGTTACGTAGCATAGTACCATGTGCTCCACGTTTACTTAAACCTAAGATAACCTACCAACGTCAGTAGTGAGATCAATAAGCGTCAACAATCTCAGAAAAAATACTATGACAAGGGCGCTAAGGACATGGCCACGCTGTCCGCCGGGCAGCGGGTAAAAGTGCGCGTGGATAAACGCTGGGTCAGGTCAGCGCGCGCGTTAAGGCTTTGGTCGGCACCCGATCGTATTCAATGCATATTAATGGCGGAGGAATTTTAATTCGTAATCGTCGACATTTAATTATAGATACTTCTCAGAAAACAGATAGTGTCGAATCATGTAGGTTTCCTTACGATGATATCGCCGCCCCGAATTTCCCCGCAGCGTATCGTGCTCGCAGTGTACGTCCGCCGTCAATAAGACCTGACCCTTATGTAACTTCTTCCGGCAGGGTGGTGATTAGACCTGATCGGTGGGGCTTCGATTCCTGATGATACTGTCCGCAATTTTCAAGATATCTTATGTCATTGTTATATATTTTTTTTTCTCTTTAACAAACATTTCATTTTAATGTCACTTATTTAATACATAATCAAATAAAAAATTATATATTGTGCTTGTAAAATAAAGAATACCTATGTTATTAAGTTAAAATATCGAAAAATATTATAATGTTCAAATATGCTGTCAATATATTATGTGCGCTAATTAAAATAATTTAATAAAATAAAATAATAATTATGTTATGTATTTATGAATTTCAGTTATCTGAACATGGAATGTAGTGATGAAACGTTAAAAAGCAAATAATAAACGAATTTTAAATTTTTTATAACTATAAATTTTAATAATTTTGTATTATGAAATGTAATGTAATTTAAATTCAATTGTAATTATAAAATGTGTTTATTCAATTTTAATAATTTTGTATTTATACCTTAGGATAATATTAATTGAATAATGTATGTATAACATTAGGGCCTATTACAACAAAACAATAGGTTGTTACCTAAAATATAATTTTTAATACAGTTGCTCAAAAAGTGGTACTTTTCGTAGCTGCAAATCGTGCGAAAAGTTGGTTATTTCGAACTAGTGCTTTTTACTTTTCAATTTTTTTTAATTTTCTGTTGTACTAACACGTCATACCTCATACATCCAAACAAAGGTCAATCACTTTCTCACTTTATTTATTACGTCATGCAGCATTGCAGGTGTATATCTCATAATTATGCTTAAAATATTTAAATTGCATATTGGATCAATCAAAGGGTTATCTATTAAAAAAACCCAAAAACGGTGTAAATAATTTGTTTGAGTGACTATTATTTAATGAGCAAATGAGTATTATGCGTGACCTAAAAAAATTAAAAAGAAAAGTATTGTCACAGATTAGAAAATACAGTATCAAGCGTGACCTACGCGCTGCTTTATAAATTCATAATAATTATGAATAATCGCTATTTTTGTGTAATAAATAATATATTTATTTACAATTATATGAAGTGTAAAGAACTAAAAACAGATTCACGATGTTTATTGTTTTGAATCAATTAAATTACTGTGTAACATTATCATATCTCTTCTGAAATATTAAAACTATTTCTTTTGATTTGGCTGAATGATGACAGCCGACGCCATCTTGAAAAAAATATTACAATTAAAAGTAAAACTTTCTTTTTCATTCAAGATTGTTTTAATTATGTGTAAATGACACGTAAGATTTATAAAATAAGAGTTTTTCATAGAAAATGATGGATTCTGATGTTACCAGAATAGATTTAACACCGCCCTTTATACGAGCCAAGGCAAAAATTGCAAGTGAGAGTATTTTACCCGCAAAATCGAAAGAAAAATTACATTGCCGTCTATGAACATTTTATTGGCTGGAAACGAGAAAAAGAGAATTATTAACAACTTGAATAAAACTTTAAACTTACCTGCAAAGGCCTTAAATGCGACCCTTGACAATTGGTCTAAAAATTGTAGGTACTCTTAATTTTTATCAGCCAGAAATAAATATAATTGCCCCTTTCAATTACTGTTTTAAACTTGTATTATTGCAATTTTTCGCAAATGTATTAAAAAACGTTGTTTGGTACACGTGTGGAAGTGTCATTTTAACTCGTCCCGAGTCTTGACCCTCGCCTTGCGGCTCAGGCCAAGACTCCTCGGGACTCGTTCAAAATGACATACTTTCCACACTTGTATCAAAAACTACTATTATTCTTTGCATGTCTTTTTAATGATTCTTTTCTTTGTGTCAATGAAATTTTATTTATTTTAATACGTATTGCATGATAGCTGTGCGCATATATTAATGTATACTATTGTTTTTCTTTTTTTTTACAAAGGGGAATTGTGGGTAGATTGTGATAATGATATGTGGGTACCTTTACATTATAATAAATCAGTCTTTGTCTCGAACTGGTGTTTGATTCACGTATTCCAAATACCTATCTTTAACATATAAAACGTTTAAAAAGGCTTTTAAATCTTCTATAGGGACCTATCAGGCGACAATGAGGATATAATTTTATCTATTTCAAATTGATTATTTAATCCGGGCTTAGCTGTCCAGATACCGATTTATCTTTCAAACTTCGCAGGTGTCCTTGACGAGCCATTTTAGTAACTGACATCTTAATAAAAAGACTCAGAGCCCTAATTCCTTATAGGTACTTATATCCCTCAGAAATCTCGGAGAGGTTTCCTAGGTGGAGATATACTAAGTACACCGCCACTTCGCCAATCCGCATGCGTTAAGTTTGCGCGATGCCATACTACGCCGAGGCTTTGTACGATGCCATAGATATCAGGCGCAAACTTGACTAGACTGGGCAGTAACGTGAAAGGTAACTTTGTGCTCTAGCTCGAATCGCAAACATCGCTTTTTAATGTCAGTCAAAGGCGATATACCTGAGAATCCTGAGATATACCTGAGACAAGACTTAGTTGGCGATATATTATAGTACCTACACTTAAATTAACGCCCAGGGCCTATTATTTTTAACAAACTTCATTAAACTGCAACGTGACATGGATAAACCGTGCCGGCACTTACCAAAACACAGATATCCCATTTATTTAGTTGGTTCGAGTTTTTTCCCATCCGACCCACTTTCAGCGGCTCTCCGATCAGTCGATGGATCAAAGCACGCTATCCCGCCATGTGTGAAGCCGCGTTTGATGTCTCACTTGGAATAAAAATAAACATAAACAAATGACAACCTGCACATGAAATAAAAATAAACAGATGACAACCCTCACATGGAATAAAAATAAACAAATGACGTTCCATTGCAAGCCCTTCGACCCCTTCGTGGCAGCTTAATCGGTGAAGTTATGAGAAAATATATCTGTGCAAATGAGTTTTTGATGAGAGAGACTTGTATTCTCGCCTGTGCATACTTTGAAACACTTGAGTGAAGCAGAGGTTTCGATAAGTTAATAAATATTACCATCGAGTATTACGTAATAAAAATATCATCTTGTGTCAGTTTCAGTAGTACCATGTAGTACGTATATTTATTCTCCTGCCCATATTGCGCATTCACTTTTTTTTTCCTCCCTTGAGTAGGCAGCAGACAGTTTGTCTCCAACTGCATTTGTCCTAACGTGCAGGGGGGGTAGAAGACCCACTAGCCCGCGGATATATTTACAAATGTGTGTGTGTGACATAACGAAACAAAGTGTGTAGTGTTGGTGTAAAGTGTGGTTTAGGCGCCGACGAGATAAAATAATAATAATACCTCGTCATGTATAGTGTTATCGTAAGTGAGTTGCTAGAGTCGTTAGCTTGGAATTGCGCATTCACTGATTCGGAATCTGTACTTTGGTTAGATGTTGGATGCCAACTAGAAGTGGACTGTAATATAGAATATTGTGCCAAAATAAATAATTGATAATGTAAAACCAGTCCCACTAGTAGCGCCAATTTGTGATGCAAGTCTGAAATTAAACGTCACCTTCCGCAAAACTCAAATAACTCTGAAAGCAACGCTTCGTGTTGTTTAATATTGCGGCTCCACACTACTCGCGAGGTTGATCGAAGTATTCGCACTTTGCTGCGGAAACCCATACCTACTTTGGCCAACTAAGCGAGTAGTGTAGTTAGTGCTGCGCGGTTTATCAGATAAAACCGATACCGATAAAACAGGTTTGAGTGAGAAGTAACAAACATACAAACTGACGCCTCTATAATATTACTGTGATATGCCTAATAATTTTGATATGTGGTTTGCACTTACAAATCTTACATGAGACTTGTCACGAATGACTCGTCGTCATTGGGCCTATGATGGTTGCTTTTATCACGCGATAAATAAGTGACAAAGCATCCGTCACGTTTTCACAAAATGCGAGTGTGAGTGACAGATGCTTTGTCACTTAATTTATCACGTGATAAACGCAACCATCATAAGCCCCCAGGTTTGTCTTCAGGGACAGAATCTATAAAGCTGCACCTACCTAAGCCACCTAAGCTACTTTTCCACCCAACGTCAATTTTTACGTGAGTTTTACATAAAAACATATCAAATCCCCTTTGGATGCCTATTAAATTTTGTCACATAAAGAGTTATTTCTGTATAGACATTACCTTGCGTTGCCGGTCATTTTCCGACGATTCAACTGCAGTCTTGTCACGATTAAGTTCTCCGAAAGACTCTTTCGATTAAATAAATGGAATTTAAGAGAGACAAGAATCTTGTAAAATTGAGTTGGGATCTTATATTGTTGAAGGATGTGGATGAACTTTGTCTGTCTAGCGTTTATAAAGTACATTACTGCATAGGTAGTGAAACAGAAATTAGATCGTCCCATAAAATGTGATCTAAAACCTCAAGAGTAGGGAATTGAAGGGAATTTAGACAGCGGAAAAGCTGTTAAATGAATGACAAGAACAGTGAGAAGGATTTGAAAACAAGATAAGCGAGTAGTAGGATAGAGTTAATTGGGATTGACAGACGAGGTGAGAGCCAAAGTGTAAAGTTGTAAGGTCTGAATCTGAAAATATCTCAGAAAACGATATCTGAGGACAGAAAGGTCGAGGCTGTTTTAATTTGGTACTATTCTCTCAAGATAACACGAATAGAGAAGTAAAACGGAACGTACTATTTTATATACTTCTTATTTTGTATCTGACGCAGGTTGGCTGCGGGTTCGACTAATCACAGTGTTGCCACTAACGTGTAGTGATTTCTAGCACTTGGTCAAACGCGGTTCACTCCGCCCACTATGGTGTGGGGGTGGAAATGTGCCTTAGGTACGGTATAGGTTACGGTAAATATATAAACCGTAATGGGTCAAACGGTCCGTTGGACTTATTTAAGGTACTATGAAACGGCCAAGCCATTGTTTTGAAACCAAGGTGTAGGGTTAGTAAAGTCAGGGCTTAGGGGCTTGGCTTTTCCTGGGATCTGATAACTTTTTACAGTGAAAGCGTTATGAGCATGTGAGTCTTGGCCGCCAATTTTACATGAAATGTTTTGGTGGGATCTTATTTCTTTTTGTAAGGTGCCCTAGCTTTTTTATTTATTTTGGGCTGTAGCGTTTCTTGAGCATCAGTCTTCAGAGCTCTATCTTTGCATATTTCTCTTGTTGATATCATTTCCTCTTACGAATTCGTCTTACGCTTAAATCTGCTTAAGATGGATATAAAAATCATTGATTCAACAATATAAAATATAAAATTCCGCGTGTTAATTGTGCTACATTTATTATCGCATTTTGGTAGGTCTATAAAGAAATATTTAAAATACGAAGTCAGTGTAGATACAGAAGTAGTAATAATTGTGTATTTAAGAAATACCTACTTTTAGCCCCATATATATATACACTTTTATCCCCTATTATGGGAACCCCATACAAACTTACATCCCCTTATTTAAAGGGTGGGGGGTGATTTTCTAAAAATCCTAGAATATTATGTGTTTTATTTATAACAAGGAGTCCCTATACCAATTTTCAGACCTCTAGTATCAAAATTTGCAGAATTTTCATACAAACTTCCATCCCCTAGTTTAAGGGGTTGGGGGGTAAAAGTTCCAAGTTTTAGAATTATTTTGTTGTTTGTGTACTAATACTAGCTTACATACCAAATTTCAGCTTTCTAGGTCATCGGGAAGTACCCCAGAGGTTTTGATACATAAGTGAGTGAGTGGCAAAATCGGCGTATTTTAGGTACCAATAAAACCTAAAGTATAAAAGCTAGATCAATGAAATTTAGTACATTTCATATGTTACCTAACTGCATCTTAACCTGTGAATTTGGGCGCTCTGGACGGGACTGGGACGAAACTATGAGGGTTTGAAAATGAGACGAAACGGTTCGAGAAAAGGTAGGTAGTGCCCCGCCTCTTTTTTGTTCGTCTTGGCGGGGGCACTACCGTGCCCCCAGATCTGACTACAGTAAAGAGAAAGTATTACGCGGACGAGGCTGGCATCTTCTAGTATGGTACAACATTTTGTTTCAGTTTTAGTACAGCTTACATTGCAGCTATATTCGCTACTAAATATCCTATAACTCACCGAGCTGTTAAAATATTTTGCTACTATTACGTCTGTTATTTATGTACTGTCGTTTTTATGCCATGAAAACAAACATGCGTGCGGCCATATTAATAAACTTAAACGTTCGGCAAATAGACGTTGGGAAAGCAAATAAAGATTGCTAGCGTGGTGAGGAAAAATAGCGATTAATTTTGATCGTTGATTTCGTTTGAGGTTTAGTACTTTTTAATACTAGTAATATATCAGTATAAATATCAGATGTTCTAAACTCGGTTTCCATTTGTATTTCGTTGCTAGACCTCAGATATATCCATGTACAGTGCAAATGCTGTACACAACTATTCACAAAATACTGTACAAAACTGTTCACAAAATTAAAATGTATATATTAAGGTTTTATACTTTTTTTTTATTATTTTGAGTATTGATCACATGTTATTGGTTTCCAAAATATAAGTGCGACCAACTTTTCCGTGAACTGAAAGGCGAGGCGTCGCCACAACCTTCACACACACAGCACTCGAACGCAGAAATACTGACAATCGTATGACATTTCAGCGTGGCAGTCGTAGCGAAGAACTATTATATTCATATGTGGTCGTAGTTCCTAATTTCGCAGTTTCACAGTTAAGTTGGTCGCACTTATAAAGATAAGATTATTTGATACTGACGTGATATGAATTATTATCAAAATATCATTAACTGTATCGAGGTTCCGTTGTTCTCTTCGTGCCTCACAGCCATTTGCGTGGAATTTTACCGAAGACAACCATTAAAATAAAGAAAAAAGATTACCTAAGTAGTATTATTTTATCCTGCATCTTTATCAAAGGTCTTCATTGTTAGGCTTAGGCAATTAAGCCGAGTAGTGAACGGATTGCAGGAAATGCATTTTCGCTTTAATGAAAATTCCGTGAACTCAATGGCCTGCTATGTTATGAATGCTTTCTGGTAAACAATTTAGTGGTTTCGTTCATCGAAGCCATTGTAAACATAACAGCATACCCTCAACATGCCGCTAGTTATAAATGTTTAATGAACCGAATCCAATGTTGAATTATGCATACTATTACTGCAATTGTGATGATAACGCGGTGGTATTCAAATTAATATCTCTTTCGTCAACAGAAATTCATGTATTCGCATGAAGCAACTTATTTGTGTCTAATAGGTAGTGTATAAACTTTTTTTGAGGATGTCAATCGATTTTATTATTTATTGGGGTCAAATGTCTATATGGGACTTACTACACTTAGACTCCTCTAAAAGTCAGAAATGATCGTCAAAGTTCAATATTCTTACGGAGTGTTAAAATGCTCCATATAAATGGCCACCTACCTATATGTGATGTCATTTGTGGGTTGGGCCAATATTTGTATGGAGACAATAAATAATTTGCCATCTTCGCCGTGAAAAAGTTCGTTTAAGTTCATGATTGTCTAACTGCTTCATTACTGTTTAATTTTTTTTGGATTAAAAAGATCATAAAATTGGCGTACTTTTAATATAGTCACATTTCAATTCTTTTTTCTTTGTTTCATGACACATTTAGATAATTTAATTCATATAACTACAGTATTTTGTACCTCCAATTCAACACCAGTCTACTGTAGACTAGGTGTAACACCCAATATTCGGACCACGTATTTCTACGGAAACATGACGACAGTCAACTGTTCGTTCTGGGTTTAAAACCCAGCAACTGCAAATATTTGTGTGATTTAGATTATGTCAAGTTTTAATATAGAAGCAGTCATTTTTGGCCAAGCTGAAACGCAGTTGCTCTGCTCGCTCGGTCAATAACTTCGCGTGCTAACCAACTGAGCTATGGGTACCTTGATGTGATTACGATACAAGACAGTTTTTTTTGTAGAAGAAAATGCATCCATTCGTACTCAGTCCTTAATAGTGGAAACGAATGCGGTTGAGAGCATTATCTCTGTTCCAGTTTTCAGTAAAACGCTCTCGCAAGATGGCCACTTTGAACTGGCTCTCATTCGGGATTGGCTTTGCGATCTTAACAAGACTTAACTTCTAGCCGGTCTTTAGTTCCAAGTACACAATTTAAGTAGACAATATTTGTGACACAAATGTCTGACAGTAATGTATGTTCCTTTATTCGCTTTCCGACTGACTCACTGACATACGCCATGTGTCGCAGTTTAAGCTTTATTCTCCTATCGTACCGATGTTCTGAGATGACCGATGATGTGGTGAGGGTTGCGAGAAACCATTGAATGAAGTCGGCACACGACGTTTGACCTGTGTCCAATAGTAAACGTGTCTTGGCTGATGCAGAACCGATGTACCAATATGGTAAAGCCTTAAGTCTCGTGTGAAAGCTTTCACAAAATGTCCGCTTCCAACTGGATGGAAAGCTTATAATTATGGCTGCCTATCTGTTGAAGGGGAGCGGAGAAAATAAATCAATCAGGCTGCATCTTTGTGAAACCCGAAAGAAGAGCATTTAACCTGAGAAATGAGATTCGTCCAGTGGACAGACAGCTTTGGAGTGTCTCGCTGATAATTGTTATACAAGTACGTTTTTATTTACTTACTGTTTTTACTCCGCTATTTTATTTACTTGCGTTCATTCATAACTAAATCTAGAGTACTGCACTTCAGTATTACCTGTGAACAATAAAAAAACAAATATAAGTAGTAATTCGTAACTTTTTTGGGGTTGCCTGATCAATATATGAGGACTCTCAAGAGGGCACTGTTTTTGAGAAGTTATTTCCGATAAGATTCTAAACTTGGTCTACCCTTATTTATTACTAGCTGTGCCCCGCGTGTGTTACCCGCTCATCCCACGGGAACACTAAATTTATTCGGGATGAAAAGTATCCTTTGTCCTTTCTCGGGTCTCAAACTATCTCCATACCAAATTTCATCTAAGTCGGTTCAGCGGTTTAAGCGTGAAGAGGTAACATACAGACAGACACACTTTCGCATTTATAATATTAGTATGGATATTCGGTGCCATCCTTTAAATGCCTGATGTTATATTTAAATACTGCCTCATCATCTTTATGCTCGTATCTATAATCAAATCAAGAACTAATGAAGACCTCTAAAGAGCGAAACACAATTTCGAATGGGAAATCATACCGTTGTAACACCAAAGCTCCCCCTCGCCTAACATCGCAAAACCATTCTAGAATGCTCCGGCTTTGAGTAAAAAGCTCGCAAGATGGCCACTTGCAACCGAGCAGGATACTTATCTGGCGCGACTGCTGAGTCGGAATTAGGTATACCTATATATTATATATCTGTGTATCTCTCTATTATTTCACTGCAACAAAGACAATGACACGGAGAAAGTTCAAAGTTCTTTATTTGTAAACATACATATTTAGGTGAAACTGAATAATACAGAGGTGTTCGATACAATACCTATTTATGGTCCACTATATTTTGTAAGTCGGCGTACAAAATTTGTTTTTCTTAAATATTAAGCAAACTTAATAATTACATGATGAGAGGTGCATAATGTAAAATATAAAAAAAATACTGTTGTAGATAGTAACCTTAGTTGTGTCTAGACTTTTTAATAATTAAGTTTTTTATAGTTATGTCATATTTTAAATTTACTGTTACACTTTCGAATATACATTTTAACCGTCAACATCTTTTTCTAATTTCTATTTACCAAAATCTTTAAATATACTCTTCAAGGCTCTATACCCCGCGTATTACAACACGTTATCAGCACGAAAACGCAGAAGAGTAAAAGGATTTGTGTAAAAATTGTGAAAAAGTTGTGGTTTTCATTGTGACTGAAAATAGTAATATTAATCGAAATGTCACATGAAACTGGAGACTCCTCGAGTGTCAATAAGTCGAATTCCCCTACGAGTTCATCTTTTTGTATCAGAAATAAGGATGGATATCCTACCTGGAAATTCAAGATGAGGAATTATCTTTTACATGAAGACCTGTGGGTAACAATATGTGGTTATCCGGAAGATGACACAACCCCCGCTTCGACAAAGGTACGAAACGATGCAAAAGCGCTAGCAAAAATTTGCTTAACAGTTGACGGTGCAGCTATCACGCACGTCAGATGTGCCAAAACTGCAGCCGAAGCATGGAATTCTTTGCAGAAAGCTTTTGAGGATAAGGGAATAGGTAGAAGACTAGCTTTAGAACGAAAATTGTACAGATTAAGCTTGTCGGACTTTGAAAATATCGAACTGTACATTAATGCAGTAATGTCAACCGCACAGGATCTTGCGGATATAGACAAGGTTATAGAGGACACATCGCTTGCAGCCATACTTTTAGGAGGACTCACCCCAAAATATGATCCTCTCATTATGGCACTAGAAAATTGTAATGTCGACGTGACCACTGACTTGGTGAAGACAAAACTGCTGAACGAAATGTCTAAGGACGCAGCTGTACCCGGAGATTCGGTTCTACTTACTAAGAAGATGCCTAAGTCAAAGAAGAAGGAAGTTATATGCTACGAATGTAAAGTGCCTGGCCATAAGAGACCAGACTGTCCGTTAAGGAAGAATAAAGAGAAGGTTAATGTAGTAAAAGTAAACGACGCCACATTTACCGCTCTTAACACTTCTGGAAGCTCAAACAAGGACCAATGGTACGTAGATTCGGGTTGTACAAAACATATGACGTCACGACGTGATTGGTTTCAAGATATTACGGCTCTTGATAATGGTAGCGTTACTGTCGCTAACGGTGAACAAATTAAATGCTGCGGAATTGGAGACATTTCACTAAACACACCCAAAAATGTTATCAACAAGATAAGTGATGTTGCTTTTGTACCAGATTTAAAAGCTAACTTGATTTCTGTAAAGAAAGCTGTTGATAAGGGTTTTATTTGTGTTTTTGATACTACTGGTTGTAATTTTTATAAATCTAATACTTTTCGTTTTACAGGTGATTCCGTTTTACATGCCTCGCCCTGTGGTGGATTGTACGTTTTAGACGGTACTGTTAATGTTCCCGAGAATGTGGCGAATAATAATTTGACACAAGATGTGCACTCTGGCTGTCAGGACAATAGTTATAAGCTCTGGCACAAGAGGTTAGGACATTTGTGTCGTATAGGCATGAATCAACTGAAGAATCACGAGGTAGGCGTAAAGTTTAGTAAAGTAGACAAAAGTAGTTGCATCGCTTGCGTGGAAGGTAAACAAGCAAGGAAACCTTTCAAGAAAGTAGCGCATAATAGAGCTACTTCTCCTCTAGAGTTGATCCACATGGATTTGCTAGGACCGGTCTCTACAACCTCCTTTCAAGGAAATAGGTATATGTTGACTATTGTAGACGATTTTACGAGAAAGGTGTTTGCTTATTTTGTCCCTTCCAAAACTGAAGTTAAAAATAAATTCTGTCTGTTTCAAACATTTGTTGAAAATCAATTAGACAAGAAAATTAAAGCGGTTAGGACTGACGGCGGAAAAGAGTTCGTGAATAAAGAGTTTGTTGATTATCTTGCTTCAAAAGGTATCGAACATCAAACGACGACGCCGTACAGCCCTCAACAAGTTGGAGTCGCAGAACGTACTCACCGTTCCATTACTGAGAAGGCGAGGACGTTGTTGGCTGAAAGCTCACTGCCAAAAGCTTTCTGGGAAGATGCTTTCCAAACTGCCGTATACCTAAAGAACAGGTCACCTCATCGAGCTTTAGGTGGACACATTCCATATGACAGATGGTGTGGTCGTAGAAGTGATCTTGAACATCTGAGAGTGTTCGGATGTAGAGCACTTGTCCATGTGCCTTCGTGTCACCGGAAGAAATTGGATGTCAAGGCAAAGGAAGCGATTTTCGTCGGTTATTCTGAGAATCCAAATACATACATGTTTAGGGATCCAGCTAATCCTCGAAAAGTTATTACTTCCAGAGATGCAACCTTTTTTGAGAATAGTTTTACAACGTTGAAACAGAGGCAGAGTGAGCCTGTGGCACAGTCCGACTCCGTACTGATCTTTGAAGAAAACGAGCTCCGTACTGAGCACGAAGATCCACAATTCTTCGACTGTATTGGGAATACCGAACCTGAGGCTGGACCATCTTCAAGAGTAAATCTAGAGAGTGCTGTAGAGTCAGCAGATATGGACGAGCGTGAGTCAATTCATGAGCTTCCTAGTTTCGATGAAGAGCCAGAACATTTGGAAGAGGAACAATGTCTTCCTGAGCCAAGGTTCCCCTCAAGAAAAAGGAAACCACCTGATTTCCTGTCTTATAATGTATCGTCGGTTGGTGACAGTGAACCTGTGACACATTATGGAGGACATACAAGAAGTCGAAACAAAAGTTTTTATGGAGCAACCCCTTGGCTTTACAGAAAAAAGCAAGAAAAGCAAGGTTTGTTTGCTGAAGAAATCCCTTTATGAGCTTAAACAGGCGCCCCGTGCTTGGTATAAAAAGTTGAACGAAACGCTTTTAGAAATTGGTTTTACAGGAACTCCTTCCGAGCCTTGCGTTTATACGAAACTTTTTAGAAATGAACTTATTATTTTGGGTATTTTTGTCGATGACATAATTGTCTTTTATAAATCAGATTTGACTTTTGACAATGTCAAGAAAGATTTGTCTACATATTTTTCTCTGAAAGATCTCGGACTATTAAAATGCTATTTAGGTTTAGAAGTGGAAAGCAATTCCGAGTATATAAAAATAAATCAGAAGAATTATATTCTATCTTTGCTCGAAAAGTTTAATATGAAGGATTGCAAGACTGTGGACACTCCTTTAGTAAAAAAGACTATGGAACGACGAACTGATTGTCAAGTTGGTGAGTCTTATCCTTATCAGAACTTAATAGGATGCCTCATGTATTTGACGGTAAACTCACGACCCGATATTGCATACGCAACAAGTTATTTAAGTCAGTTTAATACGTGTTTTACAAAGGAACACTGGAATGCTGCAAAGCGAGTCCTGCAGTACCTGAAAGGTACTTTAAACTATTCTTTGGTTTATAGGAGAACAGGAGAACCTTTACGAGGTTACTGTGATGCAGATTGGGCGAACTGTGTAATTGACAGAAGGTCATACACTGGTTACACTTTCAAGTTAAGTGGCGGTCCAGTATCCTGGGAGTCAAAGAAGCAACCGACAGTTGCGTTGTCGTCCGCGGAAGCCGAATACATGGCACTAGCGTCTGCTACAAAGGAAGCTTGTTACTTACGTCGCTTTATTTATGAAATAACGGGTAAGTTTTCTTCAATTAACTTAGCTTCTGATAGCCAGAGTGCCATGAATCTCGTTCGAAATCCTGTACACCACAACAGGACGAAACATATAGATACGAGATTTCATTTTATTAGGGAAAAAGTATCTAGTAATATTGTTAATTTAGAATATGTGCAAAGCAGTGATATGCCTGCAGATGTCTTAACAAAGCCACTTGGGCCAATTGTACATAAGCGATGTATAGTTAAGTTAGGACTAGGAACTTAATTTTGTTTTAGTCTTTTTGGCACAACTTCGATTAAGGGCGGCTGTTGTAGATAGTAACCTTAGTTGTGTCTAGACTTTTTAATAATTAAGTTTTTTATAGTTATGTCATATTTTAAATTTACTGTTACACTTTCGAATATACATTTTAACCGTCAACATCTTTTTCTAATTTCTATTTACCAAAATCTTTAAATATACTCTTCAAGGCTCTATACCCCGCGTATTACAACAAATACTAATTATAAGTATGTGTGTACATAAAGTGTCAGTATTTAAATAATCGGAAATGGAATAAAAGTTAGATTTGCGCCTGATGTAACGCGTCGCATCTAAATGAGACGCAAACTAAACGCGACTGATTTTTTATAATTATCAAAGATGTATCACGATAGTTTTAATAAAATTAAAGGCGACCGGGTTGGCGAAGTGGCGATATACTGGATATATCGCCACTTCGGAGTTCTAAGATATCTCTGAGATATAAGTGACACTTGTATGAAATGCACGCTTTTCATTCCATGTAATTTCAAACCCACGAATTCACGTTATCACCGGTAAATACGCCAATTTCAAGACAGTTCGTGAATGAATGTGAAGAGGCCAAATATTTCAGCCGCTCACGAAATAGCCGCGAAGCCTACGCCATGATAATCGTAGAGCCTTCGCCATGGCGGGGCGTGGCGCGTGAATAAATCATGGCTGCATAACATCCGTGCCAGTGTCTCGTTCAGGGTCACTTCCGCTCGTAAACTTACCACGGAAGTGACTAATGAATGGTTTCGGTTACAACATTAATGAAAAAAGTATTAAATTCGGGTTGTTACGCAAATCAAGAAATTTACAATCACCGACCTATGGTAAAGTTATCTGTGATGCTAATCTAAAACAACCTGCAATCATCATGAGACCCTCATTCAATGAGTGATGTAGAAAATGCTACTCAAAGTGAACATAACTACAAAATTTGGAATTCTTAGCTTCGATATTAGCTGAAATCTTGTCACTTGTTCCAATTAAACCTGAATATCTAGGAAAATACTGGGCCTATTTCCACCAAACATAGTAAGTCTGTCTATTAAAAAAGCCACAGTCAAATTGGTTTAACACAGACAGACACACAGATACATTAAGTTAAACTTATACGCAAACGAATCGCATCCCTGTGGCGCCGTGACCGTGGCAACCGCAACAGCCTCGTAACCATTATAGCTGATAGGGTAGAAGGCCCATTGTTTGAGCATTGGACGAATGTCCACGTGGGCTCTAGGATAATGTTCATAATTAATTATTGTAGTGACAATACTAACATAGATACCTATATAAGTTCTTCTATTATTATTATTTTTTTACTAACAATTAAATATGGATTGTATTATCTGAAATAAAGAATTATTATTATTATTATAACACCCCTCTTTTTTGTCAGGGGTTAAAAATAACGATAAACGAACATATTTGTAACTGCGCGGCGAAATGGTAAAGTGCACAGCGTCTTGCTGCGGTCGATAAGCTTGATAGGGTTTTAGTTATAGTACTCAGGATTGTATAGTAGTGTAGGTTTATGGTACTCTGGAGAGACTTTTCACGAAAACATTTCGCGTGGCTTAAAATATATACATTTCCAAATAAACACAGCACACGAAGACCAACACTCGGCACTCAGTGGTTAATATAATATTCCAGCTAAAACCACATATAAAATTAAATCATGACCAGATATTACACACGCAATAAAATGACCACTAAATAAATACGGTTTATGGCCACTTTAGAGTATGAACCAAACTGAAGAATTAGGGTTTCCCGAGTTTTCTACATTTATATAATACTCATACTCATAAAATATTAGCAGAGATAGCAGTTTCCGCTTTAGAGATTCTTTATGATGATTATTATCATGTCGTCTATGTGTATGTTAGTGATATATTTTATGGTTATGGTTTATTATCATCGCAATACAAGAATTAAGAAAGAAATATGGAAATACTCACAAACTATGTGCAGGCCAATTTAGTGAAGTTTGTATTTCTATTATTTTTCTTCTTAATTCTTGCTTTGCGATGATTAGACCAAGCTATGTTTATTTTATTAGTTAGTGTGAAAAAAATAACAGTCACGTGATAGGGACGGTGATACTTTAATTTTTTTTGTTTCATTTGATACACTGAAACTATTTTTTTTTTAATATTATACATTTTTAGTCTTTACCAATCACCTAGTAGTTTATGTTCGATTTATAATGCAAGTCCCGAAAAGTTAACGGTTTCAGAGAAAAACTTAGTCGGTGAATTTCAGTGCTTTGGATCTAATCTACAGTTTCATCACGAGACAATGCAATTGCTAAATTAAATAAGTAGTCTTAAAGCGACCCTTTTCTTCACAACTAAAGTCGTGTCACACTCCTATGATAAATTACGTTAAAGGGCGTTGACACGCCGTTAAATTTTTACTGCCCTCGGGAGGAAACTAGGTATAAATTGTAAACAGATGCACTCAAGGCCGCGATTGACGGCTTGTTTGGATTTGGTTGCTATAAATCTTGCATGCGGATTAAACTTTAGAGCATGTACTCGTATTAGAGATTTCGGAAAAACTGATCGGTTTATCCATTATACGATTGCTATGGTTCCCATGACAAAAAAATAGAGTAGACACCTAATTTTAATATGTCCAAATAAATTCATGAATAATTTGATTTCAATAACTGATTGAGAGCCTATTTATGAAGGTGGTGAATTACCAAATACATACAGATCGTAGGACTATTTGCCATATTATTTTCTTAAAAATCGAGACTTAATGTCCTGCAAAACTGAAAGGCAATTCAATTATGATTATTCGTTTGATAAAATGTGTAGTAATGGTGTTAATACGAATCACTTATTCGATTTTATACACGAATCACTTATTCGATATTAAATGTTATCAAGTAGTGAACTGTACCGTTACCGACATAGGCTTGAAAGTCAGGCAATTACAAGACATTACTGTTTAAATCAGAGTTTCTTGAAGTGAGTCTCCTAAAAATTCTGAAAATGGTTCATAAGTAATTTATTAAATTTAAAGAACCACTGCTTTAAATTAATGGTGCATCTCATTATAGTTTTCAAATTATTAAAAAAACCTGCTCGTACCCTGAGCGTTTCGCCGGCCCGGCAAAGCATGATTTATAAATCAGTGAACAATTACTGCACAAATCACTGAACCAGTACACGTAGGCTTTTATCCCCGCATCAAAGAAATCCTTGAAAAATATGCTGAAAAATGACCTTTTAAGACACTAGAAATATCTGACCTGAATCTTATTTTAGGTAGTAAAGTCAAAAACATAATTAGTACACGTGCAACGGTGCGCTGTCATGTCATGGAAACCTAGGTAGGTCGTGAATATATACGGCACGACGACGACGTGACGTAGAATGTTGCGGCAACATATAGTACAAATTATCTAAGCTAAGCTAATCCACTTACCTGCATTCACAATGGTATTGTGTCTAATACAATCCTATCTGCTTTTGTTCTCGTAAGCGCCAACCAGTTACTTACAAAAAAAGGTTAGAACTACATTGCGTGGATATTGAATTTTCAACCTTATTCCTTGTTGAATAGGTTTAAAATGTTTGTTGACGAGAGTTCATAGGGGATCCCCTTGGATCGCATAATGTTTTTTAGACTAATGCTGTTTCGCATAATTGATTAAGCATAATTTGTTTTGGCATAATAGTACTTTCGCATAGTAATATTTTGGCCTACTGTTTTTTTGGCATACTACGCTATTAGCATAATTTTAGTTGGACTAATTTGTATTGGCCGAATATACTTTACGCATACTATTGTTTGGGCTAATAATTATTAGGTATACCTATCTGTCATTATCCATACTGTCAGTTGTCTAAATGAATGAAACTCAGTTACGTGGTTAACATGCATTTATTATAATATTTTATTTATTTATAATGTATATATTTCAAAACAAAATAATACGTTACGTAACGTAAGGTCACATTAGGTAGGTAACATTAGGTTAGGTTAGGTTAGCATGATAACCAGGCGCGAAGCGCCTAAGCAACGCGGAATAGGGGTTCGGCGAAGCGGACCTCCGTCGACCTCGCTTTAGTTCCTAAATATATATACACACCTATAACCTTCTTTAGTAGGGCAACTTTTAATATGATAATAGCGTTATGCATTTTGATATGATGCCAATTGATTATTATGCCTATTTATGCTTATGCTTTTTGTTATTAGTCTTCATGACGGTTATGCTTTCTGTATTTATGCTTTTTAATGTTATGCGTAAAAAAATATGCGTAATGAGGCTTATGCACATCTCATTTTCGGCGAAAAGCAATTATGCGTAACCATATTAGTATTAATGATTTTATGCCTTCCAATAGTAAACCGTTCATAGTCCTTTTTCAAGAGAATACGTTCTTGTGAAGAGTCGGACGGTTGTAAAATTCCAAAAAAGTTATGATCACCATTATTCTGTTAGTGCGTTTTGTAGTCTAATTTCCAAGGTAATATAGTCGATAATCTATATTAACCTTCCAAGGTGGTACAATCTGCTTTTACTACGAGCTCGTTATCTTAATTTGTGGTTTACCAGTTGTAGTTTGTTCAATAGTATTCAGTTCTTAAGTGGATTAGCTTAGCTTAGGTAATTTTTACTATACCACGTTGTGTTGATGTGTAACTTAAAATTGTATTCTATTTTGTTACATGGAATAAAGTTGGTTTTGTATTGATTTATTTCCATCATAAACGTCATCGTAAGTGTTAAAGTATTATAGAAAAAAAAAACTTAATGAAAAAGCCCGCTCGAATCATTCCCGGTGCAAAAGTGCCCAACACGCTCATTGCGTTGCCGCGTTGAATCGCGATGGACAGCTTCTACACCAAGAATGACTCGAAACTCATTTCTCCCGCAACCGATGTACAACTTCCATATTGAATAGTCTTATACTGTTTCATTTCGAAACAAAGTAAAGGACACGCCTTCCTCTAAGTTTAGCTCGGTTGTAAGGGAGGCAATGGACAAGACTCGGTGGAGGCAAAGCATTCACTCCAAGTATAAGCCATCCAGTGGTAACCACGATCCTTAAGTCATGTGGGAACGACAAGAGAAACGAATAGGATTTCCATCGAATCGTATTAGGCATATGGCTTATTGGGCAGGACATATTGGTTCTCACGGTAACGTTAGGTGGGGACATCTCATAATCATGGTACCACAGAACTGGTAGATTCCTAATCCCGCGGTCACTTCGTATAGGTACGCAAAAACCTTTTTAAAAGCGTTATTGCCGTGGCAATCCTGGTAATCACTGCGGGGATAAAGGGAGCACAATGGTCAATAACGCAGCGGTAAAAAGTAACGATCACGTTAATGTTTGTACAGAACCAAAAAGGGCATATGCGAGACTGAGGTGTACGTACATAAGCTCTTTTGGGATTCGGTTGGGAAAATGGTCCTTCGAGCCGCATAAATGCGAGTAATCTGCCGCTGATTGATGGAAGTGATTGAGAGGTTCATTTGTTTTAGAGCTTAAAAGGATGCTTTATGGGAAGTAACATAATACAAATGTGAATATGTTCACGCTATTAAGTTTTAAAATACGAAGCAACGGGTCGAATAGATTTTTTGGATTATAGAGTTAAATATGCTACTTCTATTCGTATCTAGAGTTCTTCGAAGGTGAATAGCCAATGAATAACTTTTTATAAAAAAAAAACGACTTCAATAAAAACAAAACGAATTCTTACAACAGATGGCGAGCGCGAATACACGAGATAACATGGAAAATGCCCAAATTGCTATACGTGTCACCACAACAATAGGGGATTTCCGACTATTCTCAATTTTTACAAGGATGGATCCATTTGGAGTGTCCAACCAGTTAAACACACAGATGGAATTTTGAGACAACAACGTAAAAATTTGCAAACCTAGTCCTTTCTTGAACTCGTTATAAAATACGCTGGCTTTCGGAAGTAAACGCGAAAATCTAGTAGGTATAATGTATAGGTAAAAGCTAATAACCATAGCTGAAATGCTCGTGAACACGCAATGGGTGCTAAAATTGTTTGATCCACAAACACTCGCTGAGGCGGTCTAAAACAGCCGCAAAATTTGGGTTTACCGGTAAATAATTAGAGAGCGGCGTAGAAGGCGTTCCGGAGATGCCATAACTTTGAGCGATCAGCGGCGCGGGGAGCGTTTGAGCGAGAGATCCGAGCGCGGCGCCCATATGAGCGAGCGAGACGCACGTACCGCTGCCGCTGTCGCGCAAAGTCGTGGCGTCTCCGCTTTTCGGTCGCATTAATTATACCGCGCGTCCCGATGTCGCCCGCGGTAAATATAGCGCGGCGAATATAGAGCACTCACATGGGCTAGCGCATAGAGAATACGATGTAGATGCGTCACCAACCGACGGTGGCAGTTTATATAGTAGTCTCATTATTTTGTAATTTCTCAGCAGTTCTTTAAAGAATAGCAACGGTTTAAACGCACATAAAAATTATCAGAAGCGGCCCGACATGTTTCGAACTTATATGGAGCTCTGCATCTGGGGCAGCTATCCGTGCTGCTACGCGACCCGCGGCCCTCTGCACTGAGTTCGTCCCTTAGGTCTTTAAAGTATTTCAATTGAATATTTCACTTCCCAAAAACACTTCGCGGATGATTCGTGCCAGACAAAGTACCAAACGGCATCCTCAAAGCGTGAGATATGACTGCCATCTGTTTAAGTTCTGGACGATGCAAATTTACGGTGTAGCCCAATATGTCATATAATGCCTTATGCCTGTAACGTGTGAATCTAGTACTAAGTTGAGGTACTATCTTAATTTTTAAGCTTTACTGACAAACTATAATGTACATTGTCCGAAATAAAGAATTTATTGTTATTTTCCCATACGGTCAGCTATCTCTGACTTGCCCTATAAACTTGTGAAAAGTGAACGCGGAGGAAGACTCAGACTAATTGGTTTAACTAATTGATTGAAAGAACCCATTACTGCATTGGAAAGATATAACAATGAGTTTTCTTTCAATTAGAGAAAAAGGCAATGACTACTATATCACCCAGGGTATCGCCATCATCATCATCATCATCATCACACACCGAGTCGATTACCTCTGAAATAAACTTACTTAATCCCTAATATCTTAGTATGTACTTAATCCCCTACCTAGTATTTTAGATATCCTACAGCATCATTTGATAGCAATTTGTAAACTCCAAAGATACCACTCCAAAGATTAAATAACATCGTACTGAAAACTTATTCGAAAGAATGCCATACCAAACAAAAGCAGCAAAGCAACAGCGCGCCATAAGCAAAATTGCATGCATCACTACACAAACGTTTGTCAAAACTGGCTCCTACTTTATTAACGTTTATCTCTCTCCATCTACCCGCGCAGGCCCGTGAGGACTATGACCCAATTAATCTCGCGGAAAATGAGCGCAGACGTCCTTGTGGCGGAGAAGAGCTTATCATAAGAAACGGGGGCGAGCGGAGTTGTTTACCATGCCCAATCGACTTGGCAGAGCACTGCCGGGCCCCTGTTATTGGAGTATTGATCGCGATTGGCACGTATTCTTGATGTTCGTTGGGAATACAGAGGCCAATCACGGGCAAGATCGAGACGATGTGCATTTGAGATAGACGTGACATTTCATGCGATCTCACGATAGAAATGCCTCTCGATCGAACAGAGTATTAGGCACGGAATTATTCTTGTTTGTCGACATCTCATCTGATTGAGAGAATTCTTCTCTGAAACGATTACTTTTTGGGATTATTATAAAACAAACTTCATCTCATTTACTGGCTTTTACGTTGATAGATTTTATAGGCTAATTATTTTGCCTCTGATTTACTTTGCGATACAAAGTACTTCTTTAAACTGTTAACTTTTATAAAACAAAGTTACTTAGTGCCTATACAAATAGCCGGAGAATTTTTGGTTCCGGAGAAATAAAATGAACATTCTATTGAACGAAACAAACGGCGAAAAAAAAGTGTTTTAGGCTGTGTGTAGGTCATCAATTCATCATATCTATTAGTATGATATTGTTACTCAAGTTTTTTGGACAAAGATGTTCGTGAATCGTGATGTTTTTGAAGGAGAGATATAAAGTACCGATATTATCTTCATAATCTAGCTAATAGCTATGGATAGTCTTAGATAAAAATACACTAGCTACATCATCAGCTACACCGAAAATAGTTTTATTCTTAAATTTATGATGAAGTATTCATAACTCAAAACATTTTGATTGATGCGCATTGTACATTTAACTTTTACCGCTTATCTGCTGAATCGTCCAAATAGTTTGTCTGTTCTACTCATAAATCTGATTTTAATCTTTGCGCGTAGAGTAAGAATTCCAGTGTGACACGTCGGAAAACCCTGCTAGTAGATGAACGGTCAAATAGACGCCGGGAATTTGGCACGAGACGTTATTGAGCTGTGATCCGCTGTTAATGTGCGTCTGGTCTCAAAAACAAACAGCTTTAGCAAAGCTTGTGCCGCTTGTATGACATTGTTATCGAAACTAGCCAGCTGACTAAGGCTGCCTGTTCACTGAAACGGAGCGATACGGGGCAAAATGGACCAATCACATTCCAGTCCTCAGATTTAAATACTTCACAAAGACGCATCTTGATTGGTTCCTTTTCTTCATTTCTCCATTCCGCTTCACTAGACAAACAGCCTAACACATAGGTTGAAAAGATAATGTACTGCATTAGACGGTTAGACCTCAATTTGCTGTTTGACACTGACATCTATGATCCACTATTGTGCTTCTTTAGCAATGTGTGCTATTCGACCTTCAACGTAATTACATTTTCTTTATCATTGAGATGCATGCACTCTGCAGGATGATTCAGGAGTCATGAACAGGAGTTATAGACTGATGGGGTGGATTACACTGAGGAACTGTCACTATGGGGTCAACCACAAAATCGTAAAACAAAACGTAACGTGACTGATTCCATAGTGAAAGTTGCTCAGTGTGTCCCTCCCAATCACCCCTGAAACAACGTATATTTTAGTAGGTATAAAGTCACAATATAGTCAGATCGCTATTACAATACAAATGAGGTGGGGTAAGACCATCACGGGGGCTAAACTGCCACAGTCCATAAGTAGATTAACTGTTAGTCTTATCCTTACCTTAGGTCTTTTTGAAAAGGTGATATTCGTAATGCGTAATATTGTTGTGATAAAGCAGATATTGTTACATTGATGATATCGCAAACAAGTGCCCAGAATTTAAATATTCGTATATATAATATCCATATTGTGATTGACCACTTTACTAAGCTACCTTGTTACCTACCCTGTTGCGATTTAAAAACTAGAACATTAGCGTTGTTGGTTACCTACTTGCGATAATAACTGACCTTATACCGCACGTGATTTAACTAAATCTAGACTGGATTATTGGGTACGGTTAACTGGCAATAAATTAGCATAACCGATTACGAAAATGGGTAATAATTGTTACACGGTCACCTTTACACTACGTGTGCTAGTAAAAGTTTATTGACTGACCACCAATTGGGTCGGCTTAGTGGTCTATCAATAGCTGATCGCGACTGCCGATTTTATTTAAGACTAGAAGGCTACTCCTTCGCCTAGAAAGAATGTGGATAAAAAATTGATAGCAGATGGAGTTGTAATCAATGCCCTGTTAAAAAAAAACGATTTTTTTATACAATTTTAGAGTCTGTTTTTAGGGTTCCGTACCCAAAGGGTAAAAACGAGACCCTGTTCCTAAGACTACGCTGTCCGTCTGTCTATCTGTGCGTCTGTCACCAGGCTGTATCTCATTAACCGTAATAGCTAGACAATTGAAATTTTCACAGATGATGTATTTCTGATGCCGCCATAACAACAAGTACTAAAAACCTCTCCCATACACCAAACGTGATCGGTTGCGTTAACTTTGCACCACATTTTTATGCGGCGCCATACATAACAGGTGTAAACTAAACTTAACCCGGTCAGTTAAGATGGGAAGTGTTTGTACGGAACCCTCGGTGCGTGAGTCCGCTCGCACTTGGCCGATTGTTTAGACTTTCGGTATACGTTTGAACTAAGCTTACATAACGCGAAAAACACCCACACTACAATCGGGAAAGTGATAATAATCTCCAGTAATAATGAGGCAGTTCATGACGTCACGCTGCGGATCCAACATCAAAGGATTAGCCAAACCTCAGATACAGAGGGATTACTGCGGGCTCAAGTTATGCGGCGCGTTCGGAGGGCGTGGCGGGACTAACTTCGGAACGTGGCTTACTTACACATGGAATTTATCAGATTATTTATGCTTTCACTGTTAGGTACTTAAAATCAAATACAAACAGTTCGGTAAACTTAATCTTGTTTATAACGGGCGTGGACTGCAACAGGAACAATAAATTGAAACATTATTTCTCTTGAAACGGAACAATGCTTGTTCAGCACTTATTTTACAAAAAAAAAAAAAACAGTTTTTAGATGGTCATTAGTATGAAAAAAAAATTCAATGTACGCCATTCAATATCGACATAACACAACACACACACGCAATATAGTTGTGTACGCTGCTAAACATCAAATATTTCGCAATACATTACTGCTTGGCCTAAACGTGGCCTAAACAATATTCTACAAATTATTATAATAATAGAAGTTATTTTTAAAAGTTACTAAGCAAATTGCTCTTGCTCAGCCTGAAGAGTAGATCTGTTTCAATATATTGCTCTTGTTGGCTACATCCGGTATATTGAATATAATATGAGAATCGGGCCTTATTACTTATTTGGTAGTAAGTATTGTGGCGTTACCTACAATTTCCGGAAACGTTTCGTTATTTTATATGGGTAACGTTCTTGAAAACATGAATCAAACCGCGTCTCTAATGGCCCTCTGGACTGAATACTGAAGCTCAAGCCATCGAATTTCACAAATTACTACCAAATTGTATTAGCTTTAGGGAGGCTTTTTATTATTGGTACTTCATTATAACATGGTTTGTTTATACATCATCTAAATTTCATGTGGAAACAGCGATAAAACGTATTATTATTGGCCGCTTAGAAGCCTCGTCTCGAAATAGCAGTCCGGGTGAGTGACACCAGATCAATATTGGCAAAAAAATGTGGGTGTGGACGCCATCAGTGCCAATTGGCGCCATTAGCGATGACATTTGTATTTACAACTGACCAGTTTTTGTGTTTTTTAGGATTTAGTGCGTAGCTTGGGCTCTGAATTTTTTTTCGTCTATAACCAAGAATCAGATGCTTTGATTAGGTCGAAACGAATTGAGCCTAAGAGTTCTGTTCTTCTGCGGAAGATGTAAGTTCTCTTGGCACGCAACACTATTCTTGCTTGCACGGTATTGATAGGAAACAAAACAGGTTTAAACAGGCTGAGATCCCAAGTGGGCCGCTGTAAGCAGAACATGGCAAGATGGGGACTACTCCACGATCGGACAACCCAGTGCGTCTGTAACACAGCGCCGCAAACGATGGCGCATCTGTTGGCGTGCCCCGCATGCCCGCATTCCTGCTCTGAGCACGACCTGAGAGATGCGACGACCAGAGCCATCAACACCGCTGCTCATTGGGCATCAAGTATCTAAAATGGAACCTCGACACGAGAAGAAGAAGATAGGAAAAACATTGGCAATATTTGTCGCATGGCAAACTGTCGCAGTTGTGCTAAAGGTAGTGTTTACTTTTAAGTCGCTAAGGTACATAAATATGATTACATGTTGATCAAAGGTAAAATAGAGATGCAAAGTTTAACTTCTATACGATGGAATAGACGATCAAATTCAAAGGCAAAATTCGGAAATCATTTGGTTACATTGTCTAGTTAATGTAATAAAATAGACTTAGTATTATTAGCAAATTTACACATAATTGCAATATAGTTATATAGACAACCTACGCTTCTATACATTCGCGTTGGCAAGATACGTCGTTAATGCCACGCAGTGCACTTTTAACGTCACCTTTATGTTTTTCGGAAGCGGTGACTATAAATAAAAGAGTTATGTAACGTGTCAAACTATATTTACCTACTTGGCTTTAGCATTTTCACGGCTGGCAAGAGTATTTTCCTTAGACTTTGGGCGTTAATTAGACGGAGTTTTGCGAATTGAGCAACTTTATCCAGCTGTATATCAGAAATACATATTTGACGACGCGGTTGGCTCAGTTTGCAAGCACCTGCCTACTGAGCGGCGGTCCCGGGTTCGAATCCCGGCCAGGGCAAATATTTGTGTGATGAACTCGAATATTTGTGCTTGGGTCATGGTGGTTCCTATGTATTTAAGTATATATTTATCTATATAAGTATGAATATCGTCGTCTAGTACCCATAACACAAGCCTTCTTGAGCTTAATTTGGGACTAGATCGATTTGTGTGAGGTTGTCTGATATTTATTTATTATTTTTATTTTTTATTTTTGTTATTGGAGACAAGCTCGCTCCTCTCACTTGTATGTTTACGATATGACTAGCTATTTTGAATTACATGCTAAAAATAAAGAAAACGTTATAACGGTACGGTACGAATGGTGTATATCACTTAAGTAGAGATAGTGGCGAGATTTCAGAGTCAATGTTACTGGATAAAAAAGGAAATGAAAGAGTTCGGGTAAAATAATCCGCCCGTACGTCAGTACCCAAATAATACTAACCATATCTACGGACACTGCGGTATGGGCCACGTCGATGGGCTATTCGGACAATGTAATGGCTTCGAATGGCTTTTGGCGTGGCGTGACGGCCAAGAATGGCTGTCGTAGTGGGCCATCAATGATGGCCCATCATAATAAGACACTACCTACAACGGAAAGATGGATTTTCTAGAGTGGAAACCTTTTTAACTACAAGTATCACGAATTACAGGAAATGTACAGGAAAAGCAACACGTGAAATAATTCATGGCTGAAAAACGAATTGCAGAGTATATTCAGTGAATTGGATTTTATTTTGATGTTCGATAAGATTAGATCTGCACATACTTTGGTTCTTATTAACGATTTTTAATTAATTCTGGCTGTCTAGCCACCGATTTGGTCAAATTAGGAAAAAAACATGATTAGATCATTCATTGACTAGGTATTATTATTATTATTATTATTATTATTTATAATGAGGCAGGCAGTTTAACAACTGATAGTGCCTATATCCAGCGATTTGTGTCTTGAGATCGTTGCTCAGTGGTATGCTTGTCTAATTTATTCTTAAAATTATTGACGTTAGGTGCTGAAATTACATCCTCGGGGAGTTTGTTACAAGCACTCACAACTCTATTGCTCAGAAAGTGTTTATGCGGGTTGTTGTGCGACCTGCAGGCAACTAGCTTTAGGTGGTGACCTCTCAGTCGGGTATTGTTGTTGCGTACAAATATTTCGCAAAAGTCCTTGAGGTCATAATGCCCAGTTAGAATCTTGTACGTCTCGATCAGGTCTCCACGTTCCCTGCGGCTCTTCAAGGTTGTTAGCTTCAGCGCCTGCAGTCTATCTTCATATGATTTATTTTTTAATTCCCGTGGTACTTTGGTGAAACTACGCTGAACTTTCTCCAGCATCTCAATGTCTTTAACAAGTAAGGACTCCAGGCTTGGCAAGCGTATTCCAATAAGGGTCTGATATAGGTCTTGTGTATCTTCAACATCATTTCTGGTGTCAAGGCCCCAAAGGCTTTCCTGGTGAGGTAAATCAGGCTTTTCGCTTCCTTAGTGATTGTGATTATGTGCTCTTCCCACTTAAGATCTTCTGAGATTTTAATACCAAGATCTGTTTGCACTTTGACGGCCTCAAGTGGAGTATTTTCCATGTAGTAGGTTAAGCGAGGGTTGCGTTTCCCTATGTGTAGCACAGTACATTTTGCAGCATTTAGTTTTAACAGCCATTCTTTAGACCAGTTTGATATTCTGTCTAAGTCTTCTTGAAGTCGATTGTAATCTACTAATGGGTTAGCAAATATTTTTGTATCGTCTGAAAAAATACTAACATGACACTCTAGGCAATGCGGCAAATCGAATGTGTATATTATGTAAAGCACTGGTCCGAGAACTGATCCTTGAGGTACTCCGCTGTATACATTTCGTGTCCTTGACATTGCTTCTCCGACTCTCACTCGAAAGTTTCTATGTCGTAGAAATGCGTCTATCCATTTCAATGTCTTTCCTCGGATTCCTACATGTTCTAATTTGTGTAAAAGCCTTGCTGTGGGGACTTTATCGAAGGCTTTCTCATAATCAAGGTATATGACATCCGTGGGTTCTCTCTCGTTGAAACTTTTAATCCAGGACGAAAGACAGGACAGCAAGTTGGAGGCAGTTGAACGATGTGGACAAAAGCCATGTTGCTTATCGCTTATTACATTGTGTAGGCCGAGAAAATTCCTTATACGTTTAACCACTACTTTCTCCATGGCTTTGCATACTACACTGGTAAGACTTATTGGTCGGTAGTTAGATGGTTCAAGTTTATCTCCCTTTTTGAATATCGGAGTTACAGTGGCAGTTTTCCAAGACTCGGGCAGGACTGCTGTGTCATACGATTTTTGCATTATTGATGACAGGAAACCTGTCACTGAGTTACACTTTTGTAGCAGTATAACAGGTATGTCATCCGGTCCAGGAGAAGAGTCCGGTTTCATTTCCTTAAGTACTTGTTGGATCGTATATTTTGAAAAAGTTAAATCCGTGATGCAGTCATCAATCCTTAGAGACGGCTTTAAAAACGGCAGCTGACCCTGCGGCTCTATTTGAAATACCTCTGCAAACTGATCAGCAAATGCTTCAGCGATTTCCGCAGCACGAGTTACCGTATGCCCCTGTTTGTTGCGAAGAACCGAAGGAACACTGACCTTTGAAGTGACTTGTTGACGAATGTATGAATAAAACCTTTTCGGTCCAGCTTGAAGTAGTTCCGTTTCATATGAAATCCGAGAAGCTCTGCGGCGATTTGTCAGTGTATTATTTACTTTTCGATACTGTTCGTAGAATTTGTCTAGGCCTGTTAGTACGTATTTGTCCCAGAGAGTTACTTTTTGTTTGATAAGGTGTCGAATTTCATTGTTGATCCACGGTTTGTCTGAGGCTCCCTGTTTCAATTTTACGTGAGGTACATAAAGAGCTACAGCATCCTTAACTGTTGAGAGAAATGTATTAAATTGATATTCAGCGCAATCCACTTCTTGTAAATTCTGGTGCAGAGTATGCTCTAAATGCTCATTAATTTTATCATAATCAGCTTTTCTATAGTTATATCTAGTCTGAGATGTAGAATTAGGTTTACTTAATTGAAGCTGAATAGTGGATAACAGGCAAGTATGATCACTTTTACCAACTGGGGCTTGATGGTCTACATTTGCTATGAGTAACTCATCATTTGTAAGGATAAGGTCCAAGAAGGATGGTTTATTTCCTTGCCGAAATCTAGTGTGCTTGTCAACCAGTTGTTGGAAATTACTATCCTTGTACCACTGCATGAAATTTTCTTCTCTCGGCGATGCATATGCGGTTTCCTCGAGCGGCCATTTGATTCCACCATAATTAAAATCTCCCATAATAACTACGACGTTTGATTCAGAAGCAAGGCTAAGTTGTGTGAGTAATAATTTGTCTTCTTCTAACTTTGAGTCGTGGCCTCTGTATACACCACACAGTAAGAATTTACAGGCACCAATTTCCACATCCAGAAAGAGGCATTCAGAAGACGAATGTTTCTTGTTATAGGTAGTGTTCAAATTTTTTTCACAAAATCTGTGCTATTGGCGACATATATGGCCACTCCTCCACTTCGTTTTTCTATCCGGTCATCTCTGTATACGTCATATCCAGGTATTTTTATCATCGAATCAGGTATATTCGGTTTAAGCCAAGTTTCCGTAATAACAATGAGAGTAGGGTTTAACGATTTTACTCTTGAAATGAGAAGGTCCAGTTTAGAAGTAACAGATTGAATATTTGTGTATAAAATGGTTATGGTAAGAAATGTCGATAAAGGTTTTTCAGCGTCCATGTCGTTTTGAGTTATGACAACACGCCTGCAGTTGTTACTACTAGAGTTAATTAGCTTTTTTCAGGCTTAACCTCCACAATCATTGGTTGTCCCCGAACATATTTTATAGTTATATCTTTTTCACCATCGTTCATACGTTTGTTGAGCTCATCTCTGAGATGCTGGAGGTATTCTCTCTGCAGCGGTGTAAGATCAGCTTTGACTGACATAGGTTTAGACAGTTTTTTTCTGTTACTAAGTACTTCTAACGCATCACTTTTGCTATGCAGAATAACTTTCAGTGGGCGTGGCGAACCAGCATTGTTTGTCTTAGCACCAAGGCGAAAAGCTTTTATACCAGCGCAAGTCACTTTTCTTGACACACTTGTTATTATATTTGTACTCTTTTCCAGGTCGTGATTTTTTCTTATTAATTCAAGGAGTTTAATATTCTATCCAACCAAACAATCTCGAGACTTTAATGCACTTAATTTAATTAAAGACAAAGTTTATTAAGTACTCTAAGTTATTTTAACGAATAAGTAGATGCAAAAGATGAGCTCAAATGAAATACAAATAGTTGATTTGATTATCTAACATCCTACGCGGTGTTCAGTAGTTGCTAAATGCAGTGACTCAGTGGTATAGTTAGGTATCGTGTTGAGTTTCTGGGCAATACTCTTACTAAAATATACGGTTACGTCCGCAGAAAACGGAATTTTCAACCGAAAGTTGATTACGTTATATTGGCTCCTATGAGTATCACAGTACAACGTTTGGAATAGCGTACGCTTCTGCAACATTTCAGGTCTTTTAGATTCAGTCCTCTCCTCTGCAGATATTTATAAAGAGTGTCTTAAACTGATTTGTTTAAGAACTATAGTGGTTTGACTCGAACTGTCACATTTCAAAGTCTGAAATGTCAATAATCCGGCCAGTAAGGAGTCATTGAGTCGTAAAATATTTAGGAGCTAGTGATTGGATATAACATTCTTAGTAGTATTAACCAGTGATTTTCCAGTCGTAAACTACAGTAAATAAGAGTCTAACATTGAGATATTTATTTAATAGTAAATAATGTTAATATCACATTTAAATATAGTCGAATAAAACCTACTTTGAGATAATTAATTAAAAAAAACTAAAATCTGTGAACGTCATTTTCATCAGTATCGTAGATTTGTATCACAATGTAGTATTCTCAAATAAAATGCACGGGAAATCGATTAGACTTAAAGAAATAAAATAAGATACCTACTTATACAATATTTTATAGTCTTGGGTTTAGTGATCGATTCAACCGTGTTCGTATTTGGTCATCAACGTGAATCATACACGATGGCGACCACAAAAAGAGTCTCAAGAAAAAACGCTTGCAAGGTCAATTCATTCGAATATAAAGAAGTGCCGAGGTAATCATTTTCCCTGGGACATGTCGTGACTGTTTAAAAGTCAGCTTTATTTCGACTAGTCGAAAGTGTGTTAATAAGAGAACTGTTACAAATAAGAGCTTGCGAGAGTTGTCTCTTCGCACGTTTTTATCATACATTAGTTTCACGGTTTTATGTAGTTGCTATGTTGTTTTTGCGAGTGGCCAATGATAAATTCAACAACTTTATCAATGTCGCAAATGTTAACAATGAGATGCATACACACAGCGTTGTCATATAGACAATTTGTTGAAACTGTTCCAATAGTTTGAAAAAATGTCTTAGAAGTATACCTGCAGCAGTGTAAATATGCCTTAGATAAGATCAGTCGTTTGGAAACGGTGTCACGAAGAGATTTTGGGATACAAGTATAAATAATATATTTGAAAATTACAGCTAAATATTGTTAGTACCTTGATCCAGTTTATTATGAGGCGCTTTAAAGTCTTTTATCTCCATGACAACCGAATCGGAAGAATTCGGATACGAACATTTTTTTATTAGAATATTGTGTTTCTCTAAATTTTAACGTAACTGACTAGGCAGGTGAAAATTAATATTCGATAAATTATACCTTCATGAATTAATAACCCGTAGTTTTAGGTGCACGAAGGATTTTATGCTAGGCCAACAGTATACTCATGATGGATACTGAGTCAGTCTCTAAGCGGCAGAGATTGCAAGACGTACTTCTCGCTAGTTTGGACATCAATTATAGATGCAAGCGTCGATTCAATTACTCACAGGGCCGTACCTATATATTACCTCTTTCGTTTCCATTCCGTTTACGTTTCCATCTTCATACAAATCACCAACCCTGAATCATCTTTGGATATGACAAATCCTAACAAATATAGCAACCACGTGATGTTTGGAGCAATTTTCGATTGAAAACATAACAGAATTTTATAAATAATACGAGTAATAATAATCGTGAGAGGACCGGACAGCTGAAGTGGCGCTGGGCCAACTCCGACTATGCTAGTGTCACCAACCTTCACACTACGCTAGGTGATTCTACTATTTTGTATCCGTAGAGTGAGAACACGCCTATATTTTCCGTTCATCGTTTATTTAATGGAAAGAAAGAGCACGAGATCCTTGGCTTGATGCGGGAGTAGGACAAATAGCTTAAAGATCCGTTAATGGACACAATTTGCAAGTCACCCTGTTCTATTTTACCAGAAGTAAGTAGAAGTCCGTAGATTTGCTTCTTTCGCTGGATGAAGAAGGAGCAAATGTATTTGTTGAGAAAGGGCCCCAAACTTTAAATGTTCCAATGTCAATAATTTCATGATTCTTCTATTTGTATCAGTAAATTTACGCCGGCAAATATTTAGTTAAGAGGAATCGAACTGCAGTGTTACTATTAAGAAGGTTAGTACTTCTTTCTACATTCGGTTATTACTTATTACTGGGTAAGTATAGCTACAAGAGAACGACACAAACCGTTTCGCCATTTCCATCAACATACGCAGTGCGTCATGCGATTCTATGATGTACTTAGTGTTGGTATATGCTGTCTATGTAGGTGGACTAGGTAGTATGTAGGTAGGTACAATTGTAGGTACGTAGAGCGCACCTTTATGCCAGGTTCATTGTACGACTATTAATAATTGTTGTCAGTCATGAAACTCATGAAAGTCCAATAATATGTAACGTAATCATTACCAATCATATTAATTTTTCGAGGTAAAAAAATTATGAACCCCTAAACTGATTTAGAAAGAAGGACTTGCTTAAGGTCTTGCAAAATTCAACCTTAAAACGAACGTTATTATTTAGTAGAAGAAATAGAATTTCAAAGAGTGACGTGGGCGTGGCCTCCAAGGAACCCGATTCCTACCTTGATTTTATAGAATTTGTTCGCTTTTCTGTATCAATTGATTTTAGAGAAAAAGTAAGCCGATTGCTTCGGCTTATTTAGACATTTCCTTGACGACTCGCAATTGGTGAGAAGACGGGTGAAATTTTTCAGACAACGGGAAGTTACAATAAAATTAGTAGTTTTCGCAGTATAGCCGAGATGTCCACCATATTTGGTGGCTTACTGGAGAATTTAAGTAACGCAAACTACCAAAATAAAGCACAGGAATAATTTGTGTATCGTCGTGTGATCCACTGATACTTGGCAAGGCACCATGGTACTCGTTCAAGGGCACGCAGGGCTAACATTAGGCTAAAGGTCAGTGGGCAGACAGGTGATTTCTCAGCTGACGGAAAATCGCAATGTAAATGAGTAGTTTTAGCAACATGGCTAAGCAGATGCATCGTTGGTGGTTTGCCGGAAAATAAAAATAACACAAACTACAAAAATCAGGGACCAATGTCGTCATCGTACGAGGGTCTATTGTCGTGTGACGTGTGAACGTGTGATCCACTGACACTTAACAAGGCGATGGTGCCCGTTCAAGGGCGCGCAGGGCTAAAATTATTCCAAAGATCAGAGAGAGTGAGATCAGGTGAGATTTCTCAGACAACAAATCACAAGTTGCATAAAGCGAGCATTTGTTTGGCTTGTTCTAAAATTTCAGTAAGTTAAAGATTATTTTTCGAAACACTGTAATTAAATGTCAAAATATACTTGGTCTCTATGGTGGTCAGGAATTTGAATACATTGAGGCTGTTAGCACCTCTGTAGGTGAATGAAAGTCGTTATCGGAGGGTGTATCGCCGTCTGATCCACTTGGCAATGCGATGATGCTCGTTCAAGGGCGCGCAGGGCTAAACATTAGGCCAAAGGTCATCAGTGGGCAGACAGGTGACATTTCTCAGACGACGGGGCAATTTGCACGGATAACAACGGGTAATGACGAATTTGGCTTGGCTGAACATCATAATGAGTATTTCTTCTGTATTTGCTGACTGGCTGGAAAATTTAACGCGATATAACCTAGCGGTCCCGTTTTGCTTGTCACCCATCGTTTCTACCAAAAACAAAAAGTGCATTTGACTTTTAATAACAAAGAGAACCTTTGTCAATAATATACAAAAAAAAAACACTTCTAAGACCCTAAATTAAGTCAGGTTGTAATGTGTTAAGTAAGTTAAAGGTTACTCTTTGAAATATGCGTATGGATTGAATGTTAAGATGCAGGATAGATGGACTCTAAAGTGACCAGGAATGTCAGGAATCTGCAAACATAATCCAGGAGTTATGTGTAATAGTTGAGTGTATGAAGGGATCGCTATCGCTACTTATCATCAGAAATTTAAGAGTCACTCGTGTCTGTGTAGTCGCGACTAGGGCTTGCAATTCCAGAATTGGCATTCAGGCAAATAAGTATTTGCCCTTGCCAAGATGCGAACTACGTACGACAAGATTCGTAGGAAACTGCAGTACTTACCATCACGGAGCCTCTAAACAATATAAACCAGAGTTTTAGTGTTCTACGTAAACAGGTCATATGTATATAATTTTTCACTTTACTACTTATTGTAAATAAAGTACCCGTATTGAACTAAAAAATCTCCATTATATTATAATACCTGCATATATTTTCTATTAAAATAACACAGAACACGTCAAGGATGTATTTTTGTTTTTTATTCCGTTACAAAAAGCTAGCAATTTCCTGAGACTACTTCTTTAACAGTCAATTATATAAGTTTCTTAGTCACGAGTATGTATACGTATGTACGTACTAGGTATGAATGGAATGGCAAACCAAACGAACATTTCTCCACCAACAGTCCTAACAGTTAAGCTGTTCTCCCGCTGACCCGGTCCTGAACCACCGATCGATCCGACCCGCCCGCTGACCTATTTAGCGTTCGTGAACGGCTTGCGTCTTCTACTTCAGGCTTTGGTGTGTCAGCTTTAGATGAAATGCGTGTGTCACATGCCAGCTTTAAATGGGAATGCTTGGATTAGATGCGTTGAGGTTTGTCATCTGTCGCTTGGTTTAGATTGTTATTTGATTCGGGAGCTTAGTTTACGGTGCACGGGGCATAAGTGGTTGCTATATGGAGAAAGATTATAAACATTGATTACGATTCGATACAGAGTGTAACTGTCTCTTAATTTCACTGTAACAAAATATTATTTTTTATTTATTTATTTAAACTTTATTGCACAAAGCAAAAGCCAATACAAATGACGGACCTAATGTCAAATGGCGTTCTCTGGCATTTCAAGATGATTTAAATAATCAGATAAAATACAAACGATAATAAAAAACGGTATACCTACATATATGCCACAGACAGGACATAATCAATTAGGGATGAAAGTACCTATAGCCCTATAGATAGGTATAAGCCTATAGGTATAAGCCCATTTTGCAAGAGACGACTCTTTTGCAGAATGGGCGATAAAGAAATAAAATACACCAAAATCTTTAAGTCTCGAGAGGGCAACAAAATTGCCGAGGCCTAACATCCTGTCACTCCCAGGTGGGTCTCCTGTGGGCCCTTGTTTTGTATCACACGAGGTTCTGTGTCCTATATCATCCAATGCCCGATGTGGGTGTACCCGTCCCTCTGTCCTTTTACTCGTAAATCTGACACAGATTATAGGTACTTATATGCATATTTTCAAAGGGAATTTTGTAAATAAACAGTAAGAGATTTTTTTACTAGGTTTACCAAGCTTTGTATCTTTATTACAATAGCTTCAAGAAACTGCTCGGACAAAGTGGCTAATAAGGTGTCCCAAACCACTTAATATTCCAACAGATTTATTACGTCAATCTAGTTTTTTTGTGAAATCGGTAACATTTCAGATAATGAATAAAAATAAAAAAAAGTGTGTGTGTCAGCTCCGACGCACGACTGGAGTTTACTCTTCAGGCCAGGCGCGCACCACGATTTTTTTTTAGTTGCGCGATAATTTTGTCGCAGAAATAAGCGTACTTATGGGTTTATGAAAATCGTGCTGCGCGCACTCTCATATAAACCCATATCTTGCATTTCTGCGACAAAATTATCGCGCGACTAAAATCGTGGTGCGCGCCTGGCTTTAAGAACTATTATAAAATATATAGGTACTCAATACGTTTATTGCACATAATGGTTATACAGGTGGAAGTAAATAGTTTAAGCATCACATTATGTACCCTGTTGGGCGCTGCAAACAAGAACGAGAAGGTAGGCACTTACATAATATTAATATACGAGTATAATATACAGCAAACCTTATAATAATGTTATATATTTTTTTACCCATAAGCCTATCTTCTAAATATTCGTTAATTCGAACTTCGTATCGTGCCGTCCCTTTCACTCTCGTGTTATACACCGTATGAGTGAAAGGGACGGCACGCGGTGGCGGTCAGTTGTAATGTATGACTATCCTAACATTCCTTCAGACACACGCGGCCTGGATTGTCATAGTGACAGCAGGCCGCCACCGCAGGCCGCTGATGTGTGCGATGGGCTTTAATAAAATTGTTGAATAACGACATGCATACTTGACCGCTCGACGTTCTTGACCGAGGTCTTTTCACTTTCATACAAAGAATTGGCTTCAAAATGTTATATACGGCTAACAATATTATTATTGCTCGATGAAAAAAATATACTTGCGTTTTTATTCTGGCAATGCTGCTGTGCTGGCTGTAAGCCATAAAGTCTCGAAAAAAAAAACTGATGGCTGTCAACCTGTTATTTTAATTTACGTCAACAAACAGCCAATTTCAAATTTTTTCGCGATTTATTTCAAAAATATCATAATGTCTTCAAATGCATAAAGAAAATTTGCTTAACGCGGCACAACCTCTGCTGAAGACGATTCAGTTAATTTTCCTAGAGCGGGAATAATAATTTTACGGTAAGAATATTTTATTTTAGGTCTCTTATATGGTTGTATATTTTAATACACATGAAATAAGAACTACCAGCTATTTGTTTTAGACGTGTTTCAGATACATTTAGTTAGGTTACCTTGCCTAGAAATGTTATTAAATCACAGGTTCTGTTTGTTTGTTTTAAATATCTTTAAACCTCCCATCCCACAAAAACGGCTGCACGGATTTTAATCCCAGATAACATCCAAACATGGTGATAGGATACTTCTTACTTCTTACCCAACAACTGTAGACAAAAAGTTTTTTAATACAACTATTTATAGGTATTATTCATAAGGTAATATTTTAACACTGCTAGATATTATTTAGGCCTGCATTGACCAAACTTGTTCTGAGCTTTGTGCATAGTATTTTACGATTATATTTCTGTTCATGTCTATTGTCCATTTTGTTTAAGCAGGTCTCAATTAATGTGGATATGTAGACTTGTTAAAATATAATTTCCTATTTCAGAGCTACATTTTGGGCACTGGTCTTCACAAGAATCCTTGACTTCTCCGTACGAAAGGAATAAGGTTTTATGTGGACGACATTTCCAAGATTCCCGTTACACTGACAGTTGTAGAAAAAGCCTGAGCTAGGAACAACATTACATAATATATTATTAAAACAATGCAATAATAGTGCACCTATGTAGTAAACTTTTTAAAGACATTTTGTAAATTATAGTCCCATGAATACAGGCCATTTAAAAGTAATTCATTTTGTGTTGTATTTTTTATAAAACTATTAAATTTCAGCTCAATCGTATACCGTGAAGTGGTTGACTAATGATTTGCAGGATTAAACCTGAATATGCAAACAAACTTTCAATATTGCATATTTGAAATCCCCGCCAAAATAGCCCGCTGTCACTTAGTTCATATACGGTGGCGCTAGTAGTATTAAAAAAAAAAATCAACTTTTTTGAACGTAGTTACCGTTCTTCTCCTTGTGAGTATTATATTCCTTGTTCTTGATATACTTGACGTTCAAGTTTGCATGACGTTATTCAACAATTTTATTAAAGTCCGTCCCTTTCACCCTCGTGTTATACACTATATGAGTGAAAGGGTCGGCACGATACGAAGTTCGGAGTAGGCCCTTAGATACACATACACAAGTTTACCGGACGCCGCTTCAAGCATCATGCAGGCTTGACGGCGGGCTTGATCGTGTATGGCCTGCATTATCCTTACTTCATGCAGGCATCCGAAATGTCAAATTTCATAGTTTGTTTATGTGAACATAATGGTAGGGGAGCTGGGAGCGATTAGTTCGTCTCTCTTCCACTATCCCGAAACCCCTCTTGGGCTCTCTCTCGCACATCATAGTATAGGATCGCGATATAAAACGACCTTCACCGAGATGTTACATAAACATCTCGGTGAAGGTTATTTTATATCGGGATCTTAGTCTATAACGCTTAACGCATAACCTGCTAAATTAAGAAGTCGTATTTTTACCCCAATCGTATACTGAGATACGACTTTTTAAATTAGCACGGCAGATACGTTCGATTTTATACCCCATATTTTTCATACCCCGGGCTTATATATGAAAATCGATTCTTAAGGAGTAAACTCCAAAAATATTGATAAAAAACCTGGGAATATGGGAGTTGTGAATTGAAACAGTAATGGTAGACTGTATGACTGTATTTCGTGTAGGTATGTGATTTAAATATATATTTTTTTGTTATATTAAATAAATATCAGAAAACCTCTCAAAAATCGACCTAGCCGCAAATTAATCTCAAAAAGGCTTGTGTTATGGGTACTAGACGGCGGCATACATACTTAAATACATAACATCCATGACCTAGGCACTAGTATTCGAGTTAGGCTCATAAATATTTGCCCTTACCGAGATTCGAACCTAGGACCGCCGACTCACTAGGCAACCACGATACCACTGCGCCAACGTTTGTGTTTCTAAGTTCTTATTTTATATAGTATGCTCACATGCAGTTAAAACAAGCAACGCTTTGTCTGCTATGACACTAAATGTGGGCAAAAAAGATTTTTCTAGAAATAAACGCAGCCTGCAACTATTGTGTTACAAAGTCTAGGAGTAAGAACTTTATTCTGTTGTTTTTCTGACTGGAACTACTCGGAACAATGTGCCCGGTGCTGACTATTCGCTTCTATTCCTCTGTTTGTGGACATTTTGTACAACTAATGAGTCGTGTTTAAGGAAATAGCACTTCTTGGAAGAATCACATCACCATTACACGGTTATCACGGAATCGATGAAAAAGTCTTTATTTATTTAACATACCTAAGTATACCTAAAGCGTAATTTATGTGTTGGACCGCCACATCATTTGATTAGTATTTACATACCTAATTAAGAAATGACAAGTATGTCAACGTAATGGACAACATTTAATTTTTTTGAAGTCACTATATTTTAATCCCTATTCGAAGAAATTGGTTTCCTAAGCACTATAAAATATTTTTTAGAATTTTCAAACCACTAGTTTTTGAGAAAAATGGATATTAATACCAAAAGATTATTCTGAGGCGGAAGAAAGTTAATTCCAAATCATTACGATTACGTGCGATAAAAAAAAAATGTCTAGGTATGTGTGCGTGGAAGTAGACAAATGTCATTGATGTCATTCTCAGAATAAAATTATTTAATATTTTCACTGCTTTTTACGGTCTATTCCAATTAAATGTTCACAATAAAACGAATATATTATGAAATATACGCTAAAGAGGAGCGGCACACTCTGCCGGCAAGCCGATTATATACTGACATTATGACAAACAAAGTTTTATGCAATAGAATTTGGAGAAACCAAAATCCAGATATCTTCCCGATATTTTTCAGCCGTGTCCTACAATAAAGGGGAAATACAAAACTAAGAAGAAAGACCAGGGGCCTTCTGTCTACTTTGTGAGATGAAGAGTTAATAAATACTCATATTCTGTGCTTGCAACCGAACCGGAAGATACCTACACTACATTACATTTTTTACTTATAAATGCACAGGCGGTAGTATCCATTCCAGCCTTGAAATTGCGTTACGCCTTTTTGGAATAAAGTACTTTTATTTTTACAAAAAAAGTGTCTAAAAGTAAAAAAAGAATTAAAAGAAAAAAATGTGTCGAGTAATTTTGCAACTACTATTAGATAAATCAATAAAAGGTAAGGGTAAAAAAAATGAAATGTTGTCCATTGGAGTCCAGATTTATATTATACTTTTAAATTTGATGTCTCACAAATGATTCTACAAATTAAAACAGTTATGAAAACATAGCGGTGTGTCATATAAGTATCTTTGGCTTCGGATATAACTCATTTAAACGAGTTTCTGTATTATTTCTATATTTTTTCACATTTCCAGTGCAATAAATATAGGTCGTTCCCGCCCATTTCTGCGCCGTCCGCTATTACTGTGAAAATAAAAACTAATGAGCCATGATACGCTAGCTCTGCTCGGAAATGAAAATTACGTGTTAATACCACTATTAAAATAAAGCAGCTTGACGGCTGTATGTTTGAAAATGAGAAATATGTACCTATATAACATTCTTATTCATTTTTATTCAAGCAGTAGCGTCTAGCGTAAACGAAATCTAGAAGACAAAAGTATAGAAGCAAAAAAATTGAAAATTTAATGATTTGAACAGGATTTGATCCCGCGTCCCCACGGCTTTTCGGGCCAGACGGGAGCATTACTAGTTATGCTATCAAAGCCACTAGCCAAAGCATTGAATTTTTCAACCAGTTGCTTCATTATTTCTACATGCCTTAGCGCGGCATCGTAGCGCCATCTACGGTAACCGTTGTCGTGCTATAGACAAACGATAAAGCCCATGTCACTCTCTAAATCATATTTATTTCGGAAACTAACTGACGATTTATCATTTGTCTATAAATTTTATTTGTCAACTAACAAAACTGAATTATCCCCTTATAAACAAATAAATATTAGGGAAGAATCTTACACAAATCGACCTAGTCCCAAACTAAGCAGAGCTTGTTCTATGGGTACTAGACGACGATATACATAATATATAAATACATATATAGATTAATCCATGTTCCTTTATTCCAGGAACAAATATTCAAGTTCATCACACAAATATTTGCCCTGGCCGGGATTCGAACCCAGGACCACTGGCTCAGTAGGCAAGTGCCCTACGAACTGCGCCAACCGCGTCATCATATGTTTAAAACTGACTTTATCGCGTGACAAACGCGATACGCGAAATTAGCAAACTTTCCGCACGAGTGACACATTAATTCTGCATGCACAAAACAAAACCGAAAAAGCGAGCAAAAACGTATAATTATAATTCCATATTTATTATCCTTATTCTGTAGGTAGCGGCCATTAATTTAATAAAAGCCGGCGAGTTTGGCCGCGAAGGCAATTTGCCTCAGAATTAAGGCTTCGCTGGTATGTGGAATACTTTAGAGCTAAAAAGTTCTAACTAACAAAGTTTGGCTATTGACATACTTCGTTTTGTTACTGTGGTGGGACTACCCTATTCACGATTGTATGAAATATCGATTACAACTTTTGGAAACTACTAGGTGTGCTCGTTTTTGTTGGCGTTCGCAATTCGTAGGTATCTGAAGGTAAAACAAGGGTTTTCGAATATTAATTTAGTTTCAGATCTTCCTTGAATGGGGAAAGGTTACAAACCAAGTGAAACATACATTCAGCATCGAAAGAAGCACACAATTTTAGTACCTATACAGTTTGACTTAAGCCAGTAGTAAAATTGACAGCTAGTTTTGACGTTCACCGCACAATCAAACAATTATTTTTTATCGTAGGCAAATATTTAGATTGCTTCAGAATGACATTCGTCAATTGTATCAGAATACTAACAAATTAATGATTCAATAAGGATCTTTCTTTGTGTGTCGGACTTTGTATATATATTATGACAATAAACATACACGGGGTGCGGCCTGTAACAGGAGCAATAAAATAAATTAAAACATGGATTCTACTCTTGAAACTGAACAACATTAGTTGACAGTTTTCAGCCAATACTCCGCAATACTCCTTTGAATAAACAGGTATTTTTAAAGCTTTGTAAACAAATGTTGTCTACATATTGATTATTACACACGATTTTCACACATATACATTTTGTTGTTTAGTTTCACGAATAGAATCTATGTTTCAATTCACTGCTTGCTTACACGCCACACCCGGTATATTTTGAAATTTCTGTAATTTGTTAAGTTCAAGACATTTGAAGCTATTCTAACGGTAGATATTCCCACAGTGACAAATGTTCCGGCGCCCTCAAGTTATCCTACTAATTTGGGAGTGACGGAAATAGCTACCGAATATTTTGTCTCCTTTGAACTGTGCTGCGGTTCACGACGACTTAAAGCGTCTTGGATCTAAGTTTATTTATTCAGTTTAGCTGTGGACAGGTTTAATTTAGGGTATTTCAATAGATTACAGGGTAAAGTCATTGTTTCCGTTATTAATGGCTGGATGGTTTAAAAAAAATACATGTACAAAAGTACTTACACATTATACATACCTACATAAAATCACGTTTTTTTCCCAACGGGGTAGGCAGAGACCACATCTTTCCACCTGCTACGGTCCTGACATACATCTTTCGCTTCATCAACATTAATTAATCTCCTCATGCATGCTCGACGGTTTAAAGTACTCTTGACTTGCCCTTTTTTCAGAACGTATCCAATCTGATCAAGAAACGTTCGTCTAGGCCTTCCTTTTCCAATATTTCCATTCACATTCCCCTTGTAGATTTGTTTCGTGAATCTTCTTTACGTGCCCAAACCTACTAAGCTAAGCCTTACACTTACACATTGTTTTTAAAGAATATTATAAATCCAGAGATACATTTAATGAAGGTATTATTTTAACCATACAATTTAGCCCATATGTAATCCCAACAAAAACGAAATCTTAAACTTATACGCAAAAGTCGAGTTTTTGTTGTGATTAATGACACTATTATGTATGTTAATTGGCCAAAATCAAGCTTGTGACTATCATAATTAAGTCAGAAATAATAACTAATGTGTTTCACGATAAGAAAAAAAGGTACCCAGTAAACGAGTTAATACTATAGTTTTCTGAATTTTCACTCTAGACAGTACCTAATAATAATGTTCATATTGCAATACTTCCTCAATTGAATAACTAATGATTTAATGGTCCATATGTCAAATATTTTATTCATTCTAACATTTAGCAAAGCATTGGGAATGCCGCGCGACAGATCGAGAATAAATAGCAGGAGCCGACTCGAAAGGTCACAGACTATTTTGGCCTGGTACTCTACAAATACGGACAAGGTTAAATTTTTAAAGTTTAATAGGTCGAAAGGTGAGGTCTGTGGAGTTAGAGGGTTTGTGGAATTTATGTGGAAACGCAGTATATTGCTGTACAGCGAGGTAAGGCTGCCTGTTCACTGAAGTGGAAAATGAACCAATCAGGTTGCGTCTTTGTGAAGCCCAAAATAAGAGCATTTAAATCTGAGAAATATTTGGTCCATTTTACATGTTTCAGTCCGGAACGGAAATGTGTAAAATGTGTGTGTAGGTAGCCTAATTTGACGGGGATATTCGGGACCATTGTGGAGGCACAGTTTACCAAACATTTGTTACTTAGTCTAAGGTTGTTATTAGTTAATCGTTTTTTCTTTGTAATTCAGTTCAGGGTTTATGTCTCTCTTATTCTTTGTTATATATTTGAAACACAAATGTGTAAATTCGGGAGTTTCTCATGTTAATATTGTTACTAGTGGAGGAAGTGATGGATTTGAAAAGGTATTTCGCAAAATCGGTTATTCATTCAGATTCATCAGTATGTAAATTTAGATTAATTAATATAATTATGAACAGTAATCTTATGTTATCTGTCTAGAGTCATTTCAATGAATAGTATAAAAAAAAACCGGCCAAGTGCGAGTCGGACTCGCGCACCGAGGGTTCCGTACAAACACTCCATCCCTAAGTGGTTAAGTTAAGTTTGCACCTGGTATGTATAGCGCCCCATATAAATTAGGTGCAAAGTTAGGTATTAAAAAAAAAAAATATGGTTTTCGTAATTATTCCTTTATCTATGCTATAAGACGTTGCTTCGTACCAAATTTCAAGATTCTGAGTTCACGGGAAGCACCCTGTAGGTTTTGATTCCCTTGCAAGTGTCGAAAATTTGCAAATTAGGTGCAAAGTTAGGTATTAAAAAAAAATTATGGTTTTCGTAATTATTCCTTTATCTATGCTATAAGACGTTGCTTCGTACCAAATTTCAAGATTCTGAGTTCACGGGAAGCACCCTGTAGGTTTTGATTCCCTTGCAAGTGTCGAAAATTTGCGGCATAAACGGCTGTATCTTTTGATTGCGTTGGCTTAGAAGTTTGATTTTTTCACAGCTTCAAGGGACAGTAGACCTGAGTAATTGATATAAATTTCAGCTTCATACGTCCACGCGTTCCTGAGAAAAAGGGTCTTGACAGACGGACGGACAGACGGACAACAAAGTGATCCTATAAGGGTTCCGTTTTTTCCTTTTGAGGTACGGAACCCTAAAAACAAAAAAAAAAACCGAGCTACACATCTAATGCTACCATAGCAATTTAAAAGCGATGGCACTATGTTCTTCAATAAACAAATAGTAAACGTAGGTAGGTACACCCACGAGTTATGCAAACGAAATTTCACTAGAAAGTATGTCATGTATTAGATATTCAAATATTGTATGTTTCTCTGTGGCGATTGCTTGAGATATTTCAGATCTCTGAATACCTACACAAGCATTTGTCTACGCGAGAATTAGGGCGGAATGCTTTGCATAGTGCATTTCAACCGAAGAATGCCATTAGGGCTAGATAATGCATAATGGGAGGAGTGATCCATTCTCATAGGTTATTTTTAGCATGGAACAATAATTCGGGAAGACTGCCACTGGCTAAACAAAGTCGCGTTTCAACGACTTTTCTTTAAATAGCAGTGTATGGCGCTTAGATCACTTATAGACTAGCGCCATCTGGGCCCTATTCAATAAAACTTACAATTTACTTATTTGTAATTACAATTACAATTTACATTTTTATGTATATCCTGTTCAATAAAAAATACAAGTTACAATTTTGTAATGATGAAAAATTTACAAAATTGTCGGATTGTAATGATAATTTTACATATTTCTGTTCAATAAAGATTTTCACTTGACAGGCAATAATTTACAATTTTGTCAGAAAAACCAGTTTATTAAACGCATACTTGTAGTTACAAGTTTACATATTTGTAGAATTGTAACAAAATTCTGACAGGCGCACTCACCCGGTGTAAACAATGTTGAATACAGTTTAGACATACTCGTAGCTTTTCGAAACCTAATATTATGATGCTCACGTGATCATCAAGTACTGAAAGTGACGAAAAATATCCAGTGGTTATTGTGCGACGCAGGCGAACATTTCGAAGAAGGAGGAATTTCAATCTTGATTTTACCGATTTCACATTTAATGATAAATTCAGAGTACCTAAGCAAAACTACCGTCGAATATTTGATAAATACAATGAGCAACGAGCTCGCTCACGGAAGTAACAGAAACGCAGCTCTTACACCCGCCGAGCAAATTTTGTGCGCTTTGCATTGGATGTGTTCTGGCTCACAATACCATATAATAGCAGATAGGTACGCATGGGATTTCTAAAGCGACTGTATACAACTGTCTGACACGGTGACAAATTTAATTGTTAACAGATTCTTCGGTGATTAGGTCCGCTGGCCTGAAAACTGTCATGAGATTTCTAGATTATTGATGACTCATAATATACCTAGAATAGCTGGTATTGTAGATGGTTCTCTAATGCAAATGGATGCTCCTTGGCAGAATGAACCAGCATTCGTAGATAGAGATTTGTATCATTCTATAAACGTCATGGTGGTATGTGGTCCAAATTTAGATTTAGGTTTGTTTTTTCTAATAATATGTAGTGACCAAGTAAGATATAAAAATGGTATGAAATAAATAGTGCTTAACTTAAAATAATATATTATTTATGTCCAAGTACCGACATATGGTTGGAATAATAACTGCGATTTAATCGTGATCGTACTCTGAAATGCAATTTGGCGAACAAGTTAGCAATTGAATTTCATTCTACCGTCATTGTTAGTCATTAAAAAACATAATATTACACTTAATTGTAAATTGTAACTTACCATGACATATTTGTAAATTACAATTGTCATCGAAAGCGACAGGCGTTTTTTGCAATTGTAAAGTTTTATTGAACAGGGTTTACAAGTGTGACATTTTAACATTTTTTAGCAGTGGTACAATTACAAATTTGTACTTTTATTGAACAAGTTTTTACCTTACAATTTTACAATTATGTCACTTTTTTACAAATTTGTCGGATTGTAATGTTTATTGAATTAGGAAAAAGGAAAAAGGTAATTTTACAACAGAGAGTAACGCAAGTTACCTAGCTTAAGAACCTAGAGACCATATACATCTCTAAGACATTTAGTATTATTTTTTTTTTTTTTTGTATACTTTCTTATTTAGTCCTTAAAATTCTCTGTGGATTTAAATTAATTTATTATGTTGTGACGCCTAGAGACCATGTATATCCAAGGGATTGAAAAATTCCAAGAAATAATAATTTTTTTGCAGCAGTTTTTTACTTTGACGCATTGAGACTTTTTTTACATCTCAACTGAATTAAATAGACTATATTTAATCTCTTCGTTTCCCTACTTTCCTTATGTATTTGTGCGGGTAAAACAAAACAATGCACGCGATGCACCGCGAAGAACCGGAGTGCACTACAGGGTATGCAATTTCAATGAGACCACACCTTCCCGACCGTTCCTACTGCAATGGCTACAAATTTATATACCTATAGGTATTGTAGTTATGTATGGATAAGATATACGAGGTCTCTGCGCTGCTGAAGAATAAAAACAAGACCTATTCGTTCAAAATGCTTTAATATCATATCAAATTATTTATTGCAACATGGTAAATACAAAATTTGTTATATAGCATAGGTGTTGCAAAGTAAAAGTTTCACGCGAAACCTGCAAGGGTAAAGAAAAACCTTAGAACTAAGTGCCTACCTAAAATATGTTCCGTGTTACTTAGGTATTCGACCGACCAAAGAAAATGCCTTTTTTATAAATATGAGTTCTCGTGTTTCCCGTGGGACCCGCAAAAATTCAAAAGATTTCAATAGCGTACTCCTGAAATCATTGAAAATAAATCATCATTTATAATTTTTGTAAATCATGTTAATTACTTTTTGGTCGAATCCAGTCAACTTTATACTACATTGAATTTTATAATAGGGCCAGGAAAACGTTGTTCAAATCTTTCAGGCTCCTCCCGGGCACCTTGTATAAAAAATGAGAAATTTAATTAAAGGGTTATTCGTAATAATTCTGCCATCAATTCATGTAAAAGACATCTCATAAATAAAATACAGCTCGCGTCGCTTCTAATCTTTTGAAAGTATCGAGTACTAACTCGTAAATATCTGTATCGGGAGATATCGGATCTGCTCTCGACGGGTTTTTGATTGGCGAATTTCTGTGTGCATTTTTCACGTTGAAAAAACATTTCAGCAAAAAATCACGTAGAATGTTGTTTCAAGACGAGGAATATAAAAACAGCTGTCAAAATCGTTGTAAAAGAGTTATAATAATTATAGCCCTTTTACAGCTTTAATTTAGCTGTACAAGCGCTAATGCAGCATTTGGGTAGTTACTACTATAATACTTAGTGTTTCTAGTTACGTTAACCCCATCAAGTAATTAAAAGCGAGGGTATGTGAAAAACACCATGACGGTAAATAGCAGCAAACCGTCACAAATTTATATTTGCCGCTAGCGGCGTCGCTGTTATCGAAGCTGATAAAAAATTCTGTTTGAAACCACTTTAGTTCCAGTTTTCGGCTTCGGCAAACGTAACTTTGTATTTTTTAGCCGGTCACGCAATTCTTAAGGGAGTAATTAAAAAAGTAGTTGACGTCATACGGTGTTTAAAGTGTTTTAGACAGGTTAAGTTAAATATGCACAGAAAGTAAGCGGCCTTCTTTATAAGAAAACATGGGGTTGGGGATTAGCGGTAAACAGTTGTGGAATAAATTATGCGACTTGTCCGACGTCCGTATTGACCGTAGCCTGTTTAGTAGGTACCTTTTAAGTAGATATGTATTGAAAACTTGCTGCTGCAACCTGCGATGATTGCAACCAAAATAATATTGTGACAGTACAATACGATTAAAATCAGTTAACGATTCGGCTTTTCTCGGGTATCATCGCCTCAATCCGGAGTCGGAAATGACACGAAATACATTACCTACCGCGATTTCTTTTAGGTAGCATTCAATTTGAAGTATCATAAACGCAATATAGCACCTGCCAAGATGACATTACTAACCGGTAGACCTAAGAAATTTATTATGCAGAAGCGACAAGAATTTTAACATTCATTATTTATTAAAGCTATACTTGTAGGTACACAATATATAAAAAAAACATATATAAGTCAATATTTTACTGTTTGATGTAAGTAACAGTACCTACGATATTACGTCGGATTAATAATTAATAATAATCACCAAATAAAAATTAAAAAAAACCGATTTCAACCGATTTTTGTTGATATTTCATAAACTGCTTGACCGATTTTGATAAAATTTACATGGGACCACCTCAGAAGTATACCCTATCATATACAAAAAGAATTTTGTAAATCGGTCATATCTGTAAATTGATAACTCTATGTGAGAGATGAGGGATTCACGACAATTACCGAGGTTGGCCGAATCGTTAACTGATTTTAATCGTACTGTAGCTTGAAGCAATGAAATAATTAAATGATAGTATTCTGAGAAAAGACAGATTCATTATCTCGATATAGTATTTCCCGAGGAAATTTCAGAATTACATTACAATGACGTGGTTTTACCGTTCCACCAACCGTCATTAAAATCAGAGGTAAATCGTTATATTATCATAATATAGTCCTCGACCCCGTAGTCACTATCAGGTGATACTGAGGTCAATTGCCGGTCAGTTTGTGAATAAAAAAAATGGTGTATGGATTTTCATAGTTTTTTAATGGCAGTAGAAGCGGTATTTGGAATGATAGACAAATTAAAAAAAACACAGGGACTTGGGTCGACCGGTATACCGTGGTGGGAGACGTTATGTTGTTTACGGAAACTTCCCCTTGTTTAAATGAAAATTCTACCGGATATAATATTTACAAAACTATTCTAGACTTTATCTGTATGCAAAATACGCATACGTACTTTAGCGTATATTTGCAGACTGCATAATGGAACCCTCATTGAATGCGCTGCGCGTTTTCCATTAAGATGCGGAATCTTAAACGGACAATTAGGTAATGGCACAGAATAGATAATAGAATGGTTATCCCGGAATGAAGACAATAAAATCCTTTATTAACTGAGTACTATTTTATTGCCAATTCAAGACCTATGAGTATCTTATTACTTCATCTATGTATATCCGGTTGTTGCCATCACTTTACACACTTCACATTTTCAGAATAAACCACTTTAAAATGAACATACTTACATGTAATCAAATTCATTATTGCTACAACATGTCGATTTTTTAAGATAATGGTAAAATCCGGTACAGAAATTGTTCACTTCTTTAATTTCTAAACCTTATTAAAGAAAGTATTTATAAATGATTAAGGGTTGAAGCGGTGGTAGCCTAGTGGTTAGGGCATGCGACTTTCAATCCGGAGGTCGCGGGTTCGAACCCGGCCCGTACCAATGAGTTTTTCGGAACTTATGTACGGAATGTCATTTGATATTTACCACTCGCTTTTCGGTGAAGGAAAACATCGTGAGGAAACCACCTAAGCCCAAATAAGGCCTAGTTTCTCCTCTGGGTTGGAAGGTCAGATGGCAGTCGCTTTCGTAAAACTAGTGCCTACGCCACATCTTGGGATTTAGGTAGCCGACCCCGATTGAGAATTCATTCTCAAAAAAATGGGACAAAGGCTAGGAGGATGATGATTTATAAATGATTAAGGACCAAAAAGTTAGACACAATTTAGGCGTAGTTAGCCATACGAAACAAGAAAAAAAGCGGCAAAAATTCACGATAAGGAACCTTAAAATGGAATCTTAAGGTACTTACGTTTTTACGGTGGTTAATTGTCGTTGCTCAACGGAAACTTTCAAACAAGCTTTAATTGAGTAAGTTAAGGTGGTGAGCTTTTTAGTCTTCACCCAAATAGCCTAGCTATGTTCGACTGAAGTTGCACGTAGCTGCAGCTAACTACACGCACGAAATGTGAAAAAATAGGCAGTTGCCGTTAAGTAGATAACATCAACAATAGTTGTTTAATCCATTTTTAAACTATATATTTAGCACTTCGAAGAATGTGTTAACAACTTCTCCGTGGAAAAATTATAAGATTATTAATATTTTACCCTAGAGAACTAAGTAAAGTTGGGCGAAAATTGTAAAATCGTAAGCAGGCGTTAAGTGTTTTTTTATACTTTAACAATGGAAATCTATTCTGATTTTCAGTTCAAAAAAAAGATGAATGTTTACATTACAATTTGTCCGCATCAAATATTTCTTTTATTGTTTGGTATTAAAGGTCCAGATTTATCAAAAAGTGCTTTTAATTCTCCATACATTTTTACTATGGCGGCCGCGCGCCGATTTAAATACGCATTCCCCGCGCTCTATGGTTCAGTCGCAAACGCTCGGCGCCCTCTATCAAGTAACGATGTCAGATTGTATGTAAGAGTGCTACGCATTCTACGGCGTAGCACTAGTTGATCTATATAACAAACACTAGATACTTGTCTTGAAGTAAAGCAAGTTCTCTCTTTTACACACGTCACACGTAGTTACTAAAAGTATTTATAACAAAATCCATTTTAGAGACAAACTTGTATTGCCGATTGTACGTTTTAGGGCAAACGTCAATTGCTCGAAACGATGAATACGAAACCAAATTCGATGAAGTTCGAATAAAATCTCCTGGATGCCTATCGGGTACATTCTCAGATCAATTTCATACCAGAAACACTCTAATATTATAAAGGCGAAAGTTTGTGAGTGTGTTTATGTGTGTTTGTTACTTCTTCACACTCAAAGCCATATTTTTTATAAATTTTGGTATGGAGGTAGCTAACACCCTGGATTAACAAATAGGCTAATTTTTATCCCGAAAAAAATTAAACAACAAACATCGATATATTTTTCTCGATAAAATATTTTGCTACATATTGTGCCCGAGTTAGCACAGGTATGCCGATAAGCTTGTAAAAACAACCACGTTCGTTTCAATTATACAATATCATAGAAAGTAGCTAAGTACGAATTACTACTCTAGAGGAAATCAATACGCACCAACTGCATTATTAATCCATTTATTATTTACCCAAGTACTGTTCTGCGGTTTTACGAAACACCTATTGTTCTCGTTCGAGCAGTATATTTCGTTACATACCTAACAGGGTAAGTGGAATACGAATCTATTACCTAGGAACATTGTAATCTGCCCGCTGGGGAAAATATTTGTGTTGGGATCAAGAAAGTTATTTGTTCCTGGATTGTGGCACAGAAGATAAAACTACAGTACCCTTACCATGGAGTTTACAGTGACTGTACCTATTCGCTAGCGACTGCGTAAACTATTTGTATGGAGAATTGTAGTTCTACAAAGTTACCGCTAGGGGCGCTGAACTATTCTCCGTACAAATCGTTTACGCAGTCGCTAGCGAGTCGGTCACGTCAACTTATGGTAAGGGTCCAGAAGATAATAAGACTTGATTCGTCTCGTTTTGGGCGTGGCAAACGACTTCTTTTCAACCAACTTCAAAAAGGATCCGGTTGTATTTTTTTAATGCTTAGTTATCTCATAACTCCGTCATCTATGAATCGATTCGATTTTTTTTCTTGTTTGAGAGTAGGCATCTCCAAGTTGGTCCCATAAAAATTTGGAGATCTGATGAAAAGATCCATGAATCGAGGTAACTCCTAAAATATTATAGGCAGATAGCGTTTTCAGTGTATTTTATAGTAACTCGTTGTGTTGTTTTGGGAAACGCATTGTTTATTCGTTGAAGTCGGTTTTTTTCTGTAAAAGTGAATATTCTGTAGTCAAACTTGAAAATCCGCTAGACTAATTCACGTGTCTGATCATATTTAAGACCAAACTAAAGACGATTAACGCTGACATTATGAATGAGGCTGTTTCCACTGACAAGGATCTCGGCAAAGTGGAAAAGATCATTGAAAAATTTACAAATGTTTCCAGTGAAGTGAACAGGGTGGTGTTTTATTTGAAAAGCCACTTAGTAAAGTAGTGTGGTGTGTGGGTCTTCAAGTGGAAATTTCGAGCTTCGAGCACTTTGATTGGTCAATCTATGGTCCTTTCGCTTACACTCCTACTGTCATGGAGTGGACATCTCGAGCACTGTTGTCGGTCGGTTCCTTCCTCTACATCCAGCCCGTCTAGCAGAACTGCTTCGCGACTCTTGATGCGACATGACGCTACCCGTCACCCTCTCACATTACTGCACAGAAAGAGAGGCAATTATTTTGCGCGAGAAATAGTCGCTTGTGACAGTTGTGATCGAGTTGCAAGTTCGCCAAACTCTGAAACCGCTGTTTTCCAAACTGTTCGTTATGATTCCCCACACTGCTGCGAGAAACGCTGTTCTTGAACTAGCACGCACGGGAACTGGGTCAGGGACGCTCCGCGCTCCAATTACAGGTAATCGAAATTAACTAGGGATTGCACTGAACCTGTGTGTTAGACTTTTGATACGGACTGCGAAGGTACCGGGTACGATTCCCGGGCATTTGGGAACGTATTTGGGCGATGATCACAAATATTTTATCCCATGACTTTGGATGTATTCTATCCTTTACGATACATACGAATAGGTATGTTCATCGTCTTTTAGTAGGTATGTAGTTTTCGTTTGTATGGTCGCCTGTTGTCTACGTTTTTAGGGTTCCGTACCCAAAGGGTAAAAACGGGAATCTATTTCTGAGACTTCGCTGTCCGTCCGTCCGTCCGTCTGTCACCAGGCTGTATTTCAAGAACGTTGAAATTTTCACAGATGATGTATTTCTATTGCCGCTATAACAACAAATACTAGAAATAAAATAGAATGAATATTTAAGGGGGGTACCCATACAAAAAACTTGTTATAGATTATGGTACGGAACCTTTCATGCGCGAGTCGGACTCGCACTTGCCCAAATTTTTTTTATAAAATAAAACATATATTAGTTTTGTTTTCTTTTGTAAACTTTTATTGGTGTGCAATAAAGTATATTTGTATTGTATTGTTATTATGTGTCTTAGCTAGATTTGGGACAAAGTCGGTTCCAAACAATTTTGTGCATACCTTCTTTAAGTAGACGAAAAATTAACGTCATTTATCCAACGTTAATAAGAAAATACAATAAAGAAACGACAATGGCTGCTTATTGATCAATCATAGATGACACCTATAATGATTATATGCTACTTTTACCAACAGTATAAGTAGCGTAAATATCAGCATTTTATATGCTGACGTAATTATACTACAATGTTACTGGAAGGAGCTCGCGGACTTCATCCGCACAAAAAAGTGGGTTTTAATTATTTGGTTCTCCGTAGTCAGATAAAAACTAATCCGTAGTCAGATAAAAACCAACTACAATGCATCAAGTCCGCCTTTTGTACGATAAGTTCTTTATTTTGTGCAATAAAGATTAAATAAATAAATAAATAAATGCACAACTACTCGTGCTAAAAATTATCGAAACCGGTCCAACCGCTTGATGTGATGAGAGGACAAAGGTTGACAGTATAGTTAGAAGAATCTGTGTCGCATTCACTGCCAGCAACGCATTACTCGTATTATCCGTTCACCATCATACAAGTTTGTTCCTAGGCCACGCACGCCCCCTGGCAGTGAATGCAGAGATGGGCATTAATCGATGAATTTTTTAATCGACTAATTTATCGATTAAAAATATTAATCGTCAAAATTAATCGTGATTAATTTAATCACGATTAAATTAATCGACAGAGAGAATAAAAGTTGGAACACGCTCATTTGTGCATTTTACAAAAATACAATACAACAACAACAACAACAAGAACAAATCCACTTTATTGCACACCTCAAATACACAGGGATACAAAACATGAGAGATATACAGTAAAAAAAATGACAGAGGTTAACAACAGGCTAAATAGCGATCTCTTCCAGACAACCTTTAGGTAGCGGAGTAGATCAACAGGAGTTAGAATTGAGTAGGTGATGCAAAACAACTTAAAGCCACAAAAATTAACTACAAAAATAAAATAAAAACAATAAACATACATAAATAACAATAATCAAATATACCTACATATAATACTTAGACATAATAAAACAGATAGCAGAGTAAAATAGATAGCAAAACCAGAGTCAGTCGCATAGTACGAGTAAGAGGAGCGATTTTCAACGCAGTGTAAATTAAGGTAGAGATAAATAGTGACGTTTAAGGTGAGATTTAAATATAGCAATAGATTGTGCACGCCTTAGATCAGAAGGTAAAGAATTCCACAGAAGAGTAGCCTGAAAAGTGAATGAATTATTGTAAAACTTAGAAGATGAAGAGGGGACAGTGAGAAGATAATTTTGAGCAGACCTAGCAGAACGCAAGTAACTGAAACGCTCTTTGAGGTAGAGGGGAGTTTTGGGGTTAAATAGTACAATACGTTTTGTCATAGAAAAAACATTCTAGCGTGCTGTGTGAAATAAACTTGTTACAGTAATACAAGGTGGGTTTTATAGTGCAGTACTCTAAAATCTCCTTAGACTTACAAAAAATATCTTATTTATTCCTAATATTAATCGAGAGAAAATTAATCTAATTAATTAATCGATTAAAAATGCAATCGCTGGATATTAATCTACGTTTAACTTAATCGGGATTAAATTAATCGGAACTTGTACGATTAGATTAACTTATCGTCATTTTTAATCGTTAATCGCAATTCAGTAGGTTAATCTTAATCGTTAATCGATTAACTTTTGCCCATGTCTGAGTGAATGTGATTTAGTTTTAACTATGTTTTGTTTCCTCCGCATCTCCTTCTTTTCCTCCTCTCCTTCCCTTCCTCCTTTGAATATAGTATGAGAACCTATGGTTTTGTTTCTTCTTGGGTGCTCAGAGCCGCGCCGCATTTTTATGTCGGGAAGATATTTGAATAAGTGTTTTTTAAGCGTCGATGCAAGGAAAGAAATTGCCATCTGTCTTTGGCATCGAGATTCCGGACCAATTGGACTGAATAGGGATCCAGATAAGGGATTCGTGTGCCACCAGGGCGTATGTCAGTGTTTCTAATGTCTTCAGCAATTTAAGTATAGGTATGTATTTTACGGCGTTTTTGTTAAGTCAACTTCAAAGTATTCTTTCCATCATTCACATCACACAAAATTAATTATTTCATTCACATCTTTTATTATTATTTGTTGCTAATTTTTCTGAGTCTCGGGCTCATACGTCCCGGTCTTTTGGAAGGCTTGCGTGGGGATATGGATCCAACACGTAGAGCCCCCCCGTTCCTGATTATTTAATATATTTAAAGCAGTTTTGATAACCTTTTATAGCACTTTGATTTTATCTTATTTGCTTCATGCATGATTCATAAAAAGTTTTATTTTAACTTTATTTGCTAAAATGCGATTTATAGTCAGTTTTACGTTTTAAGATACTATAGTAAGTCTAGTACTATATTTTTATTTTGGCGATAACTTGAATTTGACCTTAGCCGTAATAACGTTTTCTTTCTCACTGTCATAAATATTACCAACTCTTATTATGCGTGAAATTCAAAACGTTGACTTATATCGCCAAAGTTAAAATGACAAAACTATATTTCTAATTTTACTATATCTCCTTTTAAATTTCATTACCTAAAATAGCAAACAGCGATTTAAGGAAAGGGTAGGACAATATATGATGGATAATTAGCTATCTACCCAAGATATTACTTATTTAGCAATATATCAAAGCACACTTGAATCGGCGCCGTCTATGTTATATATTGACGTTCACTGTGACAAGGTACGAAATGGCCTAGGAATCAAATTGGTTGACTGTACATACCCATAATGTACCCACAGCGTGACATCAGAAGCATAAATCTAGGAAATGGGTATTTTATGTCATCAAAGGTATTAACCTTTAATGGCCCTTCCAGGCTGTTATGTACTAATCAACTATAACGAAGGATTAATCAGGAACACCTAACGTTTATAGCCATTATTGTTATCAATTTGTTACACTGGTATGTACTTTAGTTAATAGGTATTTTCCGGTCATAGTTTGCTGACAGTGATGGCATATTTTGTTAGGCTTTTATTTAACAATGTATGTATGTTACTATGTTTGTTCTGGTGGAATCTTGCAACTTAATTTTGAAGCAGAGCAGAATTTTTTTCATAGCTACTTAACATTACTATGTTACAATACACTACTATGGTACCATGGAGCTGGTCTGATGATAAAACCGGAAGGAGGGCCTTGAAAATGTAATAGATAAAGCAATCTTACCGAGTTTAGGGTCTTAAGAATCGTCTCAATGAGCAATTGATGGATGTTTATAGAAAAGTACAGTCGGCTATAAAAGCATGTCACATTTCTTTTTCAAGAACCTAATTGATATCAATGTCTCTTAAATATCGGTCGCTTAATGGCGGAGCGCTCGTGTTGGCTCGGAAAGCCGTTGGAGGCGCAAATTCGAAACCGTTTAACACTTTTCGCTTCAATGTACCTAAACAAATAGATACAAAGGATAAAATAGCCAACATTGTATGCAATCCACTAATTAAACTAATAAGTGTGTGTGGATCGCATACAATTTTGGCTTCTTATTTATCCTTTGAATCCAGATATACAAAATAAAAAATGTGGTATCACCACAAAAACAGAATAAACATTGATTCTATTCCATATTCAATATAAACATGTTTATTTATGTTTACCCTTATTTCTCAGAAGTAGTTGTATCTAAATAGTTTTTTTTATTTTTACAGAATAACTCACTCCTGCTGGTTTTTTTCCTTTTTTCTGGTTTTATTTTTTAATTATATTTTTAGTTTTACTGTTATTTCTGTTAAGCAATTATACTTGGATATGTATACTTTTAATTGTAATTGAATAAATACATGAGAGGAAAGGTTTAGATTTTGTTACTGAACTTGGGTAGGTATGCACGGTAGGTTACAGGATTATTTTTGAGAGCAACCGGCTAGGGATTGTTTCCTCTATGTAAATGAAGTTGCAATTGTCTTGTAGTTTTTATTATTTGCGATAGTCAAGCATTTGGCCTCGATTGGCCTTAAGTTATGTGACAATAAGGCCTAAGATGGAGCATGCTTGCCTAGAAAATGCCTATTCACTCTCGACTTGAAGAGATCCAAGTTATATTTTTCAGGGAGAATGTGCGCAGGAAAAGAGTTCCACTCTTTTGCTGAGTTTTGGGATAAAGGTGTACAGGTATAGTTGAGATTTTCTAAGCGATCCGTATTCCACTTTAGAGCTGATCTTGTAAACATCCCACAAAGCCATTGTCTTACTGCTGTAGAAAAGCTCAGTTTAGAACAAATAGAAGCAAGTAAAAAAACTGAAACAAAATATCAATCATCTTTTCTAATGGGTAGTAAAACACTTCTGTTCAATGCTTGTTTTCCTCTAGCGAAACTAGATCAAAATAATAGTGAAACATTCCTTTAAAAAACTAGCTATTTATTGGAAGTTTATCAATCAGTATAAATTTACTCACGCAATTAAGTTATTAAGGTTAGGATTAACGGCTAATGCCAAAATGTAGGGCGCGCCGACCTAAACTGGTATTTGTATTTATTTTCAATTGAATTACCTACTGGTTTTGTGGGACATTTATTCACATATTTAGTGTATATATATGTTGTTATACTTGTTATGTGTTATCAATGTTATCATGGTGACATAAGATTAATTATAATGAAACGTAATATTAAACAATCTAGATATATGTAATTTCATTTAAATACTTGTATTAAAAATCAATCAGAATATAGAATCGTGAAATAAATATTTATAATATTATAATTACTTGAAAAATTTAAAAATTGTTTTTTGAATATCAACAATTCACATTTTGAGTTAATTATACCTAAGAACCTAATGTTTTTTCCGTTTTGGAAAAGCATTGTGAAAAAAGTGCATTTGACTTTCCCATATTAAAGGAAATCCAGCTAATTATCATTTATGATTTATGACATTTTTGAATGGTAGGTATTGCTGTTACCATCGAAACACGATGCCGAGGTAAGGACACAATAAACGACGCAAAAGAGAGAAACCTTTATTTTAATGAGATTAAAAACATACATCAGTACAAAAACTTCTTGTAAGACCAGACAAAAACATCTAATCAAGAATTAGAACTACCCACGTTTGCACATGAGCACACAAAATAAATTGGTTTCTATAAATATGGGTGCGGGGGTCGAAGCAAATACGAATATCATCTGACCCTGTGCCATAACTGATGGATGGCAATCACCACGGAAATTGGCGAAGCTACGTGCATGTTATTTACGAGTCAAGTTACGCTGTGACGTCATGTTTACCCAGCCTTGGTTAGGTAATCATTATTGGAAATCCTTCGTCCTTCGAAAATTGCCCGTTACCCAATCACCCGCCCTAATTTAAAAGCTTTAAGCGGATATTCGCGTAACAGCGCCAAATTTGTTGAAGGCTCGATTTTACCTATGTCGTTATGCGGTGGTGGTTCGACACTATGCCTCCCATGGCGGTGAGAGCTGCCATCTGTCAGTGTCTAACCTAACCATTTAACACTCGCGTCCCGCTTTTTTTAAGAAACTAAGGCATATCTAATTGATAAATAGGGAGGAAAATCGACGAGGTCTGTGGAAATCCGCTCCCGGAAACCTCCGAAAGTAGGGCGCGGAACTGGGTTTATTTATTTATGGATGTCGCGTTAAAGGACTCGTATGCGCGGAGGATAGCGAACTAGGTGTAATAGTGCATGTATAGTTACCAGTATTCGTCCGGTGGTAGTCTGTCCGGAGATGAGCTCGCCGGCCCAGTCCTTGGCCTCGGTCATGAAGGTGCCCTCGAACTCCTGCTTGTTCTGCCGCGCCGCCTTCTGCTCCTTCTGCTTGGGATCGTTCGGAGCCAGCTCCGGCTCCTTGCGGCAGCAGACGAACGCACAGGCCCGCCATAGCACCACGATGAGGAGACCCGCGATGAACGTGAAGATAGACGAGAGCAGAAAACACCACCATTTTCGCACGGCGAGGCAATCATCTTCGAGTTCGAGCGGATCAAGGGTCGACGCGGTAGTCGCATCTCCCTCGGACGAAGCCATTCCCCGAGGGCGCGAGGCATCCAGGTCGGCGCGCCATGCACGTGGTGAGAAGCGCGCGCTCGCACGCCGTGACCGCGCGCGACTGTCGGCGAGCGAGCTTACGCGCTGCGTCGGTCGATGCCGCGCGATCGATCGCTCCGCGCACGCGCGACTACCGCGCGCCCGGCGGCCCCGCCGTCCACGCTCTCCCGACCATATGACACGTTGTGCAACTTAGAACATCATCGATCTTATCTCACCGATTTACGACTGATTTTTATGACTGCAGAGGTTTCGGTGCAGATCGCCATCGCCCGAATCGAACCCAAAATCCGACACATATGAACTTTAGACGCACTCGCGTATTAACTTTAGATGAACTAGAGATTTCCTGAATGGGGAATGCGGAGATTCGAACAAAGGTCGTTGAATCGGGACCGTAGCCTGTAGCCTCCGTAGCGCTACGGAGACTGCGTCACAGCCGCTCGTAGCCGGCTACGCGTCGCGATTGGCGGAACGAAAGCGAACGCAACTTTCCAATGTTCGACGTACCCTTTGTGTACGTGAGTTAGTTTTCCTGTTTCATTCCTACTCGAAATTAGATATTTTATTCTACAGTTTTTTAATATACTTAAATATTTTGTTAAAATGGAAATGCAATGTAAATTGAGGGTGGCAATACTACAATACTGAAATACCTTATCCTTAAAGGCATTTTCCTGCATATAAGGCGTACGTGTTTGGTTTCTTCATACATTATGTATACTATTGTAGGTGGAAGCAATTTATATAAACTACTAAAGTCTAAAAGTTAATAGAAATAATGTGGTTAATGTGGTTTATACTTCGAGACATGCGTAAGTCAAATGAGCTACTTTTAAAACCACTAGACAGTACAAATTAAAGAGGTGGAGCTATACTGATACTATCTAAGAAACACCGTAGGTACGTGTCATTGGGAAAATCGTCAATAGATGGCATTACGATCGTTAGTAATTGAATAATTCTATTTAGAATCATACTAACGCCATCTATCGATTCAGTTTTAATAGAAACGTAGGTAGGTATCTTTCTAAGACAATGCCACTTCATTAACTCTTTAGTATGAACGTCTATAATAATTATGTATTATAAAATGACATTATATTCACCCTAGTAGGCCGTACTTTCTGCTTGCTACGCCTCGAGAAAATCTCACTTCCTGGACAAGGCAACTTTGGACAAATCACGGGCGGTAATTCGTAAAGCCCTAGATCGCATATTCACTCCTGACAAATTTAAGTGGATGGGACATCCAAAGATACTTTTTCTCCTACTACGGTCTCTCTCTCTCTCTCCTGAGCAACCATTATTCCCATCTCCTACTACGGTAAAAAAAAAATATTACGCACACAAAGTTACCTTCTAGTGTACCTTATCTTGAGTCCGCCAGTTTATAATTTATCTAGTGAGATTATAAACCTTTTTTTTATGTTATACGTGGCAAACGAGCAAACGGATCGCCTGATGGAAAGCGATAACCGTCGCCCATAGACACCTGCAACACCAGAGGAGTCACGAGTGTTTGAGGGAAGTAACCTAACCTAACCTACCCGTCAGTATATAATCTCACTAGTTTATAAACTAACGGTGGTCACAATTATAAGGTGACATGTATAATAACCATATGGTTATATATGATATCCGTATGGATATCGGTTTAAAATATGGACAAGAAGATAATTTAGATAGATAATGGCCGCCGCGACTGATCGTAGCTCCTGATGATGAATCGCGTACCGATTCGAAACGTGTCGAGCTTATGCAGACTTGTAGATTACCTACTTACTTACTTCGCTGGCTCAGTGACTAGAAGTGGATCTTGGCATCCGACACCAAGCTACGCCATCCTACTCTATCTTGTGCTGCTTGTCGCCAATCGAAATCGGCCCCTTGAAGCTGGCACAAGTCTTTCTGGACTTCGTCGATCCAGCGATACCTCGGTCACCTAGATAGATAGTAGATTACCTATGTAGACTTATTTTTCAGTGTAATGGTGTTAAGGATTTGGCTGACCAGATCTGTTCGCTGTTCTCGTGTACAGGTCGCATTTCTCAACCGATTCTCGCGAAATGTTGTTCATCGTCACCGTCATCATATCAGCCGAGAGACGTCTACTGCTGGGCAAAGGCCTCTCCCAAAGTTCTCCGCAACGATCGGTCTTGCGCCGCACTCATCCAATTTCTACCCGCGATCCTAACCAGGTCGTTGGTCCACCTTGTTTTCCACGCTGAAGGCCGCGGTCGCTACTCTAGAACCTTTCTCCCCAACGGCTTTCGTTCTACGAGCAATGTGCCCCGCCCACTGCCACTCGAGTTTAGCGACTGTCTGAGCTATATCTACAACCTTGGTTCTCTTACGTATCTCATAATTTCGGGTTCGATCCCGCAAGGAAACTCCGAGCGTAACTCGCGAAAACCGATATTTTGTTGCGAAGGTTCAATAATAGAGTAGACCGAGGCGATTCGGATCACAGGGCGAATTGGATCAAAATAAGCTTTTTGTCAAATTCAAAAGATTGCCCAGCGTTGGGTTTGACCTTCCCGCACACTATGACACAGGCGGCCATTTTTTCGGGCGCTTGTGTCAGTCTCAGCGATGCCTCGCGTCAAGTCACTAGTGTTGATGTGCTGTGATTTTACTGGTCATGTAAAAACGTGGTTAAAAAAATTACAATAAAAAAAAAGTAAGTTGACTAAAGTTTAATATTTATTACTCAATATTGACATTAATGTGTCCTGTTTTCGTAATTAATGTGTAATAAACTGTATTTTAAAGAATATTCGGGGTAGGTATAAATATCGTAAACCTATGGTTTGGGGCTATTCGGATCACTTTTGCGGGGGCGATATGGATCACTTATTTGAATTGCTCTTTTCTAGTTTATACTAATAATTTTAACTGTTTGTGTGTTTTAAATGGTGCGTACGTACAAAAGAAAGACACACCAAAGAGAATGGAGTACAAAAAATATGACAGAAGCAGCTAACAAGGTGTTAAGAAAAGAGCTGTCATTACGTCGGGCGGTCGAAATTTATAATGTACCGTTCACAGCTTTACAGCGAAGAGTTACCATGTCCCGTGGTGTTATAAAACATCGAGACAGTATTCAAAGAAGATGCAGAAAAACTATTTGCTGGGAGATTACTGCAGTGATCCATACAACATTAATTTAATAGTCTCTAAAATGGCAGGAGAGGACTGGTTTCATCGATTTCTGAAAAAAAAATCCGCGTTGTTATGTCCGCGAAAGTTGAATATCCGCAAACCTGGGGCCCAATTCGAGAATGCCGTTTGAGATATCGCCAAACGTCAAATCTCCATTAGATAACAGTTATGTCGCCATTGAACTGTCATTTAAATGCGATGAGCTTAAAAGTGACATATCTCATCTCAATAAGAAGGCATCTAATACGAAGGCGATAATGATTGTCAAAAATGTTATTCATGTATATAAATTTCTGTTTTGAACGAAACGTAACGGACTAATTTCACGTACTACGCGGTCAATTTAAAGTATGCGCCTGTTATTTATGCCGTCACATACAAAGGAAACGAAAATTTTGCGCGTCCGAATTGACGAAGTTGCGATGTTCTAGGGATATCGCCACTTGTCAAGTAGGCACACGTCAAAAGTGACGGATGGCGATGAAAAGGAGAGATCTCCATTATATCTCTAAAATTGGTCGAATACCCCCCCTGAGGGTCTTTCTAGAACGAGAATGAACGGGATGAGTAAAGAAAAAGTTAATGCCTACCTATTTTGCTACATTAGAGAAAGTGATAAATGAAAATAATTTAAGAGGAAAACGTGTGAAGTAAGTGAAGAACGGTGCCATGAAAACTGTGCAAATCGTGGAGGTGCTGTAGTTTCTTTATTATTCCAAAGATTTAAGAACTGTTTTGTTTGAAATGATTTTGTCTCTTCTAAAGGGCCGAATCGGATATTTTTAATGTTTAATGTTGAGTTTATTACAGATAGCAATTTAAGTTTCAGTTCAGTTTTTGTTGTAGAAACGTATTAATTAGAAGTTTCTAACACCTCGTAAATTAGGTTTTTGATACTCGAGTTAGCTTTGAATGCCTAATTTTATGTTACATTTATAACGAAAAAAAAAATGTTAAATTGTTCTAGAGGAGAAAAGTAGAAATGTTAGAAAATTACCTCTTATGTCGTGAAGTACTGATCTATAATAATATGTCATTGATTTTTCCAAACTTTACTAATACATGTGTTTTTGATTCAAAACAAATATTTTATGGACGAGTTTTCTGTGATCCGTTTCGCCTCGAAAAATGGGGCGAATCGGATTATTTCAGTGTTTTTCTATTTTATTTCTCAAAATTAAAAGACAAGGTTCATTTTTACTTTGATAACTGGATTTTATAGTTCGATAACCACTGTATCCAGAATAATATTAATATACATGATACACTGTAACAAACTGGTTTAATTTCACATTAACTAAAAATTGATCCGAATCGCCTCGGTCTACCCTATTATTATTGTCGATCCAGTTTTTCCAAATATTAGAGTAGAACGTTGTTGGGTTGTTCAAATTCGACTTAAATTAATACCTCTGAAAGGCCTGCACTTACTTTTGGCCATCCTGTATGTATGCATTGAAAACTATAGGTACAGCTTTTAGGGTTCCGTAGGGAAAAAGACGGAACCCTTATGGGATCACTTTGTTGTCCATCCGTCCGTCTGTCTGTGAAGACCCTTTATTTCGGGAACGCGTGCAGTCTAGTCCAGTGAATCTGTAAAAAACAAGCTTCTAAGTTAAAATTAAAAAACCGGCCAAGAGCATGTCGGGCCACGCTCAGTGTAGGGTTCCGTAGTTGCTCATCCTTCACAATAAACTGCTGTTTTAAGCCCGAGGTTTAAGTTAAGAAAGATTTTAAGCTCTATTAAAAGGTCGTAAAAGCCCTAGAAACTGTAATCAATTATTACCTTCTGGAAGTCAACTTACGTCCTTTTAAAGAAAAATATGAAATTTGGCGATAACTCAAAAACGGCTCGACCGATTTTATTCAATATTAGTTTTCATTGAAAGTACTTATAAGGCCTTATATACATGAATTTTTCCGTTTTTTTTTGACCCGCGGTTGAAAAGTTAGAGGGGACACAATTTTTTTTGGGGGGACACATTTTTTTTTGTTTTCGGAGCGAATATTTACAAAACTGCTGACTTTATCAAAAAATAATGTTAGAAGACCCCTATTATTTTTACAAGACCTATTCAACGACACCCCACATACTAGTGTTGAAAAGAAAAAAAAATCACCCCCACTTTAGGTGTCCTAGAGGTACCCGAAAAAAAAATTTTTTTTAAGTTTTATTTTACCGTTCTGTCGGCGTTATACATACACATACATACTCATACCAAATTTTAGCTTTCTAGTACTAATGATCACGGAGCTAAGCCGCGGACGGACGGACGGACAGACGGACATGGCGAAACCTACGGAACCCTAAAAAGATACGTGCGTTTATGTCACAAAAAACGATACTCTCAAGGGAATCCAAATTTATAGGGTATTTTCCGTTGATCTAGAACTACGAAATTTGGAAGGTAATACCTACCCATTTATACTAACTACAAGTATAGGGGATAATCTTAAACACAATATACAATTGTGTTTAAATCATTAAAAATATAGTATTTATTTCATGAACGTATAACAGTTTTCCAACACAACACAGTTTGTCTTTTAGTTAACGCAGTGTTTTCATAGTTCGTACGGAACTATCCGTGCGCGAGTCCGACTCGCACTTGACCAGCTGTTTTGTTTAAAATAGTCCACGTTCAAACTATCAAGTTACGATTATGGTATATAGGTAATGGCACTTCACAACGATCGAGACGTAAGGACGCCTTCGACGGAAACTTTATCAAACTGGATTACCATATCAAACGCATCCAATAGTGTCTTATCGAGCGCATACTTATTAGATTTACCTACTATTGTAGACAAGTAATAAGTTCTCCTCTACAGCTGGCATTTTTGACCCATACGGTTTGATGGTCATGTTTACAATACAAGATAAGCTATCAAGTGGAATTCGGTCATTTAATTAAATTTCATTTATAGGTACTTAACTAGCGACCCGCCCCGGCTTCGCACGGGTGCAATACTGATAAATTACGCATGTATTATACATAGAAACCTTCCCCTTGAATCACTATATTTATAAAAAAAAACGAAAATCCGTTCGTAGGTAGTGTTAAAGATCTAAGCTATATAGGGACAGACAGACAGGAAGCGACTTTGTTTTATACTATGTAGTGATTATGTGATATTTTTTGTGGATTGTTCAAAATGGCGGAGATGAGGGTCAAAAAGGGAGAAATATGATATTACAGCCATTCAACAGCTTACAGAACTACTAGTGTTTAAAACAGTACAAGTTCTAACTCTCAAGTGACAATGAACGTATAATGGCTTCACAACGATCCTTCGATCGAGACGGAGGGACGCCTTCGACTAAACTTTACGAAACTCTATTAGCATATCAAACGCATCCAGTAGCATCTTATCGAGCGCATACTTATTATATGTGCTATCTTATATAATTAAGAGGAACATCTAAGTATAAACTTACTTAAATTGAACTATCAGAAAGCTATGTAGGTACCTACAGTAAAGGAAACTGAAACGCTTAACTTTTTGACCCTGTGTCATTGTAACAAGAACTTAGGAACTTCAAACTTAATACGTACTTAAATTGTTTAAATTTCCTAGACTGTACCTATTTTTTGACCAAGCGTTGTTTCCGTCCCAGCTCACGTTAAAATGATTTTGTAAGTCCGAATGTTCAGATGTCCAGATTTCCGGTTATTCTCCTCTACAGGTTGTATTTTTGACCGATATTCGTGAAAGCGATATTTGTAAGCAGTACGACACTTTATACTCTCACGATCTGTACACCTTAGGTATTAACAATTATAACAGGTCTATCACGATATTTATTATTTAACTTTTTTATGAAGGTAAATAAGAAATAGCGTGTTAATTTTTGTAAGTAGGTTCTAAATTTTCGTTTCCTTTGTATGTGACGGCATAAATAACAGGCGATATGCGTGAATAACATTTTTGACAATCATTATCACCTTCGTATTTCCAAAATTCAGATGAGATATGTCAATTTAAAGCTCATCGCATTTTAATGACAGTTCAACGGCGATATAACAGTCATCTAATAGAGATGTGACGTTTGGCGTTCACTCAAACGGCATTCTAGAATTGGGCCCCTGGGGGGCAATTCAACCAATTTTAGAGAGATGATGGAGATCTCTCCATTTCATCGCCATCCGTCACTTTTGACGTGTCCCTACTTGACAAGTGGCGATATCCCTAGGACATCGCAACTTCGTCAATCCGGTCGCGCTTAATTTGCGTTTCCTGTGTATGTGAAGGCATAAATAACAGGCGCATACTTTAACTTGACCGTGTAGTGTGTGAAATTAGTCAGTTACATTTCGTTCAAATCAAGACAGAAATTTATATGCATGAATAGCATTTTTGACAATTATTATCGCCTTTGTATTTCCAAACTTGAGATGAGATATGTCACTTGAAGCTCATCGCATTTTAATGACAGTTCAAAGGCGATATCACTGTTATCTAATAGAATTTTGACATTTTGCGATCTTTCAAACGGCATTTTCGAATTAGGTCCCAGTTTTTAGTAAACCCGTTTCGTAGTTTAATACAATTCCAAGTAGTGTGAAATGTTGTAAAAAAGTTGTAGCCAAGTTACAACTTGATAATAGTAGAGAAGCATTATCCTTGTTTCATCAGGACCCTACGATCGCTGACACGACATCTCCGAAGACAGATAGGCAGCGATAGGGGCTAAATGCGACAAGATGAATGACGCGATTACCCCTTATCCGATCGAATGTCAATTGGACTGCTAATTGTAACACGATAGGAAAAGCCGACCTACCGAGATAGGGCCGACACAATTTCACGTAAACTCAATTATTTGTAAACTTAATAATTTTCAGAATGCACATTAGCGTACTCACTGGTAAAACTGGACTAGGTACCTATACAACAACCAATCCTCACTAAACTTAACAAAATATTTTTTTATAATATACTGAATAGGTACTTATGGAAAACCTGCATCGAAATATCATAAAACGTTAACGTTTAAACGATATGGTCAGTTTTAGCTAACCACATGATGAAAATATCAATTCTACGATCCGGTCACGACATATAAATACCGTGTTAGAATCTCGTACCTGGAGCCAACCTAGCGTTGGGGCGCGTCCATGTAAATCTAGCCTTAGGGTGCGACTCCACTGAAGTAAAGCGGAGAAGTATGGAAACAAAGTTTATTCTTTGAATATTTAAAGTTTCCTATAATTATTCCTTGTGTAAATGTTAGTAACCGTTAGGCCACCCCCAAAAGTAAAAAAAAATATAGAACATCCACTATTAAAACATCTGCATATTATTGTAAAAATATATTATATATAAACAACAAACAACAAAGTGTACTGGCAATTTTCATAAGCAGAATTTGCGTTATTGACTTTTAAAATGTTTATAATCATTTTTATATTGTGATTTTGTTATTTATTCCGTAAGGAAATCACAGGTTTGTATACTAATTAAATAAATAAATATAAATAAATATTATGGGTCAATCATACACAAATCGACCCAGTCCCAAACTAAGCATAGCTTGTACTATGGGTACTAGACGACGATATTCGTAATATATAAATACATATATACGAGGGGCGTCTGAAAAGTTCTAAGCCTAAGATAGAAAAAAACAATTTACACAAATGAACTCGTGTTTATTTTTCAATATAGTCTCCTCCTAAATCAATGCATTTTTTAAATTTTTTATACAGTGCTTTTAGGCCATTAAAAAAATAATCTTCATTTTGCCCTTCAAAATGCTCCTGTACAGCCGCCTTCATCTCTTCGTCACTTCTAAATCGCTTTCCCCTCAACTCTTTCTTCAAATTATTGAATAGAAAATAATCGCTTGGGGCTAGATCTGGGCTGTAGGGTGGGTGGTCAATTTCGTCAAAACCAACTTCCTTCAGAGCACGCCTCGCAACATTAGCGGTGTGAACGGGTGCGTTGTCTTGCAAAAACAAAATGCCTTTCCTTAGTTTACCCCGCCTTTTCTCAACTATGGCTTGTCGCACCTGTCTTATTAGATTTGCATAATAAGTTCCGTTTATCGTAGAGCCTTTTTCTAAATAATCGATTAAAAGAATGCCATCACAATCCCAAAATACCGTAGCCATTAACTTAGAGGCCGACTTTTGCACTTTAAATTTCTTCGGCGGCCTTTCACCCTTTTCAATCCACTGCATCGACTCAGACTTACACTCCGGATCATACTGTCTGATCCATGTTTCATCAACAGTTACTATTCGGGAACAAACTTCATCTAAATCATCTTCGCACAATTCTAAAAACGCCCGAGAAGTTTCCACACGACGTACTTTATCGAAGGCCGTTAGCATTTTCGGTACCCAACGAGCACTGACTTTACTCATGTACAAATGTTCATGTAAAATTTCTCCGACTCTTTCTTTACTAATACCTAAGACCTCAGCTATTTGCCAAACCTTAATTCTTCTATCTTCTAATACCAGCTTTTTGACTTTTGCTACGTTTTCTTCGGTCACTACCGATATTGGCCGCCCTGAGCGGGGGTCGTCTTCGATCGATTCCCGTCCGAGTTTAAATAAGCGACTCCACTTTTTGACTGTGGCATAAGAAGGCCCAGAATCACCGTAAATAATAGCCATTTCCTCAAAAATACACTGCGGTGATTTGTCACTTTTTGTAAGGAATTTAATTACAGCACGGTGCTCAATTTTCGTAATATTCGTTGGTAATTCACACATGATGTACTTTTCCGTTGAATATCTCGAAACAGAATAATAAAAACGTGACATGTTATTTTTTAATAATTTGTTTTTAAATGGCCTTTCTAGTGGCCAGTATCATAAACGCATAGGTATATAACCTCGAAATACCTTAGGCTTAGAACTTTTCAGACGCCCCATGTAAATAACATCCAAGAACAAATATTCGAGTTCATCACACAAACATTTGCCCCGGCCGGGATTCGAACCCGGAACCGCCGGCTCAGTAGGCAGGTGTCTGCAAACTGCGCCAACCGCGTCGTCAATTGAAGCTTGTTTCCATACTTTTGGCCTGGGGTGTAAAAGTGAACCGGAGCTGAGATACAGATTTCAACTCAGGTGATTGGTCGATTCCGCACGTCTCTCCACTTCAGTGGAGACGCACCCTAAGGCTGCCTGTCCGCAGAAGCGATGTTTAAAATGGACCAATCATATTCCTCAGATTTAGAGGCACTTATTTTAGACTTCACAAAGACGGCCTGCTTGGTTCATTTTCTCACAGGCAACCTTGTTGAGGTTATCCATTTCAAGATACGAGTAGCGGCATCTGTTTTATGTTGGTAGTTAAAGTTCAGAATCAGTTGTCATAGTTCAAGTAAGTTACGTTAGATGGCGCTTCCGGCATTCTCCGGCTACATGACATGACCGTGCAATCCTGTGAGCTATGTCGGTTACCTTGGTTCTTCTGCGGATATCCTCATTACATAACGCAATATAATAATTATAATACACTTAAACACTACTTCATTAATTTTTACAAGCATAGATCCCTCTTTTTACACATATAAATCAGTAAGTACTTTAAATGTCAATGAACTATAATAGTAAATATTGTTAAAATTAAACAAAATATTCTAAACAACATATTTTAATTCAGATGGTTCTTACACACACTAAAAAACAAATGCTCACTTTGATATTACTACTTAACATTACAATACCTTCTTAAGATAAATATTACTTTACCATGAATTTACATGATTCTCAATGAAAGTTAATGACAGTAGGACATCTGCCACGATATACGACGGAAGGTCATGTCATAGGTAGAGGTCGCGCTCTGACCTTCCTCTTCCACCTATTTCCACCGCCTATATATGGGCCACGACCAGCGGTACTTCCACTCACTTCCGGCTCGGCGGGCAAGCCCCGCCCCCCGTAACATACTGACTAGCGGATGCAGCCGCAAATGGCTTCCGTCTCTCAAGAAAAAAAAAAAAAAGGTACTCCCACTTAAAGTCTGGCTCACTGGTAGTGAGGACTAACAGCCCTGAATACAGACCAAGTAATGTTTAAAAAAAAACATGACCAGCGAGGAGCAAGCTTCGGCCGTAGGCATAAAGTCAAACCACGCTCTCTTCCAAGCAAATAAAATGTCAAAACAAACAAAGTGAGTCAGTTGGTTTGACAGTTCATTTGTTTGGAAGAGTGGTTCGCCGTGCGTTGGCCGTGCCCACTCTAATGCAGTTATTACACTTTCCTAAATTAGTTACTGACGAGAGGGATGCAGCAATACGAATAAGCGAGAGGGAGCTATCGCCATACGTGTCTCGCATATTGCTGCATCCCTTTCGTCAGTGACTAATTTAGGAAAGTGTAATTGCCCCATAATATTTAGTGCGCAACCCAGGATGTTGGGTTACCGATAGAAATGTATGGCTTCATCTCATAGGCCATGGCCCGGCCCCTCCCAGACCGTGGCCTAAAGATAATCTTAGATACGCCAACGGCCATAGGCGAGAGCGGAAGGTCCGAGCGCGTTGTCTCGCTCATTCTTATGGCTGACGCTAGCCACTCCGCTAGTCGCACGAATACGGCCAGCCTGTCAAGCGCAACTATGCTTCGCGACTCTTGTCGCGCGACTCAGCGTCACCCGTCCCTCTCTCACAGCACTGTACAGAAAGAGACAGTTAATACATCTCGTGCGAGAAAGAGTAGCGTGTCAGTTGCGCTAGAGGTACAGGCCGTATAGATGAGAACAAAAAGCGAAAAGAGCACCGTTTATCGCTACGATTTACAACTCAATACACACAACTTTTGAGTATCTATTCAAATAGTTTTCGTTTTTTTAGTTTTCTCTTAGCTTACGCCCTTCTTTATTGTATTAGTTCTGACAAGACTTGGCATCACCTTCTGGTACTGTCTCTCCAATCCATTTCAGATACGGCGGGTTACCATTCTTGATAGGAAGAGAGATGACTTCACACACTTCGTATGGGTGGTTGGAGCGGACGTAAGTTGTCAGCTGGTCCGCTTGAGATGTCCTTGTCTTGATCATCAGCAACAGCTGTGAAGGGATGAAAGAAATAAAGAATTAGTTAAATCTACTATTTGTAATGTTTTATTTGGAAACAATCGGACGCAGTTGGCTCAGTTTGTAGACCCTTGCATAATGAGTCAGCGGTCCCGGGTTCGAATCCTGGCCGGGGCGGATATTTGTGTGATGAACTCGAATGTTTGTTCTTGGGTCATGGATGTTATCTATATATGTATTTATATATTATGTATATCTTCGTCTAGTTCCCATAGTACAAGCTTTGCTTAGTTTGAGACTAGGTCGATTTGTGTATGTGTCCCTTAGTATTTATTTATTTTAATTGTTTCTTCACCCACACACCACAAAACATAAAAAAAATCGACTATATAGGTACAAAGATTAATACCCGGGACTCGAACCCAGTATTTTTTGATTACCAACACCTTTCGACTAGAGAAAAGAAAGCAAATACTGCACACTTCACCATTTTTAGACAGAAATGTGACGCGACACGGAACAATGCAAAATGGGGAAGCATCTCTGAATAGTTTAATATAACATATTTGACCAGTTGACCAATTTATTTGGCAGGATGGAGGTCACCAGTGCATGGCGTATCCATTCAGATTGATACTCAAAGGGCACAGTACTTAAACAGTACAGTTTTTGAGGTGCTAAATCGGTTAGTAGGGTTTATAATAATATCTTTTGTATGCATGCATGTAAACACTTTATTCTGCACAAAAACAGTTGAAAATACATCTATAAGAAATAACACAAGTCCAAATGCCAACTTATCTCTTGTTTGCCCTTATGTAGTAAAAGTTTACTCTTACTTTACACAAGTCAAGTTTTACTCATTTTATATTTGAAATTCCATCAGTGACTTCCATAAAATTATGCTAAGTATATTTTTTAAATATTTTCTTTGGTTTCTGCAACTGTCACACATTTAACTAAAATGGATTTAAATGGATTATATATGTGCATATTAATTATTTGAGTCTCCCTGATGTTTTGACAACATTCTAGATACCGTTGCTAATTAAGCCATTTAAATAGTTTTATTTATTGAAATATATTTTTTTATTTAAGTACCTCACTGTCCTCATTGATTTCCCCCTTCCACATGTAGACAGACGTGACCTGTGGGATGATGTTGACGCAAGCAGCCAATTGTTGCTTCACAAGTCCGTGAGCAAGTGTTTTTGCCACTTCATTATTTGGCACTGTCACATAAGCCACAGAGTATTTGTCTGGAAATGATTATGATAGGTGTTTTGTTATAAATTGTCATAATATTGTTTGTCTGCCATGTCTCGCCAAAACGATTGGACAAGTTTTGTGTAATAATCAGTCAAAAATATTCTTGTATTACATTATTATTTTATCGTATGGTGTTATCAGGTCACTGAATAATGAAACTGTTACCTACACTTAGCTTTATAATACATGATTTGAAATATTCTTAATACACTGGTAATTCATTTTTCACTAAGTTGCGGTGAAGTAGAAAAGAGGGTTATGATTTTTCTTCTATAAGGAAAAGGATGGGGACACCTCCCAGTGGAGTAATAAGTTAATTTACAACTTATAAGAGTGCAAAGTAAAGTAGATAAGTCAATTTTAGTTTAGTTACCTGCATCCATGCTGCCGCTACCGCACACTGCTGCGTTACTACTCAAATTTGATTCAGCCATGACAAAACAAGGACGTAAAATGGATAAATAAAGCGTCAATATTGATTTTCTGTTTAAAGCTTTTAACATATTACACTAAACTTTTGTCCAGATATTGCTCAGAAATTCGCTCAGTTAATACGCAATGTTTATGATCTTTTGACAGCTGAATTTTGACAACTGAACCTGAACTGACAGCCATCTGACAGCATAGTCAATGCTGCCAATGCCGCTATTGCCGCGTCACATGCTTGGCAAACAACGGCAAACCTACAGGACGCATCTCGGCGCCTTGTCCCAAAGGACGAGGCGTGTCAGCTCCCGCAAAGGGCCCCTAAGGACCCGCAGATTACTGAAGACAAAAAAAATAATAATAGGACGCAGTTATAATGTTAGCGAGCACGACGTTCCGTTTCACCACAGAATAGATAATAGTACAAGTACAGAAGGCACACTACTTTGATCTTTACAAAAGCCGCTTTTTTTAGCCGAAAAAATATGATTTATGGCCCTTCTAAAGTCGTCGTCCCCAGCGCAAGCCAAACGGAACGTTAAAGCTGCGTACCAACGGTGAAAATGTATTGGCTCGCTTGCCGCGTCGCCGAGAGCGAGGGCTGTCAACGACTAAAAATAAAAATGTATTTCCCATTTATTTCTTGCATTCAATATAGAGAGCAATATATTTATATTCTTCATACTTTATATTTACAATTTCATTATTTAACTATAAAATTAACAATCTCAGAATTTGGACGAATTGAATCCACAAAACATTTTAGCTTTACTTTCAAACATTTTAATACGTATAATATAATAAAATAATGTAACGAATGCGTTACCTTAACATGCAATTAAATTCTTGAGCTTCATTTTGTTTTTGCTTAGTTGTCCGATATTTATTTATTTATTCATATGTCGGGATAGGGTTCTGGATGGCCGGTGTGCGGTGTGTGGCACATTAGATGAGCTATTCGACATAGTTGTGGACGAGGAGGTAGTTCGAGCGAGATGAAACACTTCAGGTACAATTAACTTGATTTATTCCTTATACAATGAAGCACAAAATAACAGTTCCTCGCACAGACTCTGTCTAGCGCGCCAAAACAGGTTCAAGGGGGCGCTACTGTCGCATTCCAATGACGCGCTGGTTTCGTTGAGCGTCCATACTCATGACCGTATTCGACACATATATATATTCATTACTACATACCTAGTATAAAACAAAGTCGTTTCCTGCCTGTCTGTCTGTCTGCCCCTATGTATGCTTAGATCTTTAAAAATACGCACGGACGCACCGTGCGAAGCCGGGGCGGGTAGCTAGTAACAAATAAAACATGTACAAAGGCGAAATTATCCCTATTAAGGATCCCTTCCAATACATTTCTTTTAACTCATTATTTATATATTTTATATACTTACCAATCAAACTATCACTCAATCGTTTATTCATTACTAGTAATTTTACAAACGTGATATCAAATATTATTATAAAAACCTTTATGATTGTTGATTTAGTAGTAGACATATTTATTTTACTAGAATTTAAATTGACAAATAGCAGCAAATAATCAATTCAAAATTACATAAGTACTTAACAATTAAAATTATTCTGAGTATTACCAGTGTTAAATATAGAAGTAGACACACCTGAAATATATTTTTTTAATTAGTTAATTATTATATATATTATGTTCATTTTCTTACCTTTCGGCATCCTTCGGACATGTTGGGAGAGCGAAAAACGCGTGATTCCAATTTCGATCATTGTTCCTACAACTCGCTGCGATACAATATCTTTTCGCTGTCTTTTTACTCATTTAAACACTATTATAATATAACACTGGTATCAACAGATGAATGCGGAACGTTCACTTGCGACGTAAATCGTGAGCGAGACGCGCGCGAAAATCGTGTAGGTACGTGCGTTCCGAGACAGAGCGTGTCAGCCACTGAATAGTCCGCATGCATGCGGCGACCGGAATGTACTTGTAGCGGGGAATGTTAATCGCGGAGTGCGCCCCGCCTGGTTTCACTCTAACGTACAGCCGGCAACTATTTCAAGGTGTATTTTTCTAAATAATATACCCTTTAAACAGCGTCCTAATTGAGCTTGTGAAAAAATAAACAACATTTTACTTTGTATTTATAGTTGTGTAGCCGTTGGATTGAAAACGACTACTCACTTAGGAGATTTACCAGAATGAATTTATGCAAGAAACCAAAATACCTACAAAGCAGTAAAGTACTTAAATAGTAATGATAAGATAATAGTTCCTCTCTGCAGCCAGCCCTAACCACAGTACGTATATATATGTATAAGCTAAAGCAGTATGGAAACAAGGCCCCATTTTGAAATAAAAACCTACGCGCCAATCGAGCGCTAGGGTTGTCCTCTTAATTAATGTATACTTAAGGCGACTCCTAATCCCAACGTCCTTGAGGATCTGGGCGGAGCCTAACGTTATTCCCCCCGCCGACCGTGCGCCCCCGGAACAATACTTCGTTCATGAGTGGCGTCCAAGCAGCTTCATACACTCGCATAGTCCGAGCGAGAGTTGAAGATCAACAAACCTTATAACTTATTTAAAGGCATTATGTTATATCAACTGAATTTAGAGTATTTGAGTGTTACCTGTATAACAAATCATTCTACAACATGAGTATTATGCTAATTGACCGTTATTCCTAATGATTTTGATGTTATAGGAAAAGTTAATTATATCTTGTGAACGTTATTAATATGAAATTATATATTATGTAGTTATATCTCGTGGGACGCACCCGTTTAGTAGAGAAAAAACTGTAGAGATTCTCTAAATCACCGACGGGATAAGCGACACAGCTCTACTTTAGTTTAGCGCTTGTCTGGGTTACGTAATCTATTAGGGTTTTGGCGTTCCTTCCGCGATCGATTAATTTGATCCAAGATCGTTTTCATTGCCCTCTGGCAAACTTAGAGAGAAAAATTCTGAGCATTAGTCAAAAATCAAGTCCAGGCATTACGATGAGTCTTTATAAAGTTATATATTTTTTCATTCATTCAACTGTAATCCGATCATTAATATATGGCTTTTAAACGAGATGTAATAAAAATCCGGTTTTTATTTTATAAACGGTAGGTAAACAATTGAAACAGAACTTATGGCCAGGCTAGGTATGTCTAGCTAGGCCCGGCGGATATGTCAATAATTACTAACACTCATTTAGATTTAAATATGAAGTGGGAAATTTATTGATGCAAATATTTAAATAAAACAATTTAAACGGATTATATCGCGTATATTAATTATTTGAGCCTCCCTGACGTTTCAGTACCTTTACAGATACCGTTGTCAAAGGTTGACTGAGAAAAACCCATTTTTTCTCTGTCAAAGCTACATTTGTGCAAACTACCCATTTTGTAAATATTAATTTAAAATAAAGGTGTTCATACATGCCATATGGGCCTAATGTGTAAAGACAGTTACACATGTGCCAGAAGGGCATTTATTATTTATTTAAAATATCTACCAGCGGTTCATTAAAGGCTTACTGAGGAGAAAGAACCGCCAAAGAAAACTCCCAGATTGCCTTATTTATTACTATAAAATAGTTTTAAACAAAAAAAATAAAATTGGTTGTCTGTAAAGGCGGTTTACGGACGATGGTTTAACGTGACAACGTCATAATAAAACATTGATGAAATGATTGCATACTTTAATGAATTGGTTAAAATTCTCCCACATTTTAAAGTTTGAGAATCTGTGAACAGCATGATGACGTAGGCTTGTGTCAGTCACGTGGTTCCCCTTCCCTTCCACGGCGCTACAAAGTCAACATTGCTACAATGAGTCATGTTTTTTCGTATCGGCCGCGCCGGCGTTCATCAATTTATTAGACGTTGTCACGTCAAAACTCTACATACTACTTTTAACACTAATTTGTTTTATACCGTTCGAGGCCCAAGGTTTCCAGTCTTGTGTCTTGCTTGATCCTTGATAAGATGTACAACAGGATCCCAAGCCGGTGGTAATGACAAACCATCTTCTCTATTGAAATTGGGATATTTTTTGATTTCAGTAGCCTCGCGCAAATTTAAATTGTTTAAATTGTTTTATTTAAATGTGTGACAGTCGCGGAAACCGAAGAAAATATGATGCAAATATGTATTCTGACTATATTTACATAAATAAGCCCTCATGCCAAAATTGTCACTTTCCTTCTTGGACTAGAAAATTATTGTAATTTTTTATAAAGTATTTTTATATCACATGCCATGTACTAGTGACGCAACGAATGTGAATACTTACAATAAATATTCGTAATCGTAAATTAGCGTTTTACCGAATATTATAATGGCATTCAAACGAACAATACTTGTACTGCATTACGATATTCATATCTCTTAGGGTTGAATTCGTAAAGATCATTAGACGTTATCATACTTAAAAATATCTGTATTATCAGATTTTTTTAATTAACCAAAATACCTAAGGTACTCTAATATTACACAGAGATGGGCCCTAAAACCCACACCAAAAGTGTTAGTTTCTGGGAATCCTGTCTGATGTGGGCCCATGACTGAGAATATCTAAGTATCCAAATGTGCTCGGGAAAGCTAAGCAATGTCAATTTTTTTATAAGTACTTAAAATTAATAGATACCTAAATACGAAAAAAAAACAGTTGAATTTAATTCTATATGAAAATGAGGTTCTGTGAACTATTCTCGTAAAATATTCGAAGTGCTTTTTGTTATGTCGCATAGCTTAGTCGTGTGAAAAAACGAACTACACTCTATTAAAATACACTTCAAACGCACGAAGGCAGATCGAACCTCCGCGGGATCCGGTACTATAACAATTTTCTGTAACTAGATGAATCGCGAGAGTAAGTGACACAGCCTTCCCCTTAGACGGTTAGATTTACACTGAGCTCGCAGCCCGGGCACGGCCGTGCTCGCGGAAATTCAGTTTTTTTGATGCTTTATTAGACCGAATTTCCATTTTACTAACTTTTAAACAATACGATTAAAGATCAATGAATTGTTAATGTTCTTCCGAAAGAGCCGTGTAAATATCACTTGTAGTTTAGATGCCTTAGGGAATTGAAAATTGAAAACGACCCTATTTCAACATAATTTTTTCCATAGTAGGTAATTGTTGCTTTAAAAAAAAATCCAACTATATTTTTTTGGAGGAAATACTCATAAAAAACATATATTTTTTTCAGAATTTTCCGTCCGTTAGATTACGAGCCTTAGGACTTTAAAAGTCACCATTCCACGTATACACTCGCCTTAATTACTATTTTTTTGTTTTGTTTATCTGTAGGTATTTCATCTGCTAGTTAGGCCTTTTTTAGGGTTCCGTACTCAAAGGGTAATAAACGGAACCCAATTACAAAGACTGTTGTCCGTTCGTTAGTCGGTCTGTTCACCTGTCACCAGGCTGTATCTCATGAACCGTGATAGTTTGACAGTTGACATTTTCACAGGTGACGTATTTCTGTTGCCGCTATAACAACAAATACTAAAAAACAGAATAACATAAATATTTAGGGGGGCTCCCATACAACAAACTTGATATGATCGGTTGCATTAACTTTGTACCTCATTTGTATCCGGCGCCAAACATACCAGGTATAAACTTAACTTAACTCGGCCAGTTAAGATTGGAGAAGTGTTTATACGGAACCCTTAGAGCGCGAGTCCGACTCGTCGTACTTCCATGGTTTTTTTTGAGATAAATATTAGAGCATCATGTCGTTCTCAATTTTTATAAAAATAAGATATTATTATTTACTAAAACGTTTATTTGGCTTATATAATGATCAAATAATCTAATGAATTGAATAGTTTACAAACTACATTGTGTAATAAAAAAATCAACATTTTAAGTAGCTTCTTTATTCTACGCTGGATAAGTACCTACCTATTATAAAATGCTGACTGAGACATAGTTTTGCCGGTTACGACACATTCGTAAAGCTTTACTCGTATTATTAAAGTTTATAGTGTAAAAAATCCTCATTCTAATGAATAACTTTTTTACTTAAATTATCGGAAAACATGGACACGGTATCATATTGTAACTGATCCACCGTCGCACCGTCTACTTCTTGATAAATTGATGCAGCTACTTACAAATTTAGGTATTCTCTTTGAAAATAACAGCGAAAAGGTTTGAAGGAGCCGAGTTCAAGCAGCCGTATACTACGCAATACACCCGTGGCATATTTAAAAAATCACGGACAGCGCACGCAATGCTATAAACACAAACAGTGACCGCTCGTCTCGACGCGGCACTCGCGACTGACAGACAGCACTGTGAAGTCCGCTTCGGGGCCTCGTAAACGGTTGCGTCTGTGTGTGTGCGCTGTTTCGACCGTTTGTACGTAGTTTCCATACTGCTTTAGGCTCAATTCACACGTACCACAACCACACCACGTCGCAGCGTTAAAATGTGGTGTGGTTGTGGTTACGTGTGAATTGGACTATTTATTAAACATACAAAATATGCGCCCGACCACGTGGTGTGGTTGTGGTTACGTGTGAATTGTAGGTACTATTTATTAAACATACAAAATATGCGCCCGACCACGTGGTGTGGTTGTGGTGTGGTTGTGGTTGTCGTGTGGTTGTGGTACGTGTGAAACAACCCTTAGCCTATATTATGTACTGTGCTCTAACCACCGGTAGGCTGGGCACTGCCCCGCTGTCGGCGGCACCTTGTTAGTTTTTTTAATGTATTTATATTTTATTTTTCTTTATTATATTTTACATTGTATAAGTTAAAAAGTATAAAGAACCTAATCTAAGATTAAAAGTAAAAAATAAAGATGACATTAGAAATAATAAAAGTAGATAATAATTAATGATTCTGACCACTGTGTTTTAAATTACAAATTTTAAAAACAAAATCCATCGATCTGTAAATACTGTTACTTAACTGTGTCGTTGCAGTTACAAGTAGAAAGACGATTATAACTATTTATAAATACACTGTATTCCGTTCCAATTCGGATCTCAAAAATCTTGAAACTGTGCAGAAAAATTACACCTACCTACGTGCAGATTAAAAAAGCGCGGGTGGCTGAAAGTCCTATGCAGTGCAGCAGAGCTAAGGCATAAAATCCCAAAAAGAATAACGTGGCATAATTTATTAAAGTTTTGCAGTAATTTATTTTTTGCGCTCATTTTTACAAACTTTTTTTGATTTCAAGTTTCACATAGTTATCTCGGTGTCTGTAATCAAATCTTGCAAGTAAGATTTGTTTTATACCACTTCCCGGTGACCGATTGAGCTGAAATTTAGTATGATATTAATAAGCACAATATTTTTTGACACCATGACATGAATCTGGTCTGATGATGGAGCCGAAAGGTGGTCATAGGAACTCTGTAATAAGACGATGCAATCGTAACAAGTTTAGGCTCTGTAGAATCGTCTCGGTGAGTAGTTGACGGATGTTCAAAGAAAAATATCTAGACGGCAATAAAAACTAAATTTCTGTCATAATCATATTTTAGTACCCCATTGGTTCTTACCGGCGGGGTACTAACTACTGTAGGTAGGTACAACGAAAACAAGAATTTATTAAGAGTACCTAATACGGCATCATTGCGGATATAAATTGAAAAATATCAAAACATCAACAACTTTATTTATTACCGACCAGTGATTTGCCAAATGTTTACCTACTTATTAACAAAAAGCTGATATTGATTAGTAGGTAAGTTACCCATTATAGAAATAGTTTGTTTTCTAACTTATTCAGATTGTATTTTAATGGTACCTATATGAAATAAAAGGGTTTTATGTGTATGAATTTATTTATTTTATATCAGGTGCGAGGCGTCAAATAATCGTAGTAGATCTGGTTTGAGTTGTGTATCACAGTTGTGCTAAAGGTGCAGGTCCATTATATTTCAGACGAGTACCGTATGTCGTTAGGTAGACTGTCTGACGACGCAGGAGCAACAGGTGGGCAACTGGAAGGCCTTGTCGACCATCTTTCCGCGGGCGTCGAGCCCGGTCATGGTGCGCAGCATGAATTTCTGCTTGCAGCTGGCCTCGTAGCCTGAGTAGAAGTGCGCCACCTTGGAACACGGGGATTTGTGTTCTCTGGAAAAATATGGGTAAAAAATTAAGAAGTGTTCCTTTTTGGATTTGGTAGATGGGTGCCTCGAACGTATTTTTTATCGGTAGGATTTTTCCCCTTGCCACGATCGTGTTTTGTCACGTGTGCTACCTATATGTTTGATCGTATATTTTCCTATGGGTAATTTGCCCGTTTGTCGGGATTTCCGGCTGTTCAGCCTAGAGCCCACATTTCTCAATCGATTTTTGTGATTTTTTTTAAGTAAGTTTAATAAATACAAAGATTTTTCTTGTCGATTCCGTTTTTCGTAATTTTTTAGCATTGCGGGGTTGAAAACGTAAAAAATACATATACATACAGCCATTTCAAAACATATTCGTGAGGTCTATATCTCACAGAGCCACTAATACATAATATATAGAACTAACTATGTTATAGTCATATCCCGGGGTTTCCAGTGCACGAATGATTTGTGACCTACTGTCGGCAGTGCCGTAGTTACCCCTAATAATAGTTAGTCTAGGGGCCCAGTCAGTCTAGGGGCCCAGTCCCAGAAGCAGGACATGCACCATACTTATGTTCTCTTAGGGGAGGGGCCTCAAATACCAAGTGCCTAGGGGCCTTGGCCCGCTAAGTCGGGTATTGTTATGGTTACAGTCAAGGAAAAAGTACGTCAAGGACACTCGTATACTCACTTGCACATTTCAATTTTGTATCCTTGCAGAGGCTTGTCTTTAAAAAGGTTGACTATGAAATGCCAATTCCCGTCCTTATCAGGGGCCGCTTTAGGTGTCATTACCTGAAATATTATAAAAAACAATCAACCCTAATAATTTCTGAATATCATCGTATCATCGTAATCCGAGTATTTCTAATGGACGGAACCACATAAAGTAGTTTTCTGTTCGTGTAGATAAGAACCGTTATTAGGTTTAACAATCAATCAAAGACTTTTACAGATTACTTATACAAAATAGTGTCATGTAGGAAAACAACGCTTTTCATGGCTATGCAAGCCAATACGAGAACGGCACACGCGACCACAGGCTTGATAGATGTAAGACTGGCCTGCGCGTGGTGAGCAAGGGCCGAGAGGATGTATTATGGCACGCCTGGTTGCGAGAGTCCTAAACCATGCCACGTCTAAGATCTTACACCCATCCAACACCGGTTTCCGCCGTTTGTCCCTGTCCACTGCGGACTCGTCCCAGTTTAACAAACAGAAGGACATTTTAATTATAACTTGCGTAGGGACTGCACACCGATTGCCGAGTCTTGTAGATAGCCTACTTGAAATCCTAATGCAAGTTACAATGTAAGTACGGTTCTTCTGATAAATGTTCTCCGAGGGAGTCTTTCTCAGGAAGACACAAAGGCGAGGAAGATGATCATGATGATAGTTTTTCAGTTTTTAATGTTTTGTTTTGTAAAACGTAGGTGAATTACAGGCGGAATAGCGATATAAAGGCAGCATTATGTTTTGCTAAGTTAGAATATGATCATTTATATTTAAATCCACATCGCCAGTTCTTTTCATTTTGTGGGTAACTTCAAGCTAAGCTCATCCCACGGGAACACTTAATTTTTTCGGGATACAAAGTAGCCCATGTGTTAATCCAGGGTTTCAGCTACCTTCATACAAAAAAATATCAAAATTGGTCCAGCCGTTTTCTGAGCGTGAAGAAGTAACTACACACTCAAATTATCGCCTTTATTTATAATACTAGGTTCTCTGCCGTAACGCCTAAAAAAAATTCGCAAAGTATTCATTTGGCAAACTGTTTCATTTCCCAACTCACAATTTTCTCTGAAACCATTTTTTTTTCGGAACTTTCGTAAAACAAACCTAACCTAACCTACTGTATTCTATAAGAGCATAAAAAATACACTATCACCGTTCTTGAGATACAGCCTGGTTACAGACGGACGGACGGACGGACGGACGGACAGCGAAGTCTCAGTAATAGGGTCCCGTTTTTGAGTTTTTTATTTGCTTTCTGAGAAAATCGTGAGTTGGGAAATGAAACAGTTTGCCGAATGAATAGTTTGCGAAAAATTTTGAGGCGAAAAGGCAGGATACCATAATATTAGTTAGTGTGATTTTACTTGCTACGCAGAATATACTTTTGCGCATCCTTGCGGTATTTGCAGGTTCAATGTAGATATTCTGGCCGTATCAGGTCTCGGAACGGGACCGCCGCTGCGTAGGCCGTTGTACTATGTATAACCAATGAAATAATGCAAAGGAAAACCAACCTTAAGCTTGACCTCGCAGAGCTCCGTATCTTCGGGCGCGCCTATCCTCTGCGCGATTTCTGGTGTGTCCAGCTCGTCAACTTGGAACTTGTCCGTCGCGTTGCCTAACTGTGAACAACAAAGTAAAGTAAAGCAACTGTAACTAAATCCATAATATTATAAAACTATCGTGAGCCATCTATACGATTATATAATTCTATACTTGTATTGAAAATCAATTTTCTATGGCAAGGGGTGCAGAATCGTCAATAGTACGGACGCGCGGCGCCTTACCAACCTGGCACCATCTGTTTTAATAATTTCCTTTGTCTTCGTATCACGTCGAAACAGCTGGACGTCCAAACATGTTTATAGGATACTTTTTATCCGTGTACGGCGGAGAAAAACACACGCGGACGAAGTTGCGGGCGCCTCCTCGTCTTTAAGAGGCCTTATTCCTTATAAAATTTATTTATTTCATATTATGACAAATATATTGATAATTTTAACCAACTCTTTGAAGTAAATAATACTTTTCCCTGAGTTCTAGGTACTAACATAGCTATTGCATGCTTTCATTGCGTGCAGTCGAAATTAAGTTGAAAAAACTAATTTTCCGCGCGAATTTTGTCAATTTAGAGCAGTTTTTGAAACAAAAATTATCAATGAAAAATTCAAACTGTAGGTTTCAAATATATAAAAATAAATCCCAATAGCCTTGTTCTAGGTAGGAACATCAATAATATGTTAAGAAACATGTTTCATCATAGAGATAAATGTCTAAAACAAACACCATTTTAAAAGGAATAAGGCCTCTTAATAATTTAGTGAGCGAGTCGCGTGGCAGCACGGATAGCTGCCCCCGATGAAGAGCTCCATATGATTTCGATCATATAAGGGCTGTGAGTCGCGTAGCAGCACGGATAGCTTCCCCTGATGAAGAGCTCCATATGAGTTCGATCATATAGGGACCGTGAGTCGCGTAGCAGCAGGGATAGCTGCCCCTGATGAAGAGCTCCATATGAGTTCGATCATATAGGGGCCGTGAGTCGCGTAGCAGCACGGATAGCTGCCCCTGATGAAGAGCTCCATATGAGCTCGATCATATAGGGGCCGTGAGTCACGTAGCAGCACGGATAGCTGCCCCTGATGAAGAGCTCCATATGAGCTCGATCATATAGGAGCCGTGAGTCACGTAGCAGCACGGATAGCTGCCCCTGATGAAGAGCTCCATATGAGTTCGATCATATAGGGGCCGTGAGTCGCGTAGCAGCACGGATAGCTGCCCCTGATGAAGAGCTCCATATGAGCTCGATCATATAGGAGCCGTGAGTCGCGTAGCAGCACGGATAGCTGCCCCTGATGAAGAGCTCCATATGAGTTCGATCATATAGGGGTCGTGAGTCGCGTAGCAGCAGGGATAGCTGCCCCTGATGAAGAGCTCCATATGAGTTCGATCATATAGGGGCCATGAGTCGCGTAGCAGCACGGATAGCTTCCCCTGATGAAGAGTTCCATATGAGTTCGATCATATAGGGGCCGTGAGTCGCGTAGCAGCACGGATAGCTGCCCCTGATGAAGAGCTCCATATGAGCTCGATCATATAGGAGCCGTGAGTCGCGTAGCAGCACGGATAGCTGCCCCTGATGAAGAGCTCCATATGAGTTTGATCATATAGGGGTCGTGAGTCGCGTAGCAGCAGGGATAGCTGCCCCTGATGAAGTGCTCCATATGAGTTCGATCATATAGGGGCCATGAGTCGCGTAGCAGCACGGATAGCTTCCCCTGATGAAGAGTTCCATATGAGTTCGATCATATAGGGGCCGTGAGTCGCGTAGCAGCAGGGATAGCTTCCCCTGATGAAGAGCTCCATATGAGTTCGATCATATAGGGGCCATGAGTCGCGTAGCAGCACGGATAGCTTCCCCTGATGAAGAGCTCCATATGAGTTCGATCATATAGGGGCCGTGAGTCGCGTAGCAGCACGGATAGCTGCCCCTGATGAAGAGCTCCATATGAGTTCGATCATATAGGGGCCGTGAGTCGCGTAGCAGCACGGATAGCTGCCCCTGATGAAGAGCTCCATATGAGTTCGATCATATAGGGGCCGTGAGTCGCGTAGCAGCACGGATAGCTGCCCCTGATGAAGAGCTCCATATGAGTTCGATCATATAGGGGCCGTGAGTCGCGTAGCAGCACGGATAGCTGCCCCCGATGAAGAGCTCCATATGAGTTTGAAACATGTCGGGCCGTTCCTGACAATTGTAACATGGGTTTCAACCGTTTTTCTAATTAACAAAGTATCCATTTATTAACCGAGCGAGCGAAGCGTCAGCTTGGCCAAGAAATCTTTCGTATTTCCGAATGTTTGAATGTGTTATAAAGATTAACCACTTGAATTTAATCGAATAGTTGCGATTTGTTCATGACTCCGGCAGGATTTTTTTAACAAGCTTTTTTTTACCGCTTTCATCAGTCTGTCCCGGTGTCTGTCTGTATAATCAAAGAATGCCAGTTTTTGACCCACTTTCTGGGCATGAAGCTGACATTTAGTATACCAACGTAACTTTGATGACAATACGATGGGGCTGGTAGAATGAAGCCGGGGCCGTAAATGAGTCATAAGAACTCTGTCATAAAATAACGAAAGCCTTTTTTCTTTTGACGACGCGTTTGGCTCGGTTTGTAGACACCTGCCTACTGAGCCGGCGGTCCCGGGTTCGAATCCCGGCCAGGGCAAATATTTGTGTGATGAACTCGAATATTTGTGCTTGGGTCATGTTGTTCCATGTATTTAAGTATATATTTATCTATATAAGTACGTTCTATATCGTCGTCTAGTATCCGTAACACAAGCCTTCTTGGGCTTAATTTGGGACTAGATCGATTTGTGTGAGGTTGTCCGATATTTATTTATTTATTATTATAAATAAATTTTTTTTGGGCTCTGGAATCGTCTTGGCGAATAATTGATGAATGTTTAAAGGAAAGTACCATGAGCTGCGGAATTGCATGGCCTATTTATAAATGAATAATTATATAATTGTGCAGCCCATAGTACAGTCTGCAATAAAATCTTGTCACAAAAATGTACAGAAAACTGTTTAACTTTATTATAATTAAATTTGTCTAGTGATTATTGTTTTGAGCGGTTTACACTCAACGAACAGCAGTCCCTGATGAAGAGCTCCATACGAGTTCGAAACATGTCGGATCGTTCCTGGCAATTTCACGTGAGTGTTAACCGCTTAATACAATAATTGGGTAAATATGTCTTTAATAAGCTTATTATTGGTACACGTTTTAGCTGTTGGGACACGTTACATCATGTGAAGTACAAAGGTCTAGAACGAACTTTGGCGGAATAGAATCTGATTCCGGTATATCCAAATTTGGACACTACGAGCTAACATAGCTTGTACACAGGCAGCACAGGTATTTTTTCAATATTTCTTTTCAATATAAACATTTGGTTGACGCTAGCAGAGAAACGTCTACTAAAATTTATAAGTACATCGTTACTATCCATTCTCAACGTAATTTTGAGATGAATGGTGCCGATCATATAAGTCAGAATTTTTACGGTAGATGGCGCTACGATGCCGCCCCGAGATATTGCTACTTAATTAAGAAGCAAATGATTGAAAATGTCAATGTCGCGGGCATAGGACCCGGTAGCTTTGTGGCTCAGAATTACTTAATAGTTGTTAGAGGACAAAGCGTCCATGTTGGCCCGCGAAGCTGTTGGAGACTGGAGACGCGGGTTGCAACCCCGCCTGAGTCATTACATTTTAATAATTTTCGCTTTAAGATCCCTTATTCCTTTTAAAATTTATTTTTTTCATATTATGACAAATATATTGATATTTTCAACCAACTTTTTGAAGTGAATAATACTTTTCCCCGAGTTCTAGGTAGTAACACAGCTATTTCATGCTTTCATTGCGTGCAGTCGAAAATAAGTTAAAAAAACAAATTTTCCGCGTGAATTTTGTAAATTTCGAGTAGTTTTTGAAACAAAAATTATCAATGAAAAATTCAAACTGTTGGTTTCAAACATATACTAATAAATCTCAATAGCCCTGTTCTAGGTAGTAACATCAATAATATGTTAAGAAACATGATTGATCATAGAGAAACATGTCTAAAACAATCAGCATTTTAAAAGGAATAAGGCCTCTTAAGAAAAACTTTAGGACACAGTTGTTATATTTAGGCTTATTATTTTCGCGGCGACAGAAAAATTAAAGAGCAGCAAACTATTTGCAACTAAAATAATAGGTAACTTGTCAGCGATTAAATATTTTGGCAATCATTTATATTTAATGAGCTTTAAACTAAGGATATTTTAAAATTCAAATAATGGCAGCTACTTTAAGGTAGCAGATATAATAAACAAGATTACTGAAATCATAGGTGAGGTACTATAAATAATGACTTGGCGACTAATATTAGCAGAAGGATAACAAACTTTATATTAGTGGCAACTACAGGTCTCTATCTAAAAAAGCATTTTGGGCTTTGATTTGCTGGCAGCTTTTAAATATTAAAATGGGTACTATATAAAAGTAATGGGGAGTTATTTTTTTAGTTTTCGAAACCATAATTTAATGAAAACGGCGATGAGCGTTTTTTAGGTAAAAATGTTTTGCCCATACAAAACACGCTTATTTTAGTCCGAATCTAGCTAAAACACGCTACGCTAAAATAAGCATTGCATTATCATAAGACTTGCCTCAGAACCGAAGCTGTCAACCCCGATTCCACGTGGTCTTGTCTGCCCTACCCCTAGAGTGTATATAAAAAGCCGGAGGCGCGGAGGGAGAGCAGCCCTCGCCCGCCGTGACAAAGCTCGGGAGCCGTGCGAACCGGAGCGGCATGAGGCTGGTCGCTGAAGGCGACCAACAAGCCGAAGCTGCGGAACGGAGTACGGGCGACCGTGCTTTGCCACGCAAGGGCGGAAGGGCTGCACTTCCCGCAGCGCCGGAGCTAAGGCAGAGTCTGACACAATATCCAAAAAATATTGTCGGTTTTAGTCCATATCTCGGTAATTATTAAGTTTAGAAAAAAGTTGTCCATACAAAATACGTTTATTTTAACGTATTCTATACGATAGAATCATAAAAAATAGGTGTCAATATGACATGTATGTATGTATGTATGTAAACACTTTATTGTACACAAAAACAGAAATACATTAAAACAAAAGAAATACATCACACCTGACGAAAAATTGACCAAAATCAGAGCCACTAAATTAAACTATAGACCAAAATTATTATTTATACATGCAATTTTCAACTTTCATTAAAGCTCTTAAATTGTCGCACAAAGACTTATGACCTTGATTTATTTTATATGTAATCTGTAATCTCCATTGAACAATTAGAGTAGGCCATTTTCAACTTTTTATCCGCTGTCATGTTTCCGCTTAATTAGTTAATTCAGTCGCCAAAACAATAACTCGATGCTAGTTTATATTGAAACAAAGCCGAAAATTGATTACTTAGCTGCTACTTTTTACTTTAATAGTCTCCGCAATTAGTCGCCAACTTATTATTTTTGCTATCCCCTTTAATTTTTCATAAATCCCTAAATCTGATTAATTTGTCGCCGCGTTAAATACATGCCTTATATTTATTACTCTAAGATGCCCGCAACGTGTATAACCATTTACCTCTATCTCTATTTCTCACTTTCTCGCCTCCTCTCTTTCTCTTTCTCTCTTTCTTCCTGACTGGACCCGTCATCACCACCAGAACATCCACAGCCATAGACTGAGAATGTACAGAAGACCGATGGTGTTGATTAGCTTTCTCTTTTTATATAATTATTCATTTGTTTTTCTGAAAAGAACTGTCCACTCTTTTACTTATTTTACTCAATCTTCCTCTATGTCGCCTTTTCATTCGTTCTTTTTTAATTTTTGTCCTTTGCTCCCCTTCTCACTTTCCCTTATCCCCTTCTCTTATGAATCTTTTTTCCTTTCTCTCTTCGTCCCTTTTCCTCTATCGGTGTTTTCTTTCACTTGTAATATCTAAGATTGCAATATTCACTTCTTCAATGACAGATGAGCACCATTCGTTTCAGCAATACCATTGGATCCGACAACTCCTAGAGTACCTTGGAGTACCTTGAGAGCCTAGACTATTATATGGTTAGCTGGTACTCACTGCCTCAATAAGTTTGGCGACGTGCTCCTCCGGGTAGCCCGGAAGGTCCTCACAGATGCCCGTCTGCAGACACTCCTCCGGTACGTTGGGCACGAACTGCGTCGCATCCTGCCGGACCGGACCCGGAAACACTACCACGTCCGGTGACATAGACGGATCCGGTGCCAATCCTGGAATTGGGAAAAGAGTGTCGTTTGAAAAGATGAATATAAATGTCGTCATAAATGTATGGTTTCTTTAAGACCAGACTGTCAATTATTATCAATATACCTACTACTCCCACCATAATATCTATCCTAATATATTTAGGTATATATATTTAATTAGGGTTGGGTTTAAACGCCTACCAAATATGATTAAACGCCTACCAAATATATTGATAAATTACTACCAATAAATTCTTAATGCTCACCAAAACGGATGAATGCTCACCAAATAGTGTACCCCAAACTATTCTATAAATAAAGCAAATAATTCTTTTTCTTACATCCTATAAAAATATATGCACACCTAAAAAGTTAATTTCAGACCAAATAATCTAAATTACTGTTAAATGGATGTCACCAATATTTTATATAATTACTTCCATTTTAGTCATTTTTGCTGAGGCAAAAAACTAAATGCTCACCAAAATGGCTTTTTCTCAAACATCCAAAGTAATGTCTTTACGTTCCTTAAAATAGGCTCGGAAGTATCGCTTTTTGGGCGCAACAACTCGAGAAGACTGTAAAGGGATTTCATACTGCTTTTCAGGCCTAGGCCTTTTTTTGGTTTCAACAACAAGGTCATCACACAGCTGGCTGGTTTGACAAAAAGCAAGTTTTGTTTTTAAACATTAGTTGTTAGAAACTTGTGGAAAAAAAATTCAAGATGGCGACTTTTTTTTCAAAATTTCAAATTGGTGCTATGCGGCTAAAACTCGGTATCGGGGGGCTCTCGGGGCTCAAAAATATGAATCTGAAATCTTGTCCGAAAATTCGGTCCAATTCGGAAAATATCGAAAAAGAACGATCCAAAATTTCTAAATTCGTGCTAGGTGGCTAAAACTCGGTATCGGGGGGCTCTCGGGGCTCAAAAATATGAATCTGAAATCTTGTCCGAAAATTCGGTCAAATTCGGAAAATATCGAAAAAAAAAAAACGATTTTTTTTTCAAAATTTCAGATTGGTGCTAGGCGGCTAAAACTCGGTATCGGGGGGCTCTCGGGGCTCAAAAATATGAATCTAAAATCTTGTCCGAAAATTCGGTCAAATTCGGAAAATATCGAAAAAAAAAACGATTTGTATGGAGAAAATTTCAAATTGATATAGCATAGCTAATAATGACTACCGCACATTATGGAGCGGTTTTTAGGGATATAAAAAAAAAACTAACCTAACCTAACCCGGCCGAGTCGGATCTGCTCTGAAAGGTGATCAGGATTAGATGGTTACCTAGCTGAAACACTAATTTATGAAAACAATATTTGGTGAGCAAAACATCCATTTTGGTGAGCAAAACATCCATTATGGGAAGCAAAAATATATTTTTTGGTAATCATTTTGATGTTTTATGAAAACAATATTTGGTGAGCAAAAAATCCATTTTGGGAAGCAAAAAGATATTCTGACTCAACATAAAATTATTCTGGTGTAATGTATATCGATCGTGTATACAAAATGATTTAATTTGAGGAACACTGTATAGAGTGAATTTATATTAAATGGAGGCAATTCAATTTATTTGGTATTTAGTTTTGGGGGTATAAAAGCCATTTTGGTGAGCATTTAAATTGTACCCATATATTTAATACAAAAATTCTCACATTGACATTATTTCACACATATCTGAAACTTATTGTACAAATGTATTATAGCAAACCCGTTTTTATCTTGGATGCGTCGCGCTTTACAAATTAAGTAGTAAGTAGTTATACATATGCGATCATACATAATTATTATATACTGTAAGTATAGCCTGCGCGCCCGCACCGATTCTAAAAAACCTGTATACTGCCTTGCCTGCTTAATGTTTATGGTACCCTGGTACCCTGGTACCTCTGTGGCTTACGTCATTGCTGATGAATCACTCTCAAAATAGAATTCATATCGGGTAATTTTCTAAGGGCACGGCTGTGTTTTGTTGCGCATCGAGTAGGTACTGGTAAGACGGGTTCACTACGCGCTGCGAGCTACGCTATTACCCGTGTACCTACGCACAAACTAACAAAAACATGGTGGACATTGAACATCGAACACGAAATCTAAAAATAAATAAATAATGGAAGACTTCACACAAATTAATGTAGTCCCACAATTAATTCTGGCAGGCTTAATTTTTATGGACACTAGACAAAGATATCATGTACATAATCACTACATATCCAGTATAAAACAAAGTCGGTTCCTGCTGTCTGTCTGTCTGTCTGTCTGCCCCTATGTATGCTTAGATCTTTAAAACTACGCAACGGATTTTGATGCGGTTTATTTTTAATAGATAGAGTAAGTCAAGAGGAAGATTTATACGTATATGTACAACATGCATAATTTATCAGCATTACACCCGTGCGGCCGTTAGTTAGTGAATTTTGCAGCTTATCTTATAGCTTTAAGTTCTAAATGAGTGGTTTAACAGTGTTTGATACAACTTATAGCTTTAAACACAACTCAAAACAGTATATGAGTTCATCCTATCACTTGTAGTTGCATAGGAGCGTTTTTTGTTTCTACTTTATTACTTATGGTGGGATAAAGTCGATTTTGCTACTTAAAGTTGCATGCAGGTTCAAATTGTCACTCAATAAGAAGCAATAGTGCTATATAAGGCCTTAAAATCACTTATAAGCCACTTTTACATATAAGTGGGAACATACCCTTATTTGGAACTAAAAGTTCCAAATGACTAGTACAATAGCGAATTATATCACCAATAGTGGCTAAAGGGATAATTTTACGGCTCTTTTGGAACCAAAAAATATTGCAACTTTAAGGCCTAAGAAGTACCTTATTGCCACTCCAACGCATAAATAGGTCTCAGTAGGAGGTTCTTGGAACCAAAAGCAGTTATTTTCACTTATTTCAAACCACTAACGAACTAAAAGTTCTATTATAGTTCCTATTTGCGCCTTGTCAAAATATATTTAATAGCCTTGCTTGTTTAATAGTCTACAAAAGAGCAAATAATTACTATTGGTAATATCATTCACTGCTTTGCCACTCGCAAGATACAAATAAGTGATTATTAGACTTGATAGTTCCAAATAAGGAACAAATAAGTGAAAATAAACACTGCAGGATCTTTTTTGTTTCGCCATGTTTACAAATGAAAATTGATTATTTTTAACCAGAATTTTATCACACTCACGCATAATCACAGACTTTTGATAGTTTTGACGATGTTACTTTAACATTGTACGTAACCTACAATCATTAGGTCAGGTTTTTAACAGTTTTATTTCTTATCAGTATCTATTCCTTATTTAATTTAGCACTCTCTTTTTTAATATTCCTGATCAAATGAAGGGCGCGTCGAAATTTACAAAGAAAACATACTATAGTTTCACAGTAAAAAAAATTTCGCAAGAATTTCGTGCTTATTTCAATGCTTGTATAACGTAAAGTTTTAATCACAATCAAACAGACATATAAATCCAAAATGATTATGGCAGATCACGTATTACTTTTAATAAAACACAATTTGACAGTTGCCTCGCCACTCAAAGATAATTTTGGCGACTCATTTATCACTCATTGACCGAACTGAAATGTTTTCATTTGTTCACTGCGCATAACTTTCACCCATAGTTCTAATTACCACTTAAGGTAATTGTGAGATCTCTTATGGATTCTATTTAGCACCAAAAATAGGCTGCAATTTTTCTCCTTTTGGTTCTATACTGGTGGCATAAGGGTTCTTGCCACCTATATAGCACTTAGTCATGGTGGTAAATTTCACTTAAGCATCTAATTAGATATGATATACGAGCTATTTAGACCCAGTTGTGCTACTTGGGTAGTTATATAGTTAAAATACATACCGTCTGTTGTGTATGATGTTCGTTAATGGAACGCAGGTCCGAACAAAATGTTCAATGCATGTTTTTGTTCGTTCGTCTGAGGTACACGTCTGAAAACTTTACAATTTATGTCTCTCATATAATTATACATATATTACATCTTACATTTGGTAGTTATTGTCATTTTTAGGGTTCCGTAGTCAACTAGGAACCCTTATAGTTTCGCCATGTCCGTCTGTCCGTCTGTCCGTCTGTCCGTCTGTCCGTCCGTCCGCGGCTTAGCTCCGTGATCATTAGTACTAGAAAGCTGAAATTTGGTATGAGTATGTGTATGTATCACGCCGACAAAACGGTAAAATAAAAACAAAAAAAAAATTTTTTTTCGGGTACCTCTCGAACACCTAAAGTGGGGGTGATTTTTTTTTTTCGTTTCAACCCTAGTGTGTGGGGTGTCGTTGAATAGGTCTCTTGAAAATAATAGGGGTTTTCAAACATTACTTTTTGATAAAGTCAGTAGTTTTGTAAATATTCGCTCCGAAAATAAAAAAAATTGTGTCCCCCCCCCTCTAACTTTTGAACCACAAGTCAAAAAAATATGGAAAAATTCATGTTAATGCGGCCTTATAAGTACTTTCAATGAAAACTATATTGAACAAAATCGGTCAAGCCGTTTTTGAGTTATCGCCAAATTTCATATTTTTTCTTTAAAAGGTCGTAAGTTGACTTCCAGAAGGTAATAAGTGATTACAGTTTCTAGGGCGTTTACGACCTTTTTATAGAGCTTAAAATCTGTCTTAACTTAAACCTCGGGCTTAAAACAGCAGTTTATTGTGAAGGATGAGCAACTACGGAACCCTACACTGAGCGTGGCCCGACATGCTCTTGGCCGGTTTTTATACGTGAAGTAATAATTATGTCATTTTAAGTCAAGTCAAGTTTGCCAGCGATCTCCTTACTACTGTCTTAAATAATGTCAAATTACTAAATGGATATTATTTTAGTAACGTAGGTATTTTAACGTTTTCTCAACAATAACCAAAAATTGAATCATAAATCTGCCGACTACAATGGAATGTACATTTTCCAATACTTATTCGCATATTTCAACGAAAGGAACACCGCAGACAACCGTTATTTCAAGAATCGACGCCACTATAATTCCGAGAATCCACGACATACACTAGTTAGTATACCGAGGTCGTTTTGAAGCAATACGACTTAGTTTGTAAAAAGCCTCATGTTATTATACTTATTATAGGCATCGGATAATTCGGATATTCGGATGCTTACATATAGCTAGTGTTACCAAAATCCTGGAAAAACTGAAATATACATGAAGCAGACTTCTTCTTAAAACGTGAATTTTATAATGTACACAAGTCCGTTTCCGTCCATCGATCCGGATTCAATTTAGCAGGAGTCTACACTTTAACCTAACCTTCGCGAGGCCTTTACCATAGAGTATATTTGTGTATATGAGATAGATATCACTTAAAGGTTTGACATGTAGCGCCATCTCTCGCTAAGAACCAGTAAACTTTTCCAATGTAACTCGACTAAATTGAATATCACTTAAAATTGACGCTATCTGAGATGCTAGACGGACCACCTAAATCAGTAGTATAAGAATCTGTTAATTTGTTCTAAGTTATAAGACCGTGGCCTTTACCCGGCGGCTTCCATAACAAACATCGTTTACCTAAATATTAAAAACCTTATCTCCCTCATCAAATAGAAGTTTTTTTTGATATTATTGATGGAGCTTTATGTTATTTCTTGAAGCCTGTGTCGTGCTTTGTCGAGCGGACTGGAATAGACTGCCCAAGCAGCACATTAGTGAATTTTGCAGCTTATCTTATAGCTTTAAGTTCTAAATGAGTGGTTTAACAGTGTTTGATACAACTTATAGCTTTAAACACAACTCAAAACTGTATATGAGTTCATCCTATCACTTGTAGTTGCATAGGAGCGTTTTTTGTTTCTACTTTATTACTTATGGTGGGATAAAGTCGATTTTGCTACTTAAAGTTGCATGCAGGTTCAAATTGTCACTCAATAAGAAGCAATAGTGCTATATAAGGCCTTAAAATCACTTATAAGCAACTTTTACATATAAGTGGGAACATACCCTTATTTGGAACTAAAAGTTCCAAATGACTAGTACAATAGCGAATTATATCACCAATAGTGGCTAAAGGGATAATTTTACGGCTCTTTTGGAACCAAAAAATATTGCAACTTTAAGGCCTAAGAAGTACCTTATTGCCACTCCAACGCATAAATAGGTCTCAGTAGGAGGTTCTTGGAACCAAAAGCAGTTATTTTCACTTATTTCAAACCACTAACGAACTAAAAGTTCTATTATAGTTCCTATTTGCGCCTTGTCAAAATATATTTAATAGTCTTGCTTGTTTAATAGTCTACAAAAGAGCAAATAATTACTATTGGTAATATCATTCACTGCTTTGCCACTCGCAAGATTCAAATAAGTGATTATTAACCCTTAACCACCTAGGCAAGGTCCTCAGGACCAGACAAATACAATATTAGTGAATAACTCATCGCATGTTCATGGCACGGACCTCTTTGACCTTGTACCTTTCCCCGCTGGCGTCTCAGTGCCAGCCATGCGTTCGACGCGTTCGGAAGTGTGCCTCTGTGAATTTGGTGAGTATAAAACTGTCGTCAGTGGTCTCAGCGACCTTGCCTAGGTGGTTACGTATTATATCTTGCTGGTCTCTGAGACCTTGCCTAGGTGATTGCGTTTATTTTTATGAGGTTGTAATTTTCAATACTTGAACGCATTTCATGTTTAGTTTTAGTTAAAAATGCTTCATAATGACGCAACAATCGAAAGATGGTTACGAGAAGTGCCCTCATGAAGATGACTTGCCGGATGATGAAGGTAGAATCAAACTAAGAACCACCAGGGTTTTTAGACGACGAAGTGCCATTATTACAACGGCGATCAAGACCTAAAAAGAAGAACTATTTCTGCATGAATCACTTTCGGTGGGCATCTGAACCACTATCACTACGATTAAGGACCTTGCAACATAATATAGTCAATGAAGCACAGGTATCAAAACCAGCTTACCGCGATGTATTGACCTCTACAAGTCTACATCGAGTCCACTGGATATCTGGCATCAGTTCTTTACGGGACCTATTAATCAATATCAACAATATCCTCAACAAAGATACAGACTTACCAGCAAAGACAGGTCCCAGGCAATGCTGAAGAACGATTGCAAGTTCGAAAATGTTGTTCAACTTGTAACCCCAAAAAGCAGCGAAAGACGCAGTACATATGTATTGAACGCAAGAAACCAATCTGCATTCAGTGCTTGCAATTTTATAAAAATTACTAGCTTTTATATAAAATTTATAGCTGATTTGCTTGACTGATTATTGTACTTTAAGATTTACCAAGAAAAAAATATATAGTGTCAGCATATTTTGTGATCTCATGTTCCAAATGTTTTAAAAAAATTTTTTCGTAAAAACATAAGGGAATGTTGTTGTGTTAAGTTTAAAGAACATATTGTTGATTAATATTGTATCGATTTTTGGTAATAAATGCCCAAAACCGTTATAATGGTAAATATTATCTAAAAGTACCTCTAATATAAATACTTAAAAATATTTTAGACCCATTTCAAGTAGAGGTCTCCATGACCTCTCGTAGGTGGTTGTGCTATAGAAAGCGGACGTAGGTAGTTAAGGGTTAGACTTGATAGTTCCAAATAAGGAACAAATAAGTGAAAATAAACACTGTAGGATCTTTTTTGTTTCGCCATGTTTACAAATGGAAGCCTATGAAAATTGATTATTTTAACCAGAATTTTATCACACTCACGCATAATCACAGACTTTTGATAGTTGTGACGATGTTACTTTAACATTGTACGTAACCTACAATCATTAGGTCAGGTTTTTAACAGTTTTATTTCTTATCAGTATCTATTCCTTATTTAATTTAGCACTCTCTTTTTTAATATTCCTGATCAAATGAAGGGCGCGTCGAAATTTACAAAGAAAACATACTATAGTTTCTCAGTAAAAAAAATATCGCAAGAATTTCGTGCTTATTTCAATGCTTGTATAACGTAGTTTTAATCACAATCAAACAGTCATATAAATCCAAAATGAATATGGCAGATCACGTATTACTTTTAATAAAACACAATTTGACAGTTGCCTTGCCACTCAAAGATAATTTTGGCGACTCATTTATCACTCATTGACCGAACTGAAATGTTTTCATTCGTTCACTGCGCATAACTTTCACCCATAGTTCTAATTACCACTTAAGGTAATTGTGAGATCTCTTATGGATTCTATTTAGCACCAAAAATAGGCTGCAATTTTTCTCCTTCTGGTTCTATACTGGTGGCATAAGGGTTCTTGCCACCTATATAGCACTTAGTCATGGTGGTAAATTTCACTTAAGCATCTAATTAGATATGATATACGAGCTATTTAGACCCTGTTGTGCTACTTGGGTGTTTGCTTATTTTATATGTCATTGAGTCGGCCAGTTGGTTGTAGTCTGTCTGTCTGGGAATGTGTCGATAGCAACTTACAAATTAATTGAGCGTCCTAAATTTAACCTCGCCTCATCGAATTGAACTGTGAGTTACAATCCCCGAAAGTTTCTTGATCATCTCGATGTAAGTAGTCTTCTTTGCACTTCTTGTAGCCTCTGTTGTGCGGGATAAACCGCTCGCACAATGCACAACCGCTGCGTTGCTGTCGTATGGTGTGTCGTTGTTGTCTGTGTGATCGTACTGGCGATACGTTTTGGAAGAGGAAACTATTAATATAATTGTCTGTTCCTAAATCTTACCTCTCCTCGTCGGATTGAACTGCGAGTTACTAACACCGAAAGTTTGTTGATCATCTCGATGTAGTCTTCTTTGTATTTCTTGTGGCCTCTGGCGCTCGCTCATCCGCTGCGTTGCTATGTCGTCTGGTCCGTCGCTGTTGTCTCTATGTGGCCGTACCCTGACAGTACATTTTGTTGGAGGAAACTATTAATATAAATTACTGTTTCTGTATCTTACCTTTCCTCGTCGGATTGAACTGCGAGTTACTATCACCCAACATCCTATCCTGGTCACATCCTATAGATGTCATTGAGATCTGCAATGAAGATTAATGAAGGTAACTTTTAATAGGTATATATAGACATGTTTTAAATGACACACATCAAGAAAATGTAGGGACTGTTCTATTAAAGCACTTCGCCTGGTGAGCAAAAACAACAATATATCAGCAATATAGGCTTTTATAATAGTGTAATCCATAACCCGCTTCGGTTTCAGTTGAATGTGCTCCCTAATTTCTAATACTTTTTCAGATCACATGTCCAACTAAGTGTATGATATTATGTTTTATTCGCCTGCGTCTTTACCTGTCTTTGATCGAAGTTATCCGAGATAGTAAATGATCGATGTCTAGCGGACTTCGGCGACAGCCGGCAGCGGCGAGCGGCCATAGAACTGAGCGAGGCATATTTTGCATATTCATTAATATGCCACTTAAAATTAATTTAATATTTACTAAATACTAGATCATTGGGACTAGCTAGATCTCTGGATTTAATTATTCGCCACAAAAAAGGAAAATGATTTAATTAAATATTCGACCGATGTGAGTTCAAAGTTGACGCTTCGATAAGGCAAATCACGGCTTTAACTGGTATAATTCATATTCCTGTTATTAATGGGGTTTGATAAAATAACAGTAATTGTGAAACGCAGTGCATTTTTGTTATCGACATGCATACCTACTCTATTAAGTGTTTATAGTATAATGACTAGGTATTTATGTAGCCATGCCTCATAATAGTAGTTTATGTGACTGTACATAATGAAGCGTATTAAACACGAGTGTGGGTTTATGAAACGTGCCGAAGGCAAGTTTCTTAATAACATCACACGAGGTTTTTAATGCCTAATTATGTACAGTTACGTACACTACTTTCTCTAGCCACATATTATAAGCCTCCATGATATGATGCATTCAGGAGTCGCACATTATAACAAGTATTAGCCGGTAATGGCTGTAATGAAGTTTTCTGGCAGCTGTCATAGTTTTTTTTTTATTCAGAGACAAACTAGAGTCGGCCCCAACTATCATATAGTTCGATATCTTGCTTACGTGCGACATAATATGTCAAATTTGATTGCAAATTGACAATTCATTTCGAACTAAACGTCATCTCGACTGATATTAGAATAGAGGTCTAATCAATATTCTTTGTTTTTCAGATGTTCGAAATTGGAATAAATAATATCATCGAAAGTGATGTTATTATTTAGCAATAATAACATTTTTACAGATAAGAAATTTGTGCTAACAAAACAGTATATTTTTATGGTGGTCATAATGTGCGGTTCTCGAACGCATCATGGAGGGTTTTATGATATTTGGATAAACTATAATGTTGATATAGGTAAATTTATTCGCAGGGTGCTCTCGGTGACCTCTCGTCTGTTATTAGCGACGTAAATGGTGATTTGGAGCGCATTTTAAATTGGAGTCATAGGTTTGGTCTCAAAGTCAATCCTGCTAAAACTCAAGCAATCGTAATTGGCAGTTCGAAGCTGATCTCCAGGGTTGACTTTGATAATGTCCAACCTGTATTCTTTAACGGAGTTCATATACCCTTTTCGCACTGCGTAAAAAACCTCGGTGTCATGGTTGATCGCACTTTATCTTGGGTGCCACAGGTTAATGAAGTAAGCAGAAAGATGTTTGCGGCAGTCGGTTCTCTTAGAAGGCTCAGTAATTTTCTGCCTATTGCCACCAAAATTGCGCTCTCTCAAACCCTACTTCTTCCTATATTGGACTATGCTGACATAGCTTACCTTGACCTCACGGAGGAGCAGCTTAATAAGCTTGAGCGTATCCAAAACATCTGCATTCGGTTCATATTTGGGTTACGCAAGTATGACCATGTATCCGACTTCCGGTCTTGGCTCTCAATCCGTTCTCGTCGTCACTCCCATATTCTGTCTCTTCTTTATAATGTACTATTTAACCCCACAACTCCCCGCTACCTCAAGGAGCGTTTCAGTTATTTGCGTTCTGTTCGCTCTGCACAATACTTAGTTCTTACTGTTCCCCCTTCATCTTCTAAATTTTATAATGGTTCTTTCACTTTCCGGGCTACTTTACTGTGGAATTCGCTTCCTCTGGATATAAGGCGTGCCCAATCTCTTGCAACATTTAAAACCCTCGTCAAAAAACACTACTTGTCTCTCCCTTAGTACACTGCAATAATAATCGCTCCTTTAACTTTGTGGCTCATACTGTTTTTGTTTTATTTATTACTTTACAATATATTTATTTATTATGTCTAAGTATTTATGTAAGTATATCTGTATAGTTTTATTTATGTATGTTTATTACCTTTGTCTTTTATGGTAGTCGTTCATTTAGTCCTTTTATTATTATGCACCACCTACTAATTTCAAACATTAATTTTCAACTACTCCGCTACCTAAAAGGTTGTCTGGAAGAGATCGCTATTTAGCGATAAGACCGCCTGTTGTTTACCTCTGCCTGTTATTTGAATGTATCTCATGGTGTGTTGTATATTCCTTGATGTTGGAGGTGTGCAATAAAGAGTATTTGTATTTGTATTTGTACCTATTTAAGTGTACTGTGTATACCAAAACCTGTTTTCGATTAGGTTATGGTTGATTGCGGTGTAAGATATTAGTTGGTAGGCCTACCTTCACACACTTAAATCACTTAATACCCAAATTGTATTTCTAATTACTGCTTTACAGAAAATGCCGTAAGAACTACTTTTTATGGAGATTTTGAAAATATTTTTAATGTCTTCTTCTGGGTGCGTACCTACTTTCTTACATAACTTTTTAAGTCCTATTTTCTGAAGTCCGAAAATATTTCTCATACTATTTTATATTATAATGATCACTCTTCATATTTTTTTCAATACTAACGATCGGAACTCATAATCATCAGAGATCATTAGATCACTATGCATACAACTTGTTTATACTAATATTTGTTTTCATATATTTTCTTACACTACTAACCTAACTCATAATCATCAGAACTCATAAAATCACTACTCATACACCTTGCTCATACTAATATTTGTATTCATATTTTTTTCTTATAGGTACTAGATACTTGGCCGGGTCAGGTTACCGGCCTGAATAAAAAATTTAGAGCGAGCAAAACCTTTCAGAGCAGATCCGACGTAGCCGGGTTAGGTTAGAAGGTCTCTGGCCTTCGAGGTTATTTTTTTTTTTGCGTACCGAAAAAAGTTTTGCTTTTATTCATACTGTTTACATACTGATTTCATGAGCACTCCACCCAACCACTTCCAGGAAAGTAATAGCTTAGGTTTGTTTCATAATTATGAAAAACAATATTATGAGTTCAAATATTTTCTAATGAATGCCATTTTTAATAGAAAAATTATGATAATTGTCTGTTATGAAATAAAACAGTTATGAAAAAAAAAAAATGAGTTTTAACATTTCTTAGTAATGACATTATTAAGAAAAAAAGTATGATAACTGGCTGTTATGAGTTCCGATGGTAGTAAAATAAAAGTATGAAGAAAAAAGTATGAGGAAAAAAATTATGAAGAGTGATTGTTATGAATATAAATCGGTAGTAAAATAAAAAATACGAATAAAATTTTTATGAGAGCCAAATGGACCCCTTCTTCTTCTTGCTGGCTGGCGCCAGCGGAAGAAGAAGACCCTTTGTGGGTTTTGGCCTCCTCCACGATCTTCCTCCAGTTGTCACGATGCCTGGCCACCTTCTTCCAGCTGGTAAACATCCCCATCTTCCTGAGATCTTCCTCCACACAATCACTCCAACGTTTTCTAGGCCTGCCTCTCGGTCTCTTCTGTTGCGGCGTCCACCTTGTCATTATCTTAGCGGCTCTAGTGCCCGGCATTCTTTCAAGGCCCACCTCATTCGCTGCGACTTACAGAACCTGACGATGTTCTCGTGCCCAATGAGTGCATCTAGCTCATGGTTCATGCGTTGACGATATGTGCCGTCACGCTCTTTCACGGGGCCGTAGATTTTTCTAAGAACTTTCCTTTCGAACACGGCAAGTTTCAGTTCGTCTCTCTGGATTAAGGTCCACGTTTCGCAGGCGTAAGTCACAACAGGCCTGATGATGGTGTGATAGATGGTGAGCTTCGATCTTATGCTAAGCAGCTCAGAATCTAAAAGTTTAGCACACGCGTAATAAGATTTGTGCCCAGCGACTATCCTTGCCCTTATCTCTTCGGTAATCATCGATCCTAGATACTTGAAGCTGCTCACGCCGTTTATGGTTTGATTGCCGACATCAATGTTTTGTGGCCGTCCAGGCTGCCTGGCTGTCGCAAGGTACTCAGTCTTAGATGTATTTTTAATGTGCACTAAATTAAATTCATCTCAAGCTGGCTTCTTGTTTTATTCTATGTGTTTACATATCAATAGTAGAATATAAAAATATACGTGCCTTAAACCCATAAAAAAATATACAACATAAAATATAAAACGTAAGCAGGCTTTGGCATCATAATACTTATTAACGACCGGTTATGCTAGTTAATGACAGTTTGACAGGTGTAACATGAGGTAAAAACTAACCAAGCATGATGAAATTGGGGATTAGCTTAGTCTATCAAAAACTAACCAGTGGTTAACAGGTTTTTAGGGTTCCGTAGTCAACTAGCAATCATAGTTTCACCATGTCCGTCTGCCCGTCTGTCCGTCTGTCCGTCTGTCCGGCCGTCCGCGGCTTAGCTCCGTGATCAGTAGTACTAGAAAGCTGAAATTTGGTTTGAGTATGTGTATGTATAACGCCGACAAAACGGTAAAAAAAAACTAAAATAAAAAACTTTTTTTCGCTTCAACACTAGTGTGTGGCTGTTGGGTGTCGTTGAATAGGTCTTTTAAAAATAATAGGGGGTCTCCAAACATTATTTTTTGATAAAGTCAGCAGGTCTGTAAATATTCGCTTTAACTACTTGGGAAAATATGTAGCCAAATTGTGCTTAGTAGTAAACAAAATTAAGCTAATTTTACAAAACTTATTCTGGTTACTAGTAGCCCTCCTTTTTTGTCAGTCCTCCGATTTATTTAATAGTTAGTACCTTTGGTCGTGGGATAAAACACGGCCATTAACCCGGCCCCTGGGGAGATTGAGCCACCTTCTCAATCTCTCACTTGGGTAATTCCTGTGCGGCGCGTCCTTGTCGCGGGGGTGGGCACCTCGTTGCTTCAGTAGGCCGGAGTGATGAGGTGGCTAAGTTCCACAGGGACCCAGTTCTGCGGGGTATATCGCGGAGCCCGTGCCCAGGGTTACGGGTGAAGACCTCAACGGCTGAATAGGCGGAGATGGAAACCATCAGTACGGCAAAGCAGGCGGAAGAGGCATGTCACAGGGACATTAACCTGGACCCTAACAGAGGGCAGCAGTACTGTTAGTACTACACAGGGGCAGAGGGAATGGATCCCAGAATGGCCCTGTAGTAGATTTTTCTGAGCGCTCGCTGCAACAGTGAAAACGGTCAGGATACTGCGGTGCAGAAGGCAATGGGAAACCACTGCACTATTTTCCCATTAATGCAGTATGAAAAAATGTCCACAAAAAGTAATGAAGTTCTTGACAACGGGCTTCCACGATGTCATATCCCGTGGCGGTCCGAGTCCGGCAGAGGTAGGAGCAAGGCTACCCCGGTCGTCATCATGCGAAATCCTTGTCAAATAGGGACTTGGAACGTGAGAACAATGTTAGTGCCAGGAAAATTAGAGGACAATAGAAACTCGAAGAGGGAAAATGATAGGTCATTTGATACGACACGACGATCTAATACAAAAGATAATGGAGGGGAAAATTGAAGGAAGGAGAGGAAGAGGAAGGCCGAGGATTAGCTATTTGGACCAGATCAAGAGAAAGGCAGACGTCGGGTCGTATCGGGAAGTCAAGGAACTGGCGTTAAGTAGAACGGACTGGAGAGAACTGCACCGACAAGAGTAAAACTCTTAAATAATAATAATAATAATAGCATTTGGCCTATTGTTAACAAATCTTTTTAGGGTTCCGTAGTCAACTAGGAACCCTTATAGTTTTGCCATGTGCGTCTGTCCGTCTGTCTGTCTGTCTGTCCGCGGCTTAGCTCCGTGACCATTAGTACTAGAAAGCTGAAATTTGGTATGAGTATGTGTACTTATGTATCACGCCGACAAAACGGTAAAAAAAAAAAACCTACCTACACCTAAAGTGGGGGTGTTTTTTTTTCGTTCCAACACTATAGTGTGTTGTCGTTGAATAGGTCTTTTAAAAATATATATAGGGGTCTTCAAACATAATTTTTTGATAAAGTCAGCAGTTTTGTAAATATTCGCTCCAGAAATTCAAAAAATAGCGTCCCCCTCTGACTTTTCAACCACGGGTCAAAAAATTATGGAAAAATTCGTAAAAATGAGGCCTTATAAGCACTTTCAATGAAAACTATATAAAATCGGTCGAGCCGTTTTTGAGTTATCGCAAAAAATCGTAATTTTCTTTAAAATGACGTAAGTGCCGCGCGGTGTCCTTTTACTTCGAACGTTACACCATGCTAGTTAAGTGCCATACTGTAATAAAACATTTCGCTCAATTTGGCGCGTATAATCGATAACTTTCAGAAGGTAATAAGTAATTACAGTTACTTCGGCGTTTACGACCTTTTATAGAGCTTGAAATCTTTCTCGTAATTTAAAAACCGCTGCGCTGTTTTAAGCCCGTCTATTGTGAAGGATGGGCAACTACGGAACCCTACACTGAGCGTGGCCCGACATGCTCTTGGCCGGTTTTTTTTTTCAGTGCATACCTACAAATAAAAAATCGTTTTTAATAGAGGAGTAATTATTTTAGGAAAAATCTTAGCAAGGGCGATGCAGTATTATTATGGGCGCGCGGTCCCAGCTACGCAGTGTCATCTGTTGGCCCGAATTTCTTTGTCTTCTCATCACGCTGAAACGACTGGACGGATTTTAACCTTAGAGGAGCAGGACATCCAAAAATAGTTATAGCATACACTTTTTTACCTGAATACGGTAGAGTACCGAAAACTTTCCGCATTTCCCATACTAAATGAGGAAAGTTTCTGGAAATTTTCGGAAACGGAACATCTCTAGTAGTAGTTGTTTCTACTTACCAGAAAATGGCGTCTAGTAACTAAATAAAATATTAATGACTTCTTCTTTTAGCGCTTGAGAGGCGCGCTATGGTCTGATTTCGATATGAATCGCCGCTTGAGGAACAAACACACCTACGCAAATTACTTCAAGGAGACAGATTTCCTTCATGCATTTCATACATTTGACTGCGTAAACACAGCGTATTTTAAGCAGCGGTGTGGTCGTTCTTTAATATTGGAAGTTGGACCCTGCCATCCAAAGTTTTGTCATGAAAAAACGCCGCTGTAGGTAATAGTTGTCACTGACCGCTCAACATACAAAAACGTGTCCTATAGTAAAATTACGTACGCGTCACCAATACATGACATACACGTCATCAATTACGGAGAAAAATACCGTGTTTGTCTTAGTGACCGCTTGACCAAATACCCAGACATTTTTTTATAAAGTTAAAACGTCAATAAACTGACTTGCTAATAACATCTAAAAATTAAAGGTTCCTATAGAAGTTAAGAGGCCTTATACATTTTAAAACGAATTTGTATCATATTATAATAAATACACACAACTTTTTATAGTGAATAATATTTTCCCTTGAGTTCTAGATAGTAACCTAGCTATTTCATGCTTTCATTGCGTGCAATCGAAAATAAGTTGAAAAGTAAAACAGTTTTCTGCCTGAATTTTGACAATGTCGAGTAGTTTTTGAAACAAAAATTATTAATGAAAAATTGAAACTGTAGGTTTCAAATTTATACCAATAATTCGTAACAGCCCTGTTTTATTTTAACTAGTACCATTGATCATATGTAAAAAAACAAGTATGATCATAGAGAAAAATGTGTAAAACAATAAGTAAGCATTTTGAAAGGATAAGGAGCCTTAAAAGTTGGTTGAAATGATTAATCTATTTGTCATAATATGAAAAATAAAATTTTAGAGGAATAAGGCCTCTTACGTTCTGCAATACTTGATACTGTCACGCCGTCATTGCTCTGATAATCCTTTTGATGCTCTGATGTCTCTACGACCGATTTCAGCCATGATGACCTATTCGACTTCTAATTGTTTTGGCGCTCATGCATCCGAATATGTCTTATGTAGCCGATCTTCGCGGTGACGACTCGCACGGTATTGAAAGAAAAGTGTCAGGTAGTATTCATCGCGCGGCAAAGAATCGCGTGTCACTGTTATGCTAGACGTACCTCTCTATTTTGAAAATAACAGTAAGCTATGAACGTCAGGAGCGTAAGGATCGAGCAGACACTTATTTCAGGTAATTAATTTGTGAATGTGCATTAAATAGGTACATTATTAGTTACAATAATATTCAGTACAACTATAATTCTAATTAATCCATGTTTAACTACAATAACAAAAAATAATTTATCACAGATGACAGCCATATTTAAATTGAAACATTATGTGCCTGTTATAAAATCAGCTATAGAAGAATAAGGTTTTTTCAAAAGAAACTGTTTGAGTCCTGCATTGAATATTTTATCCTTCGGCCAACTTCGCCTCGCCCAACCTCGGTCAACTTCGCGAGTAGTTTGGAGCCCGGGAGAGAAAACGGCTGCTCACCCGTGTGGTGGGGAGACTTTGTTCTCAGCGGAGACCGTGTCCGATTATTGAAATGAATCCTTTACATTTCAACCAACCTCCAAAACGAGCTTTACAATTCGATTGATTTTTTTAAGTTTGTTGCCTCAGACCTTTACAAATAGATTTGGAAAATGATTATTTATATTTTTTTTGTGACCGGATGCGAAAACTATGGGGCTCTTCAAATAGGCATATCCATGGCGATATTGTATATTTTTGACGCGTTCGAGTTTTTAATGATTGAATTTTCAGGTTGTTCTTACGCCCAGCTGTTAATATATGTACCTAAGGCTCATATTTGGTAAAGGTATTCAATAAGGAGCAGGGCATAATAAAAATATTGTCAACCTGAGCTTGAGTTAAATTCAAAAATATCTTCTTAGGCTTCTCTACTATTAATTACACTAGCAGTCTTAATGTTACTCGTTTAGTTTCGGTACGAGTATTAAAATGAATTGATACTACAAGTAAGTCGCCATCAGAATAAATTACAAAAAAGCATCTTGCAGTAGGCTAGCATATCTTTCCGCGATTTCGCTTGTCCCACGACAGCATCACCTGCCCGGCTAGCACAACTACCCTTCGGAAGTCTTCTCGCGCGATATGGCATCGCTCGTCACTCTCTCACAGTACAGCGAAGAAAGAGATAGGTAATATTTCTCGCGGAGAAAGAGTCGCGGGTCACAGTTATGATTGACGTACTGTTGCAACACTTGCAACTATGATATCACGGAGTCCATTATAAATTATAAATTAATGTGTTACCTGAGCGTTTTTCAAAAAAAGTGTACACGTGACGAACCGGAAAACGATTTTTTTTATAACGCCGATTTTAAATTTTCTTGGCTTATTTAATTCCCCGTAAGTTATAGTGTATTATTTGAGAAAATGGCATTAAAATATTAAAAAATATAGAAAATATCGACATTTTAAACTCAGATTGTGGTGAAACTAGTTCCGGATAGTCACTAATATAAAATTCAGTATAAATTGATTGAAGTATTTTTTGGACCAGTTTTAGTTTACACATTTAAAATACAGACAATAAACTATTTAAAACGGGTTTAATTTATAGAATTAATGGAACGAGCAAGCTTTGAGGATAAAATAAAGGTCCAGTTCGTCACAATCGCCACCAAATGACTGCTAAAACATGTATTTTTTTGCATTAAAATGCGACAAATCAACGAATAATATTTTTTATTACATTAAGGAATATTCATTTAGTAATGTTAACGCTTAAATATGTGAATTGTTGCACTGCAGCAGCCAGAAATAATTATTTTCAACATCCCAAATCTTGGGACAGTAACTAAACGGAATCTCATGTGACTAACTGGAAAATGTAAGGAATAGTGTACATAGATTGAATATATTGAAATAAAATCACAAAAATATTATGTCATGAATCGTATTTATTGCAACGGAATCAAAATGGTATAATATATATTATTACTAGTTTATATATGTAATAATAAAACATGTATTAAACTAGTAATAATAAATATTTACCATGTATATTATTATGTATTACATAAAAATCTTTCATGAGTAAATGACAATCTTAATATTGAAAGTTTTATTAGTGTTATTTATCTATTTTTATAGATTATTAATAATGTTTTATTAAAAATGTTTAAAATAAAACATACAATGTTACGATTACCTTTAGCAAGTAATAGCAACATGAACATTTCAAAATATAGAATAACAGTATTAATTCTCATTAATAAAAAATTGGGCAAGTGCGAGTCCGACTCGCGCATGAAGGGTTCCGTACCATAATCTATAACAAGTTTGTTGTATGGGAGCCCCCCTTAAATATTTATTTTATTTTATTTTTAGTATTTTTTGTTCTAGCGGCAATAGAAATACATCATCTGTAAAAATTTCAGCTGCCTAGCTATCACCGTTCTTGAGATACAGCCTGGTGACAGACGGACGGACGGACAGCGAAGTCTCAGTAATAGGGTCCCGTTTTTACCCTTTGGGTACGGAACCCTAAAAACGGTTGTAATTAAAATACTTACATCGAACGAACTTTATTTTAGGACATCGCTTAGAACGCTGTCTGCCTTTTGTTTTCTTGACAGTTATAAACAAATATAAACCTTATTGCAATATGTTAAGGTTTATGGGTGTATACAAGGTTATATCGACATAAACCAATCACAATTTTTTTTCTTCATTTCTGACAACACTTTCAGCTGTCAAGTTAGTTCGCCTAATTAAAAACTCGACTGTAAGCGTGGCCCGACATGCTCTTAGCCGGTTTTTATAAATGTTTTAATTGTTATTTTGCTTTTTAGTAATTTTTTCCGGAGATAACAAATACTTTTCTGAAAACCGCATCAAAATCGGTTCTGACAAATGCGAGATAATGGCGGATAAACATGCGTGTATAACAAACATGGGTCAAACTAAGTAACTCCTTTTTTAGAAGTCGGTTAAAACATCGGTCACATTTCGATTGTGTACTAAGCTTTATAGTTCCAATTCGTCACAAAATCGTTCCGGTAGTATATCACGTCACGAATCGGACGTGACGAATTCTACCTCGACAATTTAAAATCAAAATTTCAACGTGTTCTGAACCAATTCAATGTGTTTTTGGTTTAGTTTCGGATACTACGATAGTTTCTTCTATGTCTAATTGTGTTTAAAAAGTTAATTATAATCTACTTACCGAAAAAACTGTTACTAACTCGAAATCCTATTTTTAGCGCACTGACACAACGTCCACCTTTCGTCACCGTTTTCACGGAACTGACGTTATATTTGCAATGAAATCCGATGCCTATAGCATTAAAATGTTGCCAGGATTGAAAAATTAACGCTTTTTGGGGAATATCGATTGCACAAGTATGTTAAAATCGCTTGTGACTATAACCGGAAGTTCCGGTCTGTCGATTTCTTTGGACAGTGGAAAAAGTAGTTTTTCGGCCTTATAAACCGTATTTGTTTATAAATAAAGCACACGACTAAAATCTAGACTCATTACTTTATCTGTGTGACCACATTCAATATTCATACAAATTTATTTCGAGTTTCTGCAAGCCTCTGAACATGACTGAGTCGACGTGGGACATACCCATTTTAGCACTTTTCATATCTTTATTTTGCAATAAATCTAGTAATAAATATAATATAATCGTTTTATAAATATAAAATAAATGCCCCACATCTACAGAATCAAATGATACCACTCATATACCCAAATACTAAAGGTAAAGTAAAAAAAAAACACGTTGAACGTGTGGGACATTCAAATTTTGCCATGTACACTTTTTTTGAAAAACGCTCACCTAGTTGGTTTTCTTGAGCTCATACTGATATGATATCTGCAAATGAGTACATCTATGTAGTTTATATGTAGTAATTTGCACAGAATATCTCGAGAGCGTTGCCCTATATCAATTTTTTATTTATTTTTACTTATATACAAGGTGGAACAGATCGAAGGACCTTTAAGCAAACAGGGAATTGTTCAGACTGAGTACTTCACTTTTCACCAATGAACTATGTAAATATTTCTATCCATTTTTGAGATACAGTTTGTGTAAAAATCTGCACATATCAACTCTAGCATCTTTTGAAAATTTAAGTTAAAGACAGGTGTCAATTTAAAATGTAAATGAAACCCTAGAATTAGTAGTGTTGTCACTGATATTAAAATATTTTATTTTGATGACTTTTTTTTATAAATAATGACACAAAGGTAAATTAAGAAAGAAAAATTGAATGCGATCTACTACAATCGAAGCGGGGTTTGAACCCGCGACCTCTGCGTTTCCGGCGCATTGCTCTCCCAACTGAGCTATCCGATCGCTACGTCAATCACACCAAATCTTTCATCCCTTAATTCTTTGCGCTACTGGAGCGCCCTCTGCGTCATATATGTTTTTTGAAATGCTTATGCGCATTAGCCATACCCTAGACTTTTTTTTACTTTTAAATCCAGCTTTACAATTATAATAAGTCGATTGTAGATCACTCAGATGACACTATCCTGTCAGCTCAGTCTTTACAAATGTTCCACTAGAAGATGCCCGCAACTTTGTTTGCGTAAAACTCTTTTCTTTGAAGTATTTAATATGGATATGGATAAGTAGGTGGATGATAATAATAATAGCCCTTACCTTACCTTACAACGCTATTCTCCTTACATGAAATAGGTTAATTCGAGAGATACGATTTAACCAGTTTCTACGTAGCCAAACATACCTAACAATGTTTCAGTTGCCGTGTTTAGCATAATTTATATTATTATCGTACGCTTATACAGTACCTATATATAAGAAACAGTAAGTTTAGTAGTTAGCTTAGTATTTGAAGCTAACTTGGGAATGTTATACATTTGTCATGGTTGTCATACTGCTAAGTTCAAGATACGTAGGTACACCTTATAATCATTGATGTTTCGCATTAATACGTAATGCGTAATATTAAGATGAGTTGATATTATTTTTTGTGACAAACTCGTACCAAAATGTATAAAGTAATATCAAAGAGATGAAAACAGATCGTATAACCAGTGAAGAATAAGATTTTCATATGATTTTCATTGTCACTGTGATGTCATTGAATCTAAGCATTGTCTATCTACTGTTTGCGATCATTTAAGCGAACCCTGACGATTTAATCGCTTATCAAACGCCGGAAAACGGATGTCGCGTGCGCATGCAAACATCTACCTGCCGGCGAAAAATATATGCTCCAACAGCTGCCAAACTAGCGAAGAAAGCGACAGTAAACTTTAACTTTTTACTCTAGAGCGGTATTCCAAACGAGAACGCTTACCAGGGTACAAACGAGGTACAGTGTCCAGTCCATTTTTACACTATTCCCTGCACTTCATAGTCGGGGTTGGCGGCGCGTGCGCGGTCAAGTCATTAACTAACTGTCACTGTTGGGCGAGACTATATTAGGTGCATGACGTGACTTATATGTCGATACGCTAATTATGACACACTAGCTTTTGCCCGCGACTACGCCCGCGTGGAACTTGGAAGTATGGAAGCAACCTCGTACAACACGATAGATATCCACCTAATCACCTTAATTAATACAAGGGATCATTAAAAGCGCCTAAGCAAATGTAAGAGCAATTGTGCTTTTGGTCTAATAAGTACATTTCCTACAGGGTCATCAATATCATCATGAATTACTTACTCACTTTTCGATCTTTTGAGCGATAATTTCCAGGATGAAAACTATCCTATGTCCTTCCTTGGATCTTAAACTATCTCCATGCCAAATTTCATTAAAATCGATTCAGTGGTTTAAGCGTGAAGAGGTAACAGACAGACAGACACACTTTCGCATTTATAATATTAGTATGGAACCTCCTTCTGCGGTGCGGTAACTACTGGTCAAGTTCGTTTGCGACGCTGTTTACGATTAACGTAACCAGTTTGCTATGAGCTCTGACGTTGCTCACTTTGATCGTGATATCTTTAGTTTAGAGAGACAATAGGTCAACGTTGGCTGGTGCTAAACAGGTGTTTGGGACAAAGTTCAGGGTTCGCGGTTCTCGCGCTTCTAGTGACATTTGGATGTCAAAGCGTTTGTTTTCATCGATTATTTTATCGATACATAGGTCGTCACTTCACTAAAAGTGATTCCGCTGTTACCAACGATTATTATAAGTATAATATTGGGTTTTTGGATATATTCACATATTACCAACACTTAAACCGCAGGGCAGGAAGTCGATTTGAAACTAAGTGCCATAGTCAGTCGTTATCCACTTACGTCATGTAGGACTACAATATCGGGCTTTTCCTAAATATGTATCGAAAAAACCTGTTATTCAAATTCCGAATAAATCTGTTACTACCTATAGTTTGTGCTGTAAGGGTGTAGGTGACATAAAGATATAAAAGCTCAACTTGGTAATTAATAGATAAAACTCATAGGACTTCTTATAAAATGATTTATTAATACAAATTATTTTTATTACACTCGCTCAGTTGTCAACTTGTGAACGACACAGCTAAGTGAAGTGAAGGTCACTCTTTAAGAGACTTTTGGGTTTTCTTTTTATTTCCTGTTTCATGGAAGTTTTCTATCGCCCTTATATTTATATCTGTATATCGTAATATCCATATTAAAAGCCTACTATAGACCTTAGGGTGAGACTAAATCGATTTGTGCGAGGTTGTCCGATATTTATTGACTGTTCCATACTCCACAGAGTTCTACATTGTTTGCTGTAACTATTTAGAAGAGGGTAATCCCTGTAATTTGTCTGACGTGGCAGCAGCATGCAATTTGAATCTCCAGGGTTATATATTTGATGTCACCGTTTCCGTCCAACGCCATCGAACGGTTCTTAATATGCTTCTGTTCACAAGTTGCTGCGTACCCCTTTATAGGAATGCATACTATGCTTGAGCACCGTTCACCAGGGTTCCTGGAAAGTAATACTGTTTTAAAATGAAATTAAATAATTTATTCAGTAAGTTGGACGCAAGGGCACTTATACAAGTGAGATTGTAAATCTACCGGCATTTCCTAAGAGGATAACGCTGTTGAGAAGAAAGTCGAAAGAAACTCAACAGTAAGTCTTTTTTTCGTAAATCATACTTAAAACAATCATTTATATTTATGGTATAACTAAATACATTAGTAGGTACACGTAAAGGAGATGTTTAGATTTTCCAAATCAATGTTAATTATAACTACATTTATACAAAATGTACTCATTTTAAAGTAATAATTTTCCCAGAGATGTATAAAGTCTCTAGGTGTCTCAACATGCAATAAGACACTTTTGTAACTTATACCCGATTGCGAATAAAGGGCTGACCACATTTTACTAATTTGTACCTAACTGGTTAATCTTATTTTTGGAATAGCTCTATAAACACAGACATTTTGCGGTTTCTACGTTGTGGTCCGCATTTATTGATCCAGATCTACAGGTAAAGGGTCTCAAAGAACAAAACAATCGATCTTAATAAAAAGTAACCGGAATCTCTAACCGGTTAATTAGTATAAATAAAGGTTATAGGTCAAGCCCTGGTCGTGTGAAGCAAATTTGTCCACACCACACACAGTCTTGCCACTTATTGAAACTACTTACTTGCATATTTCTACGCACAACCAAGGTTTGCTGACCAGGAATTACCATTGCCCGTTCGAATCTCGACCAGCATTTGCTTGTAGAAGCTGAATAAAATTTACATAAGTTATTTAGGTATTTATTTATATTTTATTAAACAATACACTACAGTAGAAAAGATGGTAGGTACTTGCATTGAAACAGAAAATTATTTTGGGCGGATATCCTTTGTCCTTGAATAGAATAACTATTAACGATAAATGCTTATTATACTTCTATTACCCATTTCAATTGCCCTAAAGTTAAACTATTGTCCAATCAATTCGTTTGATACAAAAAGCAGTACGAATTTAAAATAATAAGCGGGTCATAAAAATGCTGTAACACGATCCTTTATGTTTATTTTCATCGCTTCTAAATTACAAATTAGTTCATTTCCAGACTAAGCATGTCAATCGAGTGAACGAGGCGTTTGGCACTTTGGGCTTCGAACTCATTGGTATTATAATACATTCAATATACTCTATGCGTTAGTCTTATTGATTTACAAATGCTTGACATCAGTTCACGTATTCTGTTCTATTATAAGAAAAGAAAGACATCATTATATAATTATTTATTTAAATACAAATACAAATACAAAATTTATTTATTTTCCAAAAGTAATGCACAAGAAGATACAGATGGTTAAATATGATGGAAATAGTGGCAGTACGCACAAATTCTCGTCATGCGGGCCTATGATGGATGCTTTTATCAAGCGATAAATTAGTAACAAAGCTTTCATCACGTTTTGACAAAGTGCGAATGAGAGTGACAGATGCTTTGTCACTTATTTATCACGTCATAAACGCAACCATCTAGGCCCGACTTTTTTAAATTAATTTAGGTTTAGGCCTAAACAACTGCCATCTAAAATGACAATCAGTTGAAACGACGTTTAAAGTCAACAAACAAGAATTAATGGTAACAATTTAGTGCTAAAATTCATCAACCTCTTAACATCCTTTGGCTCAATTCGGATAGGTAGGTAACACTCCCCATTGGGGTAGCAATTTTTTCATTGTGTTTGATCATTGTGTCGTGCCTAGAGATGCACCGAATATTCGGTTACTATCCGGTATCCGGCCTATCCGGCCCTTATTTTAATATCCGGCCGGATACCGAATAGCACCGTGCTATCCGGCGGGATACCGGATAGTAAACTTGCTTGATTTTGGGGTAAAACTGGAATGTACTGCACTACTACTACAATTTGCACGTGTACTATTGAACGAAGTTACTTCGTAATGACATAATAAAACTCGTTTCGAACCTTTTTTTTTTTTTTTTTTTTAACGTTGGGGAAATGCGTTTATGCATCCCGTCTAATCGGGGGACTAGAGCGGGTATGACGGACTAACCGAGACTTCGGACTACCGTCTAAAACCACCAACGAATGCCGGCACCGCCTTTAATTGGAGCGACGCGGGATCGCGTGATGCATTCAACCACGTGCACTCCGGCGGGCGACTCATGTTATGAGCCGAGACCATGCGGGGCGACACTTCCACGGGTGCCTGCCCCCAGTTCTGTGGCGTTCCGAAACAGGGAGTCCCCCGACTCCCTGCGCGGGTCCACTACGGCGGAGGCAACCGATGCGCATAGCGCCGGGCTCTGGCCCCCAACCGTCGCCGGCGGAGCGGATTCGCAAGAGGATCGTTCTCACGTGCCCGCTCCGCGGCCTCCTTTAGTGACATGACTTCGTCACAGAAGGAGGCCATCGCTTTCCATGCCTCCTCACTGTCAAGCATAGCGTCGATGACGCTGGACAGAAGGAGGTCCACTCCTATTACCGCCTGTAAGGCAGTTCGTTGAGGCTGCCAGGCGATGCACTCTACCAGAGTATGGCTGGCTGTGTCCATCGGCGCGGCGCATTCGTGACAGATAGGGGATTCTTCTCTTCCAGCTATGCGATGCAGATACCTACCGAAGCATCCATGATCGGTAAGTATCTGCACCATATGAAATGTTAAGGTGCCGTGGCGCCTGTCTACCCAACGTTCTAAGTGAGGTAAAATTGCCCCCACCGTGACTAGGCCATGTTCCACCGTCTCCAGCTCCTCCTTCCATTTTGTTAGTGTTTCCGCCTGGGCCAAAAAGCGGATACGCTCCACCTCCTCCTGATCGAGAAGCTCCCCCGCTACCCTCGTCCTAGCCCTGTGGCTGTGGACCTTTGCGAGCACCTGCGCTTGCAGATCCCATGGAGGGTCCGCGGCCAGGATGGTTGCTGCCGTAAAGGACACGGTACGGTAGCCTCGCACAGCTCTTATTGAGATTGCCCTCTGTGGCCTACGGAGAAGCGCCTTATTATAATTTGTAAGGGCCCCCACCCATATTGGGGCCCCGTACAGAGCCATACTACGTATGACTCTGGTATAGAGGAGCCTACAGGATGCATTAGGCTCCCCCATATTTGGTAGTAATCGGCTGAGAGCGGCGGCTGAGGTCATCAACTTCGGAGCAAGACTGGTAAAATGCGTCCGGAAGTGCCACCGTCCGTCCAGGATGAGACCCAAATATCTCATATGAGCCTTAATCGCCACAGTCTCTCCGTTAACCCTGATTTGAGCATTTCGAGGAGGTCCCCTTCCCGGGCCATGGAAAAGAAGGGCTTCCGTCTTTGGAAGGGACACTCTAAGACCAAGCTGATGGATTCGATCTACCACCAGCGATGTCCCAACCGTTGCCCTTCTGGCTGCCTCCTGATATGTCGCACCCCGGCATGTGATAAGGGTGTCGTCTGCGTAGGCCAACATTTTCATACCAGGCAGTACAGGCCCACGCAGGAGCCAGTCAAAGCCGACGTTCCATAGTATGGGCCCTAAGACCGAGCCCTGGGGAACCCCAAGCTGAACCGGTCGGTGGAACAGTGCGCCATCACCGTCTTCCCAGGTTACAAAACGGTCTTCCATGTAATTGCTCAATAGGTTCCGCAAGTACACAGGCACTTCAAAGTAGCGAAGTGCCTCCCAGAGTGTTTGGAATGGAATACTATTGAATGCATTCTTAACGTCCAGGGATACCACCAGCATCACGTCCCCTGCATCCGTGGCCTCTTTAGAGAGGGCCTTAAGGTGAGCTATTGCGTCAACCGTGGATCGACCTGCTCGAAACCCTAACTGGACATCGGAAAGGTTGGGGCCCACCTCTTCAAGATGTCGGACGAGGCGGTTTGACAGTATTTTCTCTAACAGTTTTCCTACCTCGTCCAGCAGCACAATTGGCCTGTATCCAGAAGGCTGACCCGGAGCTCTGCCATCCTTTGGAATCAAGCAGACCTTGCCCGTCTTCCATGGTTTCGGAAACTGGCCTGTGCGAAGGCACTTGTCAAACAGCTCCCGGATCCAATCAACCCATGACTCTGCGGCAACAAAGAGAAGTCGACCTGGCACACCGTCAGGGCCTGGTGCGGTTCGTTTTTTCCGTAGCCGATCTAAGGCAACACTCATTTCCCCCTCCCTTATAGGTGGAAAATCTATATTGCCATCATCGTTCTCACCGGGATCGGGAGGTGCCATCGGAGGGGGAACAAAATCATCAGCATCAGGGAACAACTCTCCCATTACCCTGTCCACTGCTTCCCTGGGGAGCGTATCGGTCACCGGTGAACTCTGTGTCCGAAGTTTCTTCCGTGCCATCTTATAAGGACGTCCCCAGGGGTCTCGGCTAAGGCTGGCCAGGATCTCTTCCCTTGCTGTTGTCTTTGCCTGACTGATAGCCAGTTGCAGGGCTTTTCGTTTTTCGCGGTATGAGACCTACAGTTGTTCTTCCACTGATGGGTTCAAACCATTGCGCCTACGGCATCGGACATATGCTCTGCGAGCAGCATTGCACTCGGACCGCAATGCATCGATGTCAGACGACCACCAATAGACCTGTCGCCTGTCAGGTCGCCGCCGGACTCTAGGCATAGAAATGTGTCCGCGTGAACGTTTACTACGAAACAGGACAAAATCCGGTATCCGACTAAACAACTATCCGTTGCATCTCTAGTCGTGCCATTGTCATTGAAAGAGAAACAGGGAAAATAAAACAAACATGAATCTGATGATTTAAAGAACAAAATTTAACTTGCGTCTTATAGCCACGGTAAAAAATTACGTACCCTGATTTCGGAAGGACTGAGTTCAATGTCATCAGGATTTTGGCCGGTTAAGCATCCTTCAGGTGTGCCAAGTCCACCCAGTAAGGATATTGCGTTGAAGATCTGCCAAAAAAACATTCTGTTCCTCCAAGTGCGAGAAAGACTGTTTTTAGAGTATAGTGACTATAATAAAATTATGCACCTAGATGTTAGGGTGCGTCTTCATTTAAGCGAGGCGGAGCGGAGACGTGCAGAATAGACCAATCACCTGAGTTGAAATCTGTATATCAGCTCCGCCTCAGATTTGCGATTGGTCGATTCCGCTCGTCTCCGCTCCGCTCCGCTCCGCTCCGCTTCAGTGGAGAAGCATTTAAGGCTGCCACATTCCTCAGATTTAAATGCACCCCTTTTCGGCTTCTCAAAGATGCCGCCTGATTGGCTCAGTTTCTCCGCTCCTGTTGACAAGTAGCCTCAGAGCGTGTCCTAATTATGGGTTTATACCAAACGGATTTGTTGTAAGAAATCAAGGCTGGCAGTAGGCCGCTTTAATTTTTTTCTAAAAATGCCCTTCCGTAAACTCGTAGAATGACCACGTTCTTAAGAAAGAGGACCTTCGAAGCCAGGGGTAGATAGAGACTCAAAACGTATAGAACAAAGACCCCGGAGGCGCAGTCTAGAACGTCAGTAAATCGTAACTGAGTGTTTTAGACATTTTTATCTATGATCAAACATGTTTCTTAACACATTATTGATGTTATTACCTAGAACAGGGCTATTGGGATTTATTAGTATATTTGAAACCTACAGTTTGAATTTTTCATTGATAATTTTTGTTTCAAAAACTTTTAAATTGACCTAATTCACGCGGAATATTCGTTTTTTCAACTTATTTTCGAGTGCACGCATCTGGCATGTTCGCTGAGGCTCGTACGGACAGCTTTCAAGCTGTCATGCGTAAAAAAATTGTCTCCATCATGGAACGTGTCAGAGGTAGCCAGAACAGCATTATGAAGGTGATAGCTGACAGATTTGGTTGTCCCATATTAATGCACTGGATAGGGCAGGTTATAAGTCATTATGTAGATACATTAAATAATTAATAGGTACTGTCAGTGTATATTAATTTCTCAATTGCCACATAAATAATGTCACTTGCGTCGAGTACTTAATCAAATTAAAGGGGCTTCCGGTTCGTGTCCCAAGATGGCCGCATGCGTTTAAGTTTAGTTGTTCATTATTTATTCATTTTAGTTGTTCAATGTGTAGTATTGATAGCGTATTGTGCAGTGATCTAACGTATGAGTGAATAGCTAATGAAGAATTCAACTTGAAGCGTTCATAGCCCTTCCTGGGTCAAGGCCCGATAGTCCGCGTGGTTTTTTGTAAATCGCTATCACTTTACAAAAAGCAAAACCTCACCGAACAACGGCATGCTCTACGAGCAAACTTGAAATTGGCGAAATCATCATTAACCTGATGGAAGCCATATTTTAAAATTAGAATTAGAATTAGAATCAAATTAAATTTAAAACCTGAACTTGACAATTATGATTCGTTATTATTATTATTTTGACGACGCGTTTGGCTCGGTTGGTAGACACCTGCCTACTGAGTCGGCGGTCCCGGGTTCGAATCCCGGCCGGGGCAAATATTTGTGCAAAATATTTGTTCTTGGGTCATGGATGTTATCTATATATGTATTTATATATTATGTATATCGTCGTCTAGTACCCATAGTACAAGCTTTGCTTAGTTTGGGACTAGGTCGATTTGTGTATGATTGTCCCTTAATATTTATTTATTTATTTATTATTAAATTTCCTGTTAAATGTAATTCTGACATATTATTATATTAATTATTTATTATTATTATTGTATTAATTACTGTTAATTTTGCGTTATATTTAATAGATTGTGAACTGTGATTAATGAATATATTGCTAACATAGATTAAGTACCATTGTTACTAACAATTATATGGGTCTATGACCTGAAATAAATGATGATTATTATTATTATTAATGAAAGCATGAAATAGCTATTACTAACTAGAACTCGGGGAAAAGTATTATTAATTTCAAAAAGTAGGTCGAAATTATCAACATGTTTGTCATAATATGAAAAAAAAAAAAAATTAAAAGGACGACGCGGTTTGCTCGGTTTGTAGAGACCTGCCTACTGAGCCGGCGGTCCCGGGTTCGAATCCCGGCCATGGCAAATATTTGTGTGATGAACTCGAATATTAAGAGGATACCTGTGCTCTTTTTTTCTACAAATCGAGGTTTCGTTCTCGTCTGTTTCCTCCGCCAAAACTTAACCAATGTTTACGAAGTTTTGGGAACTGAATGTGAAGTAATTGTTCTTTGTCGGACTGTTTTGATTTTTGCGCTTCTTAGTATGGAATTCGTGTACTAGGCGTCTGTTGTTGGCCAAAATTTCACCGTACACGGCCGCCTAGAACACAAATTCTATTACCATTTGCGAAAAATTAAAATGGTCCAACACAGAAGATTTTCTTCTTATGCAGTTCTTAAAATTTCGTAAAGTTTTAGAGGAGGAAACAGACGAGAATGAAAACCTCGATTTGTATAAGCCGGTTATGTTAAGTTTGGACCTCATTTGTATTACCATAGTTACCAGGTGCCATAGTGTTACACGTTAGTAGTAACACTATGATATCCAAGAGAAGGCAAGAGAAAGAAAGGAAAACCTTTCAGGAGATGGGAAGATGATTTGACTAAGACAGCTGGCAAAACCTGGACTAGACTGGCAAGGAAAAGAGAAGATTGAAAAGTGTTGGAGGCCTTTGCCAAAGGGCACACAGATTAAAATGAACTGAAATATGTATAAATGAACTAATATAAATAATAATAATATAAATAAAAAATAATAATAATATGTATCCTAATAATAATGTGTGTCCTAATATTAATATGTATCTGAGAAAAGGCTATAAATAAAAATAAATAAAATAGTTACCAGGTGCAAGCTTAACGTAAACTGATAGTTTGAGAAAAGGAGCAGTGATATAACCTCTTGAAATGTTTTATTTATTTATTTATTAATTTATTTATTCCATGCATGGTTAACATTTCGTTCCTACGGTAGTTAATAAGTTTCCCATGGGCACTGGTAGGGCATAGCAATTGGAAGTCTTAAGTCTAATTTCAAATTTAATTTAATTAAAGCCAGACTAGAACTATATATGAGGATTGTCAAGAGGGCGCTATTTATAAGATTTATATGGCAACAACTTTGCAACCAATCGCAACCGCACTATAATGACATTAGTTTAAATACTTGTCAGTTCCACTATGTTAACCTCGTACGTAATATCATTTAATGGAATGCACTTTTTTCCTGGATGTTTTTCGTGTAGTTAACACGTGCACACTTTATTTATTATATTATTACGTTCACGACTATGAATGGTTTTTTGAATTTTCTTTGGATATTTTGAAATAATTGTCTTTTAAGGAAAGCACCACGAATGACATTGACATTGTTGACAAACCATCATAAAATCATTGCCAGTATAAGAAATTAGTTCCAATGAAATTCCGCAATGTGGCGCATCCTCATATTTCTGGTCAGGCTTTGTATTATATAGGTATCATAGTCTGATAAATATCATTATTGCAAGTGATTTAAAATTATAAGTGATTGGGTCTATCTATGCCATACGTAGCTCGCAGGTTACAGGTTATACTAACCGTAGAATTGCGCCGTAGCAGGTCGTCGATGTACTCGTGCGGATAGTTCGCGGCGTCTGCGCAGACGGTTTGATGTTGGCAGTGCGCAAGAATCTTTGGCTTGAAAATATGTTCCTCCAGTATTTCTGAATTAGAATTTATTAATACTATATATTCTATTATAAAGCTGGACGAAATATTTTACATAATCACGTTTTTACAAAAAAATAACCTACTTCAATCAGCGAAATGGCGGGGTAGTATCTATTAATATAAAAATAAAAATATATTGTTTGTTAATTTTCTCAATAAGGGCTAAATAAAAGAGGTTAACATTTATATGAGACCACTTCCGAAGTACGATCTACGAAACAAAAAAATAATCATCAATATCTGTTCATAATTGGCAGAAAGATCGCGTAACATATTTACATAAAATAATTGAGAACCACCTCCTTTTTGAAGTCGGTTAAAAATAAAGGTTACTGAACCATATACAGACTGGAAAATTTCTAAAGACTGGGCTGACTGGATAGTGGCATCTGAGTGATCTACAATCGACCTATGATAATTATTGTAAAGCTGGATTTAAAAGTAAAAAAAAGTCATCAAAATAAAATATTCTAGTATCAGTAACAACCCTACTAATTCAAAGGTTTATTTACATTTTAAATAGACACCTGTCTTTAACAAGCGATGTTTAAAAGATGCCTAGGGTTGGTATGTGTAGATTTTTACACTAACATATTAAATTGTTTTATTTAAATGTGTGACAGTCGCGGAAACCGCAGAAAATATTTTTACACTAATGTTGAACAAACTGTATCTCAAAAATGGATAGAAATATTAACATAGTTAATTGGTGACAAATTAAGTACTCCGTCTGAAAAATTCCCTATACTTAAAAGTCCCTCGGTCTGTTCCACTCTTTATATGAATAAAGTACCTTTTAATACTAACAACCTTTCTACTCGACTACAGCAAAGCCAAAAGGAAGGGTTATACGTTTAACAGTCTATGTATTGTTTGTATGTATTTCGCTTCTCTGTAGTTAGATATCTTGTGGATACAATCTGTCCAGCCGTGATGCAGCCGCAAAAACACATACACACTCGTACATGCGCCATGAGCCCCAGAATAATTGGGAAGGGGTCATACAGGGCAAAGAACCCGCATTTATAATGGCGAAAAGTGAATAATCGATCAAGGCAAGTGGCAAAGGTGCAGCCTTAATACTATAAATATCAATGTGCTAATTCACTTGAGAGTTCCGTTTCCTTTTGACTTTTTGTGCTTATTTGTAAAATGTACAACGCGCTCTTCAATTTCGTTCATACAATTTGTATGGCGTTAGTACTCTATAAATGGTATATGCGTAAATATAACTAATCCCACATAAAAATAGCGGTGTTGAACGGGTGCGGTTCAAGTTTCATAAAAACTTTTAGCATATTTTCATTTAACTACTTTCAAAATGAATAATAAACACATTGCATAAAAACAAAATTCATAATTTTGTCAACCATAATATTTAAACATCATAACCATTAATAATCATAATAACATTAGTTATAATGTTCATAAGTCATAATGTCACTTGGTATAACATAAATTCAGAATATTTATTAAAACTCATAAAAACACCTAAAATAATTATCAAGTTGCATAAATATCATATCAAATAAGTTCTAAAAAAAAAGAATAAAAAGTTGTTACCTACCTACTGAAATATTGTTATGTTTTTTTTTACCCTAAAAACGAAACTGCTCCCAAAGATAGGTAGGTTAGGGTAATTTTTTTTATGACCTTTAAAACGAAACTGCTACAAGAGATAGGTAGGTTAGGGTTATTTTTTTTTATGAGCCTAAAAATTAAACTGCTCCCAGAGATAGGTAGGTTAGGGTTTTTTTTACCCTATAAACGAAACTACTCCCAGACAGAGATAGGTAGGTTAGGGTTTTTTTATGACCCTTAAAAGGTAACTGCTCCTAATTTGGCTCGGCAATGGGGAAGAATGAATAAGAAAAAAATATTATATTTTTGTATATATTTATTTGGACAACATTTATGCTTTAAGTTTTTATGAAAAAAGTATGATATGACAATGGTATAGTATACAAAGTGACTATTATGCTATTTGTCTGTTATGAAAATACATTATTATGCAAATAACTATTATAATTTTCGAAATTATGCAATTCGTTTGTATGCATTTTGTTTTTATGCTATATGACCACTTATGCAGGTTGAAATTATGCAATTCGTTTTATGCAAAATGAAAATTCGCAAATTGTTGTTATGCAAAATATTACACACCCGTGTTAAACGTATTGCGCAGTAGTCATTTATACTGCACAATGTGTTTGGCGCCGCTATTGAGTCCTATTTGTTATGAATAAAAATTAGTAAAAAAGTTTTTTAAGTTAAACGGTTTTATTGAAAATGTACTCTCTCTCTCTCTCTCCTTGGAAATTATTATTCCCATCTGATGGTGGGGTCTGCCTTCTTCGTTTTCTCTTTCCACTTCGCTCTATTTGACGTGTCTGACTCAGTAACTCCGCAGGAACTAAGGTCTTTTCGGACCACATCTAACCACCTGGTCTTCGGTCTTCCCCTCCTTCGGACCCCCTGCTAGATTGGCCACTGTGTTTCCGATGTACTCTGGAGGTCTTCTCTTCACGTGTCCAAACCATCGCAGCCTACTCTCTTGCAGCTTGTCGGCGATGTCGCGTACTCCGAGACTACCGCGAACGTACTCGTTGCGTATCTTGTCGAGTCTCGTCACTCCGCACATCCACCGAAGCATCTTCATTTCGGCAACTTGGACGGTATTAACTTGGCGCTGGGTAACTGCCCATGTTTCACTGCCATACGTTAGAACAGGTCTGATCATGCTCTTATATACGAGGCCTTTCAATTTAACAGGCATTCTACGGTCGCAGGCTACGCCAGTCAGCTCCCGCCACTTCAGCCAGGCGGCCGCAATACGATGCTGAATGTTTGCTTCCAAATCTCCTGTGGTGTGCAACATGGTACCTAGGTATTTATACTCATCGCATCTCATGACATGACTTGTTGTCCGTCGATTACGAGAGGGTCTTCCAAAGGGCCTGGTTTATTACACACCATGTACAAACAAACAAGAAACCAAGTAACAAAATTTGGTACTATAAAAGTCCTGGGAACGTTTTAGGATGTGCCAAATAGTGTTCATGATTAGCACTATAATGGTGTTGTAAATGTTTACAGAACCCCAAAGAGGCCCTAGTTTTATCACTGATTAATTCTATAAACATAACGCGGTGATAAATCAGCTCTGTTGTTGAAGTATAAAAGTGTCGTGAAACGCTTTTTAGTACTAACATAGTGCTGTCAGGAAACTATTATGTCACGAATTTGCACTATAAAAGTAACCAAAACATGTTTATAGCGCTGCTCTGCACTGTAATCGATTCCAGTGTTTTTGTCGTCAAAACTGTTTGCCATTTTATTCTTTTGATGTGTCATGCCATCGTGGTATTGAAAGAAATAAATAGCGATAAGTTATTTATGCTCCATTGTTACTTAACGGAACGTAACGTGTAATGAGAAGGATATGAGCACTTGCGAAAAAAAATGTATTGATAAATCCATTATGCTGATTTCAAATTTGACAATGCGCCCTGATAATAATCTTGTTTTAATTAAATTAAAATCAATAAAATTAAGACTATGGCTGCTATAGTACACATTGGCTCCAGCCATCTCCTAATATGTGCTATCATGGCGTAAACAGCGGCCATATTTTTACTAGTGATATAATTGATAATAAAAAACTTCTACAGATCTAATTAGTCCATTAATTCATAATTTTAACTCTTTTGTGTCACGTTTTAGTCCCGTAGCAGTAACACAAATTCACTTAAAGGACTATTTAGAATTTAAGTGATTTAGCAACTGCACTAGGAGTCGCTATAGTACTAATTAGTGCTGTAGAAAAGTGTTCATCACTTTTACAGAACTAGCCCCATAGCGATGTTGAGGAAGCTTTTAAAAAGCCATAACGTTACGTAATGGTTGTACAGAGTACTTTTATAGTGCAAATTGATCCTATAACAATGTTTTCATCACTGCTACAGTGCCAGTACTGTTAAAGTCACATTGACGCAGTTTTAGTGCTAAATGGAGACATAAGAGTGTCAGTAAGTTCATCTACAGTACTAAATAGTACCATAGCAGCTTTTTAAATATCTAGTAAAGTGCAACACTCTAAAGATTCTTTTGTATGGTCCTGTAAGCTTTCTAAGAGCTAAAATATAGAACTTAATTGCTCTTTAATATATAGAATTAAAACGCTCCGTTAAACACCTTTATAGTGCAAGCAGTCACAATGGATACCAGTATAGGCCGACTATATCACTGTTTGGTGACAAAACGCCCTGGTTATAGAACTTTTTGTTACTTCAACATTAGACCACCCATCTGTAGCTGACGCTTACACTCGTTCAGTGCCTCTTCCAACTCATTCCGAGATGTTGAGCAGATAGCTACATCGTCTGCATAGATAAAGGACCATGGAGCCAGTGTTTGAGCATTCTCAGTGAGTGCATCTATCACCAAACAGAAGAGATATGGACTTAAGACCGAACCTTGATGCAGCCCTTCAGTCACTGCTATTGGTGCAGTCTGCCCCACTGTGGTTCTAATTGTGGACTTGACGTCCTTATACATGTCAGCTATGATGTCGACGTACCTTTCCGGGATATTTATCTTGCGAAGACTCCACCAGATTGTAGGTCGAGGTACTCGATCGAATGCCTTTTCCATATCTAAAAACGCCATGTACAAAGGATTGTTATTTGCTCGAAACTCCTGTGCTATCATGTTAATTGCAAACATCGGGTCGATCGTAGATAAACCAGGAACGAAGCCATATTGGTTGCTAGACAGAATGCTTTCCGATCTCAAACGGGCATCAATGACTCTTTCGTAGAGCTTCATTGTATGGCTCATCAATTTAATGCCACGGTAATTATTGCATTTATATCTACTACCTTTACCCTTGTAGAGAGGTATGATGGTGCTCAATCTCCAAGCGTCCGGTATTTGTGACGATTCCATGGCTTTGAGGAACAGATGCGTTAAAAGACAAATACCCTTTTCTCCAAGGCATTTCCATACTTCAATAGGGATCGCATCCGGCCCAGGGGATTTCTTATTTGCCATTCTTTTTAGCGCAGCCTTAACTTCTTGCGGTGTTATTAATGGTACAAGACCAAGGTTTTTAGTAACTTCGGGAAGTGAAACAGTTTTTGTAGATGTGTTTAAAAGTTGTTCGTAATAGGCATGCCACGCTCCCAAGACGTCTTTGTCCTTATGTAACATTGTCCCATCTGTGCCTCTAACAACCCTAGTTTTAACTGGGTCTTGTGATGCCTTATTCCGAGCCTTAGATATCTTGTAGATCTCCTTTTGTCCCTCTCTACTTTCGAGTGCTGCATACAGTGCTCCCGTGGCATTTTGTCGCTCAATGGCTACAGCTTTCTTTGCCGCTATTTTATAAGCCTCTCTATCCTCGTCTGCTCCGGTGGTCTGCCAGAACTTAAAAACATCTTTCTTATCTTTGAGAGCTGTCTGGACACTGGCATTCCACCACCACGTTTCTTTAGGTGTTCATCTACAGGGCTTCGTGCGGCCTATGATTTTATTTCCCGCCTTCATAATATTCGATACTAACTGTTTCCACATGGTATTCACATCATCCTCCATATTTATGGTCACACTTTCAAATTCTTGTCTGAACTCTTCGGCCTTTTCACCCTTGAGTAACCACCACTTCGTGATTTCAGGCACTCTTTCCGGCTTTGGCCTAGATTTTTGTTGAAAGGTCATGTCCATGACCACAATACGATGCTGAGAAATTGCACATTCGCCAGGAATCACTTTACAATTCTTCACTCGACCGATGGTTACTCTGTTTGTTAATATGTAGTCAATCTGCGTGCTATGAGGGCCACTTTTGTAGGTGATAAGGTGTTCAGGCGCTTTCTTGATGAAACTATTGACGATAGCTAAATCGTGAGAAATGGCACTAGCAAGGATGGTTTTACCAGGATCGTTTAAGGTACCATAACCATATCCTCCGTGAACTCGTGACCCAAATGCGTGACTTTTGGTGCCTATATGGCCGTTAAGATCTGCGCCAACAACACACGTTTCGCCATTCGGTATCTGCTGGAGGATATCATCATACGCCGTCCAGAAGGCCTCTTTCTCGCTGTCTCTGCACCCACTTTGTGGCGCATAAGCTGATAAGATATTCACGGTTTCGCCCTCGACTAGAACCTTTATATACATTATGCGATCACTTATCCGTTTAAATTCAATGATGTTATCCAGGTGTTTTTGGCTGACAACTATTGCTACTCCATTTCGTCCTTCAGGGGATCCAGTATACATCATTTTGTATCCCTCGCCAATGTTACGCGCCTTTGACCCACGCCACTTTGTTTCCTGCAAACACGCAAAGTCAACTCTCCTCTTTAGAAATAGTTCCGCGAGTTCTGACGTCCTTCCTGTTAGAGAAATGAAAATGAAAATTTATTGAAAATGTACTAAAGGGTAAAAAATAATTCGGTAGGTCCTAGGTACCATGACATCACCCACTCTCCTCATCAATCTAGGGCACTGATCAGACAATAAAAAATGAGTAAAAAAGCTTTTTAAGTTAAACGGTTTTATTGAAAATGTACTAAAGGGTAGAAAATAATTCGGTAGGTCCTAGGTACCGTGACATCACCCACTCTCCTCATCAATCTAGGGCACTGATCAGACAAAAAATAAAATCGTTGGGCGTGTGAAATTTCTATCAAGTCAACCGCTATATCATAATAAATGCTATTTACATATTTACGCAGGTTACGCGCGACCAACGATTTTATTTATTGTCTGATCAGTGCCCTAGATTGATGAGGAGGGTGGGTGATGTCATGGTACCTAGGACCTACCGAATTATTTTTTACCCTTTAGTACATTTTCAATAAAACCGTTTAACTTAAAAAACTGTTTATACTCATTTTCTTGGCGGCCATAATGGATTTTCATTTATTTTTCAAAGTGTAATCTATTCTACTAGTCAAGACCTTTAATTTGATACCCATATGGAAATCTAGCATTTCCGGCGGCCATCTTAGATTTTAAATTTGTCAAAGCATATTACAGTATTCTATTACTCAAGCCCTTCGTTTTGATACCCATATTGAAGGGGTAGTGAAAAAAAATCGCCTGCCATGTTGTTGGCGGCCATATCGAATTTTCATTTATTTTACATACTGTAATCTATTCTACTAGTCAAGACCTTTAATTTGATACCCATATGGAAATCTAGCATTTCCAGCGGCCATCTTAGATTTTAAATTTGTCAAAGCATATTACAGTATTCTATTACTCACACCCTTCGTTTTGATAACCATATTGAAGAGGTAGTGAAAAAAAATCGCCTGCCATGTTGTTGGCGGGCATATTGGATTTTCATTACTTTTCATAGTGTAATCTATTCTACTACTTAGACAAGACCTTTTATTTTATACCCATATTGAAGGGGTTATGAAAAGAAAAATGAACCTGCCATTTTTCTGGCGGCCATATTGGATTTTCATTTTATTTTCATAAAGAACTCTATTTTACTAATCAAGCACTTTCATTTGATACCCATATAAAGGAAGTAGCGATAAAATATGTAATCCGCCATTTTGTAGCGGCGGCTATCTTGAATTTACAATAATACCGAATGTATTAAATTATATTGTCACCAAAACTAAAGACCTGTACCGAATTTCAGATCAATACGTTAACAGGAAAGGGGTCAAATTTCAATTACTATATTTGACCCAAATAAATAAATAAATAAACAAACGGGGCAAGCTAAATAAAACCGTTTAAAAAGCTGCAATTTGTGATGGAAGCAAGCCATTTTGTGCCCACAGTGATTATGTGGACCAAAATAAACGATTTCACTCGAGAATAAATTAGTTTCACCCCTTGGAAACAGAGATGGCGCCACTTGTTAAAAAAAAAGTAAAAATCTAAAACCTGAACGGATACCTACTCCGATTTTGATGATTAAGGTGCCACTCGCCAGATAGTTACTCAATTTAACATAAAAATATAGATAAAAGGTAGAAAAAAAAAAATTGTTTTTTTAGAATAGAATAGAATAGAATAGAATAGAATACTCTTTATTGCACACCTCAAGAATAAAGAAATACAAATACAAATGACACTTAAAATTACAATAGAGGCAAACAATAGGCGATCTTATCGCTAAAAAGCGATCTCTTCCAGACAACCTTTGGGTAGCGGAATAATATAAATGAAATGAGTAGGCGATGCAAAAAGTAATCAAGAAAACTACTGAAAAATTATTAAAATCTACTAAAACCTATAATAATATATATTGATACATAAACATACATAAAAATATACATAAATGAACATAAGAATAAATATATACTCATATATAAACTTACTTAAACCTTATATTTAAAATAATATTTCGTGTAACGAACCACAGATTATGTCAGTCACAGTGACAGAGTATTAAAGGAGAGACAAGTAATGTTCTTTGAGGTGTATTTTGAAAGTAGCAACGGATTGACTACGTTTCAATTCAACAGGGAGAGAGTTCCACAATAGAGTAGCCTGAAAGGTAAATGAGCTGTTATAGAATTTGGAAGAAGAAGAAGGGACAGCCAGAAGCAAATTTTGAGAGGACCTAACAGAACGAAGGTAACTGAAACGCTCCTTGAGGTAGCAGGGAGTTGCAGGGTGAAAAAGAATATTGTAAAGAAGAGAGAGAATGTGAGAGTTACGACGAAAGCGGATAGGAAGCCACTTGAGCTGCGAACGGAAACTGGAAACATGGTCATATTTACGAAGCCCAAATATGAACCTGATGCAAATATTCTGAATACGCTCAAGTTTATTAAGCTGCTCTTCTGTGAGATCAGGGTAGGAGATATCAGCATAATCTAAGATTGGAAGAAGTAAGGTTTGGCAAAGCGCAATTTTGGTGGCGATTGGAAGAAAATTACGGAGTCTTCTAAGAGAGCTCACCGCTGCAAACATCTTCCTGCTGACTTCATTCACCTGAGGCACCCAAGATAAGGTCTGGTCCAAAATAATACCCAGGTCTTTGACTTGTTGTGAAAAAGGAATTAAGACACCATCGAAATAAATTGATGGCAGCTTATCAACATCAACCCTAGCTATAAGTTTAGCACTACCAACTATAATAGCTTGGGTCTTTACTGGGTTTACCTTGAGACCAAAGCTATAGCTCCAGTTCAAAATGTGTGCCAAGTCGTCATTTACAGAGTTAATAACAGACGGAAGTTCTCCAACTTCACCCTGCAAATAAATTTGAAGATCGTCGGCATAAAGGTGATAGCGCGAAGAAAGGTTACGTGTAATGGAATGAATGAAAATAGAAAACAACAAGGGTGATAGCACTCCACCCTGCGGAACACCGGCCAAAGTGTTGCACCACGAAGATCGGGAATTATCCACCTTTATTCTCTGCCGACGACCACCTAGATAACTACGAAACCAATCAATAACCGCAGGAGATATGTTAAGAGAACGTAGAGTACCTAATAAAATATCAAAATCAACAGTATTGAACGCATTGCTGAAATCAAGAAGCGTTAACACCGTTAATTTCCGCTTATCCATAACTTCTCGAATATCATCAGTAATTTTGATTAGAGCAGTAGCCGTACTATGACCAGGACGAAACCCAGACTGGAATACATTGTGCAGATCATTGCGGTTAAGAAAAGATGCCAGCTGTTTATGTACAAGACGCTCAAGCACTTTAGATAGGAAGGGGAGAATGGAGATAGGTCGATAGTCCGAAAACACGGAAGGGTTGGGCTTCTTGGGTATCGGGATAATATTGGCATCCTTCCAGAGCGTAGGGAAAATACTGGTGGATATAGAATTATTGAGGATAAAGGTAATAATGGGTACAAGGAGATCAAGGAGAGGGAGGATCATATTACGGCTAATGCAATCCACGCCAACGGCATTTGAGGTAATCGCTAATATGTTCTTCTTAACATCACTGTCGGTAAATTGTGCAAGAGAAAAAGGAGAAAAGTCAGGAGTTGGAAGCGACGAAAGATGATCAAGAGTCTTAACTTTAGTTGAGCCATTGAAAGTGGCAGAAGTGGAAAAATGCTGATTAAGCTGATCGAAATTTATATCACTAGTATAGGGGTTCTGTTGTGACTTTCCAACTCCAAGTGACTTAAGAAATTTCCAGACTTTTGCAGGGTCACCATTCTCCACAGACTGATGGATATGACGTCTCTGAGCATCACGACAAATCCTGTTGCATCGATTACGCAAGGCTAGATAGCGTGCTTTATTACTTTCTGTGCAATTAGATTTATACTTTGACTTGGCTGCATTCTTCTTTTCAATCACCTCCTTAATTTCTTGGGTGAGCCAAGGAGCAGGAAGATGTTTTACCCGTACAGAACGGACTGGGGCGTGAACATCGTAGAGCTGCATGAGGAGGGAATTAAAAAGAGACACCTGTTCGTCCACACTAACAGCTCTACAGATGACACCCCAATCAATGCCAGCAGCATCCTCACGAAGTTTATCAACGTCCATTCGAGCAAAATTGCGCTGAAGGAGAGTTTTAACGTTGGGCTTAGGGGGTCTAATTTTATAAGACAAATACAACAGGTCGTGATAAGAAAAGGCATCTGCAGAGTGCTGACCGTGCTTAGCAACATGAGGAATAGATGAAGTGAGGGTAAGATCTAATAAAGATGGAGTACAATTGGGGAAATTATGCGTTGCGCCAGAAGGGAGAATTCCTAGGTTACAAGCCTCTGCCAGGGATAATAAAGATTTAGAACGGTGGTCATCTTTAAGTAAGCAAGTATTGAAATCACCCATTATAATGTGATGGTTAAATGATGGCATGAGATTCTCCAGAGTTTTCTCGAAAGAAGTGAAGTAATCAACAGTAAGTGAAGGAGAGTAGAAAACTCCGAGTAGAAGTTTCGTATGAGAAAGAGAGATGTCCAGAAATAAATATTCTGTAACGTCAGAAACAGGAGAATGAGGTGATATACAGGCAATAGAATATGGAATATACGAGCGAAGATAGATGGCAACTCCCCCACCACCTCTTTCAGAACGGTCATGACGATTTAGGTGGAAACCAGGCAATGAATACAACGAAGAAGGTAGACACGGCTTAAGCCAAGATTCCGAGATTAGGATCGCATGAATATTATTTAAGTCAAAAGTTGTATTTAAATCCGTAAAATGAGCCGGGATACTCTGCGCATTAATATGAACTATGTTGAAATTTTTGGTGACATTAGAGAAAGTTAAATCAAGAAAATCGTGGAGTGTAAGGGGTAGACTTTTGAAACTATCGTCAGACCCACTTTCCTGATCAGAAGTAGATAGAAAAACATCGTCACTTTCGCAACTGTGGTTGAGTGATATCATAAATATAAATATATATATATAAATCTAATCTATAATACTAAAAATATTTATCTACAATAAAATAATTAGCGCGATAGACACAACACGCTACCCGCCAGCATTTATAAAATTACAAAATTAAAAACATTGAAAGTTAAATCACAGTAATAAAAATGTATGAAACAAAACGCAAAATTTATGCGCCGGCAACACTGAAACATAGAGGCACTGCACTGGCAGTGACAGTGACAGGTGACAGGTGACAGGTAAGAATCTGTCAATTGTCAAATGCAAATGCGATATCTTATTATTAAAAAGTAAATGATAAGCTAATGACAGTAATACGCAAACAAAAGGGTAGAAGGATAAACAGTGTTACACGGCCAAATATAGATGGAACTATAATACAGACAAAAGGAAAGAACAAAGAATCTCCAACACACACGCTTACATTATGAAACAGATTTGGGGACTGCTCCACGCTTAGCTCTCCTAGATGGTTGCTGATCAGCCTGAGAGGCTGCCTTAGGGGCCTCAGACGAGGACAAAGCAGCCGGCGGGGTCTCGTCAGTCGGCTGCAGCGCTGGCACATCCGGAAGGGCTTTCACCTCGGCGACGCTGACTAAACGGCGGCGCTGGCCATCGCTACCGAGGACGTGTATAACACCGTTCAAAGTCCAGCAATTTCGGACTCCGAAGCGTTCACGTGCCTCAAGAAACGCATCGTGACGAGGTTTGGTTAGAAACTCGCCGAGCGTCACGCCCGAACCCTTCAACGCCACCTTTTTAAACCACACATCGTCGCGAACAGAGATATCCCGAAACTTAACGAGTATGGCCCTGGGATTTTTGCCACGTTGACCACTGCGGCGGCCTACACGATGGCTACGCCCAATATCTGCCGTTGTGAGTGAACTTCGAGCCGCTTTCAATTTGGCAACCACAATATTGGCTGTGTCTTCCCCCTCGGATTCAGCAACTCCATGCACCAGCAGCATCTTCCGACGGGAACGCATCTCCATATCGTCCACCTGGCGGGTAATGAGCTGGACTTGCCTTTGTAGGGTCTCGAGAGCCTTCGCAATGAACGATTTGAAGATGCCGAAGTCCGTAGCTACCGATGCCACTGAAGGATTGCTGGGTCCTGCTTTCTCGAGGTCCTTCTCCAGCTCAGACATTCGTGAGTTGAATAACTCGGCCAGCTCCGCAAGTGAAGATTTAAAAGAGTCAACTTGTGACATGTTGAAAAAGTGAAGTGAGTGATGTACAATTTAACTTTCAGGAATAATGTCAAGAAAACGCTGGTAGGTGAAATAGGCTAGTTAACCATAAACTTAAACTGAATTTTGTTTTTTTTTATTCTTGTGCATTTTTGGAATTTGACATTAAAAAAAGTATGAACATGGTACTTTTTTTTATTAATTTGTATTAATTCTACGTTTAAAAGAAAGAAAAAAAAAAACAAAAATCATTATCTTGTATAGTTTCAAAGTTATAGAAGAATACAGAGATGGCGCCGCTGGGTCAAAAAATCTTCCAAGAAATTTAAAACCTGAACGGATATTCTGATTTTGATAATTAAGGTGCTAATCGACTGTATGCATATATTTTACATAGAAAACTATCGTGAGTCTCAGACATATTAAAATACTCAAACGGGTTTACTCACGTCATAGAAGTCGAATAACGCTCGACATGTTTCGAATCGGTACGCGATTCATCATCAGGAGAGACGATCAGTCGCGGCGGCGGCCAATCGAACACTGCGGGCATGCGCCCTGTCCGCGCGGCTGCTCGACGCGGGTGTCACCGGCGGAGGCGCAAAACTACCCTCATCATCACGCACAATGCCAATTGTCGGGTTGCACACAACACTCACTACGTCATTTGCTAAGGTCTCGTTCACACTAACCACCGATGTAGTATTCAAAACCGCGACTGGTCGTCTCTCCTGATGATGAATCGCGTACCGATTCGAAACATGTCGAGCGTTATTCGACTTCTATGACGTGAGTAAACCCGTTTGAGTATTTTAATATGTATGCATATAGTTAAGGAACCCACCACTCTAACAACGAACCCTAACAGTATGTATAATATTCGCGCAACTGATGTAAATTAGTTCTAGTTAATTTAACTAATCCGATGTCAAAGCCAAAGAGCACGGACACAGGTAATAAAAATATAATTTATGCGCAGTACGTGCTTTCTAAGGTGTTACATATCCACGTGGTGAGTTTCTTAAGAATTCCTTTGTGCAGAATTACGTATATAAGGTGAGCTGCGTCTCCCAAGCATCATTCCGCGTCTGCTCCTCTCTCCGAACAGTTGTAGTAATTATTACTTCGATAAAAAGTTAATTCTACTCTGTTGGTTTTATTCAACATCATCAGTCACCAGTGATTCGCGGTTCAGCCTATTTCATCAGCTCCTCGCTAACGCAACCCTTAGCGACGACATTTTGTACATGTTGCAGTCAAAAGTGTGAACTGGTCAAAAGGACTTTTAACCGACAAAAAATAGGCAAAACTGCTTTTGACTGAGCGTGTTGGTCAAAAGTAGTGTTGCCTGTTTTTGTCGGTTAAAAGTCCTTTTGACCAGTTCACACTTCTTTTGGTTAGGGATATAAAAAAAAGCTAACCTAATCTAACCCGGCCGAGTTTGTTTAAAATAATATCGAAATAAAGGGACGAATGTGCCTGCGGTCAAAAGTACTTTTGACTGATAGTAACAGTCAAAAGTACTATTAAACAATGATTTTCAGGCAAAACTACTTTTGACCAACTTGCTCAGTCAAAAGCAGTTTTGCCTGTTTTTTTCGGTTAAAAGTCCTTTTGACCAGTTCACACTTTTGACTGCGACAAATATATCGATTTGTGTGTGTATATGTTGTTTGTATATTATATTGACGTTACTAGGTTGCCAGCCATTTAGCCATTTTAAATAGAGTTAATCTATTGTAGCTTGTATTTTATAAAAATTTCAGATTTACCCGAAGTGGAGAATTCCATGGCCAAAATTAACCGACCTTGTTTTTTCAAAGTGACAGCCAGTGGTTCTCAAACAATCAAAATTAAGTAATTGACGCGATGTGTAAGTATAACCAGGCGGGGCGCACTCCGCGATTAACGTTTCCGGCTACAAGTACATGCCGGTCCCCAGACCAGTGTGGCATATTCAGTGGCTGCCACGCTCTGTCACGGAACGCACGTACACGTACACGATACTAGCGCTCACGCTCTACCGATTTACGTCGCAAGTGAACGTGCCGCATTTGTCTTTTTATAATAGTGGTGAAATTAATAAAAAGATAGCTAAAAACATTTGCATCGTAGCGGGATGCAGGAATTTGCTCGAATTACCTATACCACTATTAAATTTAACAGCCACCAATTTTAACTATTTGTAATGTGTCATGTATAACTATATTATAGCGCGTTATTAATTTATTACTTATCGTCCTTTGTAAACGAAATCAGTGTTTATTTTTATTACTCTATCGCTCCACCACGCCGTACTATCGCTATTTTTCTATTTGTGACGTTGCATTATTCTTTTCAATACGTATTGTTAGTTTAAAAATAAAAATAAAAAAAAGATTTTGTATTGCAGTGGTTCATAGGCCGTAGCAATGCCAATAAAATGTGGTATGGTGGTGTATTTAATTTGTGTAAATTTAGAAATTTATCATTATACAGTTAAATAAATAGTGAAATAATATATATAATGTAAAAATAATATGATTTGCTCTCTATATTGAATGCAACAAATAAATGGTCAATACATTATTATTTTATTTAATCGTTGATAACCCTCGCTAGCGCCGATGCGACAAGTGACCCAATTCATTTTCACCGTTATTACACAACCTCAACGTTCCGTTTGACTTGAAAAGCGTGAAAAGGGCTTGCAGGCTTCGTAGGTATCACTACGGTCGGCAGTCTATAAAAACTTTTACCTACTCAGCTGGCAAGCCCTTCTTTTGCCGGCGTCTGCAGAAATGTACTATTTTTTATGCCAATCCAAAACTTATATGGGCCAAAGAAAAATTTCCGGCTAGAAAAGCCACTAATCGAAGAAAAATGTTCACATACAATTTGTGTGGAAATGCAAACTTTTATTTTTTAATCGCATTTTTTTCTGGTAGTAAATTCTGCTCCACATGTATGGAAAATGTTTTCTTTAATCTGTATGTGGATTTTTAGTAAGTACATTATCATTATTTTCACATAGGTATATTGTATGGGAATGTTTTCCTGGATTCATGGCGTTTCAAGCCGGATTTGTTTTGTCCTTTTTGCAGGTGTCTAAAGACGAAAAATAAAAAAATAACAGGGTTCAATTCAAACCTACGTGCCGTTGAAAATAATAAAAAAATCTAAAAAATGCAAAAAGATGGTCAAGAAATATGTATGTAGGGGGCTATACATCCAGACTTTAAGGGTTAAAGTTTGAGTACCACAGATTCCTGATCGGGTAATTCCGAAATAAAAGCTTGACAAACACATGTATATGTACTTCTATAAGCCTAATCGAGTAAAAAGGGCAGGGAGGGTAATTCCAATCAAAAACGTAATATGTCCCTTAAGCGACAAGCGCATAAAACTCATTTTCAAGTGTATTCGAATTTACCCGAACCAATTCAGAATTGCCCGTTTGCAACGAAAAAAAAAACTAGATTTGAAATGCTTGTATTTTAAAAACTTACATTATTTATGAAAAATTCTGTAATCGATTGTTAGGCTATATCATCTAGTAAGTAAGTTATTCACTATTTCCGTCTTAAAACCTTGCTATACTGACTGGTTCATGGAGACACTTACACCTTATCAACTAGTGCAAAAAACATTCGGAATTACCCGAGTGCACCTTATAGGATTATTTTTACTCAACGACGGAGAAGCAAATAGGGGGTTATGACTTTTTGTTCAAGTGGACGAAGTTCACTGGCACCTTCTAGTATACATACTTACATATATATATATATATATATATATATATATGTATATGTATATACATGACTGACTCGCAACCTGCCCCAGCCACAATGTTAGCGTAGGTTAGGCCCACGCATGTGGTAAACGACTTCCAGCGATTCGCGCACTTTCTCGCGGACTGGTCTGAAAGGACTTAAGGCTAATTTCTAATCGTATGCTATTGAAAGCTTCACTTAGGTAAATATTTACAAATGGCGATGAATATTTCCGCAACCTAAGTTGAAAACAAATATTTATGTTAATAGGAGGTGACCGCAACTTTGTCCGCGTATGTTTTTATTTATATTACCTAGAAGGATTTTATTTAGTGAAAGGGCTTTTCCGCTGAGCGACCACATCGCCCCATATCGTAAAAGGATAAACAGTATCCTATAACCATCTATGTCCAGCTATCCCTGTACCAGGCTATCCCCACTCGTTGCGGCCGCGCGAAAAATTCCGATCTCTAAGTAGCTACCCGTCGGGACAAAATGCCAGTGGACTGCCACGCCTCGCGGCGAGCGGACGGCGTACAGTTCGTTTCCCGCGCAACCTGTGCTGTACGATGTCGAAAAATAAAAGTCGGGCATATTGTTTTTGTGGCAACATAGACGATTGTAAATGATTTCATTTGTTCCAGAACACATTAAACTCTCCGGAATAAAAGATTTTGTTTAAGAATTAACGTTTACTGAGGCACTATTGTCGCGTAACTATTAAAGTCTGGGTAGGTATTTCTCTAAAATTCTTTATGGGGGCGCCTAGTTTTTTTTCGAAATCATTGCGTTGGTTTGATGCCATGCTGTGTTGTTATTACGGAAGATTTAGTTATACAATCAATATGTAAAATATTTAAGGATTCACTCTATAATACGTTATGTTTTAGAAATACTTGTAGTTTCCTCGATAGTTTTTTTTTAAAGTTACCTCAAAAAGGCAACATAAACTCTTAGTATGTCATAAATACTGCAGGAAAAGTTATCAGCTTTTTAATAATAACATTACGAGATGTTATCTATCATGTATACGTCTTACATTTTCAAAATCTGTATTATTTTAATAATTAAACCGAAAAAACATGATTTCCGCGCTCCCAGGCGCGCACTTCCATTTCGCTCAAGCTTACGCTCAGCGAGAGAGGGAGCTGACCAAAACCCCGCGCCCTCTTAATTCACAATAACTACCAAACGCCTTGTATAAAATGCATGTACCTACAATTGAAGGAATGTTTACAAAAAACATAACTGACTAGCAGTGGCATGGCGTTAAGCAAATTTCTAGGCAAGTAGGAACTTATTTTGGGCTACTTTTTCTTCGGAAGCAATAGAGAATGGTGTTCAATCGTCCTGAAGTGGGCAACCCAGTGGGAATCGGGTTGTATGGACGCCATGCCTCTGCTGACTAGACTGGTTGACCAAACGAGCGAAGGCACGAGAAAAAGCTAGCGTTTACATAACGGAGGCAACCCTAGCGCATATTCCAATGACGTTGCGTCACCCGCGTCCAATAGGAGCGAGTCAATGGAGGGGGCATCGATAGCGGTGGCAACGCCTACCGTCCAAACAAGTGGTGTATCTGTTACGTAGTAACTTGTATATATTTAATCTGTGCCTGTACCAAAATTGGTTAAAATTTGTCCAGCCATTTCAGCGTGATGCGAGGACAAAGAAAATTATGAAAACAGATGGCGCCAGATTGGCACGATGCCGCGCGCTACTAAACCAATGACAATCCTGCATCACGCTATTAATAATAATAATAAATCATTTATTTCAGACAATTATTGTACATAAGATTGTTAGTGTCAGTACAAATAGGTAACTTATTCTAATGTTAGTACCTATACAAAGTGAGACAAGACAAACATACTAAATTAAATTTAAAAAATCCACGATTTATCCCACGATTGCGGTATGCAAATTCTGCCAGCGTGCGAGCATAGGAGCATCGCCGCGCTCTGTAAACAAGCTCAGAATGATGTTGGGGCTGCCGCGCAGTCGGCACATTAAGGACGCGCACCTCTTGCGCATTACCGCCGAGAAGCTGTCAATTTGCGCCTCTGGAAACATACCAGAGGCGCTACAGAAACGCGGCAACCCCATCAGCACCCGGAACGCGTTGTTATATTGAACGCACAGGCCGTTGTATGCCTTCTGCGTAAAGTCTGTCCACAGGCTGCACGTGTAAAAAGACTGACAGTACGCTTTAAAAAGCGTGACCTTTACCTGTACAGTACATCGTGCAAACCTATTAAGACTTTTCCTGAATGACATGACCCCTCTATAGAAAAAATTATTTTCAATACGAATCCAGAATTTTACAATTTTAGTATAATATACATACATATATATATATATATATATATATATCAGGCGTTTAACATTGAACCAGCACCTATATAATATATCAATTCAGAATCGATGCCTGGAGTGACAAAATAAGTAATTGAAGTAAGTAGGCAAGTCATAACCGAAGAATCGACAAACTAAAATGGCAGTGGCTAGGGAACATCGTTCGTGGAACGGTGGAGCAGAAAGTTTCTCGAGTTTTGACCACGTACCGAAAAACACAGGTAGACCTCTGCAAAAGTTAGCATTCTCACCTTGGTCTAAAGCTGCAAAGCTTACAAATGAGATGCAAACTAACGGAAAACACTAATAGGCCAATAGGCATTTCCTCCTTTTTTACTGTCATAATTCAGGTTTCGGTACTGCGGTCTATATTTTCGAGAGAAAACAGAAAACTTATCCTGTTTATTATACTAATGGAGGCATAAAACCCTGAAATGTATTTAAAAATCCAGCATATTTTCCCATTACCAAAACGATTGATTACAAATTATCGACATTCGTTATTCCCGTGTACGGACGTCAGTACCCTTACCACGAGTTAACGTGACCGTACTCGCTAGCGACAGCGTAAACGATTTGTATGGAGAATAGTATAGCGCCCGTAGCGGTTACTTTCAAATTCAAATTCAAATTCAATTTATTTCACGAACACAATAAATAATTACATTCTCAGTTTTGTGGCTCACACTAGGCGGGGCCTGTCCTGTGACACCACACAATCGCTTAAACACAATTTTGGCATTTAAATGGGAGCATTTGGAAAAACACAACAACATATTAATATTCGAATGTTAGTAAAATTAGATTAAATTATTAAATTACATTAGAACCATTTTACATTACATTTTTATTCTTTGGGTAGGTATAGTAATATTAATTAGAGATTAGCTTAGTCATTGAGTCTACACATTTTCTTATTTGGACACGTTTTGAAGGTACATACAACTGAAATACAAATAACATTATTTAACTTAATTAAATTACTGAAGGCACATTATAGGTACATCACATTATCATATCTTATACGAATTCCGTCACGAGTTGATATATATTAAAGAGATTTTTAAATTTTATATAGTCAGAGATTTTTTAATAGGATTAATACAGATTTTCAGTCAATTTTAATTATTATAGATATGAATATATATTATTATTGGATAAAACATTTTCTTAAAACAAAAACCTTTACGAAGTACTTAAAGTGTCATTCCAGAGTGTGTGTTGTGTAGTGTTGTGTATATGTCCGTGTGAACAGGCCGTTACTGATTTTGAAAAGGGGAAAACTAGGATGTGATGCGTAAGATGCTCTCCGCTTCGCTATATTCAAGACCTGAGAGCCATTCCTTAATTTGAACTTTAGCTTTTCGGACATTCATATCCTTGATTTGGCAGGTCTTTGTTATCTTATTGTAGATCCGTGGATGTGCAAAATCGGCGAAGCGGCGAGCAAAGGCAGTTCTGGTTTTAGCAACTGGGACTGTAAAAGTTCTGTCTTTCAACATTTCTCTGTAGGCCGCGGACTGTAAGGTGGCCTTGTGCATTTTAAGCCCTACCTCTAGGAGATAAAGTTTACGGACGCTTAATAGGTTTGCCTCTTTGTGTAGTGTTTCTGTAGGGAAAACAAAGGGCTTTTAGTAATGATCGTTGCGCTCTCTCAAGCTTGATCAGCACAGTGGTTCCAGCCCTTCCCCAAACTGTTATACAGTATGTGATCACTGACTAGCAAATTGCAACGTAGATTGATCGAAGGAGATCGATGTCGGCTACTTCTCTTAGTCGTCTACTTTGTAGAACTACAATTCTCCATACGAACCGTTTACGCAGTTGCTAGCGTACAGGTTACTGTAAACTCATGGTTAGGGTACATTGATAAGCAAGCACAACATTTATATGAAGTTATTGAAATCCTGGCATATTGTATCGTACATATTCGTGTTGTGTGGTTTGGCTCATCATAATTATAACTGTAGGTTCATGGGCGCTTGTATTGCGCTGTTTGGTTTGATTTGAAGTGTGTATGGTAACCATGAACATAACGTTAAGATAATCTACCCTATCTTCTACTTGTGAGTTTATTACGTTTTCATTACACAATTTTACTTATCCCTACAATTTAAGTTTTACAATCTTACCGAATGTTAAAAACTTAAGCTTACATTAAATTATGTTTTCTAGGGTGATTCTTTTTCCGAATGTTTAATTTTTCAACGTTGCGGTCTATATTGTAATTGTTTACTTTTCACGGTATCAATTTTTTTTATAGTTCTTTTCATAGGTAATTAATTTTTTTAACCTCTGTAAAAAAAGGGGTGTTATAAGTTTAATATATATGCGTGTGTGTGCGTTATAATTGTGTGTCTGTCGATGCATATTGGCCGGTTTGAGTGCGTTTTTTATAAAAAAAAAAACTCTAGACGACTCTTTGGCTTTGGTGGAAATTATAACAGTCGACTTCCAGATATTCAGCTTGCATCGGAAATAACGACATATTTTCAGGCATAATTGATGCTAAGAATTCAAAATTAAGTGATTATTTTCACTCGACAAATAAGTATTAAGGAGTCGCGGTGTTTTAATTTTTAAACTTTTATTAAAAGTCCTTTTTTCATTTTTTAGATTCCGGCTTTCAAACCTAGAATACCATCAGGTTTAGGTATGTATATCTTGAAAATTATACCTAGTACCGACAGGCATTTTACCTAAATAGAGTTCAGCCATTGCATTTTGTTGCTTAAGCTGGTGTTTATATTTCTGTTTTAATCTTTCTCTAAAGCGCAAGTTAAATGCGAACATATCCGACAAAATATGATGGAGCAATATTCTTCACGATATCATTGTTATTTTGATTTCATATTTTTGCTGCTGTGCTGACCCCATATAAATGGAATAAGGGTAGGGGAATTTTTTGATTAGATTTTTCTTTTTAGGTAAGGTTTTCAATAATAATAGTGGTTGGAGCATCCTAAAATTGAACTATGCAATCAACCTAGTAACGTCGATATAATATACAAACAACATATACACACACAAATCGATATATATGTCGCAGTCAATAGCCAAAGGACTGGTCAAAAGGACTTTTAACCGACAAAAACAGGCAAAACTACTTTTGACCAACACGCTCAGTCAAAAGCAGTTTTGCCTGTTTTTGTCGGTTAAAAGTCCTTTTGACCAGTTCACACTTTTGGTTAGGGATATAAAAAAAATAACTAACCTAACCTAACCCGGCCGAGTCGGATTAAAATAATATCGAGATAAAGGGACGAATGTGCCTGCGGTCAAAAGTACATTTGACTGATAGTAACAGCCAAAAGTACTATCTATTAACCAATGATTTTCAGGCAAAACCACTTTTGACCAACACGCTCAGTCAAAAGCAATTTTGCCTGTTTTTGTCGGTTAAAAGTCCTTTTGACCAGTTCACACTTTTGACTGCGACATATACACTCACAAATCGATATATACAAATGTCGTCGCTAAGGGTTGCGTTAGCGAGGAGCTGATGAAGTAGGCTGAAGCGCGAATCACTGGTGACTGATGATGTTGAATAAAATCAACAGAGTAGAATTAACTTTATATTGAAGTAATAATTACTACAACTGTTCGGAGAGAGGAGCAGACCCGGAATGATGCTTGGGAGACGCAGCTCACCTTATATACGTAATTCTGCACAAAGGAGTTCTTAAGAAACTCACCACGTGGATATGTAACACCTTAGAAAGCACGTACTGCGCATAGATTATATTTTTATTACCTTTGTCCGTGCTCTTTGGCTTTGACATCGGATTAGTTAAATGAACTAGAACTAATTTACATCAGTTGCGCGAATATTATACATACTGTTAGGGTTCGTTGTTAGAGTGGTGGGTTCCTTAACTGGACATTGGGTACTTTCTTCCCCACTAGCGGACACAAACGAAACCAATTAAAGTTTTTAGATAGTGTTACGGGCTTTACCACTGTGTATTTTTTATTCCCATAAGTAATGGGAAAGCTGAGAAAATGAGATTTTTATAGCGCAGCAATAAGGTTTTCATTATTTACAAACATCGAAAGCTTGCTGCTGCTGTAGCTACTGAAGTCGCTTTCTGACGGTTTATAAAGGACTTCTTGCTGGAGATCGACGTCGATACTTCCGCGTTGTCTTCCAGGGCATGGTCGGAATCTAACGCGACAACCACTTCTACAGAACGCAACTGTAAGGTTTTCTGCATAAGGGCCACATCTAATTATGTTAGGTTGGTGTTTGAAAAATGAGTCGGTTCCCGAGGGGGAATGATTGACAATTCAGTTGTTTCTCTGGCTAAGAAGTTGAAAAACTGAACGCCGTTTGGGTTAGATGCTACGCACTTCCACGCGGCGTGCTTATAATTGAAGTCACCTGCTGCGAAGACGACTTGGTATCTGGTTGAGCAAGTAGGTTTAAGTCTGTCGGTAAGAGTTATTTAGAGGGAAACAGATAGACTGACGCAATCGTTATGGGGTCGTGACCTTCTAACGAAATACGACAGATGCCTCCAAGTGAATAAGAGGCGGGAGAGAGAGGGCAACTACGTGCAGATATCTGCGGTAGAAGATCGCCTCCGGAGGGCTTATCCAACCTATCATTCCTAACCATCGCGTAACCGCGGATCCGGAATGATTTTAAATGCGATTTGAAAAAAAAAACCCTGAACTAGAAATATATCGATAGAATGAGCGCGTAGGAATTCCATCACCTTATCTTTCATCCCACGCAGACCGTTCGCATTGAAGATGCCAATAATTAACAAACGAGGTTTAAGCGTGAGGGGCGTACTATCCATAATAGTTAGTATCGGCACCGCGAGCTGAGAGAAGTTGGCACTGCTCTTTATAAAAAGTGTTTATCTCTTTATGACTAGACAAAGAGCTAGTATTACGGAGGGCTCTTTCGCAGTCTTGAGCTCATCCTCAATTGCTGCTATGTGAGATGCGATAGCATTCGCATGCTTCAATTGAGGCGTACCCTTACTAGAAATCGCAGTCTTTGGGGGAACAGGTGCAGCCCGGGCTGCACGTTTGGACTTGTTTAGACAAGTCGAGACAAGATTGGACTGGGGCGCAGAAGGCGTCGGGGGGGCTACGTCCGCTGAAGGCGGAAGGTAGCTGATTTTTTTTGCCGACTTCCTTTCCTCGGAGGAAGCACGCGCGCGCTTGCGCTTTTCCTTCCGAGGTATTGCGACCTGAAATTCTGTTTCCATCTTGCCCGCGTCGCGCCTCTTGGGCTGCGTTACGCGGTCTAAGGGGATTTGCTCGAGGGGGATAACTAGGGGCTCTTTGAGGCTTTGGACCTCTGCTAACGTCCCGGAGGCGGGGTTAACACTGAGGGTCGGGCTCCGGATTACCTTTCCTGCACCTTTGGGGTGCGGGAACGGGATTTCCGAACGTCAGAATCCGTCTTGGCCTTAGGGGCCGAGAGGGTGACTGGGGCGGGCGCGGTCACCTTTACTGGGGGCTTCGAAATAATGAAATAATAATAATATTTTTTTCCGGCACACTCAGCGACCCGAACGCATCAGCCACCGAGAAGTCAGCAAACCTCTTGCTTAGCCCTTTTTCATTTGAAAAAGCGTAAAACTAAGCCAGCAACAGATTCAATGGCTTCCTTGTGGTCAATGTGGTGATTCGATGGCTTCGCGGAGATGGGCTACGGGATCCATGGGATCGATGGAAACAGAATACTAACAGTCAAAGTCGTAGTCTGGATTGACGTCTTGCGCGGTCCACGCCGTGTCCTTGTCACACTACACTACGCAACCTACTCACGAAGGGCAGGAATGAGGACAGGACGTACACCTCAGGAGAGATGCTCGGGAACACTTTTCAACGAGTTCACCTCACGCGGCCGATCTCAGTATGCAATAGTTCATATAAAATACTCGAGACCGATTTCTGCGCTGCGGGCCGACCCGTAGCAGCCCGCCCAAAATGTGCGCGTACTCTAACTTGACAAGACTATAAACCACAACCTCTATGAGTCTGGCACTTCAACTGCTATCTATACCAAGCTAGTCATCAAATAACACAAAATATATTTACCTACATACAGTACTAAACATTTACATACAGTACAATATTAAAATAATACAATCACCGTACTTGAATTATTAATGTCATTATATTTCGTTATTCCCATAGGCCACAATAATGCCCCTTTACTTAGCATAACTAGAAGTTAAAAGCTTTCAATTGAGGTATGTTTCAGCTTTGTCCGCCGTGGGGAATTTTTCCATAGTAAAGTACCCAATGTCCTTTATACAGTCGATTAGCACCTTAATTATCAAAATCAGAATATCCGTTCAGGTTTTAGATTACTTGGAAGATTTTTTGACCCAGCGGCGCCATCTCTGTATTCTTCAATATCTTTGGAACTATACAAGATAATGATTTGTGTTTTTTTTTCTTAAACGTAGAATTAATATAAATTATAAAAAAAAGTACCATGTTGATACTTTTTTTTATGTCAAATTCCAAAAATGCACAAGAATAAAAAAAAAATTGCAATAATTGTTATATTTTTGGTATTTATAATAGTTTTCTACCTATTATCTATTTGTTTATGTTAAATTGAGTAATTATCTGTCGAGTGGCACCTTAATCATCAAAATCGGAGTAGGTATCCGTTCAGGTTTTAGATTTATTACTTTTTTTTAACAAGTGGCGCCATCTGGGTCAATTGCAAAAAAATTGTACATAGTTAAGGGCTTTAAAAAACAATGTTAATTGATTCCTTTGTGTGACGAAAGTTACCCATACATTTTGTATGACTAACTTTCGTCACCCAAAGGAAGCGATCGTATTTAATGTTAACTAAGCCTTTAACTATGTACAATTTTTTTGCAATCGACCCATCTCTGTTTCCAAGGGGTGAAACTAATTTATCCTCGAGTGAAATCGTTTATTTTGGTCCATATAATCACTGTGGGCACAAAACGGCTTGCTTCCATCACAAAGTGCAGCTTTTTTTCATAACAAATAGGACTCAATAGCGGCGCCAAACACATTGTGCAGTATAAATGACTACTGCGTCATACGTATCACACCGCTAATTTTATGTGGGATTGGTTATACTTACGCATATCCCATTTATAAAGTACTAACGCCATACAAATTGTATGAAAAAAATTGAAGAGCGCGTCGTACATTTTACAAATAAGCACAAAAAGTCAAAAGGAAACGGAACTCTCAAGTGAATTAGCACATTGATATTTATAGTATTAAGGCTGCACCTTTTTCACTTGCCTTGATCGATTATTCACTTTTCGCCTTTATAAATGCGGGTATGACCCCATCCCAATTATTCTGGGGCTCATGGCGCATGTACGTGTGTATGTGTTTTTGCGGCTGCATCACGTGTAAACGGCTGGACAGATGATATCCACAAGATACCTAACTACAGAGAAGCGAAATACATACATACAATACATAGACTGTTAAACATATAACCCTTCCTTTTGGCTTTGCTGTAGTCGAGTAGAAAGGTTGTTAGTATTAAAAGGTACTTTATTCATATATATGGTTCAGTGACCTTTATTTTCATCCTATATCTTCAAAAAAGGAGGTGGTTCTCAATTATTTTATGTAAATATGTTACGCGATCTTTCTGCCAATTATGAATCGATATTGATGATTATTTTTTTGTTTCGTAGATCATACTTCAGAAGGGGTCCCATATAAATGTTATCGTAATTTATTTAACCCTTTTTAAAAAAATCAACAAACAAAATATTAATAGGTACCCCATTTCGCTCATTGAAGTCGGTTATTTTTTTGTTAAAAAAGTGAATATCTTCGATGTACCTAAATATTTCGTCCAGCTTTATAATAGAGTATAATCTCAAATTCAGATATACTGGAGTAACATATTTTCAAGCCAAAGATCCCTGCGCACTGCCAGCATCAAACCATCTGCGCAGACGCCGCGAACTATCCGCACGAGTACATCGACGACCTGCTACGGCGCAATTCTACGGTTAGTAACCTGCGAGCTGCGTATGGCGTAAAAAATTAACTCACTTTCAATAACGATATTTATCAGACTATGACTACCTATACAGGGTGGAACATTTGTAAAGACTGAGCTGACAGGATAGTGTCATCTGAGTGATCTACAATCGACCTATTTTAATTGTAAAGCTGGATTTAAAAGAAAAAGGCAACAAAATAAAATATTTTAATTTCAGTGACAACCCTACTAATTCAAAGGTTTTATTTACATTTTAAATTGACTTAAATGTTCAAAAGATGCTAGGGTTGATATGTGCAGATTTTTACACTAATATATAACAAACTGTATCTCAAAAAATGTATCTAATAAGTAAACTACAGGTATTTCAAAGAAGCGCAGAACGCAGCATGCTTGGTATAATATTATATACTAGTAGATAAAATTAAGAGCGCCGACATCCGTAATAAGACCAAGATTATTGATGCCGCCGAATTAATCTGTCGACTAAAATGGAAATGGGCCGGGCACACAGCGCGACCAAACGATGGCCGCTGGGGCGAACAAATGCTGCAATGGTACCCGCGCGACGGACAGAGGCCGCGGGGCCACCGTCGCCGTAGCTGGCATCACCTGGACGAGACTTGCCGCGGATAGAGATACATGGCAAATGATGGAGGAGGCCTATGTCCACAAATGGACATCCCAATAAATATCTGTGATAAGTGAAGTAAAATAAAATAAATGTTTAAAATAATGAATCATATTATCAATCAAAATTAAATATATGCATTATGCATGGAATAATGTTTTAAAATAAAGATTTTTATATTAGTTATTATAAATTGAACAAATTAGATAAAATGTATAAATATAAAATAATAAATCAACTATAGAATAATGCATGTACTGTGAATTTGTGTAATATTTATTGGATTAAATGGCTCTATTATTATTATTATATCTCAAAAATGGATAGAAATATTTACATAGTTCATTAGTGATAAATAAAGTACTCAGTCTGAACAATTCCCTGTTTGCTTAAAAGTCTTTAGATCTGTTCCACCCTGTATAATATAATTAAATTGAATCTGAAATTAGACTTAAGACTTCTTATGGCTATGCCCATGAGAAACTTATTGACTACCGTAAGAGCGGAATGTAAACCATGGATGCAATAAATAAATGAATAAATAAATAAATAAATCATTTTAAGAGGTTATATCACTGCTCCTTTTCTCTAACTATCAGTTTACGCTAAGCTTGCACCTGGTAACTATGGTAATACAAATTAGGTCCAAACTTAACGCAACCGGCTTATACATAGCGAGGTTTTCGTTCTCGTCTGTAATATTATATATATATATATATTTTTTTTCATTTTATGACAATTATTTTGATAATTTCGACCAACTTTTTGAAGTGAATAATTCTTTTCCCCGAGTTCTGGTTAGTAACATAGCTATTTCATGCTTTCATTGCGTGCAGTCGAGAATAAGTTGATAAAACTAATTTCCCCCATGAATTTAGTCAATTTCAAAGTTTTTGAAACTAAAATTATCAATGAAAAATTCAAACTGTAGGTTTCAAATATACCAATAAATCCCAATAGCCCTGTTCTAGGTAATAACAGCAATAATATGTTTAGAAACATGTTTGATCATAGAGAAAAATGTCTTAAACAAAACGAACCCGCATTTTAAAAGGAATAAGCTAAGGGAATAAGGCCTCTTAAGAAGACTGACTATACAAAGTTACGATTTACTGACGTCGTAGACTGCGCCTCCGGGGTCTCTGTTCTATACAATTTTGAGTCTCTATCAACCCCTGGCTTCGAAGATTTCTTAAGAACGTGGTCATTCTACGAGTTTAGGGAAGGGCATTTTTAGAAAAAAAAATGATAGCGGCCTACTGCCAGCCTAGGTTTTTTAAAACAAATCCGTTTGGTCTAGACCCATTAATAGGGCACGCTCTGAGGCTGCCTGTCAACAGGAGCGGAGAAACTGAGCCAATCAGGCTGCATCTTTGTGAAGCCCAAAAGAGGTGCATTAAATCTGAGGAATGTGATCAGTCCATTTCACTCATCTCCGCTTCTGTCTACAGGCAGCCTTAAATGCGTCTCTACTGACGCGGAGCGGAGCGGACGAGCGGAATCGACCAATCACAGAAGTGAAGAGGAGCTGAGATACAGAAGATTTCAACTCAGGTGATTGGTCTAATCTGCACGTCTCCACTCTGTCTCGCTTCAATGAAAACGCACCCTAACATCTAGGTGCATAATTGTATTATAGTCACTATACTCTCAAAACAGTCTTTAACTTGGAGGAATAGATAATGTTTTTTTGGCAGATCTTCACCACAATATCCTTACTGGGTGGACTTGGCACACCTGAAGGATGCTTAACCGGCCAAGATCCTGATGACATGGAGCTCTGTCATTCCGAAATCAAGGTACGTATTTTTTACCTGGGTATAAGACTAGCAAGTTAAATTTTGTTCTTTAAATCATCAGTTGCATGATTGTTTCCCTGTTTCTCTCTCAATGACAATGGCTCGACACAATGATCATACACAATTAAAACATTGCTACTCCAATGGGGAGTGTTTAAATCCCAATTGAGACAAAGGATGTTAAGAGGTTGATGAATTTTAGCACTGTAAGTATTGTTACCATTAATTCTTGTTTGTTGACTTTAAACGTCATTTCAACTGAGGGTCATTTTCTATGGCAGTTGTTTAGGCCTAAACCTAATTTAATTTAAAAAAGTCGGACCTAGATGGTTGCGTTTATGACGTGATAAATAAGTGACAAAGCATCTGTCACTCTCATTCGCACGTTGTCGAAACGTGACGAAATTCTTTGTTACTAATTTATCGCTTGATAAAAGCATCCATCATAGGCCCGCATGACGAGAATTGATGCGTACTGCCACTATTATGATGTCTTTCTTTTTTTTAAATAGAACAGAATACGTTAACTGATTTCAAGCATTTGTAAAACATTAAGACTAGAGATATTGAATGTATTATAATACCAATGAGTTTGAAGCCGAAAGTGCCAAACGCCTCGTTCACTCGATTAACATATTATATGCCTTTGGAAATAAACTAATTTGTAATTTAAAAGCGATGAAAATAAACATAAATAATCGTGTTACAGCATTTTTACGACCCGCTTATTATTTTAATTCGTACTGCTTTTGTATCAAACGAATTGATTGGGCAATGGTTTACCATTAGGGCAATTGAAATGGGTAATATAGGTACCTATCTATAATAAGCATTTATCCTAAATAGTTATTCTATTCAAGGACAAAGTATATTTGCCCAAAATATCACGCCATTTTATTATTTTCTTTTTCAATGCAAGTGCCATCTTTTCTACTGTAGTGTATTGTTTAAAAAACTTTAAATAATTTATGTAAATTTTATTTAGCTTCTACAAGCACATGCTGGTCGAGATTCGAGCGGGGAATGGTATTTCCTGGTCAGCAAACCTTGGTTGTGCGTTGAAATATGCAAGTAAGTAGTTTCAATAAGTGGCAAGACTGTGTGTGGTGAGGACAAAATTGCTTAAAACGACCAGGGCTTGTAACCTATAACCTTTATTTGTACTAATTAACCGGCTAGAGATTCCGGTTAGTCGGTATTAGGATCGACTGTTTTGTTCTTTGAGACATTTACCTGTAGATCTGGATCAATAAATGCGGACCACGACGTAGAAACCGCAAAATATTTGTGTTTATGGGGCTATCCCAAAAATAAGATTAACCAAGTTAGGTACAAATTACTTTGAGCAAAGAAAAGGTTAAAGGCATGGCTTACCAAGAAGTGAAGGAGAAAGCCCAAGAAAAAACGGTAGGCGATTGCTACACCGAGAAGCGTAGCTCTAAAATTGAAGTGACTGCGTGTGTAACGCACCGTCAGCGTATTTTGAGCATCAGTGTGGTCGTTCCTTTAATCGTAATCGGGTATAAGTTACAAAAGTGTATCTTATTGCATGTTAAGACGCCTAGAGACTTTATACATCCCTGGGAAATTAATTAGTTTACAATGAATACATTTTGTATAAATGTAGTTATAATTAACATTGACAATATTAATGATTGTTATAAGTATGATTTACGAAAAAAAGACTTACTGTTGAGTTTCTTTCGACTTTCTTCTCAACAGCGTTATACTCTTGGGAAATGCCGGTAGATTCACAATCTGACTTGTAAAAGTGCCCTTGCGTCCGTCCTACTTACTGAATAAATTATTTCATTTCATTTTAAAACAGTATTACTTCCAGGAACCCTGGTGAACCGTGCTCAATCATAGTAAGCATTCCTATAAAGGGGTACGCAGCAACTTGTGAGCAGAAACATATTAAGAAGCGTTCGATAGCATTGGACAGAAACGGTGCCGTCAAATATATAACCCTGGAGATTCAAAGTGCATGCTGCTGCCACGTCAGACAAAGTACAGGGATTACCCTCTTCTAAATAGTTACAGCAAACAATGTAGAACTCTGTGGAGTATTGGAACCAGTCAATAAATATCGGACAACCTCGCTCAAATCGATTTAGTCCGACTGTAAGGTCTATAGTAGGCTTTTAATATGGATACTACGATATACAGATATAAACATAGGGGCTGAAATACATGGAAAACGTCCATGAAACAGGAATGAAAAAGGAAACCCAAGTCTCTTAAAGAGTGACCTTCACTTCACTTAGCTGTGTCGTTCACAAGTTGACAACTGAGCGAGTGTAATAAAAATTATTTGTATTAATAAAACATTTTTTAAGAAGTCCAATGATTTTTATCTACCTATTAATTACCAAGTTGAGCTTTTATATCTTTATGTTACAGCACAAACTAGGTAGTAACAAATTTATTCGGGATTTGAATAACTTAGGTTTTTATCGATACATATTATTTAGGAAAAGCCCGATATTGTAGTAATACTACATGACGTAAGTGGATAACGACTGACTATGGCACTTAGTTTCAAATCGACTTCCTGCCCTGCGGTTTAAATGTTGGTAATATGTGAAAATATCCAAAAACCCAATATTATACATATAATAATCGTTGGTAACAGTGGAATCACTTTAAGTGAAGTGACGACCTATGTATCGATATAATATTCGATGAAAACAAACGCTTTGACATCCAAATGTCACTAGAAGCGCGAGAACCGCGAACCCTGAACTTTGTCCCAAACACCTGTTTAGCACCAGCCAACGTTGACCTATTGTGTCTCTCTAAACTAAAGATATCACGATCAAAGAGAGCAACGTCAGAGCTCATAGCAAACTGGTTGTGTTAATCGTAAACAGCGTCGCAAACGAACTTGACCAGTAGTTATACCGCACCCCAGAAGGAGGTGCATCCATACTAATCCTAATAATATTATAAAAGTGAAAGTTTGGATCGATGGATGGATGGACGGATGGATGGATGTACGTTCCACTTAATCTCAAAAACTACTGAACGAATTATGATGAAACTTCCAGTTATGTACCTTATATATCAGAATAGCACATAGGCTATCAGTTATATCAAGTTTTATCCCTTTTAGGGATGAAAAACGGGATTAAAGTTTGTATGGAGAGCAAATCATTGTAGTTGCAACAACTCCCTACATGTCATCGTTTTGACGTAAACTAATCAATGATTTCGTCTGGGCCTACGATATACCTTCACGAAACGCATACCAAACTATTATTTGTAAAAAAGCAATAAATTCTGATATGGGAACACGTATCCGCAAAATTCGATTAATCGCGTAATTTCAAGAATCAAATACATAAAATTTTACAAATTTGAAACAATCACATTTGATTTGACGAACCCATCTGGCAGGTCAAGTCAAACCAGCAGGGCTACTCCAATGTTCAAAATTCGACTGTCGAATAGTGCTATCCTTCTTTATCTACTGACAAAGTATATTTGAGAGTGAATGGAATAGCACAATACCACGGTAAAATTTCAAACATCGCAGTTGCCTTTCAGGTAGGTATCACGTTCCGTTACGCACATAATCTGAAAATAGTACGTACTTTGATTATGTACCCCCGCTTGGTAACTGAATAATAAATAAAGTAGTAAATAACTGAGTATGCAAATACAGGATAATCAACATATTTATATAATAATATTATAAACGTAAAAGTATTAACGTTTGTTCCTCTTAATTTTAAACGATGATTGATGGACGGTCGCCAGTGTTCGGAAATCGTCGTAAACAGCCAATTGTTGAATTGTATCAAATCAAATCAAATCGTTTATTTGCTAGAATACAGGTAGTTACAAATGAGGTCTTATAATCTAAGCAATACAGTTCCATGTATCCAGCCTGCATGCAGGCATGCAAATATTAACAAATGCACGCACGTTACAATATAATTAATTATGATATATTCTTAAATAATAAATTAAATAATTTGTCCATTAAACATACCTACTATTTACTAATTTCAGTTTTATGGCACTATGTCAAAAAGTACAAAAATAAGCAAACAATCCGGGTCCGATTAAAAAGTAAATAAAAATAAAAATAAAAAGAAAAGCAAAGAGAAGAGTAAACCATAAGAAACCAAATTACAATTGTTGTGAATTGGAGTCTAAGTAGCTTTTTACGCTATAAAAGCACTTGTCCAAAAGCCAAGTGGACAACCTGTGTTTAAAACTGTTACCCTGTAGTAGCTTTATTTCATCAGGTAAGTTGTTAAACAGTTTTATACACATGTTGAACACGTTTCTGCTGTATATCGCCTTGCGAGCCCGAGGTTTATACAACTGACTCATGACTTGCGGTCTGGTTTGCCTGTGCATTATTTCACCACGTTTTTTGAAATATGAGCGGTTGTTGCAGACAAACATAAACATATCTCTAATATATAAGCAAGGCAATGGCAGTATGTTTAATTTTTTAAATAAGGGTATACAGCTATCGTCAAGCCAAGCATTGCAGATGGCCCTGAAACACTTCTTTTGAATTTTGAAAGCTCTATCCACATCCACAGAGTTACCCCACAGTATTAACCCGTAAGAGAGAACGGATGACACATACCCATGATAGGCCGTGATGGCGGCCTCTAATGACACGGTGTTTCTTAGCCTACGGAGAGCAAACACAAACCGGTTGAGCTTATTGCAAACCTGATCTACGTGCTCTTTCCAGTTCAGATGCTGATCAATTATGACACCAAGGAATTTGAAAGATAATACTTCGTCCACATTATCATTATTGTATTTTATTGTCATTGGAAGCCCATTAGAGTTGTACGAACGAAATTGCATATACTTTGTTTTAAGTCATTCATATTCAGCCATTTAATTATGTCAGCTAGAGATTTTTCTACAATTTGCTTAAAAGTTATACTATCAAAACACTTTATTACCAAAGTCGTGTCATCTGCAAATAAAATACTCTTTTGGACAGTTGCTTTGGGCAAATCGTTGATGTAGAGAAGAAAACGAAGCGGGCCTAGGATACTCCCTTGCGGGATACCAGTAGGATTCAGTTTATATTCTGACCTATATGTTTGCTTTATAAAATTGTTGTTTAATTTGGTAAATCTAGTAATTTCGGTACATTGAGCCCTATCCTGCAAGTAACTCTTTATCCAATCATACATATCTTTCTAAAGACAGATGTTCATTATTTTATTTATCGCTGAGTACAGTATTAGTGCATAAAGTTTTCGTATTACTCGGATCTTAGATTCGGATACTTGACAATACCCGAATTCTCAATCTACTACATATATGCTACTTACTAGATAATCGACGTGCTTAAGTCAAGGGCCTGACACGCTTTGATAGATAAGGATAGCCTAATTGCGATACTTATAAGTGGATATAGAAAAGAGTGTCATTTTTTGGCTCTATCACCGACCGAGCATTGTTTCATGGTCGGTTTATAGGCACATTTATATTCATGACGAAAACTGGCTGTGGAAGAACCATATTGGCACGAAAAATGATATTGTTTTGAAAATCAACTGTGACACGAGACTCTTTCTCGCGCGGCCAATTTCAAATTTTTTCGCGACAGGTTTCTTATATATGTCTCGGAATTTTGTTGCATATTTTAAAACACATGAAATAAGAACTACTTACCAGCTATTTGTTTTAGACGTGTTTCAGGTACATTTAGTTAGGTTACCTTGCCTAGAAATACGGTTATTGTATGTTATTAAATCACAGGTTCTGTTTGTTTGTTTTAAATATCTTTAACCTCTCATCACACAAAAATGGCGGCACGGATTTTAATCCCAGATAGCATCCAAACATGGTGATAGGATACTTCTTACCCAACAACTGTAGACAAAATGTTTTTTAATACAAGTATTTATAGGTATTATTCATAAGGTAATATTTTAACACTGCTAGAGATATTTAGGCCTGCATTAACCAAACTTGTTCTGAGCTTAGTGAATAGTATTTTAACATTATATTTCTGTTTATGTCTATTGTCCATTTTGTTCAAGCAGGTCTCAATGTGGATATGTAGACTTGATAAAATGTAATTTCCTATTTCAGAGCTACATTTTGGGCACGACTGGTCTTCACAAGAATCCTTGACTTCTCTGTACGAAAGGAATAAGGTTTTATGTGGACGACATTTCCAAGATTCCCGTTACACTGACAGTTGTAGAAAAAGCCTGAGCAAGTATTCTGTTCTAGGAACAACAGAATATATTATTTAAACAATGCAATAATAGTGCACCTATGTAGTAAACTTTTTAAAGAAATTTTGTAAATTATAGTCCCTGTTTGGATATACAATGAATAAAGGCCATTTAAAAGTAATTCATTGTGTTGTATTTTTTATAAAACTATTAAATATCAGCTCAATCGTATACCGGGAAGTGGTTGACAAATGATTTGCAGGATTAAACCTGAATATGCATGCATGTAAAATAGAAAAGTTAGAAAAACAAACTTTCAATATGGCATACTTGAAAACCCCGCCAAAATAGCCCGCTGTCACTTAGTTCATATACGGTGGCGCTAGTAGTATAAAAAAAAAGATAGGCAACTTTTTTGAACGTAGTTACCGTTCTTCTCCTTGTGAGTATTATGTTCCTTGTTCTTGACATACTTGACGTTCAATTTGCATGACGTTATTCAACAATTTTATTAAAGTCTGTCCCTTTCACCTCCGTGTTATACACTATATGAGTGAAAGGGTCGGCATGATACGAAGTTCGAAGTAGGCCCTTAGATACACATACACAAGTTTACCAGACGCCGCTTCAAGCATCATGCTATTCATGCTTGACGGCGGGCTTGATCGTGTATGGCCTGCATTATCCTTACTTCATGCAGGCATCCGAAATGTCAAATTTTATAGTTTGTTTATGTGAACATAATGGTAGTTTAAAAAGTCGTATCTCAGAATACGATCGGGGTAAAAATACGACTTCTTAATTTAGCAGGTTATGCGTTAAGCGTTATAGACTTAGATCCCGATATAAAACGACCTTCACCGAGATGTTTATTTGATGAAATGTATTTTATATTTAGTTTAATATGCCAATAAATATATTGCATATGGGTTGCCTAACAATTTTTAGTCCAGGGTAGTGTGTCTGTCTGTCTGTTACCTCTTCACGCTTAAACCGCTGAATCGATTTTGATGAAATTTGGCATGGAGATAGTTTAAGATCCGAGGAGGGACATAGGATAGATTTCATCCTGGAAATTATCGCTAAAAAGATCAAAAAGTGAGTAAGTAATTCATGATGACATTGATGACCCTGTAGGAAATGTAATTATTAGACCAAAAGCGCAATTGCTCTTACATTTGCTTAGGCGCTTTTAATAATCCCTTTTATTAATTAAGGTGATTAGGTGGATATCTATCGTGTTGTACGAGGTTGCTTCCATACTTCCAAGTTCCACGCGGGCGTAGTCGCGGGCAAAAGCTAGTGTGTCATAATTAGCTTATCGACATAAAAGTCACGTCATGCACCTAATATAGTCTCGCCCAACAGTGACAGTTAGTTAATGACTTGACCGCGCACGCGCCGCCAACCCCGACTATGAAGTGCAGGGAATAGTGTAAAAATGGACTGGACACTGTACCTCGTTTGTACCCTGGTAAGCGTTCTCGTTTGGAATACCGCTCTAGAGTAAAAAGTTAAAGTTTACTGTCGCTTTCTTCGCTAGTTTGGCAGCTGTTGGAGCATATATCTTTCGCCGGCAGGTAGATGTTTGCATGCACAGAAATATATCAAGATAGAAGGAAAGAGTTCAGCAATTTGTAGGGAGACCGAGCGTGTAACATTTTGCGTAGGTACTTTGACGTCACGAGCGTAATTTAGTGATGGGAAACATAAGCCGCGCGAAAACGATTCAGAAACATCGATTCACAGATCGATTCGAACACGGCACTGATTCTATGCATCGCCACCCACACCGTACCACGCCGCGGCCCAGCCGCCGTCACAAACAAAAACAGTCACAATAATATTTGCTTTGCACTATGTACTTAAATAATATAGCTGCATAATAAATAAGAACGTAATTATCATTTCCTCTGTTCTCAAAATCGAATTTAATCGAATAAGAAAATCGCAGTGTACAGCAGCACATGGCAGCACTATTCTTACTTTTGACAGAAAAAATGAGAAATCGACCTTGAACGTGACTCGACAGTTTGAATAGCTTATTTTTACATCGCTGGCTTTGAATGCACGCCAAGGTTGGCTCGTCAAATTAAAGCCGCAATGGAAAGCTAGCGTTGGACACAATCGCCCGCCTCTGTTTTGATGAAAATAATAAAATAAATAGTTTTGTAATTAATAACAGATATTTAAGGACAAATTGTACATACCAATGAAAGGAAATATCTCGATTAACAGCTCCAATTTTATTGGAAGTGTTTGAACAATTAATTATTGCGCAACAAGCCATTTTGTTTTTAAGACCTGACGTCGCACACAGACCGCGGTCGGGAGCTGACTAATGTTCGCGGCGAGCAAAGTTGACACCGTGTCAACATTTCGCCACGCGAGGTACGTCCACTCTTTCCTTCTATCTTGATATATTTCTGTGTTTGCATGCGCACGCGACATCCGTGCTCCGGCTTTTGATAAGCGATTAAATCGTCAGCGTTCGCTTTAATGATCGCAAACAGTAGATAGACAATGCTTAGATTCAATGACATCACAGTGACAATGAAAATCAATTGATATTACTTTATACATTTTGGTACAAGTTTGTCACAAAAAATAATATCAACTCATCTTAACATTACGCATTAGGTACGTATACTAAACGCGAAACATCAATGATTATTAGGTTGTCATACTGCTAAGTTCAAGATACGTAGGTAACGTATCTTGAACTTAGCAGTATGACAACCATGACAAATGTATAACATTCCCAAGTTAGCTTCAAATACTAGCTAACTACTAAACTTACTGTTTCTTATATATAGGTACTGTATAAGCGTACGATAATAATATAAATTATGCTAAACACGGCAACTGAAACATATTATTGTTTACTGTGCTAATATCAGTACTGGGTGAAAATAGCTTAAGAAATAGGTATGTTTGGCTACGTAGAAACTGGTTAAATCGTATCTCTCGAATTAACCTATTTCATGTAAGGAGAATAGCGTTGTAAGGTAAGGTAAGGGCTATTATTATTATCATCCACCTACTTATCCATATACATATTAACTACTGCAAAGAAAAGAGTTTGACGCAGACAAAGTTGCGGGCATCTTCTAGTGGAACATTTGTAAAGACTGAGCTGACAGGATAGTGTCATCTGAGTGATCTACAATCGACCTATTATAATTGTAAAGCTGGATTTAAAAGTAAAAAAAGTCATCAAAATAAAATATTTTAATATCAGTGACAACAACTAATTCTAAGGTTTTATTTCCATTTTAAATTGACACCTATGACACCTAGAGTTGATATGTGCAGATTTTTACACAAACTATATCTCAAAAATGGATAGAAATATTTACATAGTTCAGTAGTGAAAAATTAGGTACTTACTCAGTCTGAATAATTCCCTGTTTGCTTAAAAGTCCTTCGATCTAGTCTAAAATAAAAAATAAATTGATATAGGGCAACGCTCTCTAGATATTCTGTGCATATTGCTACATATATTCTACATAGATGTACCTACTCATTTGCAGATATCATATCAGTATGAGCTCAAGAAAATCAACTAACACACTAATTTATAATGGACTCCGTGATATCGCAGTTGCAAGTGTTGCAACAGTACGTCAATCATAACTGTGACACGCGACTCTTTCTCCGCGAGAAATTTTACCTATCTCTTTCTTCGCTGTACTGTGAGAGACTGACGGGCGATGCCATATCGCGCGAGAAGACTTCCGAAGGGTAGTTGTGCTAGCCGGGCAGGTGATGCTGAGTCGTGGGACAAGCGAAATCGCGGAAAGATATGCTAGCCTACTGCAGGATGCTTTTTTCCAGTTATTCTGAAGGCGACTTACTTGTAGTATCAATTCATTATATTATAATACTCGTACCGAAACTAAACGAGTGACATTAGGACTGCTAGTGTAATTAATAGTAGAGAAGCCTAAGAAGATATTTTTGAATGTAACTCAAGCTCAGGTTGACAATATTTTTATTATACCCCGCACCTTATTGAATACCTCTACCAAATATGAGCCTTAGGTAAATATATCAACAGCTGGGCGTAAAAAAAAACAACATGAAAATTCAATCATTAAAAACTCGAACGCGTCAAAAATATATAATATCGCCATGGATATGCCTATTTGAAGAGCCCCATCGTTTCTCATCCGGTCACAAAAAAAATATAAATAATAATTTTCCAAATCTATTTGTAAAGGTCTGAGGCAACAAACTTAAAAAAATCAATCGAATTGTAAAGCTCGTTTTGGAGGTTGGTTGAAATGTAAAGGATTCATTTCAATAATCGGACACTGTCTCCGCTGAGAACAATGTCTCCCCACCACACGGGTGAGCAGCCGTTTTCTCTCCCGGGCTCCAAACTACTTGCGAAGTTGACCGAGGTTGGGCGAGGCGAAGTTGGCCGAAGGATAAAATATTCAATGCAGGACTCAAACATTTCCTTTAAAAAAAACCTTATTATTCTGTAGCTGATTTCATACCGGCACATAATGTTTTAATTTAAATATGGCTGTCATCTGTGATAAATTATTTTTTGTTATTGTAGTTAAACATGGATTAATTAGAATTATAGTTGTACTGAATATTGTTGTAACTAATAATGTACCTATTCAATGCACATACACAAATTAATTACCCGAAATAAGTGTCTGCACGTATGTCAGTACGTCTAGCATAACAGTGACACGCGATTCTTTGCCGCGCGATGAATACTACCTGACACTTTTCTTTCAATACCGTGCGAGTCGTCACCGCGAAGATCGGCTACATAAGACATATTCGGATGCATGAGCGCCAAAACAATTAGAAGTCGAATACGTCATCATGGCTGAAATCGGTCGTAGAGACATCAGAGCATCAAAAGGATTATCAGAGCAATGAGGGCGTGTCAGTGACAAGTATTGCAGAACGTAAGAGGCCTTATTCCTCTAAAATTTTATTTTTCATATTATGACAAATAGATTAATCATTTCAACCAACTTTTAAGGCTCCTTATCCTTTTAAAAATGCTTATTGTTTTACACATTTTTCTCTATGATCATACTTGTTTTTTAACGTATGATCAATGGTACTAGTTAAAACAGGGCTGTTATGAATTATTGGTATAAATTTGAAACCTACAGTTTCAATTTTTCATTAATAATTTTTGTTTCAAAAACTACTCGACATTGTCAAAATTCAGGCAGAAAACTGTTTTACTTTTCAACTTATTTTCGATTGCACGCAATGAAAGCATGAAATAGCTAGGTTACTATCTAGAACTCAGTGGAAAATATTATTCACTATAAAAAGTTGTGTGTATTTATTATACTTAAATAATATGGTACAAATTCGTTTTAAAATGTATAAGTCCTCATAGCTTATATAGGAACCTTTAATTTTTAGATGTTATTAGCAAGTCAGGTTATTGACGTATTAACTTTATAAAAAAATGTCTGGGTATTTGGTAAAAAAAAAAAAAAAAACTTTTTATTTCAATGAAGTCTACTACACACTTCTGCTTAGACTCTAATCTTATATTTAAAGATTGTATCGAATCTATTCATATTAAATATAAATTGTGACAATGTGAATGAGAAAAACAAACTAGTCGGGAAGGCTGTTAATTAACATTTTTTTATATATGCTCACCACTTGCTTTACAGTTTTGTTATTCATGGAGTCATATGGAAATCTATTCAAAGCTTGCGGCAATGCATGCGGCCACACTCTCCTACCGTAATTGTTATTACTTGATGGTATTATAAATGTTGAGAGCTGTATGTTAATTTCCGTAGGTTACCTGATCTATGTCTTTTATTCAATAAAGGTATATTATCCCTGTATTGGGTCACGATAGCTAAATCTACCTTATCGTGGACTGGCAAAACCCTGCAGTATTTGAATAAACTTTCATAGTTATTTCTATACATATATTTTATCTTTAAAGGTACAATGGTTTTTAGCAATCTTACTTGCAATCTGTATATACTATTTATATAGGTCTTATAGGTCCTACCATAACTAGACAAACCATAACTAATTATAGAATCTGCTTATGCCATATAAAGCAGTCTTAGTGTACAATAAGGCAACTTGTTTTTAAGTATAGACAATTTAAACAAAATTGATCTGAGTTTGCTACATATACTCGATATGAGGAGCCCAGTTAAATTTATTGTCAATTTTTAGCCCGAGGTAAGTATGTTCTGTTACAATATCTAGGGCAGCACAACAGCAAGAGGCATCATCATTCCGATGCATGCAGGTGTGCTCATGGGCCACGATCTTGGGATTGTTTACAGTTTTTATGTATGGTGAATGTATATACATAAATTTGGTTTTCTTGTAATTAATTGATAATCCTACATCATGAGCCCACCTGCACAGCATGTCAAAATTATGTTGCATCATACTTTGTGCAGTCTCTACACTCCTATGTGCTACAATCAGGCAAGTATCATCAGCAAATTGATATACTGAACCCTGCTGGAATATCCTACACATATCGTTCACATATAACAAGTATTCCGTTGGTCCTAGTATTGAACCCTGCGCTGTGCCACGTATGGTTGGTATCCTGTCGCTTTGCTTACCAGCTATGTTGACTGTGTTAAACCTGTTAGTATGATAATTTTTGAGATGGTCCAGTGCAGGGCCCTGTATACCATTTTGCTGCATCTTTTTAAACAGAGTTTCATAATTCAAGGTGTCAAATGCCTTACTGAAGTCGATCATCACAGCTAAAACATGTTGTTTATTCCCTAGATATCCATTAATTTCATCTGTAAAGGCCGACAACAATAGGGTCGTACTTTTATTTCTTTGGAAGCCGAATTGCTTCTCATGTATGATATCATTGTCAGATAAAAAGGTATTAATAGTATTTCCAAGGTGCCGCTCAAATATTTTGTCTATGCATGATAGGATTGTTATAGGTCTGTAGTTGTTAGCATCTGCGTGGCTTCCATTTTTATATACTGGCCTGACAATACCTATTTTCAGATTATCTGGGTATATTTTTTGCACACGCCCGTTTCCTTGAGTGTTTTTTTGGATTTCCACAATAGGTATGATGTAGTGGGTGACAGTGCCTCCCGGATGTACACTTTCCCTTCTCCTTCACCACCCAAGGCCTGGATATTTAATGGGGTTTGCTTTGCTGCTGCGCACCAGCCATCCCGTTTCCCCTCGCGTAGGGATACAGTGATCGGTGCATCTGTCCTTGCCCGCTCAGCCTGCTGGGATCCTGGTCCAGAGTAGGGTTTTGTTTCAGTAGCTGACAGACTGAAGTGGCCACTTTCAGCACATCTTCACCCTCCATCTCGGCGATGCCGCAAATTTCCAACTCATTGATGTACTGGGCTTGCTCGATTTTTGCCATCTTCTTCCCTAATGCTTCATTTTTGAGCGCTAAACTTTTATACATATTGGCAACTTCTTTGCATTGGTTTTCCATTAATTTTACCCGCATTTCGTGTTCCTTGACCTTGCTCTCGTACTCGTCTATTTTGTCGGAATAGTATTGCAATGTATTTTGCAGCTCGTCACGAATGATATCTTTGACCGACTGCCGCAGCTGGCGTAACTCCTGGCGGATCTCAGTCATCATTTTGTTCTGGATACTTGAGGTTGTCTCGCGATCGGAGTCCTCACCGTCGTTATCAGGTAAGATTACCGATATACGTTTCATCTTGTTACCGATTCATGACATACAATTCGGACATGTGGTCAAGCGGTCACTAAGACAAACACGGTATTTTGCTCTGTAATTGATGACGTGTATGTCATGTATTGGTGACGCGTACGTGATTTTACTATAGGACACGTTTTTGTATGTTGAGCGGTCAGTGACTTCCAATATTAAAGAACGACCACACCGCTGCTTAAAATACGCTGTGTTTACGCAGTCAAATGTATGAAATGTATGAAGGAAATCTGTCTCCTTTAAGTGATTTGCGTAGGTGTGTTTTTTCCTCAAGCGGCGATTCATATCGAAATCAGACCATAGCGCGCCTCCCAAGCGCTAAAAGTAGAAGTCATTAATATTTTATTTAGTTACTAGACGCCATTTTCTGGTAAGTAGAAACAACTTTATTCTGCGAACGTTAAACTTTTTTGCTCTCTACTAGAGATGTTCTGTTTCCGAAAATTTCCAGAAACTTTCCTCATTTTGTATGGGAAATGCGGAAAGTTTTCGGTACTCTACCGTATTCAGGTAAAAAATTGTATGCTGTAATTATTTTTGGATGTCCTGCTCCTCTAAGGTTAAAATCCGTCCAGTCGTTTCAGCGTGTTGAGAAGACAAAGAAATTCTGCCCAACAGATGAGACTGTGTAGCTGGGACCGCGCGCCCATAATAATTCTGCATCGCCCTTGCTAAGATTTTTCCTAAAATAATTACCCCTCTATTAGAAACGATTTTTATTTGTAGGTATGCACTGAAAAAAAAAACCGGCCAAGAGCAATGTCGGGCCACGCTCAGTGTAGGGTTCCGTAGTTGCCCATCCTTCACAATAGACGGGCTTAAAACAGCGCAGCGGTTTTTATATTACGAGAGATTTCAAGCTCTATAAAAAGGTCGTAAACGCCAAAGTGACTGTAATTACTTATTACCTTCTAAAAGTTATCGATTATACGCGCCAGATTGAGCGAAATGTTTTATTACAGTATGGCACTTAACTAAAATGGTGTAACGTTCGAAGTAAAAGGACACCGCGCGGCACTTACGTCATTTTAAAGAAAATTACGATTTTTTGCGATAACTCAAAAACGGCTCTACCAATTTTATTCAATATAGTTTTCATTGAAAGTGCTTATAAGGCCTCATTTTTACGAATTTTTCCATAATTTTTTGGCCCGTGGTTGAAAAGTCAGAGATTATTTTTAAAAGACCTATTCCACGACAACACACTATAGTGTTGGAACGAAAAAAAAGCACCCCCACTTTAGGTGTAGGTAAAAAAGTTTTTTTATTATTTTTTTATTTTACCGTTTTGTCGGCGTGATACATAAGTACACATACTCATACCAAATTTCAGCTTTTTAGTACTAATGATCACGAAGCTAAGCCGCGGACGGACAGACAGACAGACGGACAGACGCACATGGCAAAACTATAAGGGTTCCTATTTGACTACGGAACCCTAAAAAGATTTGTTAACATTAGGCCAAATGCTACTAACTATTAAATAAATTGGAGGACTGACAAAAACGAGGGCTACTAGTAACCAGAATAAGTTTTGTAAAATTAGCTTAATTTTGTTTACTACTAAGCACAATTAGGCTACATATTTTCTCAAGTAGTTAAACTAGTTTTAAGCATTTTTTTTTTCACTGTAATAGTATAGATTTGATTGTATGTACCTACATTGTACGTCCCTAAAGTACCATTTAGGAAAGTATAATAAAACTAAAACATGAACCCCATTTTGCATAAACCATTTTCCTCAGCAACTATACTGTAGGCCAGTGTTTCCTAACCTGTGGTCCGCGGACCCCTGGGGGTCCGCAGCCTTATCTATGGACTATTTAACAATCATACCTGTAAATAAATGCCACCGAAAAAGTGCTTTATATTGCTACTTTTTTATTAAGGCGGTCCTTAAAAGTGTGCTTGGTTTCCTAAGAGGTCCGCGGACACTTGTAACTATTACTTGCATGATTACTTGCAACTATTTTTTAAATTATGTTTTCCTATCAATAGAGTAAGAATACAGGCTAATAAAAAGCTAAGATGGATTACACGAGGCATAAGAGTATCCTCTAAAGCTAAAAGACGATTATTCCTGCAATAAATTCGTGAAAGAAATAAGAGCACTAGAATATATCTAAAACAAAAACATAATACATATTCTAGGTTATTGAAAAAATGTTTGAGAGGAGCCCGCAAAATCACAAATACTAAAACAATAATCAATTCAGATAACGTAGTGACTGCTACTTGGAACATCATCAATGAAAATACTGGCAAATCTTTTCAAAAACAAGCTATTGCCCGAATTAATATAAATGGAAATGTCATCACGAAGGGGGAAGATATTGCCAATATTTTTAATAACATCTTTAGACGACCTGTAGATCCTACTGACTGTATCTCCGATCATAACCCGGAGTTGTTAAAAACATTAGGTAGTTCTAACTGTTCCTCTATATACTTAAATCCGACTGATTTTGTTGAAATAGTCAAAGTCGTCAAAACCCTTAGGAATACAAAATCAGCAGGCTATGACGACCTGACCACATCAATAATAAAGGAGAATATCTCTGCACTTGCAGGACCTCTGAGTCACGTCATAAATTTATCGATGCTCGAGGGCGTTTTCCCAGATCGTCTAAAAGTTAGTATAATTAAGCCTTTATTTAAAAAAGGTGATAAGGAAATTTGTGTCAATTACAGACCCATTGCCATTATACCAATATTATCTAAAATTTACGAAAAGGTATTATACATACGATTGCTTCAGTTCCTTGACAGATATGAAATTTTAAATACTAACCAATTTGGATTTCGTAAACAAAAATCTACCACTCTGGCTATCTATGAGCTAATCAAAGATCTCACGATATTTAGAGACAAAAAGACACCTGTAACAACGATATTCATGGATATGTCCAAGGCCTTTGATTGCGTCTCACATGCCATACTCTTAAGCAAACTCTACCACTACGGCATACGAGGGAACTGCCATGAATGGCTAAGGACGTACCTATGTGATAGGAAACAAAGAACGGAAATTACATCTTACTGTGCGAAGACGAAATCTTTATTAAAAATGCGTTCCGACCAATCTAATGTGATCATGGAGGTACCACAGGGGAGCATACTTGGACCGTTGCTATTTTCAGTTTACATTAACGACCTCCTCAATGTCACGCACAACAAGGTACTTCTTTTCGCTGACGATTGCTCCGTGATTGTTCCCGGTAAAAACCCCGCAAATTACCAATCAGAGGCAAATTTAGTGTATAATAATATCAACACCTGGTTGCTGAGAAATAAACTGAAAGCCAACATTAGTAAAACCAAATATATGGAATTCTACGCTCCCCAAAATAACGCCAAAAATCTGGTAATTGAACATAACCAACAAGCCATTGAAAGTGTTCAAACCATAAAATTTCTTGGAGTGATGCTGGATTGCCATGGTAACTGGCGAGCGCATATTGAGTACCTGGTCAGCAAGCTGAACAGATTTGTGTTTGCTTTGCGCAGGATATCACAGGTGGTGTCCCAAGAATCCGCTCTTTTAGCCTTTCACGGCCACATTATGTCTAACCTCCGTTACGGTCTTATTTTATGGGGAAATTCCTCACAGGCCCAACAAGCATTTCTACTTCAAAAAAAATGCGTGATAGCGATCTGTGGTGCCAAAACGACGGATTCATGTAGACCGTTGTTCCAAAAATTGAAAATACTTCCGTTACCCACACTGTACATTTATGAAATGTGTCTCTTTGTGAAGGCTCGTATTAGTCAGTACAATATAATGAAATCTAATGATAGGTCAACTTCTAAGCACCATGGGCTTAATATCTGTTATCCATGTCATAGCTCTGCTCATTTTGAAAAAAGTATTCTTTTGATGTCTGTCAAAATCTTTAATAGTTTGCCAAATGACTTGAAATCCTTGGATTGCCAAGGTTTCAAACCCAAATTGTTTAAGTGTTGCCTACAAAGAATGTACTACTCTGTTAATGAACATTTTATGACCACCAATACCTAATCAATATTTGTTTTATTTTATTATTATGAGTTTTTTTCTTTACATTGACATTCAAAAATGATTTATTAGGTATTGTAATTTGCTGTTTACCACTTTTCTATATGCATGACATTAATTTATTATCTAACTACTTTTATTCTCCTCATAACTTATTTTTAATCTGACATTATTAAATACATACTATTCATAGGTTTTAGTGACATGCATATTTAAAGCCGACGACATTGTACTATTCTCCTCAACCGCAACCGAGCTACGCCACATGCTACAAGATCTTAGCAATGCAAGCCTCGAGGTTGGACTGGAAATGAATATGTTGAAGACCAAGGTCATGACCAACGGTACACAATGTAGGGTAGAGATAAACGGAGAACTTATTGCATATGTCCATGAATACCTCTACTTGGGCCAATTAGTCTCCTTCCAGACGCGTCAGGAAAAGGAGGTCGCAAGACGGACTGAAAACGCCTGGAGGAGCTATTGGTCCATGAAACATCTAATGAAAGGTGACCTACCACTGTCACTTAAACGTAGGCTCATGGACATGTGCATACTTCCAGTTCTCACCTAAGGTGCTCAGACCTGGTCTTTGACTGAGGGTCAGAAGTCCAAACTCGGGGTTTGCCAGCGAGCTATGGAGCGCAGCATATTAAAACTAATGGATCGAATCCGGAACACCACGCTGCGCTCACAAACCAGGATAGTTGATGTAGCTTGGAAGGCGGCCAAGTTGAAGTGGGACTGGGCTGGTCACGTCTGTCGAATGCCCGACGAATTGTGGGCCAAAAAAACCACAGAGTGGAAGCCCCACAACTCGAATCGGAGACGTGGCAGACCCCGTAGGCGATGGCGAAATGACTTGGACTCATTTTCGAAGGACTGGCCAGATACAGCTCAAGACCGCGACAGATGGAAGAAGAAGGGGGAGGCCTTTGCCCAGCAGTGGGATATAATAGGCTCATAATAATAATAATATATTTAAAGACAAAATATTGTGCGCCAAATTCTGGCTGATTGTGATGTACCAAACACTAACCCTACCACCATTTATAACCACTCACATTCAAACAATAAATAATTTTGTATTTGTATTTTTTGTATTTGTACAAAAAAAGGTTAAGAAACGCTGCTGTAGGCACTCATTTTCATTTTTTTTATCATTTATGTCGTACCGTAACGTCGGGGTACTTTGACACTACAAGGTTACTTTGTCCACTCATGAAAACCCATTTTATTTAATTAATATTTTTTTAAAACGACACCTAACGCGTCTACAGTTACAGTTGAATCACGTGATGTTGTTTTAAAGAATTAATTAATTCAATACAATGGTTTTTTTTTGGTGGACAAAGTAACCTTATAGGGTCAAAGTACCCCGATGTTACGGTACGTATTACCAAATAAGGAAACCTATCACTAACCATACCGATAGAATGAGTCCAGTATATTACATCTATAGGTACATATTTAGTTTTTTAGTTAAATACTTTTACTTGCTCCGTTATTTTGTAAAATATTTCCTTGCAATTGTAATGTTAGATTACCTTTACTGTCGTTATAGACATCCGAGGGTCGGAGACCTGGTGACCTGACATACAGGTCCTTCCTAGTTCAGGCACCAGTCTCCACCAGGCAAAAAAAAAAAAACATTATGAGCACAGTCAACAAATCCACTAGGCTATGAGTGATAAAGAACGACTCAAAATCATAGAATTCAGGTGAGATCTGCAATTATTTCAATCATGCTATGATACAACCCTGACATACAGGTCCTTCCTAGTTCAGGCACCAGTCTCCACCAGGCAAAAAAAAGAAAAAAACATTATGGGCACAGTCAACAAATCCACTAGGCTATGAGTGATAAAGAACGACTCAAAATCATAGAATTCAGGTGAGATCTGCAATTATTTCAATCATGCTATGATACAACCTAAGGGCCTATGATGGTTGGTTTTATCACGCGATAAATAAGTGACAAAGCATCCGTCACGTTTTGACAAAATGCGAGTGTGAGTGACAGATGCTTTATCACTTATTTATCACGTGATAAACGCAACCATTATAGGCCCCCTGATAACTTGATAAGCAACCTATAAGCTGAATTTTTGGATAATACCTACTTTCATTTTTAGCATGACAGTAAAAACTAGGTTCTAGATTTAATATACAGGTGATTAATCCAAGTGGGTCAGTAGGGAGAAAACGACAACTATATTATAAGAGAAAGGGAAATCTGAAACTTCATTATTTTTTTTATAAATCTCATACATAATCGGGAATTGAAACTAGTTAAAATTCTGTAAGTAATCGCATATCGTGTTGTAACATTCTTTACAGCGGTTTCGACCAGGTTATGTATGTAATTATGAATAAGATTTATAAAAAAATGCAGTTTTTATTAAATCTAAAATCGACGCCATTGTTCCTAAGAGCAGATTTCCCTATCTCGTATAGTTTGTGACTTCTCCCTACTAACCCATTTGGATTGATCACCCGGTATATCTAAAAAACATAACTACTAACATTAGTTCATCGCCTCAAAAAACCTTAAGGGCCTTACACACTTGCGATTTGAGAGAGCGAATATAGTATGAAAAGAAGCCGCAACTGGTACTTATAGAAAACACGCTCGCAACTCGCGTGTGTGATAAGGTCCTATAAGCATTGCAAAAATAACTATCCCAGTCAGGTGCAGATTCGAGACATGCATTGATACAAAATGGTAAACGGATGAAATTTCTTCTAATTCATCAAATCCAAAGTTAGAAACTGCATTAAATTTGCATATATTACTTGTTTGTAAAAAACCGGCCAAGTGCGAGTCGGACTCGCGCACCGAGGGTTCCGTACAAACACTTTCCATCCCTAAGTGGTTAAGTTAAGTTTGCACCTGGTATGTATAGCGCCCCATATAAATTAGGTGCAAAGTTAGGTATTAAAAATTTTTTTTATGGTTTTCGTAATTATTCCTTTATCTATGCTATAAGACGTTGCTTCGTACCAAATTTCAAGATTCTGAGTTCACGGGAAGCACCCTGTAGGTTTTGATTCCCTTGCAAGTGTCGAAAATATGCAAATTAGGTGCAAAGTTAGGTATTAAAAAAAAAATTTATGGTTTTCGTAATTATTCCTTTATCTATGCTATAAGACGTTGCTTCGTACCAAATTTCAAGATTCTGAGTTCACGGGAAGCACCCTGTAGGTTTTGATTCCCTTGCAAGTGTCGAAAATTTGCGGCATAAACGGCTGTATCTTTTGATTGCGTTGGCTTAGAAGTTTGATTTTTTCACAGCTTCAAGGGACAGTAGACCTGAGTAATTGATATAAATTTCAGCTTCATACGTCCACGCGTTCCTGAGAAAAAGGGTCTTGACAGACGGACGGACAGACGGACAACAAAGTGATCCTATAAGGGTTCCGTTTTTTCCTTTTGAGGTACGGAACCCTAAAAACTACCTCGAGCCTCATCTCATACATTTAAATACCTACGAAATAGGTTTACTCAAGTCGTAGAAGTCTAATATCACTCGACGAGTGTATACTGTTTCTTCTGAAAATCGTTTTTTCCATGTAGCGGTTAATGTCACTCGCAAATTTTACCACTTTGTTTTTAGGGTTCCGTAGCCAAATGGCAAAAAACGGAACCCTTATAGATTCGTCATGTCTGTCTGTCCGTCTGTCCGTCTGTCCGTCTGTCTGTCCGTCCGTATGTCACAGCCATTTTTTTCCGAAACTATAAGAGCTATACTGTTGAAACTTGGTAGGTAGATGTATTCTGTGAACCGCATTAAGATTTTGATGCAAAAATAAAAAAATAATAATAAATACTGGGGGCTAACCATACTTAGAACTGAAACTCAATTTTTTTTTTTCATCAAACACATACGTGTGGGTTATCTATGGATAGGTCTTCACAAATGATATCGAGGTTTGTAAAATATTTTTTTTCTAAACCGAATAGTTTGCGTGGCAGACGCTTCCAAAGTGGAAAAAAGTTGCCCCCCCCCCCCTCTAACTTCTAAAATAAGAAAATGAAAAATCTGAAAAAAAACATATGATGTACATTACTATAAAAACTACCAACGAAAATTGTTTTGAACGAGATCTAGTAATTAGTTTTTTTAATACCTAACTTTGCACCTAATTTATATGGGGCGCTATACATACCAGGTGCAAACTTAACTTAACCACTTAGGGATGGAAAGTGTTTGTACGGAACCCTCGGTGCGCGAATCCGACTCGCACTTGGCCGGTTTTTTTTTCTCGTTAGTATTTGTAACCATTCGCATATTTTCCCATTTTATTTATACTTGTTATAATGTGCGACTCCTGAATGCATCATGGAGGCTTATGATATGTGGCTAGACAAAGTAGTGTACGTAACTGTACATAATTAGGCATTAAACACTCGTGTGATGTTATTATGAAACTTGCCTTCGGCACGTTTCATAACCCCACACTCGTGTTTAATACCCTTCATTATATACAGTCACATAAACTACTATTATGAGGCATGGCTACATAAATACTTAGTCATTAATCTATAAACACTTAAAAGAGTAGGTATGCATGACGATAACAAAAATGCACTGCGTTCCACAATAACTGTTGTTTTATCAAACCCCATTAATAACAGGAATATTAATTTTGCCTTATCGAAGCGTCAACTTTGAACTCACATCGGTCGAATATTTAATTAAATCATTTTCCTTTTTTGTGGCGAATACCTAATTAAATCCAGAGATCTAGCTAGTTCCAATGATCTAGTATTTAGTAAATATTAAGGTAATTTTAATATGAATATGCAAAATATGCCTCGCTCACTTGTATGGCCGCTCGCCGCTGCCGGCTGTCGCCGAAGTCCGCTAGACATCGATCACTTACTATCTCGGATAACTTCGATCAAAGACAGGTAAAGACGCAGGCGAATAAAACATAATATCATACACTTAGTTGGACATGTGATCTGAGAAAGTATTATAAATTAGGGAGCACATTCAACTGAAACCGAAGCAGGTTATGGATTACACTATTATAAAAGCCTATATTGCTGATATATTGTTGTTTTTGCTCACCAGGCGAAGTGATTTAATAGAACAGTCCCTACATTTTCTTGATGTGTGTCATTTAAAATATGTCTATATATACCTATTAAAAGTTACCTTCATTAATCTTCATTGCAGATCTCAATGACATCTATAGGATGTGAACAGGATAGGATGTTGGGTGATAGTAACTCGCAGTTCAATCCGACGAGGAAAGGTAAGATACAGGAACAGTAATTTATCTTAATAGTTTCCTCCAACAAAATGTACAGTCAGGGTACGGCCACATAGAGACAACAGGCAGCGACGGACCAGACGACATAGCAACGCAGCGGATGAGCGAGCGCCAGAGGCTACAAGAAATACAAAGAAGACTACATCGAGATGATCAACAAACTTTCGGTGTTAGTAACTCGCAATTCAATCCGACGAGGAGAGGTAAGATTTAGGAACAGACAGTTATATTAATTGTTTTCTCTTCAAAAACGTATCGCCAGTACGATCACACAGACAACAACGACACACCATACGACAGCAACGCAGCGGTTGTGCATTGTGCGAGCGGTTTATCCCGCACAACAGAGGCTACAAGAAGTGCAAAGAAGACTACTTACATCGAGATGATCAAGAAACTTTCGGTGATTGTAACTCACAGTTCAATTCGATGAGGCGAGGTTAAATTTAGGAACGCTCAATTAATTTGTAAGTTGCTATCGACACATTCCCAGACAGACAGACCACAACCAACTGGCCGACTCAATGACATATATAGAATAAGCAAACAGTCTATTCCAGTCCACTCGACAAAGCACGACACAGGCTTAGAGAAATAACATAAAGCTCCATCAATAATATCAAAAAAACTTCTATTTGATGAGGGAGATAAGGTTTTTAATATTTAGGTAAACTATGTTTGTTATGGAAGCCGCCGGGTAAAGGCCACGGTCTTATAACTTAGAACAAATTAACAGATTCTTATACTACTGATTTAGGTGGTCCGTCTAGCATCTCAGATAGCGTCAATTTTAAGTGATATTCAATTTAGTCGAGTTACATTGGAAAAGTTTACTGGTTCTTAGCGAGAGATGGCGCTACATGTCAAACCTTTAAGTGATATCTATCTCATATACACAAAACTACTCTATGGTAAAGGCCTCGCGAAGGTTAGGTTAAAGTGTAGACTCCTGCTAAATTGAATCCGGATCGATGGACGGAAACGGACTTGTGTACATTATAAAATTCACGTTTTAAAAAGAAGTCTGCTTCATGTATATTTCAGTTTTTCCAGGATTTTGGTAACACTAGCTATATGTAAGCAATCGAAAATCCGAATTATCCGATGCCTATAATAAGTATAATAACATGAGGCTTTTTACAAACTAAGTCGTATTGCTTCAAAACGACCTCGGTATACTAACTAGTGTATGTCGTGGATTCTCGGAATTATAGTGGCGTCGATTCTTGAAATAACGGTTGTCTGCGGTGTTCCTTTCGTTGAAATATGCGAATAAGTATTGGAAAATGTACATTCCATTGTAGTCGGCAGATTTATGATTCAATGTTTGGTTATTGTTGAGAAAACGTTAAAATACCTACGTTACTAAAATATGTACTTTCTTGAGCCACTGTGTAGCTACTTATATTATTTCTATTGGATAATGTTATGTTATGCTACTGTTCAATGCCAACTAATTAATAAAATAAAAAAAAAAACATATAAACAAAACTGTATTTTTTTTTATAAGAATAAACCTATATGCATGAAACACTTTTGCACTCGAGTGTAACCTATCCTAGTGTAGAACCTACTTTTTGTTTGGTTATTTTTCTGGATTTTTTATCCTTTTAATGTATCTTGATAACTGCGTATGTTATTTGCTTGGACTAAGAATAAAAAAATTAAACTCGTTTTTAATTTTTAGATCTCTAACGACAAAGAAACAAAGTCAGAAAAGAGGTTGATCTCAAATATCCTAAGAGATTTGATTTTATAATTTTTATGTGTCTGATATTGATAGATATGAGGCTTAGAGTATATTTCTACTCAAACAAATAAATGAAACTGAATGTAAATTATAGTTTTAGTTAAATATTATATACTTGAGCCACTGTATACTGTTAGATTCTCTGTGTACTACAGGGGCGAGTCACAATAGCCCAGTACCCGTACACAGTGGCTCATTTCCCATTTTTTTTAAAACATTGTCTGACTACTTTATTGTTGCCTTGATTGAAAAACTGATAATTCTGGGAAAAAGTTTAATAACCAAAGCACGTTAAGTGTGAATTTCAGCCCGCTACCACGACTTTTTCTTCACAATTTGAGCGTTCGAAAAAATCCGAGCCACTGTTGGCAACCCGACCCTAAGCCACAGAGCAAGTTACCATCAAGTTACGTATAAACGTATACACTCAATGAAATTGGGGTTAATGCCGACTGCTAACTGCTAATTAGGAGTTGCAACTAGTTTTTGCATAAGCGAGAAGAGTATTCCGCAAGTTAAGGACGTCTCAAATGAGCGTAAAAAGTTGATGTTTTTGTGAATAACTGTACCCTTACCATGAGTGTACAGTGACCGTACTCGCTAGCGATTGCGTAAACGGTTTGTATGTGGTTTGTATGGAGAATTGTAGTTCTACAAATTACCCGCTAGGGGCGTTGTACAAATAGTTTAAGTAGTCGTTAGCGAATACGGTCACGTTAACTCATGGTAAGGGTGACGCATACTGATGGACTGCACCTAAATTAACGGGTTACATAAATAGGCTTTATTTCTTTACTTCGTGGGTAATCTGTGGAATAGCTTTGTATCAAACATGTAAGCACCACATTAGTGGTAGTCATTAGACTAACATACAGACCTTCGTATGTTCTTACATTCTATTTTGCCTAGGATTGTTTTCAACCAAGGCCTCACATTCTTTAAACCAGCGTCGTTTCAGTGAAGGATGTATTCCTGCCATGCGTTCTGGAATGCATGCTGGTCATCTGCTTTTCGATGAAAACTATCTTGACTATATCTGACATCCCGATTTCTATAGTTGACTTGACAGCTATCAGATTCTTTGCTATGAATTAAGGATGAAGGTCATTATGTGACCTTAGTATTAAAATGGTGTCCAGCACGGCACTTTCTCTTAATTTTATTGTACAGAACCATGACAGAAATCAGCTCGGTTTTTAATAATCATATTTCTTCTAATGTGTACCTAATAACTACAAAAATAAATTGGTAAGGAGCCCTTCGTGCGAATCCGACTCCGATGGAGACGAAAACTGATCCATCTTATAAATGTTTCTGTTCGGCGCAATGGTTGACTGATGGAACATATTTATGATATTTAGCTCGCATTTCTACGTTCTGTTAAAATTGTACAATAAAGCTAAATAAATAAATTCGCTGTGTAATTCGTTCATACGTAGTAGGTTCCAGGGTACCAAGGTACCATAATCATTAAGCAAGCAAGGCAGTATACAGGTTTGCTAGAATCGGTGCGGGCACGCAGGCTATACTTACAGTATATATAATTATGTATGATCGCCTACGAGGGCGTCTGAAAAGTTCTAAGCCTAAGGTATTTCGAGGTTATATATGCGTTTATGATACTGGCCACTAGAAAGGCCATTTAAAAACAAATTATTAAAAAATAACATGTCACGTTTTTATTATTCTGTTTCGAGATATTCAACGGAAAAGTACATCATGTGTGAATTACCAACGAATATTACGAAAATTTAGCACCGTGCTGTAATTAAATTCCTTACAAAAAGTGACAAATCACCGCAGTGTATTTTTGAGGAAATGGCTATTATTTACGGTGATTCTGGGCCTTCTTATGCCACAGTCAAAAAGTGGAGTCGCTTATTTAAACTCGGACGGGAATCGATCGAAGACGACCCCCGCTCAGGGCGGCCAATATCGGTAGTGACCGAAGAAAACGTAGCAAAAGTCAAAAAGCTGGTATTAGAAGATAGAAGAATTAAGGTTTGGCAAATAGCTGAGGTCTTAGGTATTAGTAAAGAAAGAGTCGGAGAAATTTTACATGAACATTTGTACATGAGTAAAGTCAGTGCTCGTTGGGTACCGAAAATGCTAACGGCCTTCGATAAAGTACGTCGTGTGGAAACTTCTCGGGCGTTTTTAGAATTGTGCGAAGATGATTTAGATGAAGTTTGTTCCCGAATAGTAACTGTTGATGAAACATGGATCAGACAGTATGATCCGGAGTGTAAGTCTGAGTCGATGCAGTGGATTGAAAAGGGTGAAAGGCCGCCGAAGAAATTTAAAGTGCAAAAGTCGGCCTCTAAGTTAATGGCTACGGTATTTTGGGATTGTGATGGCATTCTTTTAATCGATTATTTAGAAAAAGGCTCTACGATAAACGGAACTTATTATGCAAATCTAATAAGACAGGTGCGACAAGCCATAGTTGAGAAAAGGCGGGGTAAACTAAGGAAAGGCATTTTGTTTTTGCAAGACATCGCACCCGTTCACACCGCTAATGTTGCGAGGCGTGCTCTGAAGGAAGTTGGTTTTGACGAAATTGACCACCCACCCTACAGCCCAGATCTAGCCCCAAGCGATTATTTTCTATTCAATAATTTGAAGAAAGAGTTGAGGGGAAAGCGATTTAGAAGTGACGAAGAGATGAAGGCGGCTGTACAGGAGCATTTTGAAGGGCAAAATGAAGATTATTTTTTTAATGGCCTAAAAGCACTGTATAAAAAATGTAAAAAATGCATTGATTTAGGAGGAGACTATATCCATACTAATATTATAAATGCGAAAGTGTGTCCGTCTGTCTGTCTGTCTGTCTGTCTGTTACCTCTTCACGCTAAAACCGCTGAACCGATTTAGATGAAATTTGGTATATAGATAGTTTAAGTCCCGGGGAAGGACATAGGATACTTTTCATCCCGAATAAATTTAGTGTTCCCGTGGGATGAGCGGGTAACACCGCGGGGCACAGCTAGTTGAAAAATAAACACGAGTTCATTTGTGTAAATTGTTTTTTTCTATCTTAGGCTTAGAACTTTTCAGACGCCCCGTATGTATAACTACTTACTACTTACTTTGTAAAGCGCGACGCATCCAAGATAAAAACGGGTTTGCTATAATACACAATAAGTTTCCGATATGTGTGAAATAATGTCGATGTGAGAATTTTTGTATTAAATATATTAGGATAGATATTATGGTGGTAGTAGGTGGTATATTGATAATAATTGACAGTCTGGTCTTAAAGAAACCATACATTTATGAGGACATTTATATTCATCTTTTCAAACGACACTCTTTTCCCAATTCCAGGATTGGCACCGGATCCGTCTATTTCACCGGACGTGGTAGTGTTTCCGGGTCCGGTCCGGCAGGCTGCGACGCAGTTCGTGCCCAACGTACCGGAGGAGTGTCTGCAGACGGGCATCTGTGAGGACCTTCCGGGCTACCCGGAGGAGCATGTCGCCAAACTTATTGAGGCAGTGAGTACCAGCTAACCATATAATAGTCTAGGCTCTCAAGGTACTCCAAGGTACTCTAGGAGTTGTCGGATCCAATGGTATTGCTGAAACGAATGGTGCTCATCTGTCATTGAAGAAGTGAATATTGCAATCTTAGATATTACAAATGAAAGAAAACACCGATAGAGGAAAAGGGACGAAGAGAGAAAGGAAAAAAGATTCATAAGAGAAGGGGATAAGGGAAAGTGAGAAGGGGAGAAAAGGACAAAAATTAAAAAAGAACGAATGAAAAGGCGACATAGAGGAAGATTGAGTAAAATAAGTAAAAGAGTGGACAGTTCTTTTCAGAAAAACAAATGAATAATTATATAAAAAGAGAAAGCTAATCAACACCATCGGTCTTCTGTACATTCTCAGTCTATGTCTGTGGATGTTCTGGTGGTGATGACGGGTCCAGTCAGGAAGAAAGAGAGAAAGAGAAAGAGAGAAGGCGAGAAAGTGAGAAATAGAGATAGAGGTAAATGGTTACACACGTTGCGGGCATCTTAGAGTAATAAATATAACAACTGTGATCAAACATGTAACATATTATTGATGTTACTACCTAGAACAGGGCTATTGAGATTTATTAGTATATGTTTGAAACCAACAGTTTGAATTTTTCATTGATAATTTCGTTACAAAAACTACTCGAAATTTACAAAACTCACGCGGAAAATTTGTTTTTTTAACTTATTTTCGACTGCACGCAATGAAAGCATGAAATAGCTGTGTTACTACCTAGAACTCGGGGAAAAGTATTATTCACTTCAAAAAGTTGGTTGAAAATATCAATATATTTGTCATAATATGAAAAAAGAAAATGTAAAAGGAATAAGGCCTCTTAACCCTTTGACCGCCAAAGACGGCAAATCACGTCATCGGCAATTCGCGCCTCTGATGCCAACGCGCCTATTGACGTCAAAAATTTAGATGGTCAAAAACATGCTAATTCAAACCACTGTCTGTGTTTTTCAATCTCTGTTGATTTTGGAGCACTTTTTTTTTGGTTTGTCGTCAGTGACACGGTGAATTGCTTTGCCGCTTGGCGCTCAAAGGGTTAAAGCGAAAATTATTAAAATGTAATGACTCAGGCGGGGTTGCAACCCGCGTCTCCAGTCTCCAACAGCTTCGCGGGCCAACATGGACGCTTTGTCCTCTAACAACTATTAAGTAATTCTGAGCCACAAAGCTACCGGGTCCTATGCCCGCGACATTGACATTTTCAATCATTTGCTTCTTAATTAAGGCATATTATTAAGAAGCAATGTCTCGGGGCGGCATCGTAGCGCCATCTACCGTAAAATTTCTGACTTATATGATCGGCACCATTCATCTCAAAATTACGTTGAGAATCGATAGTAACGATGTACTTATAAATTTTAGTAGACGTTTCTGCTAGCGTCAACCAAATGTTTATATTGAAAAGAAATATTGAAAAAATACCTGTGCTGCCTGTGTACAAGTTATGTTAGCTCGTAGTGTCGAAATTTGGATATACCGGAATCAGATTCTCTTCCGCCAAAGTTCGTTCTTGACATTTGTACTTCACATGATGTAACGTGTCCCAACAGCTATTAAAACGTGTACCAATAATAGGTATAAGCTTATTAAAGACATATTTACCTAATTATTGTATTAAGCGGAAATTGCCACGTGAAATTGCCAGGAACGATCCGACATGTTTCGAACTCGTATGGAGCTCTTCATCAGGGACTGCAGTTCGTTGAGTGTAAACCGCTCAATACAATAATCACTAGACAAATTTAATTATAATAAAATTAAACAGTTTTCTGTACATTTTTGTGACAAGATTTTATTGCAGACTGTACAATGGGCTGCACAATTATATTATTATTCATTTATAAATGGGCCATGCAATTCCGCAGCTCATGGTACTTTTCTTTAAACATTCATCAATTATTCGCCAAGACGATTCTAAAGAGCCCAAAATAATAAGGCGTAGGGATGTGACGACCCCATCGCCCGCTGGTATTACCAGCGCAATCAGTCACGCAGGGCAGCTTATGGCGAGCTGTTGGGGGGTAGCGACCCCACGTACCTGAGTGCTCCTGGGGGATCCTGACGGGGGTGATGGGTCGGGGCCTCCGCCTCTGTCTTGCCTTAACCGGCCGGCCAGAGTGGAGCCGCGAGAGTTGCGGCTCGGGGGCGGATGTGAAAACGTAAGGGGTTAGTTGGCTTCGGTTTAAAGCCCAGTATTACACCTCTCCGCCCTTAGCCTTCCGCACCGGTGTTGCCCTTAGGCCACTCTATGTGTCGCTTTTTATGGGGGCCCATCTAGCGGGAGGCGAGTCATCGTCTACCAGTTTTTTTGCTATAAGACACTTTCTTGGTAGACGTCCGGCTGTCTCAAACAATAGCCCAGTAGTTAGTCCATCGCATTTCATGTAATAGCCTAGTACCATGTTTAGACTCCATACAACCACAATAGTTCTTACATCTAGCGGGTGCTGTCTCTGTGTGCGTCCCATAATACAGGCAGGGGGAGCATCCGCATGGTGTACCCCTTACATTTCATTAAATTGTCGAAAGGGCCTCTGCTCGTTGGCTTCGGCTCCGTGCACGCCGCAAAGGTCCGGGACGCTATTGTCCCGTGAGCGGGTGCGACATACATGATAATAATAATAATAATAAATAAATATCGGACAACCTCACACAAATCGATCTAGTCCCAAATTAAGCTCAAGAAGGCTTGTGTTATGGATACTAGACTGACTAGACGACGATATACGTACTTATATAGATAAATATATACTTAAATACATGGAACAACCATGACCCAACCACAAATATTCGAGTTCATCACACAAATATTTGCCCTGGCCGGGATTCGAACCCGGGACCGCCGGCTCAGTATGCAGGTGTCTACAAACCGAGCCAAACGCGTCGTCAAAAGAAAAAAGGCTTTCGTTATTTTATGACAGAGTTCTTATGACTCATTTACAACCCCGGCTTCATTCTACCAGCCCCATCGCATTGTCATCAAAGTTACGTTGGTATACTAAATTTCAGCTTCATGCCCAGAAAGTGGGTCAAAAACTGGCATTCTTTGATTATACAGACAGACACCGGGACAGACTGATGAAAGCGGTAAAAAAAAGCTTGTTAAAAAAATCCTGCCGGAGTCATGAACAAATCGCAACTAATCAATTAAATTCAAGTGGTTAATCTTTATAAGACATTCAAACATTCGGACATACCAAAAGATTTCTTGGCCAAGCTGACGCTTCGCTCGCTCGGTTAATAAATGGATACTTTGTTAATTAGAAAAACGGTTGAAACCCATGTAAAAATTGTCAGGAACGGCCCGACATGTTTCAAACTCATATGGAGCTCTTCATCAGGGACAGCTATCCCTGCTGCTACGCGACTCACGGCCCCTATATGATCGAACTCATATGGAGCTCTTCATCAGGGGCAGCTATCCGTGCTGCTACGCGACTCACGGCCCCTATATGATCGAACTCATATGGAGCTCTTCATCAGGGGCAGCTATCCCTGCTGCTACGCGACTCACGGCCCCTATATGATCGAACTCATATGGAGCTCTTCATCAGGGGCAGCTATCCGTGCTGCTACGCGACTCACGGCCCCTATATGATCGAACTCATATGGAGCTCTTCATCAGGGGCAGCTATCCCTGCTGCTACGCGACTCACGGCCCCTATATGATCGAACTCATATGGAGCTCTTCATCAGGGACAGCTATCCGTGCTGCCACGCGACTCACGGCCCCTATATGATCGAACTCATATGGAGCTCTTCATCAGGGGCAGCTATCCGTGCTGCCACGCGACTCACGGCCCCTATATGATCGAACTCATATGGAGCTCTTCATCAGGGACAGCTATCCGTGCTGCCACGCGACTCACGGCCCCTATATGATCGAACTCATATGGAGCTCTTCATCAGGGGCAGCTATCCGTGCTGCCACGCGACTCACGGCCCCTATATGATCGAATTCATATGGAGCTCTTCATCAGGGACAGCTATCCGTGCTGCCACGCGACTCACGGCCCCTATATGATCGAACTCATATGGAGCTCTTCATCAGGGGCAGCTATCCGTGCTGCCACGCGACTCACGGCCCCTATATGATCGAACTCATATGGAGCTCTTCATCAGGGACAGCTATCCCTGCTGCTACGCGACTCACGGCCCCTATATGATCGAACTCATATGGAGCTCTTCATCAGGGGCAGCTATCCGTGCTGCCACGCGACTCACGGCCCCTATATGATCGAACTCATATGGAGCTCTTCATCAGGGGCAGCTATCCGTGCTGCTACGCGACTCACGGCCCCTATATGATCGAACTCATATGGAGCTCTTCATCAGGGGCAGCTATCCGTGCTGCTACGCGACTCATGGCCCCTATATATGATCGAACTCATATGGAGCTCTTCATCAGGGGCAGCTATCCGTGCTGCTACGCGACTCACGGCCCCTATATGATCGAACTCATATGGAGCTCTTCATCAGGGGCAGCTATCCGTGCTGCTACGCGACTCATGGCCCCTATATATGATCGAACTCATATGGAGCTCTTCATCAGGGGCAGCTATCCGTGCTGCTACGCGACTCATGGCTCCTATATATGATCGAACTCATATGGAGCTCTTCATCAGGGGCAGCTATCCGTGCTGCTACGCGACTCATGGCCCCTATATATGATCGAACTCATATGGAGCTCTTCATCAGGGGCAGCTATCCGTGCTGCTACGCGACTCATGGCCCCTATATATGATCGAACTCATATGGAGCTCTTCATCAGGGGCAGCTATCCGTGCTGCTACGCGACTCACGGCCCCTATATGATCGAACTCATATGGAGCTCTTCATCAGGGGCAGCTATCCGTGCTGCTACGCGACTCACGGCCCCTATATGATCGAACTCATATGGAGCTCTTCATCAGGGGCAGCTATCCGTGCTGCTACGCGACTCATGGCCCCTATATATGATCGAACTCATATGGAGCTCTTCATCAGGGGCAGCTATCCGTGCTGCTACGCGACTCATGGCCCCTATATATGATCGAACTCATATGGAGCTCTTCATCAGGGGCAGCTATCCGTGCTGCTACGCCTCTCACGGCCCCTATATGATCGAACTCATATGGAGCTCTTCATCAGGGGCAGCTATCCGTGCTGCTACGCGACTCATGGCCCCTATATATGATCGAACTCATATGGAGCTCTTCATCAGGGGCAGCTATCCGTGCTGCTACGCGACTCATGGCCCCTATATATGATCGAACTCATATGGAGCTCTTCATCAGGGGCAGCTATCCGTGCTGCTACGCGACTCATGGCCCCTATATATGATCGAACTCATATGGAGCTCTTCATCAGGGGCAGCTATCCGTGCTGCTACGCGACTCATGGCCCCTATATATGATCGAACTCATATGGAGCTCTTCATCAGGGGCAGCTATCCGTGCTGCTACGCGACTCATGGCCCCTATATATGATCGAACTCATATGGAGCTCTTCATCAGGGGCAGCTATCCGTGCTGCTACGCGACTCATGGCCCCTATATATGATCGAACTCATATGGAGCTCTTCATCAGGGGCAGCTATCCGTGCTGCTACGCGACTCATGGCCCCTATATATGATCGAACTCATATGGAGCTCTTCATCAGGGGCAGCTATCCGTGCTGCTACGCGACTCATGGCCCCTATATATGATCGAACTCATATGGAGCTCTTCATCAAGGGCAGCTATCCGTGCTGCTACGCGACTCATGGCCCCTATATATGATCGAACTCATATGGAGCTCTTCATCAGGGGCAGCTATCCGTGCTGCTACGCGACTCATGGCCCCTATATGATCGAACTCATATGGAGCTCTTCATCAGGGGCAGCTATCCGTGCTGCTACGCGACTCACGGCCCCTATATGATCGAACTCATATGGAGCTCTTCATCAGGGGCAGCTATCCGTGCTGCTACGTGACTCATGGCCCCTATATATGATCGAACTCATATGGAGCTCTTCATCAGGGGCAGCTATCCGTGCTGCTACGCGACTCACGGCCCCTATATGATCGAACTCATATGGAGCTCTTCATCAGGGGCAGCTATCCGTGCTGCTACGCGACTCATGGCCCCTATATATGATCGAACTCATATGGAGCTCTTCATCAGGGGCAGCTATCCGTGCTGCTACGCGACTCATGGCCCCTATATATGATCGAACTCATATGGAGCTCTTCATCAGGGGCAGCTATCCGTGCTGCTACGCGACTCATGGCCCCTATATATGATCGAACTCATATGGAGCTCTTCATCAGGGGCAGCTATCCGTGCTGCTACGCGACTCATGGCCCCTATATATGATCGAACTCATATGGAGCTCTTCATCAGGGGCAGCTATCCGTGCTGCTACGCGACTCATGGCCCCTATATATGATCGAACTCATATGGAGCTCTTCATCAGGGGCAGCTATCCGTGCTGCTACGCGACTCATGGCCCCTATATATGATCGAACTCATATGGAGCTCTTCATCAGGGGCAGCTATCCGTGCTGCTACGCGACTAACGGCCCCTATATGATCAAACTCATATGGAGCTCTTCATCAGGGGCAGCTATCCGTGCTGCTACGCGACTCATGGCCCCTATATATGATCAAACTCATATGGAGCTCTTCATCAGGGGCAGCTATCCGTGCTGCTACGCGACTCATGGCCCCTATATATGATCGAACTCATATGGAGCTCTTCATCAGGGGCAGCTATCCGTGCTGCTACGCGACTCATGGCCCCTATATATGATCGAACTCATATGGAGCTCTTCATCAGGGGCAGCTATCCGTGCTGCTACGCGACTCATGGCCCCTATATATGATCGAACTCATATGGAGCTCTTCATCAGGGGCAGCTATCCGTGCTGCTACGCGACTAACGGCCCCTATATGATCAAACTCATATGGAGCTCTTCATCAGGGGCAGCTATCCGTATTATTATTATTAATCGTATGGCATTATAAGTAAAGCAATCAAAGTATGGCTCTCAGATCTTTAAGCCAGGCAGCTGCGTCAGGCGTCAAGTCGTCCAGGTCGTCAGCAGGGCCGGGGTAAGAGTGAAGGGGGCAGCGCTGGATAATATGTTCGGTAGTCTGCTCTTCCTCGCCGCACTCGCAGAGTGGAGAGTCTTTCCATCCCCATTTGTGTTGGTGATATTTGCAACGGCCGTGCCCAGTTCTTAATCTGTTCAGATGGCACCAGAGCTTACGAGGAAGGTCGAATCCCTTTGGCTTTACCGTCGGGTCAATGTATTGAACAGATTTCCCCTGGGTAGCAGCAGTCCATTCGGCTTTCCAGCTTTCCGCAACATCGCAGCTCTTCAGATTCTGGGCTGTAGCATAGGCGGGTTTCCGTGATTTAAGTCGCTGTGGAGGTGGATAGCGAAATTGATCGTGGACGGGTAGTGAGGGGTTGCTTGATATCTTCTCGGTTTCTCTCTTTAAGGCGTGGAGTCGTCGCAGTTGGGGAGGGGCAATGTGACTTAAGGCAGGTAGCCAGTGGACGGGGGTAGATTTAATAGTGCCGGAGATACATCGCATGGTGTCATTTAGTTTTACGTCCACTTTGTTTGTATGTGCACTTTCGAGCCACACTGGTGCACAATATTCGGCTGCCGAGTAGACGAGGGATAAGCCTGACGTACGTAGGCAGTCGGCTGAAGCTCCCCAGCTTGTGCCACAGAGTTTGTGAAGAAGATTATTTCTAGTAGCAATCTTCTGTGAGAGTTTCGAGAGGTGTTCTCTATAGGTTAGGGACCTATCTAATGTAACTCCGAGATATTTCGGCAGAGGGTTGTATCTCAGTACTTCACCATTAAAAAGAATAACTGGCTTGTGGTCAGCCATCTGGTTGTTAAGATGAAAACAGCAGATTTCAGTCTTACTTGAGCTGGGTATGAGTCTCCACAGGCCGAAATATGTGGCCAAAGCTTTTAAGTCTGATGTCAGCATCTGTGCTCCAGATTCAAAATCTTTACTCTGAGCTATGAGCGCAATATCATCAGCATATATGAATTTATTAGCTTCGGTACGTGGAAGGTCGGATATATACAAGTTAAAGAGCATAGGGGCGAGTACAGAGCCTTGTGGAAGGCCGTTGTTCAACTTGCGTTTTCTGCTCTTTTCGCATCCCAAGGAAACCTCAAACACCCTTTCAGACAGCACGTTGGAAATGAGGTCCACTAGTTCCCGACTTGGTATTGCTGAATGCATCTTTTGGATCAGACCATGTCTCCAAACTGTGTCATAGGCAGCCGTCAGGTCGATAAACACGGCTGTGGATTTGAGGCGTTTTTGGAATCCGGCTTCTATATGGTTAGTGAGGGCTAAGACCTGATCAGCACAGTTTCTGCCCTTGCGAAAACCAGCTTGCTCAGGTGGAATTACGGCCTCTATGAATGGCTCGATCCGCTCCAGGACAAGGCGTTCAAGCAGTTTGTGCATACAGCTGAGGAGTGCAATAGGACGGTAACTTTCTGGTAGGTGATCCGGCTTTCCTGGTTTCAGTACAGCGACTACTTTAGCCAGCTTAAACTGCTTGGGAAGTTTATTGTTAGCTAAGATGTTAGAGAAGAAGGCTGTAAGCCAGCTGACTGCAACTGGGCCCATGTACTTGATAAACTCGTTGAAAATGTTATCAGGGCCGGCAGCTTTATTGTTTTTGAGCTGTTTTATAGCTTTTATGACTTCACCTACATTGAAAGCTCTAGCCAGGCCGTCATTCGTTGGAGAACTCAGTCTAAGTGTCGTAAGGTTCTTTTTTACTTGTTTTGTGAAGTTTTTGTCTCTTTTCGCTCTTGTAAGTTCAACCATTCTAGTAGCTATGGCATCTGGGTTAACGCTAGTGCACTGCGTTCTGGGCGTCTGCTTTCCAGTAAGACTGTTGAGAGTTCTCCAGGCCTTTCTACTAGAATGTTTGAAGTCCATTTCTTCGACAGATGCTTCCCACTTTGCTTTTCGGTTTTCGTCGAGGGAGGCAAGGAGTTCAGTGCCAATGTCAGGGTCCCCAGAGCTTTGGTATTCCTTGAAAAGATCCTCACTTTTGCTGGTCCAGCCTGGTATATAATCTTTCCTGAAGCCTCTTGGGATGCTGTGTTTTGCTGCTTGCAGGATCATTTCGCAGAACTTTCCATAATTGGAGGCTATTGGATCTAATTGGGCTGCCGACAGGTTCTGATCCAAGTATTCTTTGTATCCGTTCCAATCAGCTCGGCTAAAGTTCCACCTCGGTAACGGCATCGAATTCTTTAAGGGGATCTTAATGCCTATTTCCACGAAGACCGGTCGGTGCTGGCTATTTGGGAAGTTTGGTAGCACGGAGCGACTGCAGGGGAGCGGTCGATCGGCGTTGTCTCTAGACACGAATACGAGGTCAGGGTTATAGTCTTTTTTCCACCTGGCTGAATGGAAAGTGCCCTTATCTTTGGCATCGAAAATCAAGTGCAAGTTGTGCATTTCTGCCCACTGAGATAGTACCTCCCCGTTTGCATCTGTCGCTGTGTATTTCCAGTTTGTGTGATGGCTGTTGAAATCCCCGATATAAATACTCGGATGTTGTTGAGTCGGAAGTACCTCTGCAGGCCAGTGTACACTTGGGGGCTTGTAGATGTTCGTTACGAAGATGTTATCCACTTGAGCTACGATGGAGAAGACACAGTCCTTGTCATTGGAAGCGACGAGCTGTACCTTTATGATGTTTGACTTGACAAATGTGGCTATGCCATATTTAGGGTGGTGAATGGCTTTTACCAAAGTGTATCCTGGTAGCTTTCCCCTTCTTTCTAAATCCGCTGCATCCCGTGTGTGGGTTTCCTGGATATTGACCACGTCAATGTTATGAATTTTTAACAGTTTGGTCAGAAAATCACTCTTAGCTAGACTTATACCTTCTATGTTTATTTGCAGGATGCGGACAGAAGGTCCGAAATCCTTTGTACGGGGACTCCAGGAAGGATCTGTCTCGGATGAACTCCGTGAAACATTTGTGATCGCCATCTTGTACATATATTAATCTTTCTGATTGCCTGTTGCCTTCGAAAGGCGTTACTCTTTAGCACCACCCAGGGGACACGTGCAGGGCTTCGGTGGGTAAGATCCTGCGGACGCGAGTAACAATTGTCCCCCAAATTGTCAGCTATCCGTGCTGCTACGCGACTCATGGCCCCTATATATGATCAAACTCATATGGAGCTCTTCATCAGGGGCAGCTATCCGTGCTGCTACGCGACTCACGGCCCCTATATGATCGAACTAATATGGAGCTCTTCATCAAGGGCAGCTATCCGTGCTGATACGCGACTCACAGCCCTTATATGATCGAAATCATTATGGAGCTCTTCATCAGGGGCATCTATCCGTGCTGCTACGCGACTCATGGCCCCTATATATGATCAAACTCATATGGAGCTCTTCATCAGGGGCAGCTATCCGTGCTGCTACGCGACTCACGGCCCCTATATGATCGAACTCATATGGAGCTCTTCATCAGGGGCAGCTATCCGTGCTGCTACGCGACTCACGGCCCCTATATGATCGAACTCATATGGAGCTCTTCATCAGGGGCAGCTATCCGTGCTGCTACGCGACTCACGGCCCCTATATGATCGAACTCATATGGAGCTCTTCATCAGGGGCAGCTATCCGTGCTGCTACGCGACTCACGGCCCCTATATGATCGAACTCATATGGAGCTCTTCATCAGGGGCAGCTATCCGTGCTGCTACGCGACTCACGGCCCCTATATGATCGAACTCATATGGAGCTCTTCATCAGGGGCAGCTATCCGTGCTGCTACGCGACTCACGGCCCCTATATGATCGAACTCATATGGAGCTCTTCATCAGGGGCAGCTATCCGTGCTGCTACGCGACTCATGGCCCCTATATATGATCGAACTCATATGGAGCTCTTCATCAGGGGCAGCTATCCGTGCTGCTACGCGACTCATGGCCCCTATATGATCGAACTCATATGGAGCTCTTCATCAGGGGCAGCTATCCGTGCTGCTACGCGACTCACGGCCCCTATATGATCGAACTCATATGGAGCTCTTCATCAGGGGCAGCTATCCGTGCTGCTACGTGACTCATGGCCCCTATATATGATCGAACTCATATGGAGCTCTTCATCAGGGGCAGCTATCCGTGCTGCTACGCGACTCACGGCCCCTATATGATCGAACTCATATGGAGCTCTTCATCAGGGGCAGCTATCCTTGCTGCTACGCGACTAACGGCCCCTATATGATCAAACTCATATGGAGCTCTTCATCAGGGGCAGCTATCCGTGCTGCTACGCGACTCATGGCCCCTATATATGATCAAACTCATATGGAGCTCTTCATCAGGGGCAGCTATCCGTGCTGCTACGCGACTCACGGCCCCTATATGATCGAACTAATATGGAGCTCTTCATCAAGGGCAGCTATCCGTGCTGATACGCGACTCACAGCCCTTATATGATCGAAATCATTATGGAGCTCTTCATCAGGGGCATCTATCCGTGCTGCTACGCGACTCATGGCCCCTATATATGATCAAACTCATATGGAGCTCTTCATCAGGGGCAGCTATCCGTGCTGCTACGCGACTCACGGCCCCTATATGATCGAACTCATATGGAGCTCTTCATCAGGGGCAGCTATCCGTGCTGCTACGCGACTCACGGCCCCTATATGATCGAACTCATATGGAGCTCTTCATCAGGGGCAGCTATCCGTGCTGCTACGCGACTCACGGCCCCTATATGATCGAACTCATATGGAGCTCTTCATCAGGGGCAGCTATCCGTGCTGCTACGCGACTCACGGCCCCTATATGATCGAACTCATATGGAGCTCTTCATCAGGGGCAGCTATCCGTGCTGCTACGCGACTCACGGCCCCTATATGATCGAACTCATATGGAGCTCTTCATCAGGGGCAGCTATCCGTGCTGCTACGCGACTCACGGCCCCTATATGATCGAACTCATATGGAGCTCTTCATCAGGGGCAGCTATCCGTGCTGCTACGCGACTCACGGCCCCTATATGATCGAACTCATATGGAGCTCTTCATCAGGGGCAGCTATCCGTGCTGATACGCGACTCACACAGCCCTTATATGATCGAAATCATTATGGAGCTCTTCATCAGGGGCAGCTATCCGTGCTGCCACGCGACTCGCTCACTAAATTATTAAAGACGAGGAGGCGCCCGCAACTTCGTCCGCGTGTGTTTTTCTCCGCCGTACACGGATAAAAAGTATCCTATAAACATGTTTGGATGTCCAGCTGTTTCGACGTGATACGAAGACAAAGGAAATTATTAAAACAGATGGTGCCAGGTTGGTAAGGCGCCGCGCGTCCATACTATTGACGATTCTGCATCACGCTAGTTAGATTTTTCCTGAAATCCCCTTTCCATAGAAAATAGTTTTTAATACAAGTATAGAATTATATAATTGTATAGATGGCTCACGATAGTTTTAAAAATATTATGGATTTAGTTACAGTTACTTTACTTTACTTTGTTGTTCACAGTTAGGCAACGCGACGGACAAGTTCCAAGTTGACGAGCTGGACACACCAGAAATCGCGCAGAGGAAAGGTGCGCCCCAGGAGATGGAGCTCTGCGAGGTCTCACATAAGGTTGGTTTTCCTTTGCATTATTTCATTGGTTATACATAGTACAACGGCCTACACAGAGGCGGTCCCGTTCCGGGACCTGATTCGGCCAGAATATCTACATTGAACCTGCAAATACGGCAAGGATGTGCCAAAGTATATTCTGCGTAGCAAGTAAAATCACACTAACTAACATTATGGTATCCTGCCTTTTCGCCTCAAAATTTTTCGCAAACTGTTCATTTTGGCAAACTGTTTCATTTCCCAACTCACGAGTGAGTTGGGAAACGGAACAGTTTGCCAAATGAATACTTTGCGAATTTTTTTAGGCGATACGACAGAGAACCTCATATTATAATGGCGAAAATTTGAGTGAGTTGTTACTTCTTCACGCTCAGAAAACAACTGGACCAATTTTGATATTTTTTTGTATGACGGTAGCTGACACACATGGGCTACTTTGTATCCCGAAAAATTAAGTGTTCCCGTGGGATGAGCTTAGCTTGAAGTTACCCACAAAATTAAAAGAACTGGCGATGTGGATTTAAAAATAAATGATCATAGTTCTTGTTGACTAAATGCTCTATACTCTCTCGGACTATTTGATATGTGAATATTGATTTCAGTCTAATAACTATTTTTTGTATCTGGTAATGTTTACGTTAAATTATTTGTATAATATTCGTAAATTCTAACTTGGCAAAACATAACGCTGCCTTTATATCGTTATTCCGCCTGTTATTCACCTACGTTTTACAAAACAAAACATTAAAAACTGAAAAACTATCATCACGATCATCTTCCTCGCATTTGTGTCTTCCTGAGAAAGACTCCCCCGGAGAACATTTATCAGAAGAACCGTACTTACATTGTAACTTGCATTAGGAATTCAAGTAGGCTATCTACAAGACTCGGCAATCGGTGTGCAGTCTCTCTCTACGCAAGTTATAATTAAAATGTCCTTCTGTTTGTTAAACTGGGACGAGTCCGCAGTGGACAGGGACAAACGGCGGAAACTGGTGTTGGATGGGTGTAAGATCTTAGACGTGGCATGGTTTAGGACTCTCGCAACCAAGCGTGCCAAAATACATCCTCTCGGCCCTTGCTCACCACGCGCAGGCCAGTCTTACATCTATCAAGCCTGTGGTCGCGTGTGCCGTTCTCGTATTGGCTTGCATAGCCATGAAAAGCGTTGTTTTCCTACATGACACTATTTTGTATAAGTAATCTGTACAAGGCCTTTGATTGATTGTTAAACCTAATAACGGTTCTTATCTACACGAACAGAAAACTACTTTATGTGGTTCCGTCTATTAGAAATACTCGGATTACGATGATACGATGATATTCAGAAATTATTAGGGTTCATTGTTTTTTATATTTCAGGTAGTGATACCTACAGCGGCCCCTGATAAGGACGGGAAGTGGCATTACATAGTCAACAAAAAAGGCAAGGCTCTGCAAGGATTCAAAGTTGAAATATGCAAGTGAGTATACGAGTATTTTTGACGTACTTTTTCCTTGACTGTAACTATAACAATACCCGACTTAGAGGGCCAAGGCCCCTAGGCACTTGGTATTTGAGGCCCCCTCCCCTAAGAGAACATAAGTATGGTGCATGTCCTGCTTCTGGGACTAGGCCCGGGCCTTGGGGCCCAGGCTCATTATTTACCGGGCCCATTATTAGGGGTAAATACGGCACTGCCGACAGTGGGTCACAAATCATTCGTGCACTGGAAACCCCGGGATATGACTATAACATAGTTAAAGTTCTATAGGTATTAGTGGCTCTGTGAGATATAGACCTCACGAATATGTCGATTGAGAAATGCGGCCTCTAGGCTGAACAGCCGGAAATCCCGACAAACGGGCAAATTACTCATAGGAAAATATACGATCAAACATATAGCACACGTGACAAAACACGATCGTGGCAAAATGCGATTAGGGGAAAAATCCTACCGATAAAAAATACGTTCGAGGCACCCATCTACCAAATCCAAAAAGGAACACTTCTTAACTTTTTACCCATATTGTTCCAGAGAAAACAAATCCCCATGTTCCAAGCTGGTGCACTTCTACACAGGCTACGAGGCCAGCTGCAAGCAGAAATTCATGCTGCGCAACATGGCCGGGATCGACGCCCGCGGATTGATGGTCAACAAGGCCTTCCAGCTGCCCACCTGTTGCTCCTGCGTCGTCAGACAGTCTAACTAACGACATACGTACTCGTCTGAAATATAATGGACCTGCACCTTTAGCACAACTGTGATACGCAACTCAAACCAGATCTACTACGATTATTTGACGCCTCGCACCTGATATAAAATAAATAAACTCATACAAATAAAACCCTTTTATTTCATAGGCTTGTGTTTAAATGCCTACGAAACATGTTGATAATTTACTTCCAATAAATTCTTAATGCTTGCCAAAACGAATGAATGCTCACCAAATAGTGTATCACAAACTATTGTATAAATAAAGCTAATATTTCTTTTTCTTACATGCTATAAAAATATGTGAACACCGTTAAAGTTAATTTCAGACCAAATAATCTATATTATTGTTAAATGGATGTCACCAATATTTTATATTATTACTTCCATTTTAGTCATTTTTGCTGAGGCAAAAAACTAACTGCTGACCATGAAATTTTTGTTATACCAAACATATTACTACGTACCCCAAACACAAGTAACTTGTTTATCACTTTATGCATTCAATTAATATATGATGTAGTACTTAAATAAATATTCGCTACTATTTAAATGCTCACCAAAATGGCTTCTAAACCCTAAAATTAATAAATAAATATTGAGGTTTCAAGTAATTAAACGCACATCAAAAAAAAAACCTTTTTCTATGCAAAAATAATCAAAATTTATATCAAAATTAAACTGATTGCACAGCAAATATTGCACTCAAAATGTTACTAAATATACTACAATTTATATTTGTGGCGTGCATCTATTTATTTAAAAGTAAAGCATATTTAAGTAATGCATAGCTAATAATGACTAACGCACATTATGGAGCGTTTTTTAGGGATATAAAAAAAAAACTAACCTAACCTAACCCGGCCGAGTCGGATCTGCTCTGAAAGGTGATCAGGATTAGATGGTTACCTAGCTGAAACACAATTTTTTTTCATAAATTGTTTATTTTTCAGAATAATTATGAAACAAACGTAACCTTTTTTTTTTTTTTTTTTTTTTTTTTTTTTTTTTTTTTTTTTTTTTTTTTTTTTTTTTTTTTTTTTTTTTTTTTACCCAGAGAAATGCATTGAATTGCATACCACTACGTAACATGAGACCCTCGGGGGTAGAGTCAAATATTACGCATTGGTGATGTGGGGCTCTCTAGTCCGCGAGGGACTAGCCTACCCACTAAAACTCTGGGATGCTGCCAACCAGTGCCATAGTGGTGATGCCATGGGATCGCGAACATGCCACCACGACACCACCGGCACTTCGCCCTAGGGCGAACCCTCACCGAAAGACACACTGTAGCATAGCAGTGTGCCTTACCCTCACACACTTCCCCAAGCCCCCAGGAAGCGGGGATCGCCACCGACACACGGTGCTTCGGTCCTACCCTCCTTGCTGAGGGAGAACAAACGCCCCTACCCCTCAGCCGGCCATGGGAGGACAAACGCCCCTACCCCACAACACACTCCCCACGCCAAGGGAGGACAAACGCCCCTACCCCTCGACCCGCCACGGGAGGACAGAAGCCCCTACCCCGTGGGTCCCTCAACGCTGACGGAGGTGAAATCCAACACAAACACCGAAGTGCCCACCCGAGTCATGCCCCGCCAGCCTCCTCCTCGGTCTCCTCCACCGGCAGAGGTGAAGTCCATCACAAACACCGAAGTGCCCACCCGAGTCATGCCCCGCCGGTCTCCTTCTCGGTCTCCCTCGCCCGCTGGCCCGTAGGCCCCCTCCCTGGTGTCTCTTGGCTTCCCCGCGGCGCCCAACCGCAGGTACTGAGCCCCCCCACCACGACAAGGTGGACACCCTCGGGGGGGAAACAAACGTAACCTAACCTAACCTAACCTAACCTTTTTTTTTTTTTACCCACAGAAATGCATTGAATTGCATACTACTACGTAGTAGGGGGTAGAGTCAGACATTACGCATTGGTTATGTGGGGCTCTCTAGTCCGCGAAGGGCTAGCCTACCCACTAAAACTCTGGGATGCTGCCAACCCGTGCCGTAGCGGTGGCGGTGATGCCATGGGATCGCGAACATGTCACCACGACACCACCGGCACTTTCGCCCTAAGGCGAACCCTCACCGAAAGACACACTGTAGCATAGCAGTGTGCCTCACCCTCACCTACTTCCCCAAGCCCCCAGGAAGTGGGGACCGCCACCGACACACGGTGCTTCGGTCCCACCTTGTCGTGGTGGGGGGCTCCGTACCTGCGTTGTGCGCGCGGGGAAGCCAAGAGACACCAGGGAGGGGGCCTACGGGCCAAGACGGGCGGGGGAGACAGGTGCTGGTTTGTGGCTTCGGCCTGCGTGGATCCTGGGGGCTCTGACCTTGCGGTTGTTGGAGGACCTCGGAAGGACTCTCGATGTGTCGTAGCTGTGGGTGACTGCCTGGCTAGTGAGTCTCCTTTTTTTTTTTTTTTTTTTAATGTCATAGGAGGCAAACGAGCAAACGTATCGCCTGATGGCAAGCGATTACCCTCGCCCATAAACACCTGCAATACCAGAGGAGTCACAAGTGTTTGCCTACCCGGAGGACGAAGATAGAATGCCTCTATGCTAGTAATTTCACCGGCTATCTTACCCCCACACCGGAACACAACAATGCGAACATTGCTGTCACATTGCCTCCTGCTCCTCTGATACTGCCTACCTGCCAGGAAGGATTGTGCATTTCGATTTCTGAGGCGGGTCGGCTGTATTAGCGAGGCGGGAGGATCACATATCAGGTATGCTTATTAGTAATAAAATTGTAGTGCGATAACTATTGTATTCGTTTAACAAACTTCCATATGATGACAATCTAAGAAAGCGCATCTGTGGGTCTTTAAACTTTCAACTTCAATTTTCTCGAAACTTACTTTTCGATACTTATTGGGTTTGACCGCTCAGCCCTCGATATATGGTATAATACCTAATAAGCATACCTGAATGGTTCTTCTTATGAATTATTTCAGTTTCAATTTCATCCGGGAGAGACTTATGGGGTTTTTCCTAGAAATAATTTTAAACATTAAGGAATTATTTGGTTTTATTAGTAATTATGTTAACATTTTGTAACTTAAAAGTAGCATTAAAATTAATCCGAATCGCAACTATCACAATAAGTTGGTTCTACATTGTAAACTGTTTTCAATCCATGAACCCACGGGTGAAATTCTTCGGGTATTATACCTTTTTTGCACATTTTCTCCAAATCTTTTTTCTTAGCAATACTAATCGGCAAGGGCTGTCGTATAACGATTCTATTTCTGCTGGGTGTTCCTTTTGTGCAATAGAAGGTGGATTAGATTGTGAAAGTTTTCGCGTTTTTGGAGTATTGGTTGTCGTGTTCGATGGCGAGAGGTCCATGAATAGGAAATCTTCGGACAAGTCATAATTAAAGAAGATCTTGTATTTTTCACCATTTACATATTTAATCCTTTTCATTTTTAACCACCTTATTTGTTCATTGTTATTGTCCTTAATTTTTGACTTCAGCAAAGCATCTGCCAGTTTAGTAAGGTCTTTCATTTCATTGTATTTAATTTCTTTTATTTTGTAGTTCTCTATTACGACATTACGTATTTACGTTTTCCTTCTTCTAAATTGATCTGTTTGGTCTGTTTTCTTCTAGCTTGTTTAAATATATGTCTCCAATCTGACACGCTATTTCACGAAGTGTTTTTAGACGCATCCTCTATGGCCGCAGGCATGGAATCAACTTCCATGTGCGTATGTCCGCTTTCTAAAAACTTTTGCTCAATCGTGTATAGATGTGCATGATTTTGTACGGTCCATAAAAGAAGAGCTGCAATGTTTCTGTTCCGATTTTGCCCTCCGCAGGTGTCAGAAAAAATTGTAAGTTGTGTCATATTGGTGGGAAGACATTCTGATAAGTAGTAATATAAACATGTCCCTATTTCACAGCTTCCTTTTTACCCGTTCATTTCTGACCAGCATAAACAATAAGCTGCATTTGGCAAACCAGCTTCATACATAGTGAAAATATTCAATACTAGCTTCCTCATGTAATATAAGAGACTCTCACCGCTAGAAGGTATCTGAAGAACAGCTTGTAAGTCCATACTAATAGTTAACATTTTTCCTATTTATGTGATCCTGATATTCGAGCTCTAAAGCAGCTTTTGCGTCACCCTCAGCCTTGTCATATTTACAGCATACGCCACACAAGTCTTTTTTCGGTTTGAAAAAACTCATATTGTATTCTTCGCAAAAAAACGAGCGGTACTTAAACTCGTATACTAAAGGTCCGCTGCAACTCATCGCATTTTTCCATGTATAGTCTGTACATATTAGTAACAGACTTTAAATCAACAGGTAAATATTTTTTCTTACTATCTTTGCGGCAATAATGTGATTCTATCAACGGGAACGACTCAATGTGTTCCCGAACAAATTGCACATCATCCTCTTTCGTCTTATTTGGAGGTGCCTGTTTACCTATCTTCCAAGTTGTATATGCCGAGACACTCAGATTTTGCAATCGCATCCACGGAAATGCACAACATGGAGGGAAAAAACTTTTGGCAAACTTGAATCTTTTCAGATTTTTTAGCAAAGTAAAATTTTTTGCTAAGTGATCGTTCTTTCTTCTCTGTTGACCTTTGCACTTTTCTTGTTTTTATTTCTTGACCCGTAATACATGACAGGATATAATTCTTCTTATTTTTGAAATACAAACTGTAAAAATGTCTACACAGCTTGTGCCTCTCGTCTTCAGAAAAAAAACTCAAAAAAGCAAGCATTTAAATTTCCAGTTTCAACAATCGATAGGCTTAAGTATTTTTGAAGGCTATAATTTAGCCTTTGAAGTATAAGTAAGTCCGTCGAGTTTTCTCTTTTTGTTTATATTTTTTTTCCACTCGACAGGATTGGCTTTCCTGCGGAGTTTTGAAGGTTTGACTGACAGACACACTCTTTGCAAAACGTCTTCTAGAATAAGGGTTACCATTTCTATATTTGAATTAGTATTTTCAGTGTCTGAGTTATCTGAATCGGAAGATGATCCCGTGCCACTGTCACTTCCGTTTCGCTCAGCCTTGGTTTTGTCATTGGGGTCCGTATACTCTGGGTCTAAATTGGAATAGTCACTCCCAAACAAGTTCTCATCATCGTCTAACTCTCTAAAAGTCTCCATGTCAAGGGATATCGCTTGATTACTTGAAACCTGACCTGAAATTAAACCGTAAAGACAATGTAGAAAGTCATCATAATTTTTATTTATTTTAATAAGACACCAGAAACCTTAAGGATAAGTAATGAAATAAAACTTACCTGAAGAGAATACCGCGCTCTTATCAATGACATTCTCCATCTCCGTAACGATCTCCATTTGAATTTCATCCAAATCCGAAGAGTTGCGGTCATTGTTATGTCTACTTAACCGTGATGACCCTTAAATGAAAACAAAAAAAATACGTATTTAATATAGGTATAAAACCCATTAAGTGCACGTTTTGGGAGGCTAAAGAGATTTATAGGGTTTTACCTAATACAAGAAGCGATTTTTTCTATATTTTAATATTAGGTTTTTCTTCTATCTAGACTATAAATACTTACTTAGTTCTTGTCCCAAATGTGAAGTTTTGTCGGTATCTGCTTTCTCGTCAGAATCATTCTTAACTGTACCTTTAAAATATCCAACAATAAGTCAATTTACACATTACAACATACAACACTTATCGGGTTTTACTTCTAAAAACTTTAAATACTATCATTTACTTATTTATTTAAACTTTATTGCACAAAAGAAAAACTTAACATACAAAAGGCGGACATAATGCCATGAGGCATCCTCTACCAGTCAACCTTAGGGCAAAGCAGAGAAATTGTAATCATTATTACTAACGTATTTTTTGCTTACAATAGGTACGTAACTATGGGAAACGGTGTGTTCATTTAAACAACCCAAACGACAAGATTAACACTTCTCAAAACACCTATTTTCTGTTTAAAATAAAATGTAGGTTATAATAATTAAGATGATAACAAAGTATGTAACTCCGACTCACCTGATTCCGGATTCCCATGGCGAGCTAAGTTCACCAACATCCTAGATCGGTTCATTGTACTGTTTTTCAATCTCATAATCTTACACTATCATAATTGACCAACTTTAAGGTATTTTTCGATAATTATTTCGAACGCGACGAAGCGCTGCGCACGATTGTCAAACCGAACCAGCGAGTCTAGCGACAGTGACGACACCACGCGGAGATTATCGTTCTGTGGTCAAGTACTACAAGTACTACTTATTTGGTTCTTCCCCTTAAGGTTTTTTGCTACAGTGTTGCTTGTTTTTTGAAGTAAAATCTTATAATTCGTTTTGACTGTGAAAAGTTTTATATTTTCTTAAGGTGAAATCATACACTTATTGATAAATGTCTTTACTATGAAAAAAAAACGATTTAGAATAATGTATGTTTTAAAACCCGTTTACTAAAAATAACTGTTTTTACCGAAATATATCAAATTCGATGTGAGCTTATTATATTAACGGTAAAGGCCTTTACGTAAAGATAAAGAGTTCTTGCTTGATTATGTAAAAAAAAAAGTCACCTTTATTGCTACTTATATGGTTATTCCAAAACACATAGAAAACAACTCAGGCACTTAGTGGGTAACGGCATAACCAACAAGGTTTATACAAGCACAAATCACGATATCTGTTTTCACCACTAGAAAGAACATGTAAAGTTAGGTATGAATAGTTAATTACTTTAAACTCAAGATTTTTTCGACTTATCGGGTTTGACCAGTCAGCCCTCGATATAACATGTACCATGTACAAGGAGGCCCCATAGTTTTAGGTTTTAGCGTGAACTAGATTTCCGTTGATATAAGTGTACTGTTTCCCAGAATTCTTCAACTTCTTTACCTTTTCATAGTGCAGGATAAGCTTTTCGTTTTCTACTTTTAGGTTTAGCAATACCTACTGGATGAAGACTGGTTCGAATTAAAGTCCCAATTTATGTGAGTCGGTATTTACAACGAATTTTTAGAACACCTTGCACCAACATGTAGGACATGGCTCTCACAGTTCTATTTAGACATAGTCTCGAATTATAATAATTCCACCTAAGCTCAACTGCATACACTGAATTCGGGTAAGCCAGGCGACGACTCAAACAGTTACCGAGCCATTGCTGAACTTAGTTGCGTCTACAAACTTTTGTAGAGGCCAATCTACAATAAAATCAAACCTATAGTTGACAAAATAATTCCTGTGGAGCAGGCTGGATTCCGTAGTGGTCCGAACTGCGTGGATCAGGTAATGTCGCTCACAATACACATAAAGACAGGCTGGGTTTCAAAGAAAAGAGAAAACCGTGGCATTCTTTATCGACCTCTCAGCTGCATTCGATACCGTATGGAGACAGGGGCTTATCTATAAGCTCATGATCGTGGTGCAGATGGTGGGACTAATCAACTCTATGTTCAGCAATAGAGAATTTATCGTCCACCTAGGAAACACCTCAAGCAAAGTCAGGAAGCTGAACAATGGACTACCGCAGGGATCGATCCTGGCCCCGTGTGTTATATCGTGTGTGCATGGGTTGAAAAGGAGTGGGGTCAGGACCGATTTCAAAAACAGAGAATCGGAAATTTATGTATGCTGATGACATCGCCATCACAAACCAGGATGTCACATTTAAACCCTCGAAGAAAGCCCTTACTTGCGATCTGGAATGTTTTGAGTAATACTTTAAAAAATGGATACTGCAGCCCAATGCTAGTAAAACAGAAGTTGCGACATTCCATTTCTGCAAGAAAGAAGCAAATTATGAGCCAAATATCTGCTTCAGAGAGACGGCGCTTAAATTAAATCTTACACCGAAGTACTTGGTTGTCACTCAAGACCGCAATCTTACCTATGCGCCACACATTAGTAAGTTAGGGAAGAAGCTACAGACGTGGAATAACATACTCCACAGATTAAGGGGAACTACTTAGCAACTACGCAATAGGTACCGGTCTTAGCCTAGTTTACTCCATGGCAGAGTACTGCTTGCCAGTTTGGCTCAACAGCGCACATGTGCATCGGACTAAACCATGCGATGCATATTGGGAACCATCAAAATGTACTCCTCTGGTTTGAACTAAGAAGACAACAGCACTGGTCCACGAAGCACAGAAATTCGTGAATCGTCCCGATTTGCTAGAGAAGATAGAAGACATATAGTTGTATATTAATGACTGTACATAATATGCCATACGAATAAATAAAATAAATAATAACTACTACTATCGGTACTTACTGTTGTGACACAGTCAAATGACGTTTATTTCGCTTATATTAAAGGGATTCATCGTAATAATAACACTAGAATATACGTTATTCTTATAGGACGCAACTCAAAAAAAGTACTATAAATGTATGCTATACAGCCACAACTGGCAAGTGGCTGTCTTGCAGGGAGTCAACTGAAAATTTTTGGTCAGATCCATAAGGCCACTTTGGGAAAAAAGGCTTTTAAAGACACTTTTTCTTATGGCTCTTTAAATAAGGTGGTAAAATTAAACTATCCTGACTAAGAATCTGCAATAAACAAAAAAAAAATTTTTTTTGAGATGTGGCCGTATAGCAGGCTGGGGGCGATCTATAGAGGAAGTCTCGGGATCGCCCACTCCCAGTCTGAGCCTGTCGATCTGGCACCTTTGTTTTCGAGGCAGAATCCAAGGTACGGACAGACGTGCCCAAAAAAAAGCATGCTCATAAGCTTGCTTAAAATTAGCATGCTCTGCAACTGTTCACATTTGCCAGCAATAAGCATGCTTGTTTTAAGCACACTCATAAATAAGCATGCTTAATAGCAACCGTACGGACATACGTACTTATTTGGCACTTCTATCTCGGCCAAAATGGATGTACACAGATATAGTGACAGTGCTATCCGCACAGAACTCAATATAATAATCATATTGCTTGCAACGGAATTGATAAAGAGCATTTTGGTGAAAAAGAAAAGAACTAAAAAAAGGAGAATTTGGGTTCCACAGACATTGGTAACTTCGATAGTATGATACAAAAAGCAAAGTTTTTTCTTCTCCCCAACGCGACATGTTGAATTGTAACTGTCGCGGATCAAGATCGAATCGATAGTAGCATGCTAATAAGCAAACCTGTTCAGACGTGCACGGAGCACGCCGCCTTCCACCCGCGCCTCAGGTAGCATGCTCGAAAACCAAACGTCGGTTGATTTTTCAGCATGCTCTAAATAAGCTTGCTAATTACTAGCAACGTTGTGTCACACGTGCTACTAATGAGCACTTGCTCAATAAAAGCATGCTTTCGTGCTAGTAATGAGCACGTCTGTCCGTACCAGCCAGGAGGTTTTGCCGTGGGATTTATACTTGCATCTCTGAGTAAGTCGGGTGGTTTGAGTTGCAAGTAGGTTAGAATTTGATTGCAGCAGGTCTCGAGTAGGATGGTACGGTGGGTGCTTCGACTTCAACCGATGAGGCGGGTTTGCGAACTCTGCATGAATGGGCAAATCGGGACGATCCACAACTTTTTGTGCTTCGTGGACCAGTGCCTGATGTCTTCCTAGTTCGGCGCGAGCTATATGACTCCACACAGCCAAACCAGAGGATTACATTTTGATGGTTCCCGATATACATCGCATGGTTCGGTTTAGCTATACGTCTATCCGATGCACATGTGCGCTGTTGAGCCAAACTGGCGCGAAATACTCTGCCGTGGAGTAAACTTGGCTAAAACCGGTAGTGCGTAGCACATCAGCTGTTGCTCCCCAAGTAGTTCCCGCTAGTCTGTGGAGTATGTTATTCCGCGTCTGTAGCTTTTTCCCTAACTAATATGTGCCGCATAGGTGAGACTGCGGTCTAGAGTTACACCCAAGTACTTTGGTGTAAGATTTAATTTCATCGCCATCTCTCCGAAGCCGATTTTTGGCCCATAATTTGCTTCTTAGTTGCAGAGATGGAATTTCGCAACTTCTGTTTTACTAGCAACGGACTGCAGTCGCCATTTTTTAAAGTTTTTCCCAAAATGTTCCAGATCGCGAGTTGTAGGTTGAACAGGAGCAGGGCCAGGACCGATCCCTGCGGTAGTCTATTGTTCAGCTTCCTGACTTTGCTTGGAGTGGTCCAACGTAGACGATAAATTCCCTTATTGCTGAGCATAGAAATAATTAGTCTCGCAATCTCTCTACAGGGCACCACGGTCGTGAATCACTGTCTCCATACGGTATGCAGCTGAGAGGTCGATAAGGACTGCCACGGTTTTCTCTTTCCTCTTAAATCCAGCCTTTATGTGTGTTGTGAGCTGCATTACCTGATCCACGCAGTTCCAGCCACTAAGGAATCCAGCTTGTTCCACAGGAATTATTTTGTCAGCAATAGATTCGATTCGATGTACATAGATTAGCCTCTCCAAACGTTTTTAGACGCAACTAAGTAGAGCAATTGGTCGGTAACTCTTTGGGTCGTCGCCTGGCTTACCTGGTTTCAGTATGGCTATTATTTTGGAGCGGTTGAACTTTGGAATTCTATTATTCGAGACTATGCCAGAATAGAACTGTGAGTAAATACCGACTCACATAAATTGCTACTCTGAATCGAACCAGTCTTCGTCCAGTATTCCTGAACCTAAAAGTAGAAAAGCTCGATGTACTGATTATCGCTTATAGTGATGTTCTTACTGTAACAAAAGTTGATTAATAAAGTTATTTTAACTATTTTGGTGTGTGTATTAATATTTTCATTTAACCATTTTCCCATAATTTTCTTGTGCGGTTTTGGACGCATCTCAAAATTTCAACAAAATGTGTGTGCAATACGGCCACAACTCTAAGTACCTGACTTAAAGGCCTTGTATCTTAAAAAATATACATGTTTTATACAAAAAAAATTGTATTCATTAGAAGCATTATATCATCTTGAGTAAAAAGAGCTAAATTAAAAAATGAACTGACCCAAAACTCAGGGAGTAATCCCCGTTTTACTACCACGCACTACGCTGCCAAAACTTTAACAAGCGATTTCTCGAAAAAATGGTTTTTTGATATGTGGCTGTATAGCAGGCAGGGGGCGAGATGTGGTTGGAGAGACTCACGGTATAACGGCGACCCTGCAGACTTGTATGTCCTCAGTAACGACACAATTCATTGGATAAAAGATCTTGAATTTAACTTGTAATTGTATATAAATGACTACATAATGGGACAAATTTTATTACAAGAAAACATAAAAAAAAAACAAATAAACTTATAAAAAAAGGCGGCTAAAACTATTAGAAATTATTATGCTATACGAATAAATTAAAATAAATTATAAGTACTATAGGTACTTACTGTTGTGACACAATGAAATGCCCTTTAATTCGCTTATATTTAAAGGGATTCATCAGAATAACACTCGAATAATCTTTACGGACGCAACTCGAAAATTTTAATATAAATTAATGTTATACAGCCATAACTCCAAAGTGGCTGTCTTGCAGGCTGTTTTTTGAGATGTGGCCGTATAGCAGGCAAGGGGCGAAATGCTCACCAAAATGGATTTTATACCCTAAAACTAATAAATATTAATAATAAATTGTGTATTGCAGAGACACTGTCCTTGAGTGCCGTAAATAAAAATTTCAAGTCAGCCTGCCGTCGTCGTACCTAACCTAAGCCAAGTTGCCTTAAGGTGAAATAGGTAATGTTAGTAATCGTAAGCCAAGTCGGACCTATACAAAAGATATAGGTACGGACTCAACGTAAAATTATTCTGGTGTACGAGGGTTGTTTGATAAATACCCGTGTTTAGAAAAAAACAACAAAGGTTTGTATACGTGTATATTTATTTTTCTACATAGTCACCTTCCAACTCTATACACTTGTTCCAACGGTGTTCTAGCTTTAATAAGCCGTCTATAAAATAAGATTTCGGAAAGTCGTGAAAATAGGCCTCCGTGGCGGCAATGACCTCTTCATTGGACGAAAATTTCTTTCCACTGAGCCATTTTTTAGGGTTCCGTACCTCAAAAGGAAAAAACGGAACCCTTATAGGATCACTTTGTTGTCCGTCTGTCCGTCCGTCCGTCTGTCAAGACCCTTTTTCTCAGGAACGCGTGGAGGTATGAAGCTGTATTCAGGTCTACTGTCCCTTGAAGCTGTGAAAAAATCAAACTTCTAAGCCAACGCAATCAAAAGATACAGCCGTTTATGCCGCAAATTTTCGACACTTGCAAGGGAATCAAAACCTACAGGGTGCTTCCCGTGAACTCAGAATCTTGAAATTTGGTACGAAGCAACGTCTTATAGCATAGATAAAGGAAAAATTACGAAAACCATAAATTTTTAGTTACATCACATAATATATATTTTTTTAATAATTTTAAACTTACTACCCATTTCCTCATAAACGCGTAGAGGTATTAAATTGAAATTCATACCAAATACTCAGGTCTATAATACCTTTAAGCTGTAACAAAATCAAACTTCTATGTCAACGCAATCAAAAGAAACAGCAATTTAAGCTGCATATTTTGAAACTCGCAAGTACTCGCAAGGGAATCAAAACCTAAAGGGTACTTCCAGTCGACCTAGAATCTTGAAATTTGGCATGAAGCAACGTTTTATAGCACACATAAAGGAAAAATTCCGAAAACCTTAAATTTTTAGTTACATTACAAAATATATATTTTTTTGTAAATGTCGATTTCGATTGTCGTAATGAACGAACTTTGTAAACCTTGCAGGTTTGTACGGAACCCTCGGTGCGCGAGTCCGACTCGCACTTGGCCGGTTTTTTAAAATTTGGGAATAGGAAGAAGTCACAGGGATCCAGGTCTGGGGAATAGGATGGATGAGGCAGCAATTCATAATGTAATTGCTTTAATTTGGAGTTTGCGATTCTTGAGGAGTTAGCTGGTGCATTATCATGATGAAAGAGAACTTTTTTCTTATTTAGATGTGGTCTATTTTTTTTCAAAATGGTACCAAATTCTTGCAATAAATTAGCGTTATATTGCCCGGTTATCGTTCTTCCTTTTTATAAATAATCAGTATGGATGATTCCCTGCGAGTCCCAAAAACAGTCGCCATGACCTTTCCGGCCGATGGAACGGTCTTCGCCTTCTTTGGAGCTGATTCCCCCGGCAAAATCCACTGTTTAGACTGTTCTTTACTTTCTGGGGTATAGTGGTGTATCCTCGTTTCATCAACATTCACAAAACGCCGAAGGAACTCACCCGTACTACTTTCGTACTTATCTAAACAGTGCCTTGAAATTTGCTTCCGGGTGAGCTTTTGTTCCTCGGTGAGCAAACGCGGCACCCACCTCGCCGAAACCTTCTTCATGCCTAATTTGTGTTCTAAAATGTGCTGCACGCGTTCAATCGAAACATTTACAATGTCGACAATATCTCTAAGTTTTATTCGGCGATCGCTTAATACAATATTCTAATTTTTTTTACCATATCACCTGTGGTCACCTCAACAGGACGTCCTGGGCGATCTTCATCAAAGATTCTGCCTCGTTTAAATTCATTGTACCAATATCTAATGGTTGTCATAGAAGGAGTATGATCATTGTAAACAGCTTGCATGCGTACTTTTATTTAATCACAAGAATTTCCTTCCAAAAACAGAAAACGAATTACACAACGATACTGCTCTTTCTCCATTATTGCAATAACAACGCGAACTCCGTCGTAAAAAGCCGTTAAAAGAAAAAAAAACAAAAGAACGCTGTATTTTTTTTTTAATTTTCAAGTCCATAAAGGATGCCTAAAAAGTTCGTATACATAATTTCAGCCAGTAACAAGAATATAACTTTTTAAAACGTGTATTTATCAAACAACCCTCGTATGTAGGGTACCTATATTGATTTTGGAATACAAAATCATTTAGTTTAGGGAGCTCTGTATAGAGTGGGTTTAATTTTATATGGAGGTTTTTTTTAAATGTATTTATATTTTGTTTTTCGTTATTGTATTTTACTTTTGACATAATTTAAAAAGTGTAAAGAACCTAATCAAAGATTTTAAATAAATAAAGATAAATAATAAAAAGTAGATAATAAATAAAGATAAATAATAAAAAGTAGATATATATATATAAAGGAACGTCAGATGCTATACAAACTGTTCGGATCCTGTTAGAAAAAGCAAAAACCAATAAAACTAACTTGCACATGGTTTTTATCGATCTAGAAAAGGCCTTCGTCCATATCCCCCGTGACCTAATATGGGAAGCGCTCAGAAGTCAGCTAGTGCCGGAAAAGTACATCACTTTAATAAAGGATATGTATCATGATGTGAAAACTCAAGTCATATGCCCGGCAGGTAAGAGCGAAAGCTTTTCCATAGCAACAGGAGTGCATCAAGGTTCGACACTCAGCCCAACTCAGTCACTCTTCAACGTGACAATGAACTACCTCACTAAGAACTGCCAGAAAACTCTACCGTGGAATATTTTATACGCTGACGATGTCGCACTTATATCAGAAGATATAGATGATCTTCAGTGCACCTTTAACGCCTGGACCGAAGCGCTGGAAAAAAACGGCCTTAAGATCAGTAGGAAGAAAACCGAACATATGTCATGTGTGTTCGATGGCATTTCTAATCCCAGCCAATTCGAGATCAACATCGGTGAAACAAGAATCCCCACGGTAGAGCAGTTTAAATATTTAGGGTCCATTATTAGCAATGATGGCAGAATTGACAAGGATGTCATACACAGAACCACCGCAGGATGGCAGAAATGGAGGGACCTGACCGGCGTAATGTGCGACAGAAAAATGCCTGTAAGAGTCAAGGGAAAGATCTACAAAAGGGCTTTAAGACCTGCTCTTTTGTATGGCTCGGAATGTTGGGCAGCTAACAAGCAACATGCCAACAAATTGCATGTTACCGAAATGCGCATGTTGCGTTGGTCTGGAGGTGTAACGCTAATGGATAAAGTTCGCAACGACCACATTAGAGGGAGTTTTAAAGTTGCTCCCATATCCGACAAGCTGGCAGAAAATCGCCTCCGGTGGTACGGGCACATCCTACGACGCCCTGAAGACCATATGGTGAAGTTAGCCCTAAATTTACCGACACAAAAACGAGGACGTGGAAGACCGCCTGCCACTTGGCTGACGACAGTCGAAAAAGACTCGAAAGAAGCTAACGTCGACGCTGTACTAGCAAAGAATCGCGTACTCTGGAGAAAAAGGACAAGAAAGGCCGACCCCAAGTAGATGGGAAAATGGTCAAGGAAGATGATGATGATGATGAGATAATAATAAATGATTATGACCACTGTGTTTAAAATTACAAATCTTTAAAACAATTTACCATCAATCAGTTAATAATGTTCCTTCTGTGTAATTGCAGTTACAAGTAGATGGACGATTATAACTTTTTATAAGTAAGTACAGTACACTCTATTCTCCGTTCCAATTCGGACCTTATTTTTTTTAAACTGTGAATAGAAAAATACACCTACCTACATGCAGATTAGAAAAGCGCGGGTGATTTAAAGGCCTCTGCAGTTAAGGCGTGCTAAAAGGCATAAAACCCCAAAAAAAAACGCGGCATAATTATAAATTTTTTGCACTTTTTTTTTTTTTTTTTGTTTTTTTTTTTTTTTTTTTTATTAAAGCAGTAACGTCTGCTAACGTAAACTAAATGTTTACAAATGAAGCGAAAATTGAAAAATTTAATGATTCGGACAGGATTCGAACCTGCGTTTCCAACCATTAAATCAATTAAATTTAATAAAAATTTTCAATTTTCGCTTCATTTGTAAACATTTAGTTTACGTTAGCAGACGTTCCTGCTTTAATAAAAAAAAAATTGAAAAAAAAAGTAATTTGGGTGTAGCACATCGTTACTATCGATTCTCAACAAATTTGAGACGATGGTGCCGACGATGAAGTCTAAATCTTTACGGTAGATGGCGCTACGATGCCACCCTAAGGCATGTCGAAGCAACTGGTTGAAAAATTCATTGACTCTGACATCTGATTCGGTGGTCCAATTGGGAGGACGCCAGTGTTGGCCCGGAAAGCCGTTGGAAACGCAGGTTCGAATCCTGTCCGTAAGTATGTGTATGTATTACGCCGACAAAACGATTAAATTAAAACTAAAAAAAAAACCTAAAGTGGGGGTAATTTTTTTTTTCGTTCCAACACTAGTGTGTGGGGTGTCGTCGAATACCTAGGTCTTATAAAAATAATACGGGTCTCCGAACATTGTTTTTTGATAAAGTCAGCAGTTTTGTAAATATTCGCTGCGAAAATAAAAAAAATAGTGTTCCCCCCTTTAACTTTTCAACCACGGGTCAAAAAATTATGGGAAAATTCGTGAAAATGAGGCCTTATAAGTACTTTCAATGAAAACTATATTGAATAAAATCGGTCGAGCCGTTTTTGAGTTATCGCAAAAATTCATAATTTTCTTTAAAATGACGTAAGTGCCGCTCGGCGTCCCTATACTTCGAACGTTACAGTCGTTACACATATTGGTTAAGTAAATAAACACTAAAAATATACTATATAAAACACTTCGCTCGATCTGGCGCGTATAATCGATAAGGTAATAAGTAATTACTGTAACTTTGGCGTTTACGACCTTTTTATAGAGCTTGAAATCTTTCTCGTAATTTTCGTCTATTGTGAAGAATGGGCAACTACGGAACCCTACACTGAACGTGGCCTGACATGCTCTTGACCGGTTTTACAACCTTTTTTTGATTTTAAGTTTCACCTAGTTACCTCGCTGTCTGTAATCAAATCTTGCAAGTAAGATTTATTTTAAACCACTTCCCGATGACCGAGTGAGCTTAAATTTAGTATACCTACCTATGTCACAGATTAATATAATAGTTCTTCGAACAGATACCCATGTCTGAATAAAAAGGTGAATACCTACCGCTTTTCATGCCTACTCAATTTAACAATGGAGCGACCTTGAACGCGTGGGTCGTTGGCCGCACGTGCCGGCAAAACGAGGCTAGGGTTGACACCGCTTAGAAATGATTTTATAAAAAGTCAATATAAATGAAAATACGATAGATTTATTTAAATTTATTAGTCAAATTTAATAATCATTAGGTACCTACTAGAAATAGGTATTCACATGCACTGCGGCACACCATCAAAATCGTTTAAATTTCCGAGTAGGTATATCGGAATCTTACCTACCTATTCTATCTGAACATACCAGAAACCTGAAACAAAAACAACTCTCTGTGTAGGTACCTAAGTAACCTAAATATATCCCGATGACAGTAGGTACTTACTAAATAAAGTTTGGTAGGTGCCTATATATAATGTATTACATATTGTATAATACTAGCATTACAGGCTTCGAAACAGTCACTAGGTACAAGTTGTTTTATAATGATCAGCGGGCCTATGATGGTTGCTTTTATCACGCGATAAATAAGTGATAAAGCATCCGTCACGTTTTGACAAGATGCGAGTGTAAGTGACAGATGCTTTGTCACTTATTTATCACGTGATAAACGCAACCATCATAGGCCCGCTGATCACGCGTTTCATCTTTGCGAATGCATTCCTTGCAAAAGGTCTTAAGTGTCAAGAACAACGCCGACTTTTACGCCCTTTTAAGGCCGTGCAATGCACTCTCCCGCCACACGCACTAAACTGATTTGGTAAATCTTAGTGAGTAAATTATTGTCACTTGTTGATATAGGTAGTGGATATTTTCTATGAATTTAAGTATATTAAGTAGGTAGGTTTATTTATTCAACATTACATGTATCTATTATAACAGTGTATGCAATGCGTTTAGGTATAGGTGCTTATTAAGTTCTAAGAATTTTTAGTAACATTTCATCGTCTGTCGGCAAAGAAAAAAAGGATAAACGTCTGTTGCTTTTATGTTTTTACACCCCGCAACACTGCAGCGCGTCGGTCTCATTCGCGACGAAGCCATTTTTTTGGTGATTTTATAGCGCGACCGGCGGCGTCCGGCCGTGAGCGCGTGTGGCAACCGACTGGCTGAGCGCGTCGACCGCGATGCGCGATGTGTAGGTATCTTTCTCGGTTCCCACGGTACACATGGGGAGCACTGCCTATGTGTAACTAATTCAATGACAATACAATAATTTTTGACACCATCACATGATGCTAGTCTGATGATGGAGCCGAAAGGTGGTCATAGGAACGCTTTAATAAGACGATGCAATCGTAACAAGTTTAGGCTCTGTAGAATCGTCTCGGTAATAAAAACTAAATTTTTGTCATAAACTTATTTTAGTACCCTATTGGTTCTTATCGGCGGGGTACTAACTACTGTAGGCAGGTAAGTACAACGATAACAAGAATTTATTTAGAGTAGGTAATACGGCTTCAATGCGGATATGGTAAGTTGAAAAACATCAAAACATCAACAACTTTATTTATCACCGACTAGTGATTTGCCATCTGTTTACTTATTAACAAAAAGCTGATATTGATTAGTAGGTACGCTACCCATTATAGAAATAGTTTGTTTTCCAACTTATTCAGATTGTATTTTATTGGTATGAAATAAAAGGGTTTTATTTTAATGTATTTATTAATTTTATATCAGGTGCGAGGCGTCAAATAATCGTAGTAGATCTGGTTTACATTATTTTTCAGGAACAAATACTTAAGTTATTAAAATATGTTATAAATAGGTATGTTGCACGCCTAAATGAGACAGAATTCACAATACATGTTTCATGATTCGATAAATTCAAATTTAAATTAAATTGCAGACACTTGAATTCTTGCAAAACTTAATTCATGAATTAATTAATTCATTCATTCAAAAATTAAAAGAGTTCAGCGGACTTTACCTAGTCAATACTAATTAAAACTATAGTTTAACTGTAACTACTTGGCCTGTTCTTCGCCTCATTATGTATCTACTAAAAATACAAAACCGGTTATTACGTTATAGACTTAACTGCTCCAAAACTGGTTTTTACTATGACAAAATAACCAGTTTTGCAATACCTAGCTACGACACAGCAAACACCAGGTTTAGAAGGACGACTTAAGATTGGGTAGGCCCGGCTAGACCTCCTTACCAGTAATTGGTAAAGAAATAAGTTTAGCATGTAAAGCCTGACCAGAAATATATGAGGATTGTCAAGAGGGCGCTATTTATAAAATTAATATGGCAACAATTTTGCAACCAATCGCAACCACTCACTCTAATGACATTAGTTTAAATACCTGTCAGTTCCTATGGTAGCCTCCTAATATTATTTAATGGAGAATGCACTCTTTTCCTGGCTGTTTTTCGTGTAATAAACACATGTAAACTTTATTTATTATATTACTATCACGATTATGAATGGTTTTAGGCATTTTCTTTGGCGATTGTTACATATTATACCTATGTCTTTTAAAGAAAGCACCGCAATCCACGAATGACATTGACATTGTTGACAAACCATCATAAAATCTTTGCCAGTGTAAGAGATTAGTTCTAGTGATATTCCGAAATATGGCGCATCTTCATACCTATTTCTGGTCAGGCTTTAATCAGAGAGTGGGCGAAGCGAACCGATAAAGAGAATACCATCCGAGATCAGGGCTAACGACGTCGCGAGACCAGGTGGGGCGAAGTTACCATCGGGAAGAGAATACCTACTTAATTATGATGTACCATGGTACTAGGTACGCCTTTACAGGGTGGAACATAGATCAGTATGGGCTTAGAGCCCCTGCTGCGACGGTAGCTTAAATCCATATTTGCCGTCGCGGTAAGCGTTCATAGCAGCTACCCCTACTGATCAGTAGAGAAAGACGCCTGGCTGTATTGTACCAATACTGAAGTTTGTTCTCGTCAGAAATATCTATGGACCTCGCTGATTATGCGTCGTAACGGGCATGCTACGACTAAGGAATGCAAACCGGTAATTATTTCTATCGGTAACTAACCGGTGATCCGGTAACTTCCGTACAAAAAATTACCGATTTGCATTCCCTAGCTACGACTTCAGCGGCAAGCGGCGGTCATAGGGAGCGGAAGATCTGAGCTTGGTGTCTCACTCACACGTATGGCAACCGCTTGCAAATCGTGGCTGGACCGCAATTATGTCATTGTATCCCTAGCACTACAATACTCGCGAAGTTGGGTGAATACGTCAGTGTGGAGAGGCACTTCCAGTGGCGGCTTTAGGGGTGGTCGTCTGGAGCGGCCGCCCGGGGCGCTAACTCCTAAAGAGCCTTTCTTTTACCAGGACTACGGCGCCTTCCTAGGCGCACATCGACACATCGCCAAATAATGAATAATTCGCCCAGAGCGCTTCTATGGCTAAGGCCGGCCCTGGGCACTTTGGTGCGGAAACCCATAGGTACTTCGGCCAACTTCGCCTCGGCCAAGTTCGGTCAATTTCGCGAGTAGTGTAAGAGCTAGGGTATCGGGTCCACTATATTTCAGACGAGTACGTATGTAGCGTCAGTCAGACTGTCTGACGACGCAGGAGCAACAGCTGGGCAGCTTGAACGCCTTCTCGACCATCTCTCCGTCGGCGTTGAGCCCCGCCATGTAGCGCAGCATGTATTTCTGCTTGCAGCTGGCCTCGTAGCCTGAGTAGAAGTACGCCAGCTTGGCGCATGGGGATTTGTTCTCTCTGGAAACAATATAGGTTAAGAGTTAAGAACTGTTCCTTTTTGAGCGAGCGAGTGAATCGAGTGAAGCGTCTTGTTTCAGCTTGGCCATTATCTTTCGTATGTCCAGAAGTTTGGACGTCCAATTATCGGGATTTCTGATTGTTCTGGCCGCATTTCTCAACCGATTCTCATGCAATTTTGTGAGTAAGTTTAATAAATACAAAGATTTTTTTTTTCGATTCAGTTTTTCGTAATTTTTTAGCATTGCGGGGTTGAAAACGTAAAAAAAAAACATATTTATTAGCCATTTCAAAACATATTAGGTCTACATCTCACAAAGCCACTAATACATATATTGTGACCTACTGTCGGCAGTGCCTTATTTACCACAAGGCCCGGGCCTAGGCCAGTCTAGCCCAGAGATGGGCAAAAGTTAATCGATTAACGACTAAGATTAACCTACTTAATCGCGATTAACGATTAAAAAAGACGATTAGTAAATCAAATCGTACGAGTTCCGATTGATTTAATCCCGATTAAGTTAATCGTAGATTAATATCCAGCGATAAAAATTTTAATCGATTAATTAGTTAGATATTTTTTTCTGGATTAATATTAGGAAAATCTACCTAGGAGATCTTAGAGTACTGCACCACCACCACCAATAAACCACCTTGTATTACTGTAATAAGTTTATTTCACACAGCACACTAGAATGTTTTTTCTAGTTTACGCATGACAAAACATGTTGTATTTTTGTAAAATGCACAAAATGAGCGTGTTCCACCTTTTAATCGAGAATTAATCGTGAAATTTAATCTATTAAAATGACGATTAGTTAATCGTGATTAAATTAATCGCGATTAATTTTGACGATTAATGCCCATCTCTGGTCTAGCCCAGTGCCAGAAGCAGGACATGCACCATACTTACGTTCTCTTAGGGGAGGGGGGCCCAAATACCAAGTGCCTAGGGGCCCTGGCCCTCTAAGTACGGGACTGACTGTCGGCTTAGTGTTAAATTATTAGTGCACCGAATACCCCGGGGTATTGTTATGGTTACAGTCAAGGAAAAAGTACGTCAAGGATACTCAGTATACTCACTTGCATATTTCAACGTGGAATCCTTGCAGAGGCTTGTCTTTTTTGTTGATTATGAAGTGCCAGATCCCGTCCTTATCTGGGGCCGCTTTAGGTATCACTACCTGAAAAAAAAAAAAAAACCATATTACTTATACTATCGTAGCTATACGAGTATTTCTAATGGATGGAAACGCATAAAGTAGTTTTCTGTTCGTGTAGATAAGATTAGGGTTTTAACAAACAAACATATATTTTAATTTTACTTGCGTAGAAACTGCACACCGATTGCTGAGTCTACTGTTTAGGCTGCTCGTCGTCGATCAGCCTTCTTGTAGTTCTTAATGTACTTTATAATTGAAATGCAGTTCTTTTGATAGTAGTACATTACTGCAGACGCCAGAAAGGTTTGCCTGGTAAGTCCGAAAGTGTAATTAGTCAACAACAAGTGTATGATCGCTTCTTTTTGAATCCATGCGTCGCTCGTTCTTTTAATTTTGTGGGTAACTTACTTTCATTTCGTTTCGTTTATTTTTACTTGTTATTAGGTATAAATGTATTATTTCTTGTGAATTGACTTGTAGTTGTAGAAGAGCGGGATTTCGACACATGTTTTCTTAATTTTCTTTTAAAAAAAATTCAAATTACAATTTGCAGACCAATGTAGATATTCTAGATCTAGCCGTATCAGGTCCTGGAACGGGACCGCCGCTTCGTAGGCCGTTGTACTAAGTATGTGTAACCGATGAAATAATACAAAGGAAAACCGACCTTAAGGGAGAACTCGCAGAGCTCCATCTCCTCGGGCGGGTTTATGCCTATCCTCTGCGCGATTTCTGGTGTGTCCAGCTCGTCAACTTGGAACTTGTCCGTCGCGTTGCCTAACTGTAAACAACAAAGTATCCATAACATTATTAAGGCTTTATCCGTTCAAAAATTCTGATTGTTATAGACATTTTTGTCGATGATCAAACATGTTTCTTAAAATACTATTATTACTTAGAACAGGGCCATTACGATTTATATATATTTGAAGTCTTTCATTTATAGGTAATTATTGTTTCAAAAACTTCTGGAATTTGACAAAGTTCGCACAGGAAACTGGGACTTAATTCGAGAATGCCGTTTGAGAGATCGCAAAACATCAAAACTCTATTAAATAACAGTGATATCGCTTTTGAACAGTCATTCAAACGCGATGAGCTTCAAGTGACATATCTCATCTCAATTTTGGAAATACGAAGGCGATAATGATTGTCAAAAATGTTATTCATGCATATGAAAATCTGGGTTTATCATCATTTGCTAAACAACTTTTTACAAATAATTACTTAACAAACAACGATTCACAAACTATTAATTCCATAAACCTGACATTCCTTAAAATGCTCATTTTACAAATAATTACTTGACAAATATACATTATTGTAACTTTAACGCTTTATAAACATATTGAAACACAAAGTTTCATTTAAAAAATGTTCTCTTCACGAAGAAATCGCTTTAAGAATCTGTTATTTTGCAAAACGTTAATTGATAAACTATTATTTCATAAAATTATTAAAATAACTCTATGTAACGAAACGCAGGACGGTATGAAGTTCAATACTCGAACTTAGTAATTTTTTTTGCTGTTTTTTGCTAAAATTACATAAAATTTAGTAGATTACGCAAAAATAAGCATTTTTTGTTCTTTGAACTTTTTCTCTCAGAGCGATATTTACTGAGATATTGGGATTCCAAAAATTTTTTTTCAATGTTTGCCATTTTTAGATTAAATTAGATTGAGTGAGTTCCATTTTTTAAGCAAGCATTTTGACGCTCCGATCGCTTCGCTCGCTCCGCAACACATGGTCATAAAACAAACCTAACCTAACCTACAGTTTTCGGTTTTTGAGCCATGTTACCAAAAAATCCTCAATATTTCGGTAAATATAAATCTGAGCCAGAAAGTTTAAATAACAAAACATGCTTTTTTTTAACATGGTCATAAAACAAACCTAACCTAACCTACAGTTTTCGGTTTTTGAGCCATGTTACCAAAAAATCCTCAATATTTCGGAAAATATAAATCTGAGCCAGAAAGTTTAAATAACAAAACATGCTTATTTTAACATGAATCGTACGGCGTTCACACCATGATGAATGATGATTTATTAAACGAAATGTTTACCAAACAATGCATTTTATTAACGTTGTTTTATCATTCGTTATTTTGTTAATTGACTAGAATTATAAATGAATAATTTGCTAAATAATGTTTTGTGATATGATGTTTTGTCCAATAAATAATGTGTATCATGATCTATTTGTAAAGCTATATTTTATGCAACGTCTAATTTGGGAATCGTTAATTTGTCTAACGTTGTTTGTAAAATGAATATTTATGAAACGTTGTTTAGCAAGTGATTGGCTACCGAATTTCTGCTTTGAACGAAACTTAACTGACTAATTTCACGCACTACACGGTCAAGTTAAAGTATGTGCCTGTTATTTATGCCGTTACATACAAAGGAGACGCAAATTAAGCGCGACCGGATTGACTAAGTGACGATGTTCTAGGGATATCGCCACTTGTCAAGTAGGGACACGTCAAAAGTGACGGAAGGCGATGAAATGGAGAGATCTCCAATTTTTACGTGAGTTTAAGCGGTTTTTATAAACAACAAAGTATCCGTTTATTAACCGAGCGAGCGAAGCGTCTCTATTTCAGCTTAGCCAAAAATCTTTCGTATGTCCGGATGTGTGAATGTCTTACAGAGATTAACTACTTGAATTTGATTTAATAGTTGCGATTTATTCATGTTGCTTGTATTTACCTCTTTCAACAGTCTGCCACGGTGCGGTGTCTGTCTGTGTATAATCAAATGACCCACTTTCCCGGCAAGGAGCTAAAATTTAGTATACTAACGTAACTTTGATGACAATTCGATGGGTCTGGTGGAATGAAGCCGTGGCCGCAAATGAGAACTTAAATGAAGACATAAGAACTCTGTCATAAAATAACGAAAGCATTTTTGTTTTTGTTTGGACTCTTTAGAATCGTCTTGGCGAATAATTCATGAATATTTTAAGAAAAGTACAGTCTACAATTAAATCTTGTCACAAAAATGTACAGAAAGTTATTTCATTATAATTAATTGTGTCTATTGACTATTGTATTAACTGGTTTAACTTCACGTGAAATTGTCAGGAACGGGCAGCAAATAAGCACTGTACGGGTAGCAGACCTTGATTAAGAGCTCCAAAAGAGTTCGAAACATGTCGTGCCGTTCCTGATAATGTCGGTGTAAACCGCTCAATACAATAATTAAATATATATTTAGTAAGAGTATACTTATTATCGACAAACGTTTTAACGGTTGGGACACGTTACATCATGTGAAGTACAATAAGGTCAGAAGGTCAAGAACGAATTTTGGCGGAAGAGAATCTGATTCCGGTAGGTATATCCAAGTTTGGACACTACGAGTTTACATAACTTGTATAAATACAGGCAGCACTAGTATTTTTTCAATTTTTCTTTCCAATATTAACATTTGACTGACGTTAGCAGAGAAACGTCTGCTAAAATTTATTAGTACATCGTTACTAATCGATTCTCAACGTAGTTTTGAGATGAATGGTGCCGATCATATAAGTCAGAATTTTTACGGTAGGTACGGTTTTGCTCTATTTCTCACTTTCTCTTTTCCTTTCTTCTCTTGATTTCTTTCCCTCTATCGGTATTTTATTTCACTTGTAATATCTAGTAAGATTGTAATATTCACTTTTTCAATGACAGATGAGCACCATTCGTTTCAGCAATACCATCGGATCCGACAACTCCTAGAGTACCTACCTGAAGTGGAATACCTAGAATATTATATGGTTAGATGTCACTCACTCTCTCAATAACATTAGCAACGTGGTCCTCCGGGTAGTCCGGAAGGTCCTCACAGATGCCCGTCTTCAGACACTCCTCCGGTATGTTGGGCACGAACTGCGTCGCCTGCTGCCGGACTGGACCCGGAAACACTACCACGTCCGGTGACATAGACGGATGCGGTGCCAATCCTGGAATTGGGAAAAGAGTGTGTCATCACACTTTATCTTAAATGTAAATGTAATGTATTTAGTTAGGGCTGAGTACATTGAAAACACCGTTTACTGTCGATTTGTAAGCAGATATAAACCTTATTTCAATGTGACAATGTGATAAAGTGTATGGATTTATAGTAAACCGTGACTTCGATTGTACAATAAATTCTCACATCGACAATATTTCACACATATCTGAATCTAATTGTACAAATGTATTATACCAAACCCTAGTTTTTACTTGTATCTTGGATGCGTCGCGCCTTACAAAGTAAATACTTATTACTAATGCGATACTTACATAATTATACTGTAAGTATAGCCTGCGCGCCCGCACCTATTCCAGCAAACCTGTATACTGCCTTGCCTGCTTAATGTTTATGGTACCCTGGTACCTACTATGCAAGAACGAATACACAGCTAATTTATTTATTTAAATTTTTTTATACAATTGAAACAGAATGCAGAAAAGCAAACTTAATATCATAGATATTTTCCATCAGTCAACCATTGCGCCGAACAGAAACATTTATAAGATGGATCAGTTTTCGTCACTATCGGAGTCGGATTCGCACGATTTTTTTGTAGTTTTTGTTTTTGTAGGTACACATTAGGAGAAATATGATTATTAAAAACTGATCTGATTTCAGTCATGGTTCTGTACAATAAAATTAGGAGAAAGTGCCTTGCTGGACACCATTTTAATACTAAGGTCACATAATGACCTTCATCCTTAATTCATAGCAAAGAAACTGATAGATGTCAAGTGAACTATAGAAATCGGGATGTCAGACATAGTCAAGATAGTTTTCATCGAAAAGCAGATGACCAGGATGCATTCCAGAACGCATGGCAGGAATATACCCTTCACTGAAATGACACTGGTATAAAGAATGTGAGGCCATGGTCGAAAACAATCCTAGCCAAAATAGAATGTAAGAACATACGAAGGTCTGTATGTTAGTCTAATGACTACCACTAATGTGGTGCTTACATGTTTGATACAAAAGCTATTCCACAGATTACCCACGAAGTAAACAAACGAAGCCTATTTATGTAACCCGTTAATTTAGGTGCTGTCCATCAGTATGCGTCACCCTTACCATGAGTTAACGTGACCGTATTCGCTAACGACTACTTAAACTATTTGTACAACGCCCCTAGCGGGTAATTTGTAGAACTACAATTCTCCATACAAACCGTTTATGCAATCGCTAGCGAGTACGGTCACTGTAAACCCATGGTAAGGGTACAGTTATCCAAAAAAAAACATCGACTTTTTACGCTCATTTGAGACGTCCTTAACTTGCGTACTTCAAGTCGTTTATGTAAAAACTAGTTGCAACTCTTAATGTGTAGTCGAGTCGGCCTTATGCCAATTTCATTGAGCGTATTCGTTTATACCTACGTAACTTGCTCTGTGACTTAATGTCATTGCTGATGATGATGAATCACTCTCAAACTAGAATTCGTATTGAGTAATTTTCTAGGGGCACGACGGTGTTTTTTGAGTAAAGAGTAGGTACTGGCAAGACGGGTTTATTACGCGCCGTAAGCTACGCTATTAGCCGTGTACGCACAAACGAACAAAAACATGCTGAACACGAAATCTAAAAATAAATAAATGATAAATAAATAAATAATGAAAGACCTCATACAAATCAATTTGGTCCCACAATAAGCTCTGGTAGGCTTATTTTATTAGTGCGGGAAGTAGTGTCACAACGTGCAAATTTTGGTATCGGATGAATTCACTTGGCACAGATGTAGTATACGTAAAACTAAGCTAATTTAGCCCGGTAGCCACCACCCCCTGGCGGGTAGGAAGGGGGGCAGTCAAAGTTCTATTTACCCAATACCACAAGTATGGTGTCATTTCGGATAAATCGGGTATGAGGAATTCACTTTAGAGACATTTAGTTTCATAGAAAAAAAGGAAAATATTGACGAACATATCAAAATCGGTTTCCTATTTTTTTTATCAACTATCAGTATCTTTGAAAATCCTGAATTTTAAGTAAAAGCAATACTACCTTAAAGGATATTTATCTAGATAAATTGTCTTTAAAAATATATACTTTATTACATATATATCATAAATATATCTGAAAAAAATCGAATATAGTACGCGGCGGTGCCTGGGAACTCTTCCAATCGTCTAGTATCACTTAATTTTTTGCAAGTATTAAGTTGTTTTCTTATGCAAAATATATATAATACATACTTATTTTAGTTATTGACTGTCGTTTATGGTTTAATGCATCAATAATAGTATTTTTATATTTCTATTCGTTTATTTTTTCAATTATATTTTCTACAAGAGTGGCATAATTCGGTACATTTTTTTTTGCCAGTTACACCTAACTCCGCACCGTGACTTGCACTTGCACCTTTTTTTTTAACATGACTTGAACTGTATCGCTACCTATAGTGAATAGACCTAGTCAAGGGCCGGTTTATAATTATATGTGTGAAAGCTGAAGGCTTTTTAAGTGCAAGCTGAAATGGTGTTAAGACCGACAGGAACAAAGAGGGGCAACACCGGATTACCGAGGGAATGTATTGCATTGTTAAAATACTGGTGGAACCAGGTCAATCGAGTGAGATGGGCGGGATAGGAGTCGAATCGAATGAGTATATGCTACAGTGTGGTGTAAGACAGGGTGGCTTGGCATCGCTTATATTGTTTAATTTGAATGTGGACGAGTTAATTTGGGTTGTCATATTGCTAGGACATGTTTTAACAACATCAGCTATGCGGACGATATGGCGCTGCTGGACCCCTGAGTCGACTCGGTGCGGCAACTTATCGCTATATGTGAGAGGTATGCCGTGCGGCATGGTCTTAGGTACAACGCTGCCAAAAGTGAGGTCATTATATTCAAAGCACGCAAATATAACCCAACATACCTTTGAAGCGAGTGGATAGGTTTAAGTACCTGGGGCATATACTCACGGACGATCTAAGCTATGTCCACGATCTCGAGAGAGAAAAAGAGAGGAGAGCTATGTCAGTACGTGCTATGCTTGCCTACAGATTTGCACGGTGTAACAAACAAGTAAAATTGGCGCTATTTAAAGCATACTGTCAGACCTTTTACACGTGCGGTCTGTGGGTAAGATTTACGCACAGGGCATATAACACATTGCGAGTACAGTATAACAACGGATTATGGATGTTGTTGAGGCTGCCTAAGCACTGCAGTGTGTCCGGCATGTTTGCCATTAGGTGGAAGAGAATAGCCTTTCTGCTGAGAAAGTGCGCTGTAGCAGCAACAGCCTCCTTAGGGCGTTGGAAGGGCGTGTCGATTGTCCCATAACCAAATACTGTTAGTAGTAGGTAGTTATTGGCAGGGCGAAATAGAACAAAAGTTTTGTTTTTTATCAATCAATCAATCAATCAATCAATTAATTTATTGCATGGTCATGAGTTTACATCACAGGTGTTAGTTATTGTTTAGTACCAGTACATCATGTCCTGCCGAGAGGCGTACAATATTTTTATGTCAATTTATAATATAATCTATAGTAATCTACATTTTTTATAACATCATCATAATATAGTAACAAAGTAATAACAATATAGTAATGCATTTAAGTAGTATTATGTTATAGGCAGAATTTGTCTTACATGGCAAGGTAATCACTTATGCTATAAATACATTTGCTGACTAGCCAATTAAAAAGCTTTCTTTTAAAATCAGGAGTAGTTAGTTGTTTTAGGTCTATAGGCAACTTATTATAAATTTTAGTACTCATGCACATAACGTTATTGGAGAAAAACGCTGAATTTGATTTTGGTTCGACCACATCAAAACCATATTTTTGTTGCAGTCTTGCTCTTGGATTCCTACCTCTAAACATGCTTATATTGTTCTTAACAAAAAGACAGATCTCATATATGTACAGAGCGGGAAAAGTGAGAATCTTTTGATCAGTGAACAATGATTTGCACGAGTCAGTTTGTTTTAAACCATATATTGCCCGAAGACATCTCTCTTGTAGTCTAAATATTTCGTCTTTATTGCTCACATTACCCCATAGAATAATTCCGTAGCGTAGTTTTGCCATGAAATAGGAGTGAAAAGCTAGAAGAGCTGTACTTTCTGACGAGACTTCCTTAAGTCGCCTCAAGACATATACATATCTGCTCAATTTCGTCATTACATGTTCCGAGTGGCGAAGCCAATTACAATGAGAATCTGTTATTATGCCCAGGAATTTAATGGATTGTACTCTCTCCAGTTGTAGGCTTTGATATGCTACGTTAATTTCAGTTGGCTTTGACTGTGGAGAATAGAATTCCACGATCTTTGTCTTTACCATGTTAACCTGTAGTTGATTATTTTCTAGCCACTTATTAACATCATGGAATACTCTATTGGCATCCTCTTCAAATTGTTCAATTTTAGTCTGTTCGCCTCTTACCACCAACGAGCAGTCATCAGCAAAAAGAAGTATTTTTTGGTCAGAGACATTTGGTAAGTCGTTGATGTATAATAAGAAAAGCAGTGGGCCCAACAAACTCCCCTGTGGTACCCCCGCTTTAACACATCTGTATTCTGATCTGTAAGTGTGAAAGGATTTTGTGTTTCCGGAGTAAGCTGTTATTTCAGTGCACTGCTGTCTACCTTGGAGGTAAGATTTTAACCACTCATAACCGTTGCCTCTAATGCCGTAATGGTATATTTTATGAAGTAGCTTCTCATGGCATATACTCTGTCAAATGCTTTTGACATGTCCATGAAAATACCAAGAGAGGGAAGTTTATCATTTCTACATTGTGTTACAATTTTTATTAGCTCACAAACAGCCAATGTAGTTGACCTTTTTTGTCTAAAACCAAACTGTGCATTGGAAAGTATGCTATGCTTGTCTAAATACTGAATGAACCTGTAATAAATTATCTTTTCAAAAATTTTTGAGAAGATTGGAATGAGAGCTATAGGCCGATAGTTATCCATTTCCGATTTTATGCCTTTTTTATGTATTGGTTTTATTATAACATATTTTAATTTGTCTGGGAAATACCCATCTTCTATTGAAAGGTTTATGATGTGAAGGAGAGGATATAAAAATAAATCGAAATTGTCTTTAACAATGGATGTCGGTATGTTATCATACCCTACGGATTTTGTATTCTTCATTGTTCTAATGATCTTCACTAACTCTATTGGGCTGGTGGGTTTCAGAAAGATACTAGATGTTATAGATGCCCCTAATGAAGTGTTACTTGACACGTTATTTATATTTTTTGAGCTAGATTCATCCGTAAATTTATTATTAAATGAGTTGCAAATTTCTTGAGGAGAAGTAATAATTTTTGTTCCCTTGATGATATTGTCAATACAACTGGGCATATGTGCATTTTCTGTATTCTCTTTAATAACTTCCCATGTTGATTTGACGAGATTGCTACTTTTTTTAATATATGCGTCATTTGATATTCTATGTGATGTTAATATGCATTTCTTCAGAGCTTTTGCGTATGTTTTGTAATGATTTTTATGTTTCTGGTTAGGACTGTGTACAAACTTTCGATATAGAGTCCTCTTTCCTTTAGACGCTATTCTGATACCTTTAGTAAGCCATTTAATTTTTCTTGAACTGTTAATCTTTACTTTAATAACAGGAAAGCACAATTCATAGAATAAAACTACAAGATTATGAAATTCGGAATATGCTTCATTTGAGTTAACTGCTTGAATTGTTTCACAAAAGCTTAAACTACTAATGCACTCTCTAAATTTAATTCTATTATATTTGCACATATCCCGTTTCCATATGTACCAAAAATCCATTTTTTTTTGATTTACTAATAGGTATAGCAATATTTTGGGCAGTATGATCAGATAGCTTTAGGTCATGAATGGCTATAGTTTTTTTGTCTTTAAAGTTTATTTTTGTTTGTTTGCTCCTGTGACTAGCAGTTTCTCTCTCCAATTAGTTATAGATATTTATTTGTAGGTTTTTTATGTTATTTATGGATCAAATCGTGTAATAACATGATATTAAGTCTTATGTGTTACTAACTTACTATGATCGTGATCGTTAATATCTGAAATAAACGATTTTTATTTTTATTTATTTATTACTACCAGTGAGTCGAACTTTGTGTGGGGGTATAACATTATATATTCAATAAAGTATATATTTTTTTAAAGCTAGTTTAAAAAAAACAACTTAATACTTGCAACAAATTAAGTGAGACTAGACGATTGGAAAAGTTACCAGGCACCGCCGCGTACCATATTCGTTTTTTAAATAGATGTATGATAACTATATTTAATAAAGTATATATTTTTAAAGTGTGCGTGTGGATTGAGTGAGCACCCTTCAAAAATGAAAAAAAAATGTGCTGATCATTTAGTAAAAGTTCTAAAACAATTGTAAAACTAATTGATGAATTTGTAAAACGATAAATAAAAAGAATACATTCATTAACGTATGCTCACTCAGTTCTCACAAACAACCAACGAAATCTGTGAATGTGTTTATTTAACATATAATACAGTCCACATTTTATATCACACTTCACTTCTTAAAATACAATCTAAAATGTGGACTGTATCTTAGATTGTATTTTAAAATGAAATTGGAATATCTTTAAAAGCAGACAACGAATATGACATTTTAGATGGTAGATATTTAGTAAAAAAAATACTAAAAGTTGAACTACTTTGTAGTTTCCTAGATACTACCAATCTTAAGATATTTACATTTTTAACTTACGAATAATGTGTGGACTGAGTGAGCACTTACAAACATGTATTATCCAAAAATCTGCCACGTTAGCGGTTTGTTTTGTATTTTACAAATTCCCATATGAGTTTTACTAAACTATATACATATATAGAAGTTCGAAATCGGGTTTTCGAAAGTGTGCGGATTGAGTGAGCATACGAAATAATTTGTAAAACTTTAAATACGTAACCAGGTGATCTACAAATTATTACCTACCTTAAGCATATTTTTTACAAAAAATTAGGATATAAATATTATATGTTAAATAAACACATTCACAGATTTCGTCGGTTGTTTGTGAGAACTGAGTGAGCATACGTTAATGAATGTATTATTTTTATTTATCGTTTTACAAATTCATCAATTAGTTTTACAATTGTTTTAGAACTTTTACTAAATGATCAGCACATTTTTTTTTAATTTTTGAAGGGTGCTCACTCAATCCACACGCACACATTTTTAAAAGCTAGACAAATATTCTTTAAGGTCATATTTTGTTTTTGCTTGAAATCCGGGATTTTCAAAGATACTGATAGTTGATAAAAAAAAATAGCAAACCGATTTTGATTTGTCGTCAATATTTTCCTTTTTTTCTATGAAACTATATACATTAAATGTCTCTAAAGTGAATTCTTCAGACCCGATTTATCCGAAAATGACGCCATACTTGTGGTATTGGGTAAATAGAACTTTGACTGTCCCCCTTCCTACCTGCCAGGGGGTGGTGGATGGCTACCGGGCTAAATTAGCTTAGTTTTACGTATACTTCATCTGTGCCAAGTGAATTTATCCGAAACCAAAATTTGCACGTTCCATACATTGGGTGACACTACTTCCCGCACTATATAGACACTAGACGAAGACATACCTAATGTACAGAATTATTAGATAAAATAATTATGTACCTTCCTGAAGGGCTACTCCAACGCGAAATTCAGTCTCGATTTTGTGTCAAACAATATTTGATCGAGCGGGATGGTACGATACGAAGTTCGAACATCGGAGTAACCCTGCTGTTTTTTTTTTCTTTTTTAAACATGACTTGAATTGTATCAGGGCTGGTTAGCCCTCACTACCAGTTGTCGGACTTTGTGTGGGAGTATAACCCGCTAATGGGATTATCTCCGCGCCACAGGGGTAATTTGGGTTGGGGTGACGTGGGCGCACTGGGCGCATGGCCTGCGCCGTGAATGGACTGAACCGAATCAGTCTCACTTAGGGCGGGAGGAGAGGGGAAAGAGAATCGTGCAGTTGTGTATGATGTTCGTTAATGGTACGCACGTGCGAACATCGATGCATGTTTTTGTTCGTTCGTCCGTTACACGGCTGTCAGTGTCACTCAGCGCGTCTGGAGGGTTACTCCGATTCAAATTTGGTCATTCAAATATTGTTTGACACGAAGATAGAGAGGGATGACACGGTACAATCTTTGCATTTCGATCTTTGGAGTAGTCCGGCCTTCTGGGTGCTTGACTCCACCTTACACAAAAACGTTTTCATTACATCTTTACCTTTATGAAATCGAGATAATTATACATTAATCTATTAACAACGAGTCTCGAAGATAAATAGTGCCTGATACTAATACTGTCGAATAATCAAATTCGATTAAAATTTTACAATCAGTGTGGGATGGGAATTTAAAAATGGTAAAAGGATTATCTAAGTCAGAAAAACAAATAAGGCGTCCATTAGTGTCATCATATTATTATTGTCACTCGGATATGTGGGTGGTGATAAAATTAATTATGTTGAGCAGAAAATATCGAAACTTTACATTTTATGTATTTTACGTTATATATTTGGTAGGTGCTCATTGAAATGTATACGTGAAGTATACCTATTTATGTCCTAGTTTAAGACTGATCTCTCTTCACTTGTCTTAAATTATGACTTACTAAATGCATATGTAAATTAAGTTTTTTCAACAACAACCAAAAACATTGAATCATAAATCTGCCGACTACAATGGAACATAGGTACATTTTCCAATTCTTATTCGCATATTCCAATGAAAGGACCACCGTAGACAACCATTACCTATTTCAATAGTCGACGTCACTATCATTCCGAGAATCAGATCCACGACATATTTACACTATACACTAGTATACCTTGAACGGAGGTCGTTTTGAAGTAATAAGACTTAGTTTGTAAGAAGCCTCATGTCATTATACGCATCGGATAATAGGCTTATACATTTTTTGCAAGACCATTAAATTATAATATTTTCTCAAACATGCAATGAAATAACGTGCGTTAAAACAGGCTTCGAGTTGTCACGTTTCGGGCGAATTTCATACAAAATTGAAGGCCGGGAAGCGTAATTGTATTTTTTTGAGCGGTGTATTTCTTTTATTTCATTGCATGTGTTTGTGAAAAATATATGCCATATATATGCATTATAAATGCCTTAGTCGTGAAAAGGGCTTGCCGGCTTCGTATCATCCGGCCTCTCTACGGTTGGCCGTCTATACCTACTCACCCGGCAAGCCCTTTTTCTATTTTCCGGCGTCTGCAGTAATGTACTATTTATTTCCATACTTTCGATACGTTCTTGCTGTAAGGATCAAACTGCAGGTCATAATTTTTTTTTACCATGGTTTAGTAAGGACTATCGGAAATATAATTTCATGGTCATCTAAAAATTGTACGAAGTCTATTCGGATTCCTTTACATATACCTACCTAACGTTACCGAAATCCTGGAAAAAGCTTCAATAAACTTCTTAAAATAATAATGTTGTAATGTGAATGACTTCCATCGATCCATTCGAATTCTATTCAGGAGTACTCTAATTAACCTAACCTATGCTTCGCACTTACAAATGCAACACACATCATTTACTTCAACATTAAGAATCTTGTCTCCCTCATCAACTGGAAGTCCGATTCACTGTCACTTATTCTTTTTTTGGTCTTCTTGATGGAGCTTTATGTCAACTTCTTGAAGCCTATGTCTTGATGATGAAAGAGATTTTTGGTGTAGTCTTTTTTGCACTTCTTGTAGACTCTGTCGCTCGCCATCCGCTACGTTGGTATGTCGTCTGGACCGTCGCTGTTGTGTGTGTGATCGTACTGGCGATACGTTTTGGAAAAGGAAAGTATTATTTACTATAATTATAAGTGACTACTCCTCAATATTACCTCTCCTCGTCGGATTGAACTGCGAGTTACTATCACCCAAAGTTTCTTGATCATCTCGATGTAGTTTTATTTGCACTCTTTGAAGCCTCTGTCACTCGATTATCCGCTGCGTTTCTATGTCGTCTGGTCCGTTGCTGTTGTCTGTGTGGCCGTACCCTGACGGTACGTTTTGTTGAAGGACTATTAATATAAAATGACTGTTCCTATATCTTACCTCTCCTCGTCGGATTAAACTGCAAGTTGCTATCACCCAACGTTTCTTGATCATTTCGATGCAGTAGTCTTCTTTGCACTTCTTGTAGCCTCTGTTGTGCGCTATCGAACGGGATAGACCGCTCGCTCATCCTCTGCATTGCTACGTCATCTGGTCCGTCGTTGTTGTCTGTGTGGTCGTACTGATGGTACATTCTGGGGTTGTGTTCACATCCTATAGATGTCATTGAGATCTGCAATGAAGATTTATGAAGGTAACTTTTAATAGGTAGGTATATATAAACATGTTTTAAATGACACAGAAGAAGAAAATGTAGGAACTGTTCTACAGTACTTCGCCTTGTGAGCAAAAACAACAATATCAGCAATATAGGCTTTAATAATAGTGTAATCCATATTTCGGTTTCAGTTGAATGTGCTCCCTAATTTAAAATATTTCTCAGATCACATGTCCAGCTAAGTGTGTGATATTATGTTTTATTCACCTGCGTCTTTACCTGTCTATGATCGAAGTTATCCGGGATAGTAAGTGATCGATGTCTAGCGGACTTCGGCGACTGCCGGCAGCGGCGAGCGGCGGCCATACGAGTGAGCGAGATACCACGCTCTTACCTTTCGCTCCCACCTATGACCACCGCTGGTGGCTGCCTTGCTACCGAAGTCCGGGGCGACACAGTCACACTTCGATGCATATTTTGCTTAAGCCTATTAAAATTAATAACTTAATATTTACTAAATACTAGATTATGAGATTCGCCACAAACAAGGAAAATTATTTAATTAAATATTCGACCGATGTAGGGTCAAAGTTGACGCTTCGATAAGGCAAATCACGGCTTTAACGGGTATAATTAATATTCCTGTTATTAATGGGGTTTGATAAAACAACAGTAATTGTGGAACGCAGTGCATTTTTGTTATCGTCATGCATACCTACTGTATTAAGTGTTTATAGTTTAATGACTAGGTATTTATGTAGTCATGCTCATAAAGTATAATGTTAATATAGGTACCTATTTAAGTGTACTGTGTATGAATACAAATAAAAATGCCGTTAAACCTGTTTTCGGTTAGGTTACGATTGATTGCGGTGTTAAGATATTAGTTAGTAGACCTACCTTCACACACTTATTACTGCTTTACAGAAAATGCCGTAAAAACTACTTTATGGAGATTTTGAAAATATTTTATATGCTCTAAATTACATTCATCTCAACCTGGCTTCTTGTTTTATTCTATGTGTTCACATATCAATAATAGAATATAAAAAGATATGAGCCTTAAACCTGACATAAAATATAAAACTTAAGCTGGCTTAGGCGTCATATTATTTTATTAACGACTGGTTATGCTAGTTAATGACAGTTTGACAGGTGTAAAATGATGTAAAAACTAACAAAGTGTTATGAAATTGGGCGTTAACTTTGTAAAACAACTCATTTACTCGTACTTTACCTACTTATAAATCGTGTCACGCGTCAATGCTTTGACGTCATCCCATTAAACAATAGGGTATTTTCTGCCTTAGTGACGAAATCGGGGCTTTTATAGGATTTTCCTGGGCGTCGTTTGAAATTGATGAGACAGTCATATGTAATGCGCATCTGTCATTACATTATTAGCATTCAGGGCAACGAAGCGTGCTATTCAAATGGTATTTTGTACTAAACTGTCCAAAATAAATAAATAATAAATATAAATATCAGACAACCTCACACAAATCGATCTAGTCCCAAATTAAGCTCAAGAAGGATTGGGTTATGGGTACCAGACGACGATATACATTAAATACTTATATAGATAAATATATTCGTAAATACATATAGAACAACCATGACCCAAGCACAAATATTCGAGTTCATCACACAAATATTTGCCCTGGCCGGGATTCGAACCCGGGACCGCCGGCTCAGTAGGCCGGCTCAGTAAATAATGGTAAGTACACCGTAATGTTCGTGTTGTAGTCTGAAGTTTACCTAGGCTAGGTTTCGGGTACTAAACTACATCGATGATCGTACGTATTAAACCATTTTTAAACCCCAACGAAACAAAAAGAGGAGGTTTTGAGTGTGAAACGAATATAAGTAGTATTTAGAGGGATTTAGTGTACCTACTTTACAAAATTGTTATGAATATTTGTGAAATAGAATCATCTCACATATAATTTTTCAATTTAGATTTATTAAATTACTGTAACGGCTAAAAGTTTTAGCTGCAAATAAAAAAAAGTATGTACTTCAATTTATACATGTGAAATACCTTCTCCATAGTATTTCATTCAGAATCCACGAAAAAGTATTTAAATACCTACGAAACATGTTTACACGTCGTAGGAGTGCTCGGTTGGTCACCGCCGCGACTGATCGGCTCTCCTGCTTATGAAACACGTATCGATTCCAAACATGTCGAGCAATATTCGACGAATTTCATATGTCTGAGGCTTGCGGTAGTTTTCAACAAAAAAGTTATATGCAAAATGAATGCAGTTTTTAACTTTGGATTTGATGTATTAGAAAAAAATACATCCGTTTCCCATTCTGTATCAATGCATGTCTCGAATCTGTACCTGAATGGGATATTTTTGCAATGCTTAGGGCCTTATCGTACTTGTGAGTTGCGAGCGTGTTTTATAAATAAATAAAATAAAATAAATATACATATCAGACAACCTCACACAAATCGATCTAGTCCCAAATTGAGCTCAAGCAGGCTTGTGTTATGGGAACTAGACGACGATATATATACTTACCTATATTGATAAATATATACTTAAATACATAGAACCATGACCCAAGCACAAATATTCGAGTTCATCACACAAATATTTGCCCCGGCCGGGATTCGAACCCGGGACCGCTGGCTCAGTAGGCAGGTCTCTACAAACCGAGCCAACCGCGTCGTCAGTGTTTTCTATACAAATATCTGGCGACTCATTGCGTGATCGCCTTTATACAAAATTCGCTCGCAAATGGCATGTGTGATAAGGCCCTTAAAGGTTTTGTGAGGCGATGGACTAATTTTCGTAGTTGTGTTTTTCAGATACCTACGTATATATATTAAATCTGTTCTAGAATTCACAGTGTTCTATTTATTACTGTTATGCTAAAGACGAAGGTATTTTCCTCAGATTTAACTTACAGGTTGTTTATCAATTTATCAGGTTGTATATCAGGTCATAGCATGATTTAAATAGTTAATTGCAGATTCCAACTGAATTCTGTGATTTTGAGTCGTTTTTAGGGTTCCGTACTCAACTAGGAACCCTTATAGTTTCGCCATGTCCGTCTGTCCGTCCGTCCGCGGCTTAGCTCCGTGATCATTAGTACTAGAAAGCTGAAATTTGGTATGAGTATGTGTATATATCACGCCGACAAAACGGTAAAATAAAAACTAAAAAAAAATTTTTTTGTCGGGTACCTCTCGAACACCTAAAGTGGGGGTGATTTTTTTTTTGTTTCAACCCTAGTGTGTGGGGTGTCGTGTAATAGGTCTGTTAAAAATAATAGGGGTCTCTAAACATTACTTTTTGATAAAGTCAGTAGTTTTGTAAATATTCGCTCCGAAAATAAAAAAAATAGTGTCCCCCCCTGTAACTTTTCAACCACGGGTCAAAAAAATATGGAAAAATTCACGAAAATGAGGCCTTATAAGTACTTTCAATGAAAACTATATTGATCAAAATCGGTCCATCTGTTTTTGAGTTATCTCTAAATTTCTCAATTTTCTTTAAAAGGATGTAAGTTGACTTCCAGAAGGTAATAAGTAAACAGGTACTTTGGCGTTTACGACTTATGTCTATTGTGAAGGATAAGCAACTACGGAACCCTACACTGAGGGTGGCCCGACATGCTCTTGGCCGGTTTTTTATCACTAGTTGAATAGGTTCAATAGTTGATTTGTTGACTGTGCTCAGTAGTATTACATCTACCTGAACTTATTCTATCTATAGGTGTGATAGTAGGTTCCTTATTTGGTAATACTTACGACATTAAGTATTAAAAAATGTTAATGAGTGCCTACAGTTGTTGCTGAGGAAAATGGTTTATACAAAATAGGGTTTAAGTGTTAGTTTGATCACACTTTCCGAAATGGTATTTATGGTACTTTTTTTAAAGTATATTGAGAATTAGTTTTTAATTGAGAGGGGTAACTGTTTTAGGAAAAATCTTAGCTGGGCGATGCAGATTTTTTTTTTTGCGCGCGGTGCCAGCCGTACAGTGTCATCTGTCGGCCAGAATTTCTTTGTCTTCTCATCACGCTGAAACGACTGGACGGATTTTAACCTTAGAGGAGCTGGACATCCAAAAATAGTTAAAGAATACTCATTTTTACCTGAATACGGTAGAGTACCGAAAACGTTCCGCATTTCCCATACTAAATGAGGAAATTACCTGGAAATTTTCGGAAACGGAACATCTCTAGTAGAGAGCAAAAAATGTAACTTGCGCAAAATAAAAGTTGCTAGTACTTACCAGAAAATGGCGTCTAGTAACTAAATAAAATATTAATGACTTCTACTTTTAGCGCTTGAGAGCTTGTATGTTCTGATTTCGATATAAATCGCCGCTAGAGGAAAAAACACACCTACGCAAATTACTTAAAGGAATCAGATTTCCTTCATACATTTCATGCATTTGACTGCGTTGGTAAACACAGCGTATTTTAGGCAGCGGTGTGGTCGCTCTTTAATATTGGAAGTTGGACCCTGCACTTCAAAGTTTTATCATGAAAAAACGCCTCTGTGACAGTTGTCACTGACCGCTCAACATACAAAAACGTGTCCTATAGTAGAACCACGTACGCGCCACCAATACATGACATACGCATAAGACATGACATAAGTAATCCGCCAATTACAGAGCTAAATAGCGTGTTTGTCTTAGTGACCGCTTGACCATGGCTTGACCAAATAGCCAGACATTTTTTATCAAGTTAAAGCGTCAATAACCTGACTTGCTTGACAAGCGTTAATAATAACGAACATTAAAGGTTCCTATACAAGTTAAGTGGCCTTACACATTTTAAAACGAATTTGTATCATAATTATTCCACACAACTTTTTAAAGTGAATAATTAATATTTTTCCCTGAGTTCTAGATGTAACTTAGCTATTTATTTCATGCTTTCATTGCGTGCAGTCGAAAATAAGTTAAAAGAAAAAATAGTTTTCTGTGTGAATTTTGTCAATTTCGAGTAGTTTATTTCAAACTAAAATTATTAATGAAAAAATCAAACTAGGTTTCAAATACCATTAAATGGTAATAGCCCTGGTTTAAGTAGTAACATTGATCATATGTTAAGAAACATGTATGATTATAGAGAAAAAAATCTAAAACAATCAGCAATTTTGAAAGGATAACGAGCCTTAAGATAGCTGTAGACTGCATAATGTTTTATAACGCGTTGTGTGCTTTAGCGTCGCAGTAAAAAACTACAACCTTGTACGATTGATCAGTTAGGCAGTTCCCGCTGACTTACTGATACAAAAAACCACACGGTCGTTGGCGTATGGCACTTTGAACGCTGTCATCAAATCAGGGCGGAAGCGGTGAACGGGTTAAAGTTCAGTTCAAAAAGCCTCCGGAGTCCTGAGAACTGAGCGGTTTCAGAGGAATTTCCTACCGCGAACGCTCTGTATTTCGAATGAGCTCCCTGCCGAGGTTTTCCCGGGGTTTTTTACTGTGTGCGGTCCTTCAAGAAGGGAGTAAATAGGTTCATAAAGGGTCGGCAACACGCGTGTGATGCTCCTGGCGTCGCAAGCGTCCTTAGGCGGCGGTAACTGCTTAACATCAGGCGGGCCAATGCTTGTTTGCCACCATCATAGTATAAAAGAAGGTCTATGAATCCACGTTTGTGCTAGCCCATCCAGCGAAGCATCCTGCCGTCTACAAGATCGGTTAAGGTTTACTCTTGGAGCGCGAGCTGGGACGCCCGAACCAGACCCTACTATGAGATAATGATGGCTAGGAAAAGAGAGAGGTTCGTGGTTGCTATTCAAGATCGTTTTTGGCCCAGTGGCTGCCGGTCCTGCTCACGAACGATTTATGTCATGCTAACTGTAACTCAAGTTCGGTTCAGTTAGTTTTATGCCCATCTAATTTGTTTCTTAACCAATATTTGAAAAATTGTTACACGTGTGTTACTCAACGGTTTAAGTTGTATATGCCGTTAGGTTGTAACAATTAGAACAATAGTAGTAAGTACAGTGAATCTGTCATGCTGTTATGCAAACTATAATGAAGTCTGTAACATAATGACTTTAATGACTTACGGGTTTGATGCGGTCGGGTTTTATTTACAACCGTTATTCCATTATTAGTGTCAACACGGTCTTTAAGGCAACGTGTAATGCGAAACTAGCTGGATTCTAGGAGCTAAACACCTTTAATATCTATTAAATCACTGTGTACAATTTGTTCACTGTAGTTTGCCCCATAAAACTTGTTACTCGTATCATCAAAAGCAGTCAGAATAGTTTGGGTCGTTAATCCAAAAATCTCCTCTTGAGTTTCCCATGCATGACATTGAGACTGATGTCATTCGTTTATTGTAATTTAAATGCATTATTTAGTTTAGATATATTTAAGCAATTGTACCTACATGTATAGAGGCTAGAATAAAATATTGTACGCCAACTCTGGCTGATTCTGACGGACGTGTACTTTTGTAACACCTTATTGTAACCACTCACTTTCTGACAATAAATCATTCTATTCTATTCCTTACTATCCCCTACACTAGCAGTCCTAATGTCACTCGTTTAGTTTCGTTTCAGTACGAGTACTACTAGTAAGTCGCCACAGACCGTCTAGAACTATGATTCGCGACTCATGCCGCGCGACATAGCATCACCCGTCATTCTCACGATACTGAAAAGAAAGGGATAGGTAGCTAGAGGTGCAGACCGTCTAGCACAACTATGCTTCGCGACTCTTGTCGCGCGACATAGCGCTCCCCGTCACTCTTTCACATGACTGCATAGAAAGAGACGGGTAATTATCTCGCGCGAGAAATGAGTAGCTATGAGTCGCGTATGACAGTTATGCTACAGGTGCAAGGCTAGTATATCTTGACACGACTTCGCTTGTCGCGCGACTCAGCATCACCTGTCCTACTCTCACGGCATTAAAACGAAAGTGACAGGTAGTATTTGCCGCGCGACAAAGAGTCGCGTGCCACAGTTATGCTAGACGTATTGTTGCAACTATGATAGCACGGAGTTCATAATAAATTATTTATGATTGTGTTAGTTATTTCTTGAGCTCATACTGATATGATATCTGCAAATGAGTACATCTATGTAGAATATATGTAGTAATTGTTGTGTAGGCTGTTAGGCAATGCATGCACTAATTCTCGTTTTGTATGTGATGGACGGCAGCGCGGTAGTATAGCAATAAAATCACTTTTTACTTTTGGAAACGTGTATTGCGACCATTTTGGTTAGCACAAAGAGAGTGAAGGACCGTCTTACAGTCATAGACAACAAACATAAAAAAGGGTAAAATAAGTAGTACCAACTTATGAAACTAAACTAATATTAATGTTGGAGTTCCCAACAGTAATACCTATACATATAATATATAGACAAGTAATCATTATATGCATGAACATTTCATTAGGTCAGGCATAAGCGAGCGTATGCCCCTTTTATCCATTTACTTATACAGGGTGTAACATTTGTAAAGACTGAGCTGACAGGATAGTGTCATCTGAGTGATCTACAATCGACCTATTATAATTATAAAGCTTGATTTAAAAGTTAAAAAAAATCATCAAAATAAATATTTTAATATCAATATCCCTACTAATTCAAAGCTTTGATTTACATTCTAAATTGACACCTGTCTTTAACTCAAGCGATGTTCAAAAGATGCTAGGGTTGATGTGGCGATTTTTACACTAATGTTTAACAAACGGTATCTCAAAAATGGATAGAAGTATTTACATAGTTCATTGGTAAAAAATGAAGTACTCAGTCTGAACAATTCCCCGTTTGCTTAAAAGTCCTTCGATCTGTTCCACCCGGTGCCCGTAACTTTGTCCGCGTATTTTTTTTTCTTTGGCACAGCCAGCCAGTCCAGCTATTCATGTACCTAAATTGTTAATAATCCGTCCAGCCGTTTCGACTTGAAGAAAGGACAATTATTTTCAGCAGATAGCTCTTTACGCTGTAAGATTTTCCTTTACCGACATTTATACAGGGCGTCTCAAGACTATAGGACATCAAGGGAAAGTACCTTAAATATCATTGATAGGATATTTTGCTGAAAGAAAACTTTATGTTATTTTAAAAAGTTAGTAATTCTGCATTTAAAGATTTTTTAAGGAAGCTTCGTTTGGGAATCGAACCGACTTAAATGTGAAAAAAATCACCCCTATTTTTATGATGCCAATCGAAAGAATGGATAATAAATAATAATTCTTCCTAAGTAAGATTACCCTAAAAGAAAGGAACAACGTAAATGACTGAGTCAAATTTCAAGAAAATTATTTATAGCCGACGACCAATTATTAAGCAAGTAATTCTTAAAAAATCTTTAAATGCAAAATTACTATCTCTTAAAAATAGCATAAAGTCTTCTTTTAGCAAAATATCCTATCTACGATATTTAAGGTCCCTTGATGTCCCATAGTCTTGGGACACCCGATATTGTATGTTTCTGAACATTGCCACATTTACCTTATGTTGGGCTTATGTTTAGTAAATATAATATATGTGTATGGTCGTTGTTAATATAATATGTGAATTATTTAAATATGCTTTTATGGCCAACCTTTTGGTCCTGTACATGCAAATATCTATCACTTGGAAGGTGGAGAAAAATATTGGAGTAATATTTAGTTTTTGTCTCCATTATAAAATTGGAAGGTTTGTGCATAAATAATATCGAGCAATATTCGGCTTAAACGACGTGAATAAACCCGTTTCATGTGGATTTTAACATTAATTTCAATAAATACAGATGCGGATAAGGTAGGTGGATAAAAATAATAATAGCCCTTAACTTACAACGCTATTTTCCTTACATGGAATAGGTTAATACGAGAGATACGATTTAACCAGTTTATACGAAGCAAAACATAGTAATGATATTAGCACAGTAAACAACGTTTCAGTTGCCTTGTTTAGCATAATTTATAGTATTATCGTACGCTTATACAGTACCTATATACATACAAGAAACAGTGAATTTAGTACTTGCTATTATTTGAAGCTAACTTGGGAATGATATATGACATTTGTCATGGTTGTCATACAGCGCATGTTCAAAATACGTAGGTACACATAATTATCGTTGATGTTTTGCGTTTATACCTAATGCGTAATATTAAGATGAGTTGATATTATTTTTTGTCACAAAATTGTACAGAAATGTGTAAAGTAATATCAAAGAGATGCCAATAGATCGTATAACCAGTGAAGAATAAGATTTTTATATGATTTTCATTGTCACTGTCACGTCATTGAATCTAAGCATTGTCTATCTACTGTTTCCGATCATTAAAGTGAACTCTGACGATTTAATCGCTTATCAAAAGCCGGAACACGGACGTCGCGTGCGAATGCAAATATCTACCGCCGGCGAAAAACATAATATGCACCAACAGCTGCCAAACTAGCGAAGAAAGCGACAGTAAACTTTTACTTTTTGCTCTAGAACGGTATTCCAAATGAGAACGCTTACCAGGGTACAAACGAGGCACAGTGTCCAGTCCATTTTTACACTATTCACTGCACTTCATATTCGGGTTGGTGCGCGGTCAAGATATATTAACAAACTGTCACTGTCGGTCGAGACTATATTAGGTGCATGACGTGACTGCATGAATTATATGTCGATACGCTGATATCGACACATGCACCTCCTTCTGCGGTGCGGTAACTACTGGTCAAGTTCGTTTGCGACGCTGTTTACGATTAAAGCAACCAGTTTGCTATGGGCTCTGACGTTGCTCACTTTGACCGTGATACCTTTGGTTTAGAGAGACACAATAGGTCAACGTTGGCTGGTGCTAAAACAGGTGTTTGGGACAAAGTTCAGGGTTCGCGGTTCTCACGCTTCTAGTGACATTTGGATGTCAAAGCGTTTGTTTTAATCGATTATTTTATCGATACATAGGTCGTCACTTCACTAAAAGTGATACCGCTGCTACCAACGATTATTATATGTATAATATTGGGTTTTTGATATATTCACATATTACCAACACTTAAACCGCAGGGCAGGAAGTCGATTTGAAACTAAGTGCATAGTCAGTCGTTATATCCACTTACGTCATGTAGATTACTACAATATCGGGCTTTTCCATATTATGTATAGAAAAAACCTAAGTTATTCAAATCCCGAATAAAGATACTAACTAGTTTGTACTGTAAGGGTGTAGGTAACATAAAGATATAAAAGCTCAACTTGGTAATTAGAAGGTAAAACATAATTGGAATTCATAAAAAATGTTTTATTAATATAAATTATTTTTATTACACTCGCAGCTAAGTGAAGTGACTCTCTTTAAGAGACTTTTGGGTTTTCTTTTTATTTCCTGTTTCAATGACGTTTTCTATGTATTTCAGTCCCTATATTTATATCTGTATATTGTAGTATCCATATTACAAGCCTACTACAGACCTTACGTTATGGCTAAATCGATTTGTGTAAGGTTGTCTGATATTTATTGACTGTTCCATGCTCCACCACAGAGTTCTACATTGTTTGCTGTATTTAGAAGAGGGTAATCCCTGTACTTTGTCTGACGTGGCAGCAGCATGCACTTTGAATCTCCAGGGTTATATATTTGATGTCACCGTTTCTGTCCAATGCTATCGAACGCGTGCTTATGTGCTTCTGTTCACAAGTTGCTGCGTACCCCGTTGTAGGAATGCTTACTATGCTTGAGCACCGTTCACCAGGGCTCCTGGAAAGAAATACTGTTTTGAAATGAAATGAAATAATTTATTCAGTAAGTAGGACGCAAGGGCACTTTTACAAGTTGGATTGTGAATCTACTGGCATTTCCCAAAAGGAGACCACTGTTGAGAAGAAAGTCGAAAGAAACTCAACAGTAAGTCTTTTTTTCGTAAATCATATTAAAAGAGTAATTGTAATTGAGGTTACGTCAATGTTATTTATATATGTATATATTAGGCACTTGCATCTATTTCAGACGATTGGTGTAATGCTTGGGAGATACCGTTTCTGGTGGCTAACTAAACATGGTATAACTAAATACATTGGTACACGTAAAGGAGATGTTTAAATTCTCCAAATCAATGTTAATTATAACTACATTTATACAAAATGTATTCATTTTAAAATAATAATTTTCCCAAAGTTGTATTTATAAAGTCTCTAGGCGTCTTGACATGCAATAAGATACACTTTTGTAACTTATACCCGATTACGATTAAAGGACCGACCACACTGATGCTCATAATACGCTGACGGTGCGTTACGCACACAGTGACCTGTCGTGTGCAGGGCTTGTATTGTACCTAACTTCTTCAATTTTATTTAAGAGCTACGCTAGAGCGGTGAGACAAGAGTCGGTGTAGCATTCGCCAGCCGTTTCTTTCTTGGGCTTTCTCCTTCACTTCTTGGTAAGACATGAGACATTAACCTTTCCTTTGATTGCTCAAAGTAATTTATACCTAACTGGTTAATCTTATTAGGGTTCCGTAGTCAACTAGGAACCCTTATAGTTTCGCCATGTCCGTCTGTCCGTCTGTCTGTCTGTCTGTCTGTCTGTCCGTCCGCGGCTTAGCTCCGTGATTATTAAGACTAGAAAGCTGAAATTTGGTATGAGTATGTGAATGTGTCACGCCGACAAAACAGTAAAATAAAAACTAAAAAAATAATAATATTTTTTTGGGTACCTACCTCCCGTACACCTAAAGTGGGGGTGATTTTTTTTTTCGTTCCAAGACTAGGTCTTTTAAAAATAATAGGGCCTCCAAACATTATTTTTTGATAAAATTTGCAGTTTTGTAAATATTCGCTCCGAAAATAAAAAAAATAGTGTCCCCCCCCCCCCCCTCTAACTTTTCGACCAGGGGTCAAAAAATTATAGAAAAATTCCTGAAAATGAGGCCTTTTAAGTACTTTCAATGAAAACTATATTGAATAACATCGGTCGAGCCGTTTTTGAGTTATCGCAAGAATTCATAATTTTCTTTAAAATGACGTAAATGCCGCGCGGTGTCCTTATACTTCGAACGTTACGCATATTAGTTAAGTGCCATTCTGTATCAAAACATTTCGCTAAATTTGGCGCGTATAATCGATAACTTCCAGAAGGTAATAAATAATTACTGTTACTTTGGCGTTTACGACCTTTTATAGAGCTTGAAATCTTTCTCGTAATTTAAACCTTGTCCATTGTGAAGGATGGGCAACTACGGAACCCTACACTGAGCGTGGCCCGACATGCTCTTGGCCGGTTTTTTTGGAATAGCTCCATAAACACAGATATTTTGCTCTTTCTACGTTGTGGTCAGCATTTATTGATCCAGATCTACAGGTAAATGTCTCAAAGAACAAAACAATCGATCTTTATAACGAGTAACCGGAATCTCTAACCGGTTAATTAGTATAAATAAAGGTTATTGGTTACAAGCCCAGGTCGCGTGAAGTAAATTTGTCCACACCACACACAGTCTTGCCACTTATTGAAACTAGTAGGTTGCATATTTCTACGCACAGCCAAGGATTGCTGACCAGGAAATACCATTCCCCGCTCGAATCACGACCAGCATGTGCTTGTAGTAGCTAAATAAAATTTACATAAATTATTTAAAGTTTTTTAAACAATACACTACAGTAGAAAAGATGGCACTTGTATTGAAAGAGAAAATGATAAAATGGTGTGATATTTTGGGCAAATATCCTTTGTCCTTGAATAGAATAACTATTTAGGATAAATGCTTATTATAGGTATATTACCCATTTCAATTGCCCAAATGTTAAACTATTCGCCCAATCAATTCGTTTGATACAAAAAGCAGTACGAATTTAAAATAATAAGCGGGTCATAAAAATGCTGTAACACGATCCTTTATGTTTATTTTCATTGCTTTTAAATTACAAATTAGTTTATTTCCAAAGGCTTAGCATAGATGTTAATCGAGTTAACGAGGCGTTTGACACTCTCGGCTTCGAACCCATTGGTATTATAATACATTCAATATACTCTATGCATTAGTCTTATTGATTTACAAATGCTTGACATCAGTTACAATATTATAATATATTTATTTATATTTAATAGTGGCAGTACGCTCAAATTCTCGTCATGCGTGCCTATGGTGGTTGCTTTTATCAAGCGATAAATTAGTAACAATGCATTTCGTCACGTTTTGACAAAGTACGAATGAGAGTGACAGATGCTTTGTCACTTATTTATCACGTCAGGAACGCAACCATCTAGGCCCGACTTTTTTTGAATTAAATTCGATTTAGGCCTAAACAACTGCCATCGAAAATGACAATCAGTTGAAACGACGTTTAAAGTCAACAAACAAGAATTAATGGTAACAAAACAGTGCTAAAATTCATCAACCTCTTTACATCCTTTGGCTCAATTGGGATGACACTCCCCATTGGGGTAGCAATTTTTTCATTGTGTTTGATCATTGTGTCGTGCCATTGTCATTGAGAGAGAAACAGTCATAAAACAATCATGAAACAGATGACTTAAAGAACAAAATTTAACTTGCGTCTTATAGCCACGGTAAAAAATAACGTACCTTGATTTCGGAAGGACAGAGCTCGATGTCATCAGGATCTTGGCCGGATAAGCATCCTTCGGGTTTGCCAAGTCCACCCAGTAAGGATATTGCGTTGAAGATCTGCCAAAAAAACACATTCTATTCCTCCAAGTGCGAGAAAGACTATTTTTAGAGTATAGTAACTATATAAAATTATGCACCTATGTAGATGTTAGGGTTATTTTTTTAATCGTATGGCATACATGTCGCATAAAACAAAAATGTGAAACTATAATTTAATATCTAGCTCCTTCACCCAGCGGGCTGCGTTCACACTTGGAGAGAATAAATCCAAGGATACTCCATCGTATTTCCGGTATGGGCAGTTGTAGATGATGTGGTGGATAGTCTGCACAGGAGCTCCGCAATCACATGCCGGTGAATTTCGCCACCCACATTTAAACATGTAATCCCAACAGAGTCCGTGTTCAGTTCTAAGCCTGTTTAATTGGCACCACTCCCGTCTGGAAGCCGAGAAGCCACGTGGCTTCTGTGTGGGGTCGTAGTTCGACACGTCAGTTCTAGGGGGGTTAGATATCCATTCGTCTTTCCATCTTTCTCCTATCACGAACGGATTTTCTAGTAATGTTGCGCTGTCTGGTAGGGTGGGTGACGAGACTTCAGGCGTTGGCGAGGTGGGCACAGAAATTCTTGGTGGACAGGCAGGTTTGGGTTGCTCTCAATTTTTCTTGCTTCATTTATAGAAATAATTCTTTTGGTTGAGCGAATCCACTTAGCATTGTATGTACCCGATGAACAATACCATTATCTGTATTGTTAGCTGCAGCCACAACTACCACTTCAAAATGTAAGGCGTTATAAGTGCAAATTACTTTTACACTAAATTAGTATTTATACTACTACTGTACTAAATTAGTATATAGTATTACATTTTGAAGTGGCAGTTGTGTTGTGGCCACAGCTAACAATACAGATAATAGAGTATTGTTCATCGGGTACAAAGCCAATGGGATTCGCTTAACAAATGAGATTCGAACTATAGCAGTGCTTACAATACAATACAATACAACAATACTTTATTGCACACCAAAAAAAGTTTACAAAAGGAAACAAGATAAATACAATTTATAAATAACGGTAGACAACAGGCGACAGGTGCTTGTTGTCTTCTGAGATGTGGAGGAGCTATGTGACTTAAAGCCGGTAACCATTAAATGGGCGAGATGTTACGGTGCGTCTGCATTGAAGCAAGGCGGAGCGAAGACGGCATAGACCAATCACCTGAGCTGAAATCTGTATTTCAGCTCCACCTCAGATTTGTGATTGGTCGATTCCGCTCGTCTCCGCTCCGCTCCGTTTCAGTGGACACGCATTTAAGGCTGCCTGTCTACAATCACATTCCTCAGATTTAAATGCACTTCTTTTGGGCTTCTCAAAGATGCAGCCTGATTGGCTCAGTTTCTCCGCTCCTGTTGACAGGTAGCCTCAGAGCGTGTCCTATAATAATGGGTTTATAGCAAACAGGCTGGCAGTAGGCCGCTATCATTTTTTTTTCTCTAAAAATGTCCTTCTTACTAAAACTCGTAGAACGACCACGTTCTTAAGAAAGAGGTGCTTCGAAGCCGAGGTTCAAAATGTATTGAACAGAGACTCCAGAGGCGCAGTCTACAACGTCAGTAGATTGTAACTTTGTATAGTCAGTCTTCGAGGCCGTATTCCTTTTAAAATGCTGATTGTTTTAGACATATTTTTCTCTATGATCAAACATGTAATGACTTAGGTTTATCCTGTAATGTTACAATATCTTGTATGTGATTTAATAAACAATGTTTCTTAATATATTATTGATGTTATTACCTAGAACAGGGCAATTGGGAATTATTGGTATATTTTGACACCTGCAGTTTGAATTTTTCATTGATAATTTTTGTTTCAAAAACTACTCTAAATTGACAAAATTCACGCGGAAAATTAGTTTTTTCAACTTATTTTCGAGTGCACGCAATAAAAGCATGAAATAGCTATGTATGATAGGGTACCTACTACCTAGAACTCGGGGAAAAGTATTATTCACTTTTTTTTTTTTTTTTTTTTATTGTGGCTTTCACCTTCTTGCTGAGCAAGTGGTATTTCGCCAATGACTCGTTTCGAATCGCACACGGCGACAAGATTGAGAATTAATATCAATTATCACGTTGTACGGTGAGGTGTGCTTTTTGTAAAGTGATAGCGATTTACAAAAAACCACGCGGTCTATCGGGCCTTGATCCAAGAAGGGCTATGTACGCTTCAAGTTGAATTCTTCATTAGCCATTCACTAATACGTTAGTTCACTGCACAATAAGCTATCAATACTACACATTGAACAACCAAAATGAATAAATAACGAACACGAAACTTAAAGGCATGCGGCCATCTTGAGTCATGAACCGGAAGCCGTATTATTCACTTAAAAAACTTGGTTGAAATCATCAATATTTATGTCATAATATGTCAAAAAAAAAATTTTTTTTTAAAAGGAATAAGGCCTCTTAAGATGAAATACCTGTGCTCATTTTTTCATAAAAATTTATGGTTTCGTTCTAATCTGTTTCCTCCTCCAAAACTTAACCAACATTTACGAAATTTTTGGAACTGAATGTGAAGTCGAATGGTTTTGTGTCGTGATTTTTGCGCTTCTTATTATGGAATTTGTGTACTAGGCGTCTGTCGTTGGCCAAAATTTCATCGTACATGGCCGCCTAGAACACAAGTTCTAAAACCATTTGCGAAATATTAAAACGACACAGAACATTCCCTTCTTTTTCAGTTCCTAAAATTTCGTAAAGTTTTGGCCTCAAGTTTGGACTTTTGTATTCGATGTCATAGTTACCAGGTGCAAACTTAACGTAAACTGATAGTTTGAGAAAAGTAGCAGTGATAATATCCTCTTAAAATTATTTATTTATTTATTTCTTCATTATTTATTCGTTGCATCCATGGTTTACCTTTTTGCTCTTACGGTAGTTAATAAGTTTCTCATGGGCCCTGGTAGGGCATAGCAATTGGAAATCTTAAGTCTAATTTAAAATTTAATTTAATTAAATCCTAACCAGAACTAGTATATGAGGATTGTCAAGAGGGAAATAGCGTATTTATAAGATTTATATGGCAACAGCTTTGCAACCAATCGCAACCGCACTATAATGACATTCGTTTAAATACCTGTCAGTTCCACTTTGTTAACCTCGTAATATCATTTAATGGAATGCACTTTCTTCCTGGCTGTTTTTCGTGTAGTAAACACGTGCACACTTTATTTAATTTATTATTATTATTACGTTCACGACTGTGAATAGTTATAGGCATTTTCTTTGGATGTTTTTAAATATTTGTCTTTTAAAGAAAGCTCCACAAATGACATTGACATTGTTGACAAACCATCATAAAATCATTGCCAGTGTAAGAAATTAGTTCCAGTGAAATGCCGCAATATGGCGCATCCTCATATATTTCTGGTCAGGCTTTATATTGTATAGGTTGTCATAGTCTGATAAATATAATTATTGAAAGTGATTGGTCTATCTATGCCATACGCAGCTCGCAGGTTATAGGTACCACAGGTTATACTAACCGTAGAATTGCGCCGTAGCAGGTTGTCGATGTACTCGTGCGGATAGTTCGCGGCGTCTGCGCAGACGGTTTGATGCTGGCAGTGCGCAGGGATCTTTGGCTTGAAAATATGTTCCTCCAATATTTCTGAATTTGAGATTATACTCTATTATAAAACTGGATGAAATATTTTAGGTACATCGAAGATATTTTACATAATCACCTTTTTACAAAAAAATAACCGACTTCAATGAGCGAAATGGGGTACCTATTAATATTTTGTTTGTTGGTTTTCTCAAGGGTTCAAAAGGGTTAAATAAAAATACGATAACATTTATATGGGACCACTTCTGAAGTATGATCTACGAAACAAAAAAAAATCATCAATATCGATTCATAATTGGCAGAAAGATCGCGTAACATGTTTACATAAAATAATTGAGAACCACCTCCTTTTTTGAAGTCGGTTGAAAATAAAGGTCACTGAACCATATATATGAATAAAGTACCTTTTAATACTAACAACCTTTCTACTCGACTACAGCAAAGCCAAAAGGAAGGGTTATACGTTTAAGAGTCTATGTATGTCTGTATTTCGCTTCTCTTTAGTTAGGTATCTTGTACATAGATACAATCTGTCCAGCCGTTTACACGTGATGCAGCCGCAAAAATACATACACACTCGTACATGCGCCATGAGCCCCAGAATAATTGGGGGTCATACAGGGCAAAAAACCCGCATTTATAGAGGCGGAAAGTAAATAATCGATCAAGGCAAGTGACAAAGGACTGTGTGGACTGAGTGACTTAATACTATAAATATCAGTGCGATAATTAACTTGAGAGAGTTCCGTTTCCTTTTGACTGTTGTGCTTAATTGTAAAATATACGACGTGCTCTTTAATTTCTTATATACAATTTGTATGGCGTTAGTACTTTATAAATGGTATATGCGTAAGTAAAACTAATCCCACATAAAAATAGCGGTGTGAAACGTATTGCGTAGTAGTCATTTATACTGCACAATGTGTTTAGCGCCGCTCTTTTTAATCCTATTTGTTATGAAAAAAGCTGCACTGTGTGATGGAAGCAAGCCGTTGCATAGTGATAATATGGACCAAAATAAACGATTTCACTCGAGGATAAATTAGGAACAGAGATGGCGCCATTGTTCGAAAAAAAGTAAAATAAATCTAAAACCTGAATAGATACTCCGATTTTGATAATTTAGGTGCCACTTTTTATGTTTAATTACTCAATTTAACATAAAAAAATTGATAATAGGTAGAAAACTTGTATGAATACCAAAAAAATATTAATTAAAAAAAAAAAATCTTGTGCATTTTTGGAATTTTACATATAAAAAAGTATGACCATGGTAGGTACTTTTTTTATTAATTTGTATTAATGTACAACTAATTTTACGTTTAAGAAAAAAGCGGAAATCATTATCTTGTTTAGTTCCAAAGTTATTGAAGAATACAGAGATGGCGCCGCTGGGTCAAAAAGTCTTCCAAGAAATCTAAAACCTGAACGGATATTCCGATTTTGATAATTAAGGTGCTAATCGACTGTATGTATATATCGATTTGTGTGTATTTATCGTCGTTACTAGGTTGATTGTATAGTTAAATTTTAGAATGCTTCAACCACTTGTATTGTTGGAAACCTTACCTAAAAAAAATTTAACAAAAAAAAGAACCGACTTCAGTAAAACTAAAAAACCAAAAATAACCCATTCAAGTACAGATTACATTAGACTCACCCTTCGAAGTCGATCCCAAACCACTCAGTTCTTATATTTATAGTTATATTATAGTTTACGCGAGGTTTGGCACCGACTTCGAAGGGTGAGTCTAATGTAATCTGTACTTGAATGGGTTATTTTTGGTTTTTTAGTTTTACTGAAGTCGGTTCTTTTTTTTGTTAAAATTTTTTTTTTTTTTGCTTTTTAGTGGTTCTAGTGGCCATCTGTGGTGTTCATCATCAGTTTACTTACATCAAATCCTATTTACTGAATGTAAATTCTTGACTTTATCAATAAATTACCGAAAGCGCCGTACATGTCCCTATAACAGTTGAAGAGTTCCCTCGATTTCTCCAAGATTCCACCATCAGATCCCAACTAAGTGCCAACGGGACCAACTCGGAGTTATACCCTTTCGATTAAAAAAAAAATATTGAAAATCGGTTCACGGTTCTCGGAGATATCGAGTAACATACACACAAAAAAAAAAAAATTAGTTCGAATAGAGAACCTCCTCCTTTTTTTGAAGTCGGTTAAAAAGAAAAATCAAATAAAAATGATTCCCCTACCCTCATTCCATTTATAAAAAAAAAAAAAACAAAAAAAAATTACAATAATATAGTGAAGAATATTTTTCCATCGTATTATATTGGATATGTTCGCATTTAACTTGCGCTTTGAAGTTTCAAAAAACTACAACAGTGAGAATAAAACAGAAATATAAATACAAGCTTAAGCAACAAAATGCAATGGCTGAACTCTATTAAGATGAAATGTCTATAGGTATCATTTTCAAGATATACATACCTAAACCTGATGGTATTCTAGGTTTGAAAGCCGGAATCTAAAAAATTAAAGTATGTATTTCAATTAAAGTTTAAAAACTAAAACCCCGCGACTCCTCAATACTTAAGTAAGATATGTCGAGTGTTATAATAAAGTGTTAAAAACACTGAAAATAAACACTTAATTTAGAATTCTTAGTATCAATAATGCCCGATGAAAGCTGAATATCTGGAAGTCGACTGTTATAATTTCCACCAAAGCCAAAGAATCGTCTCGATAGATTTTTTTTATAAAAAAAAAAACGCTTTCATATCGGCCAATATGCATCGACAGACACACAATTATTACAACGCACACACACGCATATATTTTGAACTTATAACACCCCTTTTTTTACACAGGGGGTTTAAAAAAATGAATCACCTATGAAAAGATCTATAAAAGAAAAAACAAATGGATGCCGTGAAAAGTAAACAATTACAATATAGTTCACAAGGTTGAAAAATTAAACATTCGGAAAAAGCATCACTGGAAAACATAATTTAATGTAAGTTTAAGTTTTTAACATCCCGTAAGATTGTAGAAATTAAATTGTAGGGATAAATAAAATTGTGCCATGAAAACGTAATAAACTCACAAGTAGAAGGTAGGGTAGATATCTTAGCGTTATGTTCATGGTTACCATACACACTTCAAGCCAAACAACACAATACAAAGCTCCCATGAACCTACAGTTACAATTATGATGATCCGAACCACACAACACGAAGTACGATACAATATGCCAGGATTTCAACAACTTCATATAAATGTGGTTGCTTATCAGTGTACCCTTACCAAGAGTTTACAGTAACCTGTACGCTAGCAACTGCATAAATGGTTCATATGGAGAATTGTAGTTCTACAAAGTAACTGATAGGGGCACTGTACTATTCTCCATACAAATCGTTTACGCTGTCGCTAGCGAGTACGGTCACGTTAACTCATGGTAAGGGTATTGACATCCTAACACGGGAATTACGAATGTCGATAATTTGTAATCAATCGTTTTGGTAATGGGAAAATATGCTGGATTTATTAATAGGTACGTTTCAGTGTTTCATACCTCTATTGCTTATAAACATGTTTAGTTTTCTGTTTATCTCTCGAAAATATGTAGACCGCAGTACCGAAACCTGAAATATGACAGTAAAAAAGGGGGAAATTCCAATAATATTTCCCATTATTAGTTTGCATGTCATTTGTAAGCTGCAAACGCAACTTGGAATGATCAGTTATCAAATTTGTAGACTGATTTCTTGCCAGTAACAACACTACGAGGGCGGTTTGATAAGAAAAAAAAAAACCATTTTTTTTATTTTAATTTTCTACATAATCTCCTTCCAATTCGATACATTTCGTCCAACGATGTTCCAGCTTTTGTATCCCCTCGAAAAAATACTTTTTGTCAAACCCTGAAAAATAGGCTTCAGTTTCAGCGATGACTTCCTCATTCGATGAAAATCTTTTCCCGCCGAGCCATTTCTTCATGTTTGGGAATAAAAAGAAATCACACGGTGCCAAATCTGGAGAATAGGGTGGGTGCGGCAGTATTTCATAACGTAATTCTACTAATTTGGCTGTTGTGACTGCCGACGAGTGTGCAGGGGCGTTGTCGTGATGAAACAGTATTTTCTTCTTACACAGATGTGGCCGTTTTTTCACAACTTCTGCGTTAAATTTCTCCAACAAAGCAGCGTAATAAACGCCAATAATGACCTTTCTCCAAGTAATCGATATAAATAATCCCTTGACTGTCCCAAAAGACAGTGGCCATTACCTTTCCAGCCGAATTAACGGTTTTCGCTTTCTTCGGGGCCCGTTCGCTAGCAAAAGTCCACTGTTTTGACTGATTTTTCGTCTCTGGCGTATTATGGTGAATCCATGTTTCGTCCACCGTCACGAATCGACGAAAAAATTCATTAGGATCATGTTTCAATTTGGCTAAGCATTGCTCGGAAGTTCTTACGCGAATTCGTTTTTGGTCGGCTGTCAGCAAGCGCGGCACCCATCTTGCGGAAAGTTTTTTCATACTTAAAATATTATGTAAGATATGAAAAACTCATTCAGATGAAATGTGTAAAATCTCGGCTATCTCACGTATCTTCATTCGACGGTCATCCAAAACAATATCGTGGACTTTATTCACCATGTCATCAGTGGTCACTTCAATCGGCCTTCCAGAGCGTACTGCGTCATTGGTGGTGATACGTCCAAAACGAAATTCTGTAAACCACTTGTGTACCATTCCATGCGATGGAGCAGATTCCCCATAATATTTTTTTAACGTAAACGTTAAAGTCACTGACTTATCAAACCGCCCTCGTATTTGTGTAAAATTGTCCCTTAATATTTATTTATTTATTTACTAGGGACAATCGAACCACATGACAGAAGATTTGAGTCGATCAGTATATTTCACCATTTCAGCCGTATAAAGTGTACCGATTAATAAATTAATTAATATTGGGAAAATCTTACACAAATCGACCTAGTCCCAAACTAAGCAATGTTCATCTTAGGGTAGGTACTGGACGACGATAAACATAATATATAAATATATAAATCGATAACATCCATGACCCAGGGGATAATATTCGAGTTTATCATGCAAATATTTGCCCTGGCCGGGATTCGAATCCAGGACCACCATAGATGACAAATTGCGCCAACCGCGTCGTCAAAGTTTAATAACTATTATAGTCTGCGTCTCCATATTGAACAACGATATATAAACCAGCTTCCCGCGATCTTCACAAGAATGTCGTCCATTTTGTAGAGATCTACCTGTGTTCTTGCTTGTGTTTCTGCTCCGCGGTTCCACGAACGATGTTCTCCGGCCGTGCCAAATTTTACCTAACTAATTTTGGTACAGGGATAGCTGGACATCCATAGATGGTTATAGGATACTGTTTGTTTATACTTCTGCGATATGGGGCGATGTGGTCGCTCAGCGGAAAAGCCCTTTCACTAAATAAAAGTATCCTTCTATAAATAAATAAAATACGAGTACGTAATTGTGGGCACCCTCTATTTAATATAAATATTTGTTTTCAACTTAAGTTGCGGAAATATTCATCGCCATTTGTAAATATTTACCTAAGTGAAGCTTTCAATAGCATACGATTAGAAATTAGCCTTAGGTCCTCGCAGGCCAGTCCGCGAGAAAGTGCGCGAATCGCTGGAACTCGTTTGCCGCATGCGTGGGCCTAACCTACGCTAACATTGTGGCTGGGGCAGGTTGCGGGTCAGTCATGTATATATATGTAAGTATGTATACTGGATGGTGCCAGTGAACTTCGTCCACTTGGAACAAAAAGTCATAACCCCCTGTTTGCTTCTCCGTCGTTGAGTAAAAATAATTCTACATATAACCATTTAACAGTATGCTAAAATATTTGGAAATCGGCCCAGCCGTTTAGGTGTGATGAAGGGCAAAGATTTTTTTTTTTTAATTTGTTAATATTTTAAATAGCCTTGGATTCCGTGTCCTTGTATTTTTTTTCTTTATCGTAGACGAGTAAAGGGTATCTGTTAACCATTTCTGGGTGTCCAGCTATCTCTGTCTCTGTACCAAAATTCGTTAAGATTTGTCCAGCCGTTTCGGCGTGACGAAAAGTTAAAAAAGGTATGACAAACACGATGGCGCCAGACTGGCATGGCGTGTCCTCGGTTTGTACAAAAAAAATACAAAATAATTTATTTGCTTATCAATACACAAGTACATAAAGTATGAAGTCTAGCGGATCCCAAACTAGGCTGAGCCTGCATCTTGGCGTCATGTAGTGCAATTTGTAAAACATTTAGGTATAAGTTTATGAATATATAGATTTTAATTACAACAAAAAACTAATTACTTTTAACCAAATAGACAGGCACGACGAACGCTAGCGTCAGGTGGTGTGTACGTGCGTGTGCGAGTGAGTGAGTGTGCATGTATGTGTGTGTGTATATGCGCGCGCGTTCGCATAGCTGAACTAATTTGCAAGAAGTAAAGCCTCGGTGTCGTCATATGATAATAATCACTTTCATTTTGCCAAGTGTGCACTGTTGAATGTCATGCACTTTGCAGAGGTTGTTATATAGGTACGCAGATGCAGTCTGGTGAGCGCTTAGCAAAGCTTGTTTTGTGACCAGGTAATGGAACTCTAAACTCTAAATCTCGTTTACTAATACTTTAGATTTTATTCGAGTTTTCATACGAATAAAACCTTAAGTGTTATAACTTAATTATGGCCTGCATTGCAACAACGCTTTCCTTATTTAGTTAAAATAATCGCTTTACCTGCAAGTATGATATTATATGGTGTTTTCCGTTTCGAATATTATGTAAAGGTTTTCCTCTATGCATTTAGAGTTACATGCTTGCTTATCCCCCTTTTATTATTAATTCCCCCGAGGCGAGGACATAATCCCGTTAGCGGGTTATACTCCCACACAAAGTCCAACTACTGGTAGTAAGGGCTAACCAGCCCTGATACAGTTCAAGTCATGTCATAAAAAAAGCTTGATTATCGTGAAACAACTTACAATAGGAACCTACTCTTTTTTATTTTGTTTGTATGTCGTGCCGAATCATAGAATTGATCATTTCATGACGTGGTCGACCATAATCAAAACTTATTAAACCCTATATTAAAAACAAAAGGTAAAAAACGGAACCCTAACTAAAACTTCGCTGTCCGTCCGATTATGTCCGTCTGTCTGTCACCAGGCTGTATTTCATGAACCGTGATAGTTAGTTGAATATTTCACATATTTTTTATTTCTGTTGCCGCTATAACAATAAATACTAAAAAACAGAATAAAATAGATATTGAAAGGAGCTCCCATACAACAAATGTGATCGCTTGCGTTAACTGTGCACCTCATTTGTATCCAACGCCATACATACCAGGTTTAAACTTAACCCGGCCAGTTACGATGGGATAAGTATTTGTACGCAACCCTCGGTGCGCGAGTCCGACTCGCACTTGGCCGTTTTTTCGACACGAGTTCACGTGAACTGATGCAAAAGAGGTAAGTAATAAGGTTTAATAAGTTTTAATTAGGTAGGTATGTGTACAAACCGCGAGAGTACAAATGTGGTCGACCTTTTATGAAATGGTTGTTTTTAATTATTTGGCCTGGAGTGGATAAAGGTATATCGTTTACGTCAATGTTTGATGATATTCAAATCCACACGTTTGACCATAATCATTAATGCATGTTTTTCATATTTTATTTTTATTTAATCGAATGCGGTATTCACATAAACATTTCAAAGAAACAATTTTTATTTCTATTGGAATTTAAATTAATTGTACATGACGACGGGGGCTTAGACGAAAGCACAACCTCCGAAGGAATATGCTCAGGATTGCCATCTTCCATGTTTGTCACAAGTAGAATTCAAATAAAAACGTAACGTAACACATCAATAATCTTTTTATTCGTTACAATGATTTAATTACAGTCATGAATGTATTGAGATTAGCTAGATTAACATGGATGGAACGTTTCACTCGAACTCAACAACAAAATGGCCGCGTGCAATCTTCGGGTATTCGCAAAGAGGTGTGTGCGCAACGACGGTTCGATAATATGTATCGAAACCGGGCGGATGTTACCGGCGCGTCAACTCGTCAGTGTTGGCTAACCTGTCTGGTGTCGTGTACCAACCTAAAAAAATCTAGTGTTGCCAATCAACAATAATAATAACATAATCTGATAAACGTCATCTACTGACACCGAGTGAAACGTTCCGTTTCAAATCAAATTAGTCTTAATAAGAGGGTATAATTCAAACTAATTCTTGACAGCTAACTTCATAAACACCTCCGTAATATCATCGCAAGCTGTCAATGCGACAGTACATATTTTTTTAATTCCCCAATAATAATAAAAAAACTTACATAAAGTAAAACATAGAACCTCCTCCTTTTTTGGAAGTCAGTTTAAAAGGGATTAATATAGAGAATATATATTTTTGTATGTTCACTAAAACAACGGAGCTCCGCTATCGCCGGGTAATTTAAAGATCTGGCCGCGACACATACAGTCAGAAACTTTTTCTAGGCATAATAGTTGGTCATAAGTCTGACGACGAGGTTGGCTCAGTTTGTAGAGACCTGCCTACTGAGCCGGCGGTCCCAGCGTGTGATGAACTCAAATATTTGTGCTTGGGTCATGGTTGTTCTATATATTTAAGTATATATTTATCTATATAACTAAGTATGTATATCGACGTCTAGTACCCATAACACAAGCCTTTATGAGCTTAATTTGGGACTAGACCGATTTGTGTGAGATTGTCTGATATTTTCTTTTATTTAATTCTGCAACCAGTAACTTTTAAATACAGATTTTTACGACAAACACTGGTAATACCCAGAGATCTATATTAAGCATTGGCATTGTTCCGAGTACTATTTTTTTTGTTATAAAGTCAGAATCTTCGTTACTCATAGTTATTAGTTAGTCGTAGAGATGTAGCCTCTCTGCATCTTTTATCGCTTGTATAACGGGGAGTGCTCCGAGGAGTTGTTCGGATTGATTCCTGCCGCTTCTTTCCGCCATCGTTCTGCGCGAGAATCCTTTCATCCTCACCACTTAGATAGTTGGCAGTCCACAACTGTGCGCTTTTCTAGAAATTTCCTGCCTCGCACGACTGCATTGTGGAATGAATTGTCGCTTGCGGTATTTCCGGACCGATACGACCTTCAAACCTTCAAGAAAAGAGCGTCTTCCCACCTGAAAGGCCGGCACCGCACTTGTGACTCCTCTGGTGTTGCAGGTGTCTATGGGCGACGGTAATCGCTTTCTATCAGGCGATGCGTTTGCTCGTTTGAAATAAAAAAAGTCGTTGTAGTTTGTCAGAAAACAGTAAATTATAATTCTTTAACTATTAACTTATAGGGAATGGTTGTTTTGATCACGTGATAAATAAGTCTCAAAGCATCTCTCACTCACACTCGCATTTTGCAAAACGTGACGGATGCTATGTCACTTATTTATCGCCCACTGGACTTAACATGACAAACATACCCGACATCATAGAAATATACTCCCTATAAGGGTTCAGTACAGGATCGTAAAGGGTGGAAGAAGAGGGAAGAAGCGAAGAGGTCATGAGGCTGATAATGAGGCTGATGATGATGATGATGGTGATGAATATTGTAAAAAAAAACACAAACGTAAAACCAAATTGTTTCTTTTCTCAGTTATATTTATGACTAGTAATTAAACAAAATAAAAAAATAAATACGCTGCAAATATCATAATAATGGCTTAAGAAATAATAACTATGCTAAGAAAATAAATCAAACGATGAGATATTCTAATTTTATAATTATCTCATGGAATGTAATTAATTGAGATCGTGAGCCCATAAACATTATATATTTTTTTTATTGGTGGCCGTAGCTACCAATTATACAGATTAAAATTACATATAAGTTTTTGTTTGTACGAACACTTCAAAATAATCACATACAAACTAATAAATTTGCCTAAAGTTGTTTTGACTAATAGGCGACATTTTAAACTGAAGATTTCAATACCGGTTTAAAAGGCCTTATTCCATTTAATATTTTTTTTCATATTATGACAAATATGTTGATAATTTAAACCAATTTTTTTAACTGAATTACTTTTCCCTGAGTTCCAGAAAGTAACATAGCTATTTCATGCTTTCATGAGAATAAGCAGAAAAAAACGAGTTTTCTGCGGGAATTTTGTCAATTTCGAGCAGTTTTTGAAACAAAAATGATGAATGAAAAATTCTAACTGTAGGTTTCAAACATATACTCATAAATCGCAATGGCTCTGCTCTAAGTAGTTACATTGATAACATGTTAAGAAACATGTTTGATCGAGGACAAAAATGTCTACAACAATCAGCATTTTTGAACGAATAAGGTGCCTTAAGGCTGTGCTACTTATAAAATGACGAAAAGCAAGCCGATTTACGGTAAAAATGGGCAGAAACTATGCTTACGAATAAAAACAATACCAATATCCTGAATCATTTATGTGTCATTCCACGTCAACTGGAAGAGTCACATTTTAAAGCAAGTCATTGAAAATGATTAATTTCGCTAGACAAAAACAAATCTGCTATACCTACGTAACTTACGGTTACTTGGGCTTAACCTTATTCCTTTTAAAAAATAGGTATTATTTTCATATTATGGCAAATATATTGATAATTTCAACCAAACTTTTTGAAGCAAATAATATTTTTCCCTAACTTCTAGAAAGTAACATAGCTAGCTTCCATGCTTTCATTGCGTGCAGTCGAAAATAAGTTAAAAAAAAAAAACAGTTTTCTGCATGAATTTTGTCAAAATCGAGTAGTTTTTGAAACAAAAATTATCAATGAAAAATGTAACTGTAGGTTTTAAATACATACTTACCAATAAATCATAATGGCCCTGTTCTAAATAGTGACATTGATAATGTTTAAGAAACATGTTTGATCATAGAGAAAAATATCTATAACAATCAGCATTTTTGAACGGGGAGCCTTGAGCTAAGACAGTTTCCATGACGTATAATTTGGCATATGTTTTATCAAAATTCATTCGACCGTTTTTTACCTGCAAGACCTCAAAGTTGGTACGTGTTAAAAACGTTTTTCGTATTTTTTCAAACGAGTACATTTATGGTACCTATATATCATTATTTGCACTCAACTTACAATTTTTTATTTGAACTTAATTAAAACAAGAATATATTGATAATAATATTGTATACTTGCGTGTTATTTCATATAAATGCGACATGTGTGTTTTTGTAACATTTTATTAATACAATGTATTTTCCAAGAAACTATAGGTACTTTGCACAGTGGACATTACCACTATACGCATAAATATTTTTTTGATACACGGGTTAGTATTTTAGTTAAGCAAATAATATGTAAATAAAACTAGCCAACTAGTCTTTCAAATGCTGTCAAAGTAATAGTAAAAAACATATAAAAAATATTAACATGCTTCAAAACCTTAAAACACATTGAACATTCATTTCATCATAGCTTACATAATTTAATTATTTTTATGTTGCATGCAATATCTCATAATATTACTACAATTCAAAACGAAGAACACAGTTTAACACAAACGCGCAAATCAATTTGTAAATTTAAGATCTATTCAATAATAGTTACCGTTTATGGCTCAAAACAGCATCTCGGACGATTTAAGAAGGTGATGAAATAGGATTGAAGACGAAGTCGTCCTGGGCCCAATAATATGGAATATTGCATCGTACGTACATACGTCAAACGTACTCGTATTAGTAACGTATGTCAAAATAATCGTCTGTGTTTTGTTTCGCCCCTGAACTTTCTTCCAATTTACATTTAGTCAGTGCCTCTAGTGAAAGTTTGCTTTTAGCGCAAAAACCTCAAACGCGTTTGTAATAATAATGTCATTTATACTCGGGACGTAAACGCGATCGAGACGTTGTGTTGCTTTGGAATTGTCCACTTAAGGCACAGATTTGTAGTGACACGAGCAGCAAACTGGTAACTCGGTGGTGACGGTTTCAGTGCCTCCTTTTCCGTCTGCGACTATGAACTCCCAATCATTAGTGTTCTGTTTGCAGTAAGTTGTAATGCCTGGGATCTCACCGAACCGCGTGAAGCAACTGCCTCCAGGGTTCCTGGAAACAAAAAAGATGTTCCAATAAAACTGTGCAAACTTCACAACAATTTTAAACGGTTAAGTTGTTAAAGTTAAAATTGCTGAGTCTATTGGTAGAATATTACTTATATCGTTCATTAGGTAAGTACCTACAATTGTAGTACTAAGAAATAAAGAGTATTTTTTAATCCCTTTTAAATACAAATTAAGTTTGTATTGAGTACGATCACGCTGATCACGCAGCTCACATCTAGTTCAGAAAGGTGTCTGTGTAATTGATTGTACATCGTTGAAGGTACTATTAGAAGTTGAAATATAAATGGAAATTATGGTAGCATAAAAAAAAAATAACAAAAAAAAGAACCGACTTCAGTAAATAATTTTATTAAAATTTTCGTGAGAAATATTTAATTATTGTATTAAGCGGTTTACACTCACGTGAAATTGTCAGGAAATTGTCCATACGAGTTCGAAACATGTCGGACCGTTCCTGACAATTTCACGTGAGTGTAAACCGCTTAATACAATAATTGACTTCAGTAAAACTAAAAAGCCAACAATAACCCGTTCAAGTACAGATTACATTTGACTCACCCTTCGAAGTCGATCCCAAACCACTCAGTTCTTATATTTATATATTTTAGTTTACGCGAGGTTTGGCACCGACTTCGAAGGGTGAGTCAAATGTAATCTGTACTTGAACGGGTTATTGTTGGCTTTTTAGTTTTACTGAAGTCGGTTCTTTTTTTCGTTAAATTTTTTTTTTTTTGCTTTTAGTGATTCGTATGACTGTGTGTTCATCATCAGTTTCCTTACACCAAATCCTATTTACTGAATGTAAATTCTTGACTTTATCAATAAATTACCGAAAGCGCCGTACATGACATTTGAAGAGTTCCCTCGATTTCTCCAAGATTCCACCCTCAGATCCCGACTTAGTGCCAACGGGACCAACTCGGAGTCCTTTCGAATTTCGAAGTCGGAGTCGGAACCCTTTCGAATAAAAAAAAAATTGAAAATCGGTTTACGATTCTCGGAGATATCGAGTAACATACATAGATAAAAATAAAAATAGTTCGAATTGAGAACCTCCTCCTTTTTTGAAGTCTGTTAAAAAGGGATCTGCAAACCGTTGCATATTGCAAGTGTATCATTTGTCACCATTAAAATGTCAAGGAGGAAACCGTTTACTACAAACGCAATTTCGTGCCAGGGTCTCATTATAATTCCCTAAAGTCGAAAGAGCGTTATGTCTGTGATTCTTGAATTGGATTTTCGATCTTTTGAGAAGACTAAAGCACTTCTGTAACTTTGCGATGTTTTAAAAATATTGGATCTACGTAATAATGTATATAGATAACTCCGTTGGCTACAGCGGAATAGAATTAAGAAAGATCACTAGGACAATATCGAGTTATTCCATAGAAGAGTAAAAAAAAATCCTAAAGGGCCAGGAAGACACGTTTAGATTGAGCTACATTTCAAAAAGCGAGATGGGGCAATAGGGATTTCAAATTCTAACTTTAACTTCTGCTCTCCTGCATCATATTATAAAGCTAGAAAGTTAAAGCCATAGAATGAAAGGGAGCAATAATGGCCTGAGCGCGGTGAGCCTTCTATAGTCTGTAAAAAACTGAAAGGTCATTGAGTGATTGAGAACAACTCACACGCAGGTCTCCAGCCGCACTTTCTGCACGTAGTTCTGCTCTTCGGAGTTGATGACGAGTCGCCAGTCGCCTCTTTTGCTGCGCACCTTATACAACGGCTCGTACTGGAAACGAAAATATACCATTTAATGTTTTTATGTAAATTATTGTCAACTAGCCAAGAGCAACATAAATGTTATGGTGACTTTGTGTGTGGCACTAACCCATAAATTGGTTAAGTACATCAAATGTCTTACAAATATCTTAATCTTAACCAATATACGACATACACCTGCTATATGGAAGGACTGAATACGGATACAAAGTAAGAAGACTACGTGATAAAGTAAACAAGATTCAAAACATAGTTTAAGCACACTATTACATTATTATGTACTGGAATAATATCTGAATTAAATAGTTAATCGGTTAATATATCGGTGCGAAATCGTTACCACGTATAGTACTAAGAAATTTGTATACCTATGCCAATGTTTTAATTTAGAATTATGTAACTAGTGCTTAGAGGGAAAATGAGAGATCGAGGAAAAAACATTTTCCTGCACAGTATTGAAATAAATGTCACGTATTTTATTGTCACTTCTAGTCCTAAGCTGTTTTGTGAGTAATACCTGAGCAAAAAATTTAAACGATATTGTAAAATCTACATTATCGATACAAATGAGTTATTATTGTAAATGATAACAAAGTGCAAAAGGCAAACCTGTTGGTGGCCTTGTGCGGCGGTCGGTTTCCGCGTCCTCGCCATTATTATTATATTTGCTATACTATAGTAACCATGTGAGCTGTCGTTAGTCTCGGTTGGGTGATGTTTGCATGACACATGGTGTGACCATCATTGGCAAAGGAAAAAGATGTAGGCCTCTTGTGCAGAAAAGGCGCGTTTTTCTTATGTGCTTCAATTGAGTTGAGATTGGGATGGACGAACTATTTTGCAATGTTTTTTGTAATCGCTTAGGCAATACTTTTAAGTTATTCGTATTTTTATTTATACTAGAAAGTGTCTAATTTACTATATATATTTACTATACTAATAACGATGTGATCATGTGGTATCGTCAGTTTTGGTTCGGTGAAGTTTGTATGAAACATGTCTCACAAACAATTACAAGGAAAAGATGTAACTAGGTACTAGGTACCTTGTGCAGAAAAGACGCACTCTCTTGAAAGCTTCAGAAAGGAAGAATTAAATGAGTTCAATTGACAACCTATCCGTTTATTGATTTTTGTTTCAAATACCGTCTCGGAAACCAAAATAAATATTTAAATTACAAAATTGCAAGTACAAGTTATACTAGAATGAATATGGTTACACCATATAATTATCGGATTATCACCCTAAGTGTACACTTTGGCATGGTAATATGAATATGAAAACGTGTTATCACGTATCAGGGCCTGTAGTGTAAGCATGGACCTAGTAAATACTATAGTATACCTGGACTGCTCATTGCTTCGTTCGAACGATCCAAGTAAGAAAGCCGCCAAGGGGGCAGTTTGTCCCACTCTGCTGGGGTAACCAAATATTTAGCAATAAAGTGGGACTCATCCTTACTCCATTTTATTACAAGTTTGGCTCGGTTTGTAGACACCTGCCTACTGAGCCGGCGGTCCCGGGTTCGAATCCCGGCCGGGGAAAATATTTGTATGATGAACTCGAATATTTGTGCTTGGGTCATGGTTGTTCTATGTGTTTAAGTATATATTTATCTATATAAGTACTATATCGTCGTCTAGTATAACACAAGCCTTCTTGAGCTTAATTTGGGACTAGATTGATTTGTGTGAGGTAGTCCGATATTTATTAAAAAAAAATGAAAAAAATGAAAGTCTAAAAATGAATATTGGCTGGCACTGTAGCTAGAATTTATTTTATATACTTACCTATGTTTAGTGTTTGTGGATCTGTATAAAACCTATTATGTGAGTAGTTATGACGTTGTCTCGGGAGTACGGGTGGGAAGACAGTCACGGGAGAGCCACCGGCTGTGACGGACGTCTGACCTGCTGGTGCCATACCGAGCCAATGAGTGCGGTTCTCCTATGGGTGGTCATGGGATCACTACATAATGGCGACGAGGACAAAACATCGTGAGTAAAATAAAAAGAGAAAGGGATATCGGGTAAATTACGATAGTGACATAATAACGAATCAGTTCAATAGTTACCGGTGTTTCTTTCCTTATTGAAAGAAAAATAGTCAATCTATTAGTAATTGAGTAGATTAGTCTGATGTTTTAAGACAGTGAAAGTCGCAAATTGAGATACTTGTTTGGCATTATATGCAACAACAACATCAACATGCAAACAGATAATCGAATGAAAATAATGAGTACAATATTTTAGGCATTCGTAAAAAATCTGTTAACTTTAGCTATTTGACAATATAAAGAAAAAGAACGCTATAAAATAAGAGAATCGTTGGACAGCGCCATCTAGCGACGTAATGTAATAACATGACGACTAAACTCATACAATTGAGGCAACATTATGCTTTGTGGCGCGGGTAGTTGCGATTGATAATACATACTTGTGATTACGGTATAGTACACCGTATGCGGTTACCGCATCATAAAGTAGTATTGTTAGTTACTTCCTTTTACGTGTTACTAAGAATGCGAGAAAAATATTTTTGTTAACTTAGCAATAACAGTGTTATAAAATACGAAATGAATTGTAGAAAAATAGTGACGGGAATCGTAGTCTTGTTAGCAAAGGCATTTCTCAAAGTTTACAAATACTCTTTATCGCACACCTCAAACATCATTGTGGAAGTGACACAGCATGAGATATATTGGATCAGCAGGCAGAGGTAAACAACATGCATCCAGGTTATTAGTTCTTCGGAATTCATTTACGGTTTGTGTCTTCTGATATACACGTATATTATTTACTTAAATGTCGACTTTTGTCTTAAAATGTGTGCTTAACAAGTTAAGACGTGTATCGTGCAATTGACTAAAAATAATAAGTATAATAAAATTGCAACAGATCTAATATATAAAATATGTCAACCCAGCTTCATTCATTCATATTTCTATTTATGCTATGTTCATTTTCTTCCTACAATATACCATCCTTGAGAGATTGCGACTGTGTTATAGTTAGAGGTAGTAGGTATTCCTATTTACTTTATTTCGCACGCTGCAATATTACAAATAACACAAATTTAATGTGATTCATAAATCAGGTATACGGAAGATCATGAGATAGGGTTATATCCTGAGAGTGATTAATAAATAATTATTGGTGTCGATAGTTTCCATTTAATTTCTCGGAATGACAAAATAATGGAACACCATCATCAATGGCCACTGTTTCCTCTACGAATGATTGTTGCAACGCTGTATAATATTTAGTTGTTCCGGTTGATACAGTTCGCTTATGGCTATATAAGCCAACGTACAGCTGCCACAAATATCGCGTATATTATTGTTGAAAAAAACTGTGGCAATGTTTTCTTAATATTTTTGTGTAAGTTCTCCAGCCACTTTTCTTAATGCCGCTACACAATCGGACAAGCGTAATAATAATATTACACTTATTAAAATAATCTACAGTTTCCGTGTAAGATTATACATCAGTACGAGTATTACATCAGTTGTTTACTTCGCTTTCCTATGGGGACATTACAATGTCGAAGATTATACATACGTGATGCGTGCGCGTACGTTAATCCTTTAGAGCGCAATGCGCAGGCGATACTTAGCAATATTTATTACATTTCTACTTTTCTTATGTCTACTTCAATAATAAGCACATCCAGTACTTATAGAAAAAAAAACATAATTCTATGATGTCAACTTGATAAATGACGATTACATAACAAGAAATACATAATTTTATCAGATCTTAAGTATAGGTAATCTCAAATGCAGTTAGATAAAAGATTGAGATGGCGACGGTTGATAGTGGATCTACGAGCATTCTTTCGAGTAGAAAAAAGGAAAGGGGAAAACCAGGACAAAAAAGAAGGAAAATGTATGAAGCAAATAAAATAAGCTAATGCTTTATTATTTTATTCTAAAGAAACAAAAATCGGAATGTAGATTAAGTTGAAAGTACCGCACAGACAAGACCCTAGCTCTTAAATATATGATGATGATGATGTAAATGAGTATAATCTGTGTGGTCTTTTAACTTCCTACATTTACGTTTCAGTTCGACCCATTGGTTGACTGGTGGAGAATGGCTTGAGGCATTGAGTCTAACATTTTTGGTTCTTTTTGTTTTGTGGCGAGCGTTGTGAGTGTGTTTGTGTGTGTGTCAGTTGCTTCCTCGCGCTCGGACGGCTGGACCAGTTTTTATGGATTATGGTGCGGGGCGGCACCCTGGATTGACACATGGGCTGCTTTTTGTCCCGAGAATGTGTGGTGTTCCCGTGGGAAGGGCGGGTGACGCCGCGCGGCGCTGCTAGTATCGATATGTCCGATTAAAACACGCTATATTTGACATCGGTAGTTATTACTGCGGAAGATTATAAATATGATTTATCTTCGTCTAGTGCCCATGGTACGGGCCTGCCGCGGCTTGCTGTGGGGTTGGTTCGATTTGTGTAGGGTATTTCGTTATTGTTTAGCGTGGGTAGCCCCCCCACAAGGTGGACTGATGACCTGGTGAAGGTCGCTGGAGTCCACTGGATGCGGGAGGCACAGGACCGGTCATGGTGGCGTTCTCTGGGGGAGGCATATGTCCAGCAGTGGACGTCTATTGGCTGATAATGATGATGATGATGATGATTTCGTTATTTATTTGTTCATTCTAATATTCATCCTAAATAGAGCATGACCGCGGGCTTCGTTCGCACAAGAGGAGGAAATGGGTTGTGACTTCTTCTCCGTGGTGGCCGGTAACCATGTGTGGATGTCCGGCTGCATGTGTGCTGGAGGTGGTTAAAATCGGACTGGTCGTGGGGGCGCGATTAGCGCGCAAAGACATATGGGTACACAATTATCTAAAACGTAGATGTTCCGATTCAGTGATCTCTGAGTGGCCTATTTCACTTTTTTCTGTGAAGAGTATCTTCGGTGTACAGACGTTTTAATTTTGGAATTTTACAATGACATATGTAGAAGTAAAAGGGCTGACTGCATTTCATGGGCAGCTACTATACTTGTTGCAGTACCTACTTATACGAATTTAAATATAAAGTATAAATTTGGATGTGACAAATAAATCACTAAACATGGGGCGTTTTGGTCTCATAGTTTAAGTCATTTTATATCTCTGCCCCCCTTCTTTTATCATTAATTGATTTTTCCTAAATTAAACTGAATAAACGGTAGGCAACTATCTTTGACTAATGCCATAGTCTGACGGACTATAGCATTCTGTTACGAAGTTCTTATTTCATGCACGCAGCAACGCTTGCAAGTATGACTGCTAAAATTGAAAAATAAAACAGTCATTCACAGTTCATTGTACGATTTTATTTGATTCTTTCATCGCTAACTTCAGCTTGTTATAGATTAACGTCTTACCTATGCGGATACCAAGAAGTTACATTTCAGACATATGTCCTTTTACTAAAGCCCCCTCGACCAGCATTAGACACGATATCTGTTACGGCTGTATGGGCCTACATGAAATTGTAAAACCATGCGTGAAGGTGTAACGGCTGTATGGGCCTACATGAAATTGTAAACCATGCGTGAAGGTGTAACGGCTGTATGGGCCTACATGAAATTGTAAACCATGCGTGAAGGTGTAACGGCTGTATGGGCCTACAGGAAATTGTAAACCATGCGTGAAGGTGTAACGGCTGTATGGGCCTACATGAAATTGTAAACCATGCGTGAAGGTGTAACGGCTGTATGGGCCTACATGAAATTGTAAACCATGCGTGAAGGTGTAACGGCTGTATGGGCCTACATGAAATTGTAAACCATGCGTGAATGTGTAACGGCTGTATGGGCCTACATGAAATTGTAAACCATGCGTGAATGTGTAACGGCTGTATGGGCTTACATGAAATTGTAAACCATGCGTGAATGTGTAACGGCTGTATGGGCCTACATGAAATTGTAAACCATGCGTGAATGTGTAACGGCTGTATGGGCCTACATGAAATTGTAAACCATGTGTGAATATATTACGGCTGTATGGGCCTACATGAAATTTTAAACCATGCGTGTTAAGTTAATGTTCATTAAGAGAAACACGGGAAATAAGTCAAACCATTTTAATGGTAGTTTTTAATATGAGAAATCAACGATTTACAAATAAAATATAATAAACTTTACTTGCGTGCGGACGCGCCAAGCAGGACTGTCAAAGAAATAGAGATATGAGAAGAGTACCTAAGTGCAGGAGCTGCATTGATCTCAAAGTTGCAGGAAATATAACTAATTATACTCGTGCACTGGTACACTGGTAGGCGTCACTAGTTACGGAGGTGGGCACGAAGCAAACCGACTAGTCAGAGCATTATGTGCCATAAAACAGTTACATTTAAGCAAAAGACAAATAACTGAACAGGCTTTAGGGCAGGCTTTTTCTAGTTTCACCTGTTTCGGTGGGTGCCGTGCGTGCAATCAATAGTAGCAAGTTAGATTTCACCTATTAGACTGAGTTAGATACCTAAAATGCAAGCTTCTGTTAATCAGAAGACAGCAGCTACAATATTATTGTGATGTGAAGTTGGTCTGATGATGGAGCCGGAGAATGGTAGTGGGAATTCTGTAATATAAATATTCGACTCCATCATGTTTGGGCTTGTTTGCTTGGTCATGTCATGACGACGAGCTATTGAATGTTGTTCAGTAATTTATTTTTGGTAAAAAGTTATTACCTTGATTATAGTTTATTGTTCTAAACGATTCGTTCTACTTTGCCCTTTTTCTTGTGTAATATATAATATTAATCCTGTAAGGGCAATGTGTGCCGTAACGTCAATGTGGGAACAGGTTAAAAACATACCAAATCGTAATGAATTAGTATCACGTAGTTGGATTCTAGGTCAGATAAATAATATCATACTGAATTCTGAGCTTTACGAACGAACTTTTTGATTAAACCGTTTGACAACAACCCTTGAATTACACGTCTGATAAAAATAACTGTGATCTAATAATATTCATTTGTGCGATCCTGGGTCTCTCGATCATTATATAATACAGATGTAGAATTATTCACTGAATGGTAATTTGTACAACAAAGAGCTAGCTGGGAATTACATTTATTGCTGTCAAAATGTCGATTAAATCAAATGAAAACAAAATGGTAGTAAAAAAAAAAAAAGACTACCTTCGATACGACTGAGACTCAATTTTGAAAGAGAGAGGAAGAGAGGAAATGGATAAAGATGTGCAAAAATTTGAAGCGTAATAAATTGACCTTATAGCAGTACGAAATGATTATCTCTTCATAATATAGTCAGTCAAAGTAAACTAAAAAATCACAATAAAAAGACTTGCAAGTGACGATAAATTAATTGAATCTCTCTGGAAAGAGAGTCTTAAACTAAACCCATTTATTCGATTAAAAAAACATATTAAAATAAGGAAGGGATGTAGTGTTTGTGGATCTGTATAAAACCTATTATGTGGGTAGTTATGACGTTGTCTCGAGAGTACGGGTGGGAAGACAGTCACGGGAGAGCCACCGGCTGTGACGGACGTCTGACCTGCTGGTGCCATACCGAGCCAATGACTGCGGTTCTCCTATGGGTGGTCATAGGATCACTACACTATGGAAACTCATAAATAAATATAGTGAATGTTAGCTACTATGCCAGCAATAGCACACTTTTGGCTCCTGTTATTTTAACAGAACGCAGCAATCCCGTAACTGTTAATTTGATTTGATAAATGACAAACTTCGTTAAGTCATACTTAAAAACAAAACACACAAAAAACATATTCTGATGTTCGTAGACATGAACACATTTATGAGGATATAAAAAAAGTGGTTATTTGTAGGGTACCATAAATTAATTAGGGAGGTAAAACTGTAAGTATACCGTTATTTTATAAACTGAACTCTGTTTTACCAATGCAAGACTACGCAATACTTTTTATTACTGTACTAACGGTTACTAAGTATATGGCGAAATAAAAAGCAAAAAAAACCTACTTAAAAAAAAACTAAAAAGCTAAAAATAAGCCATTTAAGTACAGATTACGTTTGAATCACGTTTTGAAGACGATGCGAAACCACTCATTTATTATATTTTTATATTATATAAGTATATTTTTTTGTTTTTAGTGATTCATATAAAATACTTATTGCGGGGTGATCTGGGAGGTCTTAAAAGCATACATCTCGTTTGAGTTATCTCCTAACTTCGGTTCTACGATTGCTACTACTACTACGATTACTTAGGCGGGTAGCAATGTTCTAGGTGGGCTCGCCCTGCGGGCCCTTGGGCTCGCGCGCTACGCCGTCTCTGGGACGCTCCGCACCTTTGGTGCTACACGGAGCTCGGCCTGCGGCCTCGTGGGGGGACGTTCGCCCTTAAGCCTGCGGCCCTCGGTCGAACTAAAATATTAAAGTTTGTTGTCCAATATTTTCCGAATTTGACCGAATTTTTTAAATTCGATTTCATATTCCGACTCAGTGGCCCCAAAAACCGCCTGATACTGAATTTCAGCCCCCTCGGACCAATTTGAAATTTTCTCCATACAAATCTTGTTTTTCCGATATTTTCCGAATTTGACCGAATTTTTGGACACCGATTCCAGATTCATATTTGTGCGCCCCAAATGCCCCCCGTTACCGAGTTTCAGCCCCCTAGCACCAACTTGAAATTTAGAAAAAAAAAGTCATTTCTTTTTTTTTTCACGACTGTACTCGGGTGGAGGCCCCCTATGACATTTGGTCGAGCACCTCCCACCTGAGCCAACTGTTTACGAGATACGCGCCTCTTAAAAAAATCCCCATACATTTTTTTTATGCTAGAAAAAAAAAGTTTTTTGGAATCAGCCAAAGCCCCCTACATACCAAATTTCAGCTCACTACGACCATTTTGAAATTTTGACGCCTATTAACCACCCTTAGATAGAGAAATTACTGCAATAGTGCAATGCTCACTGCTCAGATTGTTTTTAGTACGAATAATATTTCTCGAAGTAAACATAGATCGGAATTATCCGATAATTTTGTAAATTCATTGTCACTCTATTAGTACTTTATCAAAGTTTGACATGCTTTCATATTAATATACGATACCATATATTACCTGAAAAAATATACTACAGCCACCAAAAGATTTCCTTTTGCAACCTTTAATTCCAGTTACCATGATGCAATTATAAGTATGTAATTTTTTAAATAATCAGAAAAGATACCATTAAGCACTGTCAAAAATGCTGACAGTTTTCAATTATATTAATAAGATTTCAAATTTAAAGGTTTTATCCTGCCCTAACATAAAATTATTTTTATATACTAACGGATTGTATAACGTTCATAATTTTCTCCGTTAGTTTCTTTGGTGACGCGTAAAAAAGTTTAGCGAATAAAATATTTAATTATTTGTTAATTGAAAGAAAAATGTAAACTACTAATAACTACCATTTTATTTGAAAACTACTAATTATTACTATTTTTTGTGACTGGCAATATTAGAAAGGGACACACTACCTATGTGCGAGCTGTCTCTGTCTGACCGTGACCCCTTCACCTGTAAAATATACTTTATGTATTTATACTAAGATTTAATTTTGTGTGATCACTTATTCTGGGTTCGCACTCCTGTTGTCTTACGTATAAGCTCCTTGAGTGTAAGTTAGATTTTAACGCAATGCACGGCCATTATATTGTATATTATTTATATGAAAAACGTAAACACGATAGAGCTTTAGATCTAAATACATTGAAACTCAGTGTGGACAAAAACAAACGTTTACGCCGATCGTCCGTGCGTGCGTGAATAGGATCGTACAGTCTGTGAGCTCTTGGATTGCGATTCGGTTGAAAATTGAGAAGTTCTTATCTAGATCACGTAAGAGCGAGCGAGACAGGCGTAAAACTCGAATTGCATTCCGTTGGCTCACGCACTGTAATGTTAATTGACAGCTTCAATTTCGCACGCGAAATCTTACGATATTATTTTGAACACTGACAGGATAATTATTAAACCGTTTGTGATCGATTGTAAATATAGCCCGATACGGGAAGGGTATAATTACACCTTAAACTAAAATAATTCGCATTGTACGTTTTTTTTCTTTTATCAGCAAAGTAATATGGAGTTCTAACGGGTATGAACATTGTCTAACGGATCGTGAGTGTGCGTTAGGTATAAAAAAAGTTTTTGTAAGCAACCTTTATAACTCTTAGAAAAGATTATCCAAGTTAATTTCTTCTGCACTAGGGCATAGCAGTTTATTGTTTTAACATTCGATATTATTTTCTAACAGACTTGTCAAGAAATTATGTCAGAACAATACGAAACGAGTGAAAAAAAAATCACTCCCTGAAAAGATTATACAAGTGACTTTTGGTTAATAAAATGTGTTTAAAACTATGGAAAGTAATGACAGTTTTAATTTATAACAGATTCATCAATAGCTTTATTTTATATAAACAATGGAATTTTTAAATCGTTCTCTAGGCCACAAAATTTTACACAAAATTGTCAAGTCGGCGTAGTGAACTCATTTTCATGAAAGTAATCTATAAACATAGAATTCTAACCAATTCACCCACGGGAACAAATTATATTACTTCATTAGTTGTACGCGACATTTAAATTTGAGCGCGAACGCTTTGCATCAAGTTAAGGCTGCAGCGTTAGCGACTAACCCATAGAGAGCGAGGAATGCGTATTTAGATCGGCGCGCGGTCGCTATTGTAAAAGTGTATGGAGAATTAAAAGCACTTGTTATAAATCTGGACCTTTAATACCAAACAATAATTGAAATATTTGATGTGGACAGATTGTAATGTAAACATTCATCTTTCAGAAAGATAACCTTAATTAACAAAATCAAACAAAGGGGACGCTATTTTTTATATTTTCGGAACTAATATTTACAAAACTGCTAACCTTATCAAAAAATAATGTTTAGAGACCCCTACCATTTTTAAAAGACCTATTTAGCGACACCACATACACTAGTGTTGAAACTAAAAAAATAATTCACCCCCACTTTAGGTGTTCGAGAGGTAACCGAAAAAAATTTTTTTTTATTATACCGTTTTGTTGGCGTGATACATACACATACTCATGCCAAATTTCAGCTTTCTAGTATAGTGATCACGGAGCTAAGCCGCGGACGGACAGACCGACGGACAGACGGACATGGCGAATCTAGTTGACTACGGAACCCTAAAAAGAAAATAAAAGAAGTAAGAAACAAACAAAAAGAAAAACGATTGTATAGTCACTAATAAAGCATCGAGTGCTGTTTACTTTTACAAGTGTCACAAAATGTATGTCTTGATTTGGTAACGGATAAAAAAACTGGAAGAGATAAATAGTACATAACTGCAGAGGCCGCGAAAATTCAGTTCGTGTTTGAGTATGATTTTGAAGGAAGTCCGAGTCCTTCAATTAATACGAATCCACGAACTGACATTGACAGTAAAGCACTCGATGTTTATTGGTGACTTATTATAACATCGTTTATCTTTAATCTTTTTCTTTCTTACTTCTTTTATTTTACATTTCTATTTTGTGATAGCATTATCCACACTGCGAGTAAAATTTCCAATTAATATCATGAAAGCGACATATGTGTGCATATTTGTTTCTTCTTCACGATAAAACGGCTGGATGGATATGCGTGCAGTTTAAAACAGAGATATTTTATACCCTAACTTAACAAATAGGCTACTTTTTATCCCAAAAAAAAAAATTGTTCCCGTAGGATAGGTTTTAACGGGAGCGAAGCCGCGAGCAAATGCTAGTAACATATATTTTTTACCAGAATTTTACATTGGCTAGAATACAAACCTTAGGACTTTAAAATGTATTATTCACCATTCCACGTATCTACTCGCCTTAACCTAAGGCAATAAGCTTTCGTTTGAAATTTTGAATGATATGACGTTCTGAATTACTTTCCCGAATATAATTCGAGATTGTATCGGTGCAATGCGAATAGAACTAACTTTTTAAACCTATTTATTAACATGATGGGATTATATTTGTAAACAACCTTAAAGTCAAATTTAGTTTTATATTTCCAAGAACCGATTCATTTTGTTAATGAATCATTGATTTAGTAAGATCAATAAAAAGACGCACTGTTAACTCTTCTAAAAGTTGCTAAATAAAAGAAGGACAATAATACACAAAATGAACAATACAATATAAGATATCTTATTTAACCAAGATAAGATAGTAACAAAAGTCAAATTTTTGCATTGTATTTTATATAAAATCTGAAAAGGCCGTCCGGACTTGGTGTCAGTAAGACTGCACCGAGCGAAATGTGAACAAATAAGTAGTTGCCGTTAAGGCGTTAAGTATATGTAGACAACGTCAACACTAGTCGTTGAATCCATTTCTAAACTACATATTTAGCACTTTGAAGAATGTGTGAACAAGTTCTCTGTGGAAAAATTATAAGATTATTAATATTTCACCCTAGACAACTAAGTAAAGTTGGACGTAAATTGTAAAATCGTAATCTGGCGTTAAGTGTTTTTTTTTTATACTTTAACAATTATTTCATAGTTAAAAAAAAGATGAATATTTAGATTACAATTTGTCCGCATCAAATATTTCAATTATTGTTTGGTATTAAGGGTCCAGATTTATCAAAAAGTGCTTTTAATTCTCCATACATTTTTACAATGGCGGCCGCGCGCCGATCTAAATGTGGGGTGCGCCAAAGTTCACATAATTTTTCAACCCCGATTATCGGAACTCCGAAAATGTTACTCATACAATTTTTCATCATAATAGTCACTATTTATACTTAGTCACTGTTACTACCGATCATAACTCCGAACCATTTAAAATCATAATGTCAATTATCATAAATATCTCTAATACTACTTTTTGTTTTCATACATTTATTCATCATAACTGTTTTTGATCCTATTTTTCACTGTCATACATTTTTTAAGCAGACTAGTTTGTACTCATAAACTCCACAATCCTATATTTTATAAGCAGATTGTGACAAAATGGAACGTGGCTCAAAAACCGAAAACTGTAGGTTAGGTTAGGTTTGTATTATGACCACGTATAGGCAAAATGCTTGCCTGCTTGCTTGCATGAACACTTGTAAATAATCTACTATTAGGTACATCAAATTTTTATAAGCAAATGCAGTGCCAGGATGGATTCGGGAAGAAACTTTATTTACTAAGTGTATAATGCCGTTAGGAAGAGCTGCGCCAAAATGGAACGTGGTTCCAAAACCGAAAACTGTAGGTTAGGTTAGGTTTGTATTGTAACCACGTATAGCGGAGCGAGCGAAGCGAGCGGAGCGTCAAAATGCGTGCATGCTTGCTTGCATGTACACTTAACTCTGTATAACTCAAAACAAGTATTATGAATAAAAACATATGGAGAAAAACTGTATCGATGCTTAAATGTTATGATTGACAAGTTTATCGTAATTTATGATTCTGAATGAAAGAAATATGAAAATCAGCATTATGAGTACACACATAATCTTAGTGACGACATTATGAATTACGATGTTCTGAAAACTGACTATTATGAACTCGGTTGGTAGTAGTACAAATTTATGAGGGACAAATGTATGAAGTTAAAAATTCGGAAGAGTGATGATTCTGACTACAAATCGGTAGTAGAAGAAAAATTCGGAGGATCAATTTTATGTGAGCCAATATGGACCCCTAAATGTGACCGTCCATGACTAAAGGGTCCTTATGGCAGGTATTGAGTTAAGCACAGGTTCTAAATCTATGTTAAATAAGCTATTTAACACAGAAAGAATCATGTCCCTAAGTCTCATACTTTTTTTTTTAAAAAACATCATACACTTGCTAAAATTTCACTTTTGAGAAAACGTCAAAAGAAGTTTGAAACTAACTTTAAGTATGTTCCCATTGGAAGTTACATAGATTATGATTGATTTTGTATCTCAAGGGTTTTCTATTGAACTCAGTCATGGTTTCATCAATGTGACTTCCAGATCCTGAGAAAACAGCCTTTGATAACAGCAACACGCTATAAGAATGAAATTAATAAAAACATGTTTTTCAGCTTTGTCTTTAATTATGTTGTAATCTGAACTATTGTATATAGTAGGACATATTTAAACTTACATTTTAGGATATAGATAAAATCACATAGTTAACGAAATATCTTTATTTTAATGAAAACGTGATAATTATTATACTTTTCATCTTCCCCTATAACAATAACAAATTTAGTACAGTGAGTTCTAAAATATATTTATTCAGTCCACTGGAGTATCACAAAATTATCATTATTGTTCTACAAGTTTTATTTTTTTATTTATATACGATTAAAGTTACGTAAATTTGACTCCTATACATTTGGGAAAAGGGTCCTTATGACCAATCACAGACAAAACATATTAATAATTCCAATATGGCACAATATTAACATTATTTATTTCCTAATCTTGTATTAACACAGAATACCGAAGAAAAAAGGTTATTATAAATTTACTCAAAATCTTTATCTGTAAGGAGTTATTCTCATTTAACGTCAACGAATAATTTACACAGTCGGTGACTACTAAGGAACTATTCATAAATCACGTAATAAAGATAACTTCACGCGATTTCTGATCTGACGCGATAAGGGCGAGGGGGGGACACATTCCAATTATAATCATTTGCTAGTAAGTAATGCCCCCCAGGTCATTAATAATGTATACACTTTTTGGCCTTGTCGAATGCGTTTGCTTACAAATTGTAGGCGACCGCATTCGACTGGGTGAAAAAGTGTACACATATTAATGACCTTGACTATACATATTATTTTTGCATTAAATTTTAAATTAACTAACAACAATCAGATATAACATGTCGTTCGACGCGCGCCGAGAGATGTTTTGACGTCAGACGAAAAATGTAGTACCTACCTACATTTTACGTACATTTTACGTAAAATCTAAAATGACCATAGGTACTTAGCAAAGAAATAGTTGTAAGCAAGTTTATCTATTGACCTTTGTCATTCTTGTATGCAATTTCCCACAAAGACCCTTTTCTACTAAACTTAAAACTCCGTTTTAATAAAGAAAGAATTAACGTACACAACTGAAACCAAGGTACAAATACAGCTCTATCTTTGTATTTTACTATAATGCATAAAACAAAAAAATGATAATTTTGAAGGATTTTACAAAACAGCAAATATCTCCGTAACTAGAAACTGCCATAAGGACCCTTTTCTCATGGACGGCCACAAATACGCATTCCTCGCGCTCTATGGGTTAGTCGCTAACGCTCGGCGCAGTCATAACTTGATGCAAAGCGTTCGCGCTCAAATTTAAATGTCGCGTACAACTAATGAAGTAATATAATTTGTTCCCGTGGGTGAATTGGTTAGAATTCTATGTTAATAGATTACTTTTATGAAAATGAGTTCACTACGCCGACTTGACAATTTTGCGTAAAATTTTGTGGCCTAGAGAACGATTTAAAAATTCAATTGTTTATATAAAATGAAGCTATTGATGAATCTGTTATAAATTAAAACTGTCATTACATTTCATAGTTTTAAACACATTTTCGTTCCCAAAAGTCACTTGTATAATCTTTTCAGGGATTTATAATTTTTTCATTCGTTTCGTATTGCGCTGAAATAATCCATCGACAAATCTGTTAGAAAACAATACGGAATGTTAAAACTGTAAAATGCGATGCCCTAGTGCAGAAGAAATTAACTTGTTTTTTTTTTTCTTAGATTTACAGAGGTCACTTACAAAAACTTTTTTTATACCTAACGCACACTCAAAATCTGTTAGAAAATTTTGATACCCATTAGTACTCAATCTACTCTAACTGACTACAAAAAATCACGCACTTGTATTTTATTGAAGTTCAGAACTGTTCCCGTATCGGGCTAATATGTCAATCAGTTTAACGTCGCGCCAACTCCGATATGATACATATTTTTCTTGATTTCTTACTGTTATATTTTGTATCTGTATTGTTGTAATTTTATAAAACTTGACAGTTAATACCTATGTATACAGACATAGAGATCTGGACAGTTAATATATAGGTGTACACCTAACCTACCGCCGGTACCGCCGCTGATGGCATGGCGCAGGACCTAAGCTATGAGTAGTACCGCAGACATAAAGTAACCTACGATGATTGTGTTTCGCATAGGATAAATCTATCAATGGTAGAGTACTCGTCACTCTTATACTCACATGCTGGATAAAAAGTGACGGATATTTGTCCCTGTCCTACCTGGACTCGGAGGCTCTTATTTGCGCCAGCCAGTGACAAACACACACACATACACACACATACACAAACACACGCGCACGCACGCACGCACGCACGCACGCACGCACACACACACACACACATATATATCATGCTACCTGTTTGCATCTATTTGTGTTTAGAATTTTAGTTACATGTATAGGTATTTACCTAATTAGTCCAATGTTTTTCATGTTTTCTTTTTCTTACATTCCATTTTGTATTTATAATCTCATGCTTAGCATATATATAAATATATGTCAGCGCGGGGCGTTTTAAGTACGTTGCTATCGAGACCCATATAATCTGCGCATAATGTTAGTTAACATCATCATGTTTAGTGCACTCCAAGGCCCCGAGATACAGGCACAGCCTAGTTCGGGGTCTGCATGATATTTCCTGTGTATTTTATTCATGTGTGCTTTGTGAAATAAATTTATTCTTATTCTTATTATTTGTCATTTATATTGAGATATAAACGCAACCATCATAGCTGCTGGCGATACGCACTGTGTCCAGCCCCGCCTACTACAACTATTCATCGCGACTTGTCGCGCGACTTAGCGTCACCCGTCACTTTCTCACAGTACCGCATAGAAAGAGATAAGTAAATATCTCGCGCGAGAAAGTCGCGTACCAGTTATGCTAGAGGTGCCGGAGCCATCTAGCGAACATTGATCCAGCCATCTAGCGAGAGCACTCGAGACTCTTAAAATACTCAAGAATACAGGGTGTCCCACGACTATGTCACATGGAGGAGAAGTACCTTAAATATTTTAGATAGACTATTTTGCTCAATTGAGACGTTCTTTTATTTTAAAAATTAAGTAATACTACAATCACAGATTAAAAAAATTGCTTGTCTCACCTGGGAATAGAACTGACCGAAAGTGGAAAAAAACAAAAAACATCCTGTAGTTTTATGATGCCAATCGAAAGAGTAAATGGCAAAGAATAATTATCTTTAAGTAACATAGTATGTTAAAATAAAGGAACGCCAAAATTAGTAATAATAAAATGATTATAATAGGGTTCGCTGAAAATGTCCGTATACATTTTCCATTTTTTTTTAAACTATCAATGCATGCTTTTATTTTTAAAATTAAGTAATACATACTACTTAATTTTAAAAATAAAAGATTGTCTCAATTGAGCAAAATATCCTGTCTAAAATATTTAATGTACTTCCCCTCCATGTGGCATAACCGTGGGACACCCTGTATACAAGACTTTACAGTTACCGAGGTGTGTACAAAATGCACAAGAGCACAGTCCAAAGTGAAATGCATTGGTGTATTGGCAAACAAGAAAATACGGTGTTTCATTCACACATTTGCATACTATTTTATGGCTATGCAAAACGTCAATGTTATTCGACTTTGGCAGAAACGTCATGGTTTTAGAGTGGTGTATGTTTACATGTAATTCTTGTAAATGTTCGGGAGTGGTTGTTCTGGGGTGAGAACGACCGCTCCTGAACATTTGATTGCTTTCTTTCTTTATACTGATGTTCGCGTCTATGTCATGTCGTTATAAAGTGAAAAGCAAAAACTGATAAACTCTTTTTATTTTATGTAAATATTGGAGAACCTCACACACAATGACATTTAACACAACATCAAAAACCAATTATAAACAACGACTTTACATAACTCATGACAATAATTATTAATATTTAAAAATAATGACACAAAGGTAAATTAAGAAAGAAAAATTTAATGCGATCTACTACAATCGAAGCGGGGTTTGAAAACGCACATCCTAGGGTATGGCTAATGCGCGATAAGCATTTCAAAAACATATATGACGCAGAGGGCGCTCCAGTAGCGTAAAGGATTAAGGGATGAAAGATTTGGTGTGACTGACGTAGCGGTCGAATAGCTCAGTTGGGAGAGCAATGCGCCGGAAACGCAGAGGTCGCGGGTTCAAACGCCGCTTCCATTGTAGTAGATCGCATTAAATTTTTCTTTCTTAATTTACCTTTGTGTCATTATTTATAAAAATAAAAATGTGGTATTACCACATAAAAAAATATAAATCGATAAAAAGATTCTATACAAATATTTAGAACAGCGCCATCTCTCTCGCAGTCTTCACACTTGCTGTAAAGCAATGGGGATTGGGGATCGTGCGTGTAAAACGCACATCCTAGGGTATGGCTAATGCGCGATAAGCATTTCAAAAACATATATGACGCAGAGGGCGCTCCAGTAGCGTAAAGGATTAAGGGATGAAAGATTTGGTGTGACTGACGTAGCGGTCGAATAGCTCAGTTGGGAGAGCAATGCGCCAGAAACGCAGAGGTCGCGAGTTCAAACCCCGCTTCGATTGTAGTAGATCGCATTAATTTTTTCTTTCTTAATTTACCTTTGTGTCATTATTTATAAAAATAAAAATGTGGTATTACCACATAAAAAAATATGAATCGATAAAAAGATTCTATACAAATATTAATATTTAAATTATAATATATCAATATAATTAAACATTGATCGTCAAAGGCGTAGCTAAGTCCTAAACTCGGGAAATGTTGAAGCAATTACTTAAACTATTTTATAGGGTTCCGTACATAAAGGGTAAAAACGGGCCGGTTTTTTAAATTCCTTCAAATTCGGGAAGGGTTCTTATGAGTAGAATAATTGGAAAAATAGTGCGGAGAAAGTGAGATCTTTTAGTTTGACAAAAAGACGTCCGTTGGGTTAGGATAAAACCTGAATTGAATCACATTATATCCATTTGACTAGCGGACGATACAAGAATGTTAATTAGCAGTAGTAAATAGTAAAGCAGAGCTACACGTAGGTATTGTTACCTATACAAAGGTTCAAGGTGAGCGTGAGAATTAACTTAAAGCCTAAGTTCTTCCCCGCAAGAAGTCACGGTTAGATTAAAAGGTATTGCGTTGAGATAATGCACATGGGAAAAACGTAATAAATATAAGTATAGCCGGGAGGAATAAATAAATAAATATCAGACAACCTCACACAAATCAACCTAGTCCCAAATTAAGCTCAAGAAGGCTTGTGTTATGGGTACTAGGCGACGATATACATACTTATATAGATAAATAAATACTTAAATACATAGAACATCCATGACCCAGGCACAAGTATTCGTGTTCATCACACAAACATTTGCCCTTGCCGGGATTCGAACCCGGGACCGTCAGCTCAGTAGACAGTTGCTTAACCACTGCGCCAACCGCGTCGTCAGGAATAACATCCATGACCCAGGAACAAATATTCGAGTTCTTCACACAAATATTTGTACTTGCCAGGATTCGAAACCAAGACCGTCATCTCAGTACTAGATAGGTGCACTACAAATTGCGCCAACCGCTTCGTGAAATATTATTGTGAATTTAATATCACGCCTGTCACTACAAGCGCCATTTCATCGTCATAGGAATCTCTTCTCGTCGGAATAATTTTCGAAGCGCCATTTCATCGTCATAGGAATCTCTTCTCGTCGGAATAATTTTCGAAGCGCCATTTCATCGTCATAGGAATCTCGTCTCGTCGGAATAATTTTCGAAGCGCCATTTCATCGTCATAGGAATCTCTTCTCGTCGGAATAATTTTCGAAGCGCCATTTCATCGTCATAGGAATCTCTTCTCGTCGGAATAATTTTCGAAGCGCCATTTCATCGTCATAGGAATCTCTTCTCGTCGGAATAATTTTCGATTCCTCTATCCTAACGTAGCGCCGTTTGTGCTCATTTTTACACGACTACGGCAAAGCCATACGGAAGGGCATATTTATATGTAAGTGTGTTCCACCATAACGCGAAAAATACTCAACCGATTTTAGTGATTGAGGGGTCTATCAATTCGTTACTACAATCCGGGTGACATAGGCTATTACATTTTTAACAGACTTCCGGGTGACATATTTTATGTCACCATTGCCTCCGTAGACTCAAGTTTTATAAGATTTGCTTCATTGTTGCCGTTTTAGAACGTTGTAGTTTTTAAGGCGGGGGGCTCCGCTCCCCGAGCCCCGCATTTTTTTTGTTACCATTGCCCGCGTAGACTCAAAAGTTTTATAAGATTTCTTTCCTTGTTGTCGTTTAAAAATGTTGTACTTTTTTAAGGCGGGGGCCCGCCCCCCGAGCCCCCCATATTTTATGTCACCATTGCCTCCGTAGACTCAAAAGTTTTATAAGATTTGCATCCTTGTTGCCGTTTTGGAACGTTCAAGTTTTTTATGGTAGGGGGCTCCGCCCCCCGAGCCCCCTATGTTTTGGGTTACCATTAGTGCAGTGCAATGCGCGATCATAAACGGTCGTGCCGCAGTGCACAGTACGAATTGCTCAATTCGCGAATCGTGCGATTTTAATCGTTGCCCGTATTGTCACTATGGCCTCCTCGCGAGAATCGCAGGTCATAGTTAACGAATTGTTAGCATTTATACAAAATGCTGTCACCACCATGGACGCGGAAAGCATCGCGCAGATCTGCAAGTCAAGCTTCCAGGAGGAGGACATTTGCAGTGGCAAGGCGCTGCTCTACGAGACGCTCGGCAAGACCGCCGAGATGCCATCCCGCCGAAGGGATGGAGGCGTGAAGAGTCTTCGGGACATTATCACGCTATTCCAGGCGACCCGTTCGGGCGACGTGCCTTCGTTCGTGGCGAAGCAGCTGCACCGGCTGCCACCCGTTACATTCGACCACGTCGATGTCACCAGGCTGCTGAAGGATGTTATGATTCTGAAGAAGAGTCTGACCGAAGTCCAGACTAAGTTAGAAGTATCTAATAATACCGTAATTGAGTTGCGTTCCGAAGTAGCGTTATTACGTAACGCTATATCTGAATGTAGGTCAAGTGACACCTCTAAAATAGTCGCGTGTCACGGTGCGCAAAATGTGATCGGCGGTGTTAACGTTGACGCCGTGGAATCGCATGCGTCGCTGGTTGCTGACCAAGCGCCGCCAACCCCGCGCCCCGCCACTCGCTCGCCTGCTCCAGCGGAGAGGTCGAGCACGTCACGTGTGAGTACGTCGACCCCGAGACGTGTTTACGCCGAAATTGCAAAGCGCCCAGCTGCTCCGAAATCCAGGCAGCCGTCATCTCAGGGGTTGCAGGAACACGTAAAAAAGGACCTGCCAATGCCGGCTCCAAGGGAGTCCCGATGCGACGAGAATGGCTTCATGAAGGTCGAAAAGAAGAAGAAGAAGCCAGCCTGTCGAAATCAGTGCGGTACCGCACCGACTGGACCGAAACATTTGCTGCGTCCCGCTCTACCTACGACGCTGCTTTATGTGTCCCGGCTACATTACACTACGAAGGCTGAAGATATTGCAGAATATGTAAGGGTGAAGTCCGGTGTCATCCTGAGCGTCGTAAAATTGGAGTCTCGCCACGACGTGAGTTTTAATTCCTTCGTGCTGATAGTTCCGACGGACCAACTAGCGACCTTCACAAAGGAAGAGTACTGGCCGAAGGGTGTCATGTTCCGGCGTTTCCGTGGACGGCTACCTGACACATCGAATACGCGTAACACGTCGCTGTTGAAAAATGTGACCTAGTTTAGTTACTTATGTTTTTATTATTTTAATATTTAATATGTATGTTAGATTGTAAGGTATTTATCTATGGGCCTTTGATGCCTGAAATAAATAAATTATTATTATTATATTATTATTGCCTGCATAGACTCAAAAGTTTTATAAAATTCCTTTCCTTGTTGCCGTTTTAAAATGTTGTATTTTCTTAAGACGGGGGTCGGGGGTCTCCGCCCCCGAGCCCTCCATATTTTACGACACCATTGCCTGCGTAGACTCAAAAGTTTTATAAGATTTCTTTCCTTGTTGCCGTTTTAAAATGTTGTATTTTTTTAAGGTGGGGGCTCTGCCCCCCAAGTCTCACATATTTTATGTCACCCTTGCCTCTGTAGACTCAAAAGTTTTATAAGATTTGCTTCATTGTTGCCGTTTGAGTCTGGAGCTGCTAGTCTTCTAATGATGGTTTTCCTACGTTTTCCATGTTCGTTCCATAATAGTTTGGTTTCATTATTACTATTCTGTTGTTGGTACCTCTTTCATCAAATTGGCTTTGTACGTTACGCGTCATCAAATCATGTAAGATATTTGAATACGAATTAAATCATTATAAAGTATTACTTAAAGGCTTTGCCTTATTCGGGTGAAAGTAATGACTGAAATCGGTTTTATTGTAAGCAATACACTCAACCACACCATCACTTTTTGAAGTCAGTTAAAAATATGGCCTACGCAATGTAAACCGTCGTAACAAATCGATGGACATGTTATAGATCAAAATCGGTTAAGTAGTGTAAGCTCTGCTAGAGCATACTTTAATACAAACATATAGTTCCAATCACCTTTCGTGGTCTTCTGCATCAGTTCCACTTGATCAAATTATGCTTTCTGACAACAGATACCTGAATCATTTCAGAAAATAATAAAGAAATTGTACCTACTTGTTACCTATTTATACCTATTTGCAGAGTTCCGTCGATTTCTGATGGATTCCATCATCTGATCTTTACCATATTTCTAAGAGATAATAACTAAAGTGTTAACTTTCCAACAAAAAAAGATTTTTTGAAATCTGTTGATTTTTTTATTTTTTTTCTGTAGAATTTTTGCTCTCACTCGTCCTCCTTTTTTGAAGTCTGTTAAAAATGTAGCCTATGTCACCCGGATTGTAGTAACAAATTGATAGACCCCTCAATCACTAAAATCGGTTGAGTATTTTTCGCGCTATGGTGGAACACACTTACATATACTGTTTGGAGATATGTAAAAGGAAGATTGTATCGTAGGTAGTTAATGCCACAACGCACGACTACGGCATTTGAATTAAATTATAATGTTATTGTTGTTAACTAACAGAAGATTTCAGTAGAAAAAAATATACAAGAACATTTTACATGTCAAATGTCTTGTCTTGTGGAATAAGGCGATGATAGGTACCCGATTTTTCTACCTTGTTTTCAACTTTTTAGTTCGTTTTTCCGTAGTCGGGCTTTAAGTTGTTTTACCTTTTATTTTACTACCCAACGTTCTAACTAGATACGAAACGGCAGTTCCTGGTTCATTGGCAACGTCCATGCAATGCAAATGTTATGTGGTTATAACACATAAAACTAGCTTTTTCCAGCGGCTTCTCTCGCATTGAAATGGCATACACAATCCTATGGGAACCATTTTTTGGGGATAAAAAGAAGCCTATATACACAGGTGTGTTCCTATATTATAAGTATGTTAACTGTCTCTGTTCTCAGTTGGATGCAAACCTTTCCAGCCGTTTCAGTGTGAAGAAGTAACAAACGTATACACTCACACACTCACACTTTTGATTTTATAATATTAGTGGTCTTTCCGTTTTTATACGCTTGCGCACTACGCTCGAGGAAATGTGAACTTTGTACAGTGTTTCTTGGAAGTGGAAATAACTCTAACAACCCGGCCATGATGACGGTGGCAAGCGGCAGTGGTCATAGTTGGACGGATACACGAATACCTGGGAATGCAAACTGTCAAAGAAGGACTAAGTGCCGCATGCATAAGATACAGAAACTGACTTTAAAATCATACAAACGACCTAGCGCAAAAGCTCCTGGATACTAAATGGAATGAAAACCGACTAAAGAGGTGGCAAATATTGGAATTGGGCCATCGAAACTAACTATTGGGATGATATTTGCAGAAATATCAGCCATTTAACTTCCAGTCAAACACGATCATGTCAGATTATGGCTTTATAGCCGATTGCTGTTAAAGGAAAGAAAAAAATAATAGTTTGACGGCACAGCGCAACAAAAATCGCCTCCGAAATTTCATCCTCACCCTAAGGAACGAGCATGAACCAGGTGGCACCGTATCATCCTCATTATTGGCATTTTACATTTATAACAGATAAGTCATGCAGCGTCCAATGAAGTGCGGCAATTACGAAGATGGCTGGATAGCCCGATACGAGAGCGACAGCCACGGCCGTATGGTTGACAAATAAATGTTGCGCCTATCGATGAAGGGGGAAGAGCTGCACGCTGGTATCTCCAGTTGAGCTTGTGGGAAAGAGAAGTAAACCATGCTTCATCATGTGTAACCACACCATCGCACAACGTCTTCCTCCATAGGTCACGGTCTTCAGACATATCCTCCCAGTGTTGGGATCCTCAAGGATAACATGTCACGCTTTACGATGTCTTTAAGGCGTAACATAGGTAGGTACAATATCATGGTAAAAGTTTCGGATTGTCGTGGCAGCATCAGTTGGCAGTTTATCAGTATAAATTCTCTTATTCTTTCATAGGTAGTTAAATTAGGTGGAAGATAAATGATGGCAACACCTTCGTTGTGCATGTTCCCAGTTTATTGGGATATAAAATTATGATCTAACACGTGGTGAGCCGTTTCATTGTATGAATATTCGCCAGACTTGCGATTAGTGTCTTACTTTAGATACGTCAATGAAACCGTAAAATCCTGACTGAGTCATTTGGTATTGTGTTATGAAGTTACATTCTCGTGACGAGTTTTCAGTGACCTGCATCTCGATCACAACTGTGGCACGCGACTAGTCGCGCGAGAAACATTACCTATCTCTTTCTTCGCTGTACTATGAGAGATCAGTGACGGGCGATGATATGTCGCCTGACAAGAGTCGAGAAGCGCAGTTTGTGCTGGACGGGCAGTTATTTAAGTCAAGAGAAGTCGTTTATTATTTTGATAAGTTGTCAGTCGCGTGGCGTCCATAGAACGTGTGTGAGGGTGAACACCCTGCCGATGGCGAGCAGTGGGAGTCACAGCTTTTAGAGCCACTAGTTTATAACGAGCAGCCAGACCAGGACCACACCACACGGACGAGGGCCTGACGTCACAGCGCGCGTCACCGCAGCGGAGCCAGGCGGCGCGGGGCGACGCGTCGTTTACCGTTAGCCGGCCGCCTATATAAGCCGACGCGCGCCCAGTACCAGCAACGGTGTCTTACAAATTGATATCTCCAGTCCAGTGTACCACGCATCTGCCGCCTAGGGTGGTGGCTCTCGCCAGACGGATACCGGCTAAAATCTCCCTTACCCGCGTATTAACATTCTGTTGCTTACTAACCGTACCCTGCCGCGTGTTTGGGACGCCGAGTCCCCTAGGATAACGTAGGGATATCGTAGGCATTAACGTAGGGAACGTAGGGTCTAGATTTAAGAGTTTAGTTAAATAAACAGGCATAAAGCCTCCGTTATTTAGTATTTAAAATCCCAGGTTTCATTTAACCCAATCCCTTGCCTCCCGATTTGAGCTAGTTACGGAAACCCTCAAGATCCCGTCTGGATCGAGGGATATGGACTAGTGCCTAAGCCCGCTACGTCATAGCGTACCTGGCGGGCTTAAGCACTACGTCACTAGTTTAATTTGTACCTACATCTTACCGTGACTGTGGTCCTGCAGTCATCGTCGTCCCCGGGCCCGCCCTGCCTGTTCGGGAAACGCTCAATCACGAGGTTTGGAACGATGCCAAATTTCTGTAACATAAAACTTACTATTTATTAAAGTTTCATACATTCTTCACAGTAGCAAAAGGTTGTGTGTCACTTGGGTGCGATTGTCATTAATTAGGCTAATTGACTCATATTAAATTGTATAGAAGTAGAACTAATCTTTATTCCGTATAGTATTTGACTTATGAAACCTGAATATACATTTTTCGGTTCATAAAAGTAGAAGATAGCTGAACAAATTGAAATTATTATTTTTATTCCGTATTTTGAAAAGCTTAAAACGCTGTCCGCCATTTTCTCCCCTGATAGTGATGTCACCAAACCCGTAAAAAAACTTAATTTATTTTGGACTGGACCAATCGCATAAGCTTTGTAGGAATGTTGTACTTTGACGGTAATTTCTGACCTAAAGAGCTGTCTAAGTGCAGTTAGTCCGATATAGTCATTTGACCCCAATACAAAATTAAATCGATTGACATCCTCAAAAAAAGTCTACAGGCCTATTTCCAACTTTTCACTTTACTGTAGGTACCTAAGTAGGTACTTACGGTTCCATTGAACATCTTGTCGAACTGCTCCTGAGGATAGTCCGGGGGCTTGATGGTGCAGTAGTTCTGGTTCCGGCACTCAGGTGGGACGTCGTTCACGCCCTTAGCCGGCCCTGGATACTTGATGGGCAGGTCGTCTGTTAAAAAAAAAAAGTTAAATTAAAAGCGTATTCACGCGCCTACTTCTTGATATAATAGAGTGTCAATAGAGGGCGAAGTGGAGAAACAAAGTACGGAAAGCTGATCCCACCACCATATGGGATAATAGCTAGGAAGAGAGAGAGATTCACGCGCCTACTCCTTGTGGAATCACTACAAAATTCACTATAGTCTGAAACCAATAATATTCCGAATTTTCAAAATTCTGAATGTGAAATAACGCGAGACGATCATTCTGAGATTAACCCTTAAATGCATGAATTAAAAAAACACAATATTATAAAATATTATGTTGTTTCAAATAAATGTTTCTTGTTATCAACCAGTAATTCATTTTTGGTTATGTAAGCTGCATCTTACACCATGCATTTAAGGGTTAACAAATAAACAATGATGAATCACTAAATCAACATGACACTGGCTTAATTTATCGACATAGACTTCACAAAAAAGACTATCAAGTTGTGGATATGAATAATTAATTAACGTGAACAATATAATTAACCTTCCAAATAATTTGTACTGTTAGATGAAGAAACCGATCTTAACGTATTTGTATTTACCCATCTTTCCCTTCATTGTACCGCAGCTGGTGAGTTGAAGGCATATCACTATCTGAAATGTAAAATAGACTTCAGCCTGGATATCATTTTCAATTTTATAACCTAAATTAAAAATTGAAAACACCCCGACACAAGCAGCTGATGATCATGAGACCCTTATTCAATGAGTGATATAGAAAATGCTACTAAAACTGAACATAACTACAAAATTTGGAATTCGTAGCTTCTTTATTGGCTTGTTTTATCATTGTCAGTTGTTCCAATGAAAGAATAATTTGGAAACTACGGGTCCTATTTCCAGCAAACATAGCTAAGAACAGTAAGAACCATCTCGAAGGGCAAGTATTTCGATAAAAAAACGCACTCAAATTGGTCCATCCGCTTGGGAGCTATGATGCCATAGACAAACGCTCAGATACACAGATACTCTAATTTTTATTTTGGTGTTCGCCCCACTATTGTTTTAGATTTTGTATATTTTAGTTATTTTCTATTCAGAATCACGAACTCTTTCGATCTTATTAGGAGAAAAAACTTACCCAATATGTTCATATAAGTATTTTATGTTTTTCCATTTCGTTGCAATGGTAACGAAATGGAACGTAAAAAGATTGGGACACTTTTTTCTACAAATTAGATCGAAAGAGCTGGTGATTCTGTAGAAAATACCTAAACTATCCAAAATCTAAAAAAAGTGGACCTATACACAAATACACATATACACGTTAAACTTATAACACCCCTCTTTTTTCGGGAGTTCGGGGGATTCGAGGTTATTATCTAAGTATAAGGTGGGTGTAGGTATTCACCAATAAAGTACCTACTTATATCCGTTACCTAATAGATAGATAGATTTTTTATTTATTGGTGTAGTGTTCATAGGGTTTCCTACCGGGATACTTCAATAAACACATTAATCGGGCTTTCAGTAAACCTGCAGTGCGTCCGCCACCGGTGACGTCTGTCACTGTAATGACCGGTAGCTGGCGGATCGGGTGTACATTTATAATCTATAAATGTCTATATACTACATCTCTCCCTTTTTAACCAATTAGGAATTGCTTGGAATTAGGTAGTTACAAGTATTACAAGCCTTTAGTAGACTTACTCACTGCCTCGCCCAAGTGCCAACTAATTCTGTTTAGGGACCACTTCCAGGCGCCCTACACCAGACAGCTATGACAAGCACCAACACACAAAATGCTCGCTCAAAGATCTCGAGGACCAACATCACAACGCTCTTTAAACTATGTCGATTACGACGTCTCGATAACAACCAAAGCTGTTTTGTATAATGATTTAATAATCCTCTATTTACTTAGTTTGCCTCAAGTTAATACAATTAGTAGTCAACATGAACAATTTGGTCTTCTATACTTATTTATTTTAATCATAGCCACTATGTTCCTATATCCAATGGAAACTTCTATGCCGCCCTCCATATCCCGTTGACAACTTTTTTTTGCGTTTATTTTTAAAATTTATTTCAAATCATTGGTTACTTTTATTTACTGTTTAGTTAATTTATATTTTTCCATCTCATACAAAATGTTTCTAAGATGTTAAGTATTTACTCATGTGCTAGCTAGAAAGCTATTTATATTTGAAAATTTACAATATCTACCAGCGCTTCTAAACAAGGCTTCCTATGAGAAAGAAGCGCCTCAATAAAACTAACAGATTGCCTTTTTAATATTTCTATCAAGCCTGTCAGCAAAAGATATAAATTAGTTCAAAGATTTCAATGAATGTTTTTCCGAGCTTATTTTCCTTATCGTAAAGTGCCGTTAGTATCTTCTAAACCAGTGATAGTTCTCGACATTAGTGACTTGAAACAACATTCCTGAGAACATACTTGAAAATAATATTCTGAAATCAAGTCAAATTTAAAATTTAATTCGTTTTACACACAACCCTTTAGAACTAGTTCTGCAATATAAACTTGCGCTGAACCTTGTTTCATACATAACGGTATAGAGGATGCACAAAGGATACTGTATCGAAGTCGCGTCTGCGTGCAATATGCTATGTAGTCGCCGGTCAGTCTGTCGCAGCTAACCGGTCCGGCGGTCCCCGTACGGGTTCGCGATTAGGAAGAGTTCTCCCATACCAACGTGGATAGGGAGGGAGTCACACTGGCGGCAAGGAAGGGCATGGCGCGCATGGTGCCCTGCAAGACTATGTGGCATAGGCGAGCCGGTTATTTCAGTTCTTGGGATTGCACCGTGTCCAACAAGGGCATGAAGGTGTACCATTTCAGACCTGTCACTACGTGCAATTCAGCTCGTTTGAGCTACGCATGTCCCAGCCACTACAGGCTGCTACTATCTGTCTAATCCTACGCCAGCCTGTCTAGCACAACTATGCTTCGCGACTCTTGACGCGCGACATAGCGTTAACCGTCACTCCCTCACATTACTGCACAGCAAGAGGCAGGCAAATATATCGCGCGAGAAATAGTCGCATATGAATATGACAGTTATGCCAGAGGTGCGGTCAAACAACGCAACGGAGCCACGCCGTTACGTCGCTTAAGCTATTAAGGCGCTTATTTAATTAAATTTAACTAGTTTTAAGTTTGGTCTGCATGTAGTTTTGTAGTTTCAAAGCATGTAGGTTTTATTACTGTAATATTGTGTAACTTATTTCAAAAATAAATGAATTATAAAAACAAAGGTATACACTTGATTCCAGAAATTTTAAGAATTGTGACATAGGTGTAGCCTTATCTGTATAATTATTTCACAACAACCATCTTGTCAAGCGCTTAAGGACTATTGCTTGATGCTCTTTTCCCCCTTTTACCATCTTCAATTATTTTAAATGAAACTGAAACTGAAAGTAGCTAACTTGCTTGACACGTCATCGTAAACTCTCGTTCAATATTCTCACTAAGGCCATCTTTTATAATTTGTCATCTGAAATTCCGATATACCATTCAAAAGAATATGAGTATCCAAATAAATTTTCGAAATTGCAACTAAAGTCCAATTGAATTGAGATGTTGAAACCGCGTCTTTCTGTATTGGATCTAGATTTTAAATCACAGATAAACAAATTCCAATTTAATTGCGGCACTCATTTAGAATACCAGACCATTCTCAATGTAAGGTTGATAACCGATTCCAATTTTATAGAGCCATTCATTTGAAATATAGGACTATTGACAATTTAATTAATGTTGTCTAACGATTCCTATTTAATGAAGGCACTTATTTGAAATATTAAACTAAATTGCAATTATAGTCCAATTGAATTGAGATCTTGAAACCACAACATTTCTAATTCGATTCGGATCGAGGTTTTAAATCACAGTGATATGCCAATTCCAATTTAATTCCGGCATTCCTCTGTAATACCAGACCATTCTCAATTGAAGGTTGATAAACAATTCCTATTTAATGGAGGCATTCGTTTGAAATACCGGACTATTGTCAATTTAATTAATGTTTTCAAACGATTCCAACTTAATGGAAGCTCTTATTCTAAATACTAAACTATTCTCATTATAATGGAGGTTGTTAAACAATTCCAACGTAATAAGTATAGGCATTCGTTCGGAAGACCGGACTATTGTCAATTTAATTGGAAGGCCTATGTCCAGCAGTGGACGACTCCGGGCCGGGCTGACGATGATGATGATGATGTCAATTTAATTAACGTTGTCAAACGATTCGAACTTAATGTAAGCTCTTATTCTAAATACTAACTTTTGTCAATATAATGTAGGTTGTTAAACAATCCCAACCTAATATAGGCATTCATTTTAAATGCCAAACTTTTGTCAATTTAAAATTGTTCTTAAACAATTATATTTTTATCCAGGCATTCATTTGAAGTACCAAACTATTGTTAATTCAATGAAGGTTGTCAATCAATTCCAATTTACTGGAGGCTTTCAGATCTCTAGTATCCCAATTGAATGGGAGTCAAAACCAAGTCATATTCCCATGTTACGGACCCTCTGATACCTCAGATATTCCAATTTAATGAGTCTTAAAACAACATCCGTTTTCAATTGAATGAAAGTTTTAAAGCACAGCATATTTCAATTTAATCGACGCGTCGAAGCCATCGATATTCAAATTTTAATGGAAGTCTCAAAAACACATACTCCAGTTTATGAACACTTTGAGACCTTAGATTCAGATTCATTACAAATTCGAATTTCAAGTCTCAAAACTACTATTATATTTCCCAATTCAAAAGAAGCTTTAATACATATAGTATTCAAATTTAATAACATGGTATTTGAAATTGAGCTTCCAGCACGAATGCGGCACTTTACAATTTACATACCGCTTATAATATTTCTATGGTCTATCAAATTTACCTTCCATGCAATTATATTTGCTTCGCCTTTAAGCCTTACGATTATCTTTCTTACGAATACTTTGGTTCCCGTGGTCTATTAAATAGACGTTTCAAAATGCATTTCGCTTACTTTAACAATCCTCTTAGCCTATCATATTGGCAATCCAGCGTGGTCTATCAAATTGACCTCTCATACAGTCTTAGCCTATCATATTGGCAATCCAGCATGGTCTATCAAATTGACCTCTCATACGGCCTTAGCCTATCATATTGGCAATCATTGCATGGTCTATCCAATTGACCTCTCATACGGCCTTCGCCTATCATATTGGCAATCCAGCATGGTCTATCAAATTGACCTCTCATACGGCCTTAGCCTATCATATTGGCAATCCAGCATGGTCTATCAAATTGACCTCTCATAAAGCCTTCCGTTTTCCGTAACCATACAGTCATAAGCCTATCATATTGACCTTCAACTTAAAAGTCTTCCATATCACTTTTAAATTCAACTTGGTCTATCATATTGACCTTCCTTATAGATACACCTTTTTTCTATAACAATCCAGTCATAGCCTATCAAATTGACTTCCACTGTACACCTACTTAGTCAGTAACATTTTAATTAAAAGTAATAAACTCCTCAATAATACAAATAACTTTACCATGTAGAAGAGTGCTGCCTCTTAGCACAAGTATTAAATACTTAAGAGATACTAAACTGTTTGTATACTGGATTACGGTGTTACTGAACAAATACATTTATAATTTAACTTAAAATAATTTTCCAAATAAAAGTCTTCCATATCACTTTTAATCCGTCTTGGTATATAATGTTAATGAACGCTCAACACTCTCAAATAGCTTATAATTACAACGAAATTCCCACAGATGTATGGCTCTCTTGCTTCTTTATATTTCGTGGTTCTATACCTTACAAGACGCTGAACTGTAATTCTATAAAAATATCTGCTGGTATGTAATTACTGATTATGTTATACCAAATTGATTACATGTGACATATGCACCTATGTGTGTCATGTGTACTAACACATGACCCTTGAGCTGGATGTTCATACGGTTTAGAAACTATACAAGATACTCTGGATAATTATTCCAAAAAACATTTTCAACATAAGACAAGTAAGCTTATCACACTATAATATTTAAACCCGTCAATATATTTTGGAATTCAGAACAATCAATCCCACTCCATAGGAAAGTATTAAGTAGCGTATTTAATTAAGTACGCACGCACAAATGAACAGTCGTATAAATTAAATAGACGCCTAGCAGTCCAATCGTTTTCCCAATCTGTTCATAATTATTATATTGTGATTCGTCATCCACTGCGCCACTGCGCAGTCGAAGATTAGTAACACGACCAATTCGAGAATTACGCTAAACTGCTAAATATTTATATTCCTCGAGTGCACAACTACAAATTAATATTCAAAATAATACACTTCGCCTGTGTTCCTATTTTTTTACCAACTTTCCACAAGGTGGTGCTTTGTGGGTAGGCCTCAGCCTTATGTCGTGGGTAGGCCTCAGCACGAATTCCGTGACTAATATACACTACCCAAAATAAAATTATCGTACATTTAGCAACCGAAAACTTGTGTTAATAGTCTTATCACCCCCAAAGAAACCGCATCTACTTTTCCAATGCCCTTGTCGTCCCTTTTTATTTTCCAAGAAAATACTGTCAAGGACGACGTCGGTAATTACGTCAATGATTTAAGTCAAATTTAACTGACGCTTTTATTCCGTTGCTTTATACTCGTCGCCATTGTAGTGTTCACTAGGGTTTCCTACCGGGATACTTCAATAAACACATTAATCGGGCTTTCAGTAAACCTGCAGTGCGTCCGCCACCGGTGACGTCTGTCACTGTAATGACCGGTAGCTGGCGGATCGGGGGTACATTTATAATCTATAAATGTCTATATACTACAATTGGAATGACTCTTTTGCCGACTGTTTTTTGTGTAGTAGACACGTGTACACTTTATTTATAATATCACGTTCACGACTGTGAATGGTTTTCGGCATTTTCTTTGGGTATTTCTCAATATTTGTCTTAAATAAACCAGCAGGAATGACATTGACATTGTTGACAACTATCATAAAATCATTGCCAGTGTAAGAAATTAGTTCCAGTGAAACTCCGCAATATGGCGCATCCTCATATATTTCTGGTCAGGCTTTAGGTACCTATTTGAACAATTTAACCTTTCTTACCCTTATGAAACGTTAGATGTCTCATTATTTTTAATGCGGGTTTAAACCAAATTTTTTAAATTGATACAAAGATCAAGGGAACAAAGAATAATGCGTAACCTGGCCGAATTTTTCTTTGTGCTTTGATCTATGTATCAATAGTTATTTTTTACCCTTCCCTCTTCTGGTTTGAAAATCATCGCAACTGTCTTTTATAAGCGTGATTTAAATGGTATTTAGGTAATGAAAGGAGTGATTTGAATTATGAAATTAGTAACCATTATAATAATTATACTTATTACAAGCAATGGTCTAAATGTTATTTATTATTAAGCGAAATACCGAAACCGAATACTGATTACCTAACTACTTTAAATGGTTCGATTAATAGTAATGACATTTGAAATGGACCTAAGGCATAATCAGGCAGGGGAAAGGCAGTGTCTTAGATATAGGTAATACGAGTATAATGGTCTCATGTAAACGATTTGGTGCAAACACTGTAAGTTTATATTGATATAAATAAATAAATAATAAATAAGTAATGCTTTTTGACGAAGTTAACTACTTTACATACGGTGCCGAGACGTGGACACCCACGGTTGGGCTGGTCCACAAATTAAAAGTCGCTCAGAGAGCTATGGAAAGGGTGATGCTCGGAGTTTCTCTGAGGGATCGAATTTGGAACGAAGTAATCCGTCAGAGAACTAAAGCAATCTGAAGTGGCAGTGGGCTGGTCATATTAGCCGAAGAACCAATCACCGGTGGGGTAAACGTGTTCTTGAGTGGAGACCGCGGATCGGCAAGCGTAGTGTGGGACGCCCTCAGACCTGGTGGAGCGATGATCTTTGCAGGGTCTGGCAAGAGCTGGATGAGAGTAGCTGAGGATCGTTCTCAATGGCGTGCAGTTGGAGAGGCCTAATGTCCAGCACTGGACAAGAATAGGCTGATGATGATGATGAAGAATTGTTTAATCAATTGAGATTCACTGGAACCACCGTGAACCACCTTTGCATCGTCAATGAATACGTAGCTATTATATTAATTAATACAGTAGTACAGTCTGACAAAAAAGAGTAGAAATTAAAATGTGGTAATGCTGAAGTGTCGTCCCCGTTTTCTTATATTGATTAGAAAGGGACAACACTACAGTATTGCCACTTTTTAATTTCTACTCTTTATTTCCAAACATGTGCATTATTTTCGCGGTAAAGCTTCGGATAAAAAAAAACTATTTGACCAACTACGCTTAAAACTACTCATCGCTGTAAAACTAGTGGAAATAAGGTCTCTGGTATATTTGGATGCATTGATCAAGAATAGTTATTAATATTATAATAATCAGTAAAAAAAAAACAAAACATTTTAACCTTTTGAACAGAACACCTTAGTCTCATGGACAGTTTCATCATGAAACTGAAAGTCACTTTCATGGATTATGATAATTTTGACAAGAAGGGAAGCATTAGGTTTTAACCTAACCTAACAATTATATTAAAACATAATCTCCTCATTTTTGAGGTTGCTAGAAAAAGTTAAATTTTAAATTCTTTTACTACGCTTTATTCTCTCGTATTAAGAAGCAAACAACAAAGTCGTGCTTCCAGACAATCGGTCTTACACCTGTTGCAATAATTAACAAGAATTACTTAATTATACACTGTAACTTAATTGATACTGGAATTTAATGTATGAGACACGAGGTGGCTAAGAATCCGATGCACAGTCACGGATCATGCCACATTATGCGTGTTGTTACTCATGCTGTATTTTTAGGGTTCCGTTCCTCAAAAGGAAAAAATTGGGCAAGTGCGAGCCCGACCCGACTCGCGCATGAAGGGTTCCGTACCTATACATATATATAATCTATAACAAGTTTGTTGTATGGGAGCCCCCCTTAAATATTTATTTAATTTTATTTTTAGTATTTGTTGTTATAGCGGCAATAGAAATACATCATTCTGTGAAAATGTCAACTGTCTAGCTATCACCGTTCTTGAGATACAGCCTGGTGACAGACGGACGGACGGACGGACAGCGAAGTCTCAGTAATAGGGTCCCGTTTTTACCCTTTGGGTACGGAACCCTAAAAAACGGAACCTTTAATACGTTACCGCGGGCTGGTTTTTCTGCAACTGGACGTGTTACTATTTGCCTATTTTGCGTGACGGGTTGCTGGCAGTACTCTCTTACCAACCCAACTCCATCCGTTCGTCTGTCAAGACAAGGCTCAGGAACGTGTGGAGGTAAGGAGTTGAAATTAAAACCATATACCCAGGTCTACAGTCCCTAAAAGTTGTGAAAAGTTGTGTCAGTTAACTTTTAAATAGGATACGGCCGTTTATGCCATAAAAACGTATATAGTGCCAATCGCAAGGGAATCAAAATTTATAGTGTATTTTCCGTTGACATAAAACTATTAAATTTAGCAAGACGTAAATCTAACTGTAGTAGGTACTTATAGGAGAAATTCTGAAAACTAGACATTTGTATCCATACTAATATTATAAATGCGAAAGTGTGTATGTCTGTCTGTCTGTTACCTCTTCACGCTTAAACCGCTGAATCGATTTTGATGAATTTTGGCATGGAGATAGTTTAAGATCCGAGGAAGGACATAGGATAGTTTTCATCCTGGAAATTATCCCTAAAAATATTGAAGAGTGAGTAAGTAATTCATGATGACATTGATGACCCTGTGGGAAATGTAATGATTAGGCCAAAAGCACAATTGCTCTTACATTTGCTTAGGCGCTTTTAACAATTCCTTTTATTAATTAAGGTGATTAGGTGGATATCTATCGTGTTGTACGAGGTTGCTTCCATACTTTCAAGTTCCACGCGGACGTACTTGCGGGCAAAAGCTAGTCTAATTATAAAAATAAAATCTTTATTTAAAGTAGGTAAGTATTAAAACAATTATTCCAACGGCAAGGTTAATTTAGCCGGTCAGCACAGTTTATCTTTTCCTTAGAGCAAGAACAGTTTGTACGGAACCCTCGGTGCACGAGTCCGACTCGCACTTGACCGTCTTTGTATGTGCTTAAACTATTCAAAACAATATTGATGTTGCTTTGTTTACTAAAAAAAAAACATTTTCTGACCGCACGAGATACAAACCGGTTTCATTAACAAATTAGACTAATTTATAAAAACATGTTACATTTGATTACCTGAGTTCGATCGTCACGCATATTCTAGCAAGATTCTAGGTAACAAATTGACCTAAAATTTATAAACTTGGTGCTTAGTTTGAGTGTTTAATTTATGCTAGAGTCGATTGATTATGTTTAGGAATAAATAAAAAAAACCTTGTTGGTATGGTAATTGTATTAAATTATAAATGAGCAGTCCAAAAGTTAAAAAGAAAATTATGCGTCATCGAGAAAATGACGATTTTATTTAATTTTATTTTCTGCTGTAAATTAAGAAAATATTTATTTAGGAAGGTAGAGTAAAATCTGCTTAAATCTGCTTTTTCACGAAAAAGTTTTTTTTTAATATTTCACACTAAAAAGTGTTCCATCTGTGACTTAGGAAAATCTGCTTAAATTTATGTACACAAGCCTGCATCATGCTATAAAGATGTTTCCTGAAATCATGACCCATGTCCATAGAACTATAATTTTCGATACAAGTATAGAATTTTATAATAGTAAAGAAGTTACCTTATGTGACTTTTCTTTTTTTTTTTTTTTTAACAAAATTACATTTTATAATAATGGCATCGTTAAACCAATTTAGTGATAGGTTCATTATCTATAAAAATATGGCAATAGTGACTTTTGATGACTTACGTGAAATGCTCATGGATTGTTGATAACAACGGAAAATTACAACATAACAAACGAAAAACGAACGATGATGATTCCACTGTACGGTAAAACACAAAAATGCGCAATTATAGTAAAATAAAGTATTAAAGTAAGTACAATACTGTAATGAGGGCTTAGTCTTCACAAGACAGGTTTTTAAAATGTAAACAATGATGGTCCAATCCAGTTGTCCGACGAAAATACCCGACAACCTTTAAATATCACTTAAATAGGTATTTATATATTTACCGCGAACACTAAAACTGTACGATAACTTACAATGTAAACACAAACTAGTTGGAACATTTTCACTGCCCGACACTCCAAGCGACCGTGCGCACCCAACCGAGTCGACTTGTGGACTGGATTGCGGGCCGTCAGCGTTGTCTTGTAGGATGGTGCGTTTTCTTCTAGACCGAGAGCCCACTGTCGCTATTATTGATACCCTTACCATGAGTTTACAGTGGCCGTACTCGCCAGGGACTGCGTAAACGATTTGTACGGAGAATTGTAGTTCTACAAAGTAACCTGCTGTGCAAAATTAGGCAACATACAAATCGGATACTGTAATACTCGTACCATTTACTATGTGTTAACGACTGCCTAAACGATTTGTGTGGATAATAGTACATCGCCCCTAGCGGTCACTTTATAGAACTACAATTATCCATACAAATCGTTTACTCAGTCCCTAGCGAGTACGATCACTGTAAATTCTTGGTAAGGGTACCTACTGATCAGATCGGGCGTTATTCCAACGGAGTTTTTGATATCTTCAATGCCCTAACCACTAGTCTACCACCGCTTCCCATGCAACAAACTTGTTAAAGATTATGGTACGGAACCCTTCATGCGCGAGTCAGACTCACACTTGCCCAATTTTTTGCTATTAAAGCTGCATCGAGTGTGAAATATGAGAAGTACCTATTTGGCATTCACTTTTATCTGGGAGAATATTTAATTATAATTAGTGCTCAGTGCTGGCATGTGTACTTTAGCGATATAACTTTCCATTTTCAATTTTGCACCTATCAAAATAAAGTTTATTCACCTCGATAAGAAAGAAAATTTACATCAGGAACAGTAGAAGAAGTCACGAGTTCTCGGAAATACTGCGTATCTAACGACCATTGGAGGTCTCTATATTTCTATTTATATATTTCAACTATACTAATGCACAAAACAAAAGTATAAATGGCGAACTTAATGCCAACTGGCATTATCAAGGCGGCAGCGGTACGTGTGTTTCACTTACTCGTATGGCCGCAGCGCTCGGATCTCTCGCTCAACCGCTCCCCGCGCCGTTTGCCGCCAAAAGTCGTGGCGTATCTGTTAAAGCATTTGGCTCTCAATCCATGTTTAACATTGACATGTGTCCTAAATTTCCTCACTATATTTATTCTTTAGCGGTCATGCATAAAATTAACTTTCTCATGTTTATCGAAAGCCTATATCTTTTTAAATTTCAATTCCATAATGTCATTAAATTCAAAGTTGTATACCCGAAGACTTTATTGGTAGCAAGTGCTACTAGTAGAGTTGTTAGTCCACTGTTTTCTAACACAACTGTGCGCATTGGGTTACATTTACATGCTTGAAATTTCTACCACAGATAAAATCGAAGCGAAGTCAGATTTGTCCCCAGTGAGGCGGGGGAGCCGTGTCAATGTTGGACGGCGTACATTGAAAATGCTATTTACTTTGTTTGAAATAATGACCATATGAAAACAGTATTTTTTTTAAGTTTCAGAACAGATGTTGTTCAGTTTGACGAGTAAAAATCTATGTTTTAATTTATTGCTCCTGTTACAGGACCCACCTGGTATGCTAACCCTGCTGGTATCGTTAGCGACGTCAAGCTCTGGGCCTATTCGAGTGAACCGCACATGCGCAGTGAAACGTAAAGTATGTAAGTAGCTTATTCTATATTTAATTTCTCAGTACTTGTAATATGTAAACGAGCATGGACAAATTTGTATGCAGGCTGGACTAAACACCAACACTATGGACACCAAGCAGTTTCATTTCAGATATGAGATATTCGTGCTTGTAGTTAAGATGTGGCCTAAATCGGAAATAAAAAGTGCATACTTAATAACCAGATCCAAATACTTAGGTAGCAGCGCCAGTGTATTAATACAACAAATAAAATTATTTTTAATTGACGATATCATAAGTTAAAGGAAAGGAATAATCTCTCTTCCTAACTTTCTTCGAAATATTTTACTTTGGGTACATAATATATGTATCTATTGGCCAAACTATCCCCTAACAAACGACGAGCTATAGAAAGATCAATCGCATCGAAAATGAAAACAAAGTCTTCCACCTGGCTATCTGCTATACCAACAAAGAAAGATAACTTCGACTTGTCTCCTCATGAATTCAGAGATGCCCTGGCAATACGCTATTACAGAACCCCAAACTCAATGCCACCCTCTTGTGACGGATGCGGCAACAGCCATTTTAATATCGACCATGCTCTCTGTTGCAAGACTGGCGGGCTAATTTCAAGACGGCACAACGAAATACGAGACCTATTTGCTGAACTATGTCACCAAGCATGGGGCAACATCACAATAGAACCTATAATCACAGAAGGTGACCTTGGATTACGCGGTGACTTATCCTGCCGTGGCGTATGGAATGCACAGAGAGAGGCGTTATTCGATATCCGTGTCGTAGACACCGACGCTCCCTCTTACATTGCACGTCATGTCACTTCTGTCCTAAAATCTGCTGAGACTGAAAAACAAAGAAAATACTCTGCTGCCTGCGAAGTGAAACATGCTACTTTCACCCCCCTCGTGACCTCTGTCGATGGCATATTCGCACCACAGATGGCCTCCTTCGTCAAACACTTAGGCGAAGCCCTCTCGGACCGTTGGAACAAATCGCTGAGTACGATACTGGGTTGGCTTAGAACAAGGATATGCACTGCCATAATTCGAGCCTCCAGTATGTGCATACGAGGCACACGTCACAAATTCAAACCTGCAGCGAAACTGTTGGGGTTTGACGACGGAGCAGCCATTCCCAGTTCGCAGCACTAGCTAAACTGCAACTTGCAGAGATGTGTTTTATAACTTTTTGCTACACATTATTATTTTTATTACTATTTCTTTGTTATAAGTTAAGTTTTTATACATTATTATAATTTATACTAATAAATAAAATAAGTCCTATATATGTATGTAAGTATATCATATAAAGTATTCGTGTACGTTTATGGCAATTATATATACATTCCTATATATATCTTATATTATTGATTTGTGTTTTAATTATTTTGTTTCTCTGTAACTCTGATCCTGCACCGACTACATATTTCTGTTTAACCCAGTGGTTGACTGGTAGAGAATGCCTAAAGGCATTAAGTCCGCCATTTGTACTTACTTTTTTTTGTATTGTGCAATAAAGTTTAAATAAATAAATAAATAATAAATAATCCTCATATTATGCGTGAAGGAGTGTATTTATAGTTATTTTCAGTTTTATACAAATTGCAATCCTTGTAACGACCTTTTAGCGATGTACTATATTTCTGGCGCCACTATCTACGCATTGGTCACTGTCCAGTATGAGTTAGTTAGTTCCATTTTCCGCCAGATGTGCTTTATTTCAAACAAGTATATCTCAGCTCTGCAATGGATTTCGAATCTATCCACTATGCTCTACGATCTGTATCTACTAATAGAGCAAATTGTACATTTTCCTCCAGTTTGCTCTACGAGTTTTACGGATAGAGCAAATTGAACTGTATTTTTTCAGTTTGCTATACTAGTTCTAACGATAGACCAATTTGGAGGAAAACAGTTCGATTGACCCTATTAGTTGGGAAAGTAGAGCGAACCTAACTTTTTCTCTCCAATTTGCTTTACCATTTTTACTATTTTTTTTTTAATTTTATGGTATAAATTTCAACCCGATCCTTAATTCGGCTGTTTGGTTCTGGCGCTTCGCCGACCGCTACCGCGGTACGCTCGCTTCGCTCGCTCGGCTCGCACGTTGTTGTGGTTGCAGTTCTAACATAACCTAACCCATTAATTTCGACTAAAGTATATGGTATTAATTTCAACCCGATCCCTAATTCGGCTGTTTGGTTCTGGCGCTTCGCCGACCGCTGCCGCGATACGTTCGCTCTTTGCTCGCTCGGCTCGCGCGCTGTTGTGGTCGCAGTTCTAACATATTCTAACCCATTAATGAATCTATCCACTATGCTCTACGATCTAAAACAGTAAAAATAGTAGAGCAAATTGTAGAGAAAAAGTTAGGTTTGCGCTACTTTCCCAACTTATCGGGTAAATCGAGCTGTTTTCCTCCAATTTGCTCTATCACTAGTATAGCAAATTGGAAAAATACAGTTCAATTTGGTCAACCCGTAAAACTCGTAGAGCAAACTGGAGGAAAATGTACAATTTGCTCTATTAGTAGATACAGATCGTAGAGCATAGTGGATAGACTGTGGATTTCCGCTTGGTAGCCAAAATATAAAATGAAGTATATGTTAATATTTATCTATTGATTTAACTCTCATCTCTGTTGGTTCTTGGTCCAATTTGGCACATGGTCCTTTGTGATGTAAGTATATTAATATTATTCATAACCAAACCGCAACTTCTGTAACCAGGCCTGAAAGCGACGGAGCGGGAATTTCCCCCTAAATCTTCCTCATTTCTTAGGGCGAAGATAAAGTTATAAATAAAATAAATAAATATCAGACAACTTCACACAAATCTATCTAGTCCCAAATTAAGCTCAAGAAGGCTTGTATATGGGTACTCGACGAAGATATACATACTTATATAGATAAATATATAATTAAATACATAGAACAACCATGACCCAAGCACAAATATTCGAGTTCATCACACAAGTATTTGCCCTGGCCGGGATTCGAACCCGGGACCGCTGGCTCAGTAGGCAGGTCTCTACGAACCGAGCCAACCGCGTCGTCAAAGTTATAAACAAAGTTTCATTGATGCACATATTTTGCCTCCAAAATATGCTATTTTTCCTGCATTATGGACCGGAGCTGTGTAAAGACGACCAAACACATTATTCAGATTTAAATACGTACACTTCAAACTAAGTGCATTTAAATCTAAGCTTCAATGGACAGGCAAAAGCACTGTGGTAAATGAAATTACACGTCAGTAGAAACAGTTCCTTATTCACGTATTAACTTTCTAAATACAAAACAATATGCTGGAATCCCAATAGTGTATGGGACACCTTTTTTGAAGTGGGAAGAAGACAATTGTGGATTGGCCCTTAGGTGTTCGGGGGCTGAAGCCAAAAAGTATAGGCGCTTACGATTGTATGAAGTGCAGAGTACACCGAGCGAATACTCTCTCTGCTTTGTCATGAGACGCACTCAGAGATAAACATGCCAGTGTATAGGAGGTGATAGACGATGGAGTGGACTTACCAGGAAAACTTAAATGACACTGGTAACCGTTGAATAATAATAATAATACTCTTTATTGTGCACCACTAAATATATAAATAACGGTTACACAAAGAAATTGCAAAACACAATACAGTAGGTAACAACAGGCGGTCTTATCGCTAAAAAGCGATCTCTTCCAGACAACCTTAGGGTAGTGAGAAATACGAAAAATAATTATGAAATTGGTAGTGCAATATTTTTGAAAACGACTAATTTGACACATAAATCTACAGACAAACTAAAATATAAAAAACGAAATATACATTACATATATGTTAATTAAAAATAGGTACTAAAATATATAAATATATTATACATAAACACATAATCTATATAATATAAAAGAAGAAGTCCATCACTGACTCATCAACGCACAGCCGAAACTACAAATGCTAGAGAGTTGAAATTTGCACAGTAGATTGCATTTATAAAGTGTACAAGAGTTAAGAAGCGATTTTGAAAAATTCAACCCCTAAGGGGATTAAAAAGGGGATGAAATGTTGTATGGGGTACAAGTTTTTTTTATGTTAGGAACTTGAAACTTCGTAAAAATGTATTAAAATAAAATATAAGAAAACTAATTTCAGCGTTTTTGAAAATTCATCCCCTAAGATGGTAAAATAGGGGTTGAAAGTTTGTATGGAGATCAAATTTTTTTTTGAGTGCGGGACTTGAATCTTTGTATAAAAGCATATTATTAGAATACGATAAAAGTAATTTCAAAGTTTTAAAAAATTCATCCCCTAAGAGGTCTAAAAAAGGGTTGAAAGTTTAAATCCATTACAAATTCCTTGAAACTTCTTATTAAGGCATATATAATAATAATAACAAAATAACAATAATATTACGTTATTAAAAATTCATCCTCTAAGGGGGTTAAAAGGGGGATGAAAGTTCGTCTTGGGGTTCAAATTTGATTTTAAGCTAGGAACTTCAAACTTCGTAAAAAGTTATGCAAATAAAATGGAAGAAAAGTGATTTCTGCGTTTTGGAAAATTCATCCCCTGAGGTGGTAAAAAAGGGGTTAAAAGGTTGTATGGAGATCAAACATTTATTTGAGCGCGGGACTTGAATCTTTGTGTAAAGGCATACTATTAGAATAAAAGAAAAGTAATTTCAGCGTTTTCAAAAATTCATCTCCTAAAAGGGTTAAAAAGGGGTTGAAAGTTTTTAATTCATTACAAATTCTTTGAAACTTCTGATAAAGGTATATATAAGAACTAGCTGTTGCCCGCGACTTCGTCCGCGTGGAACCCATATCTTGAAAATTTTACATCTTTATTATTTTCAGATCTAAGTTGTTGAAATTGCTAAACGTGCTTTATTTTGAAATTGTATACGAAATAGTAACGAACCCTTTGTACGCGAGTCCGATTCGCTCTTGGCCTTTTGATGAGTCAGTCAGTCAGGACACTTGCAACATTGCATACAAACTTTGCACCCCTTTTTAACTCCCTTAGGGGTGAAATTTACTAAAACGCTGAAAGTACTTTTTGTGTTTTTGAAAAAGTTATCTTTCTACAAAGTTTCAAGTCTCTAGCTCAAAAAAAAAAGTTTCCCCCATACAAACTTTGCACCCCTTTTTAACACCCTTAGGGATTGAATTTTTCAAAATCGCTTCTTATCTCTAGCCCACGTTATAAAAGTAACCTACTGTGCAAAAATCAACTCTCTAACATTAGTAGTTTCGGCTGTGCGTTGATGAGTCAGTCAGGACTTCTTCTTTTATATATATAGCTAACCAAATAATATTAATTGAGCGTTATTAAAAATTCAACCTCTAAGGGGGTTAAAAAAGGGATAAAAATTTATTCTTGGGGTTCAAACTTAATTTTAAGCTAGGAACTTGAAATTTGAAATGGAAGAAAACTACATTCAGCGTTTTGAAAATTCATCCCCTAAGCAGTTAAAAAAGGGGTTGAAAGTTTATATGGAGATCAAATTTTTTTTTGAGCGCGGGACTTGAAGCTTTGTGTAAATGCATACTATTAAAATTCAAGAAAAGTAATTTCTGCGTTTTGGAAAATTCATCCCCTAAGGAGGTAAAAAGGGGGTTGAAAGTTTGTATGGAGATCAAACCTTTTCTTGAGCGTGGGACTTTAAACTTTGTATAAAGGCATATAATTAGAATACAAGAAAAGTAATTTCAGCGTTTTCAAAAATTCGTCCCCTAAAATGGTTAAAAAGAAAAAAAATTAATCCATTACAAATTCTTTGAAACTATTCATTAAAGCATATATAATAATAACAAAAGAACATTAATTTAACGCCATTATAAATTCAACCTCTAAGAGGGTTAAAAGGGGGATGAAAGTTTCTCTCGGGGTTCAATTTTAATTTTAAGCTAGGAACTTGAAACTTCGTAAATAGATATTAAAACAAAATAAAAGAAAACTGATCTCAGCGTTTTTGAAAACCGATAAAAACGGGGTTCATAGTTTGTATGAAAATCAATTTTTTTTTTCGAGTGCGGGACTTGAAACTTTATATAAAGGAAGGATTAAAATACAAGAGAAGTGATTTCAGCGTTTTTTTTAAATATAGCCCTGAAAGTGGTGAAAAAGGGTTTGGAAGTTTATTTATTTATTTATTTAAACTTTATTGCACAAAAGAAAAACTTAACGTACAAAAGGCGAACTTAATGCCATGCGGCATTCTCTACCAGTCAACCTTAGGGCAAAGCAGAGAAATTGTAGGCGGTGCATCAAACAACATAATTACACATAATTAAAATACTCATACTATTATAGCTACATACATACCTATAGATAATAAACATACATACATATATATAAATAGATACATACATAAATATATACGACGATGAAACAAACCAAGCAGATATACTATGAGACTTCAGTTCTGACAGCAAAGAAATTTCGCACGGCCCTTTTAAATGCCAACTTACTCGGAGCCTGTTTGATTGCGAGGGGAAGACCGTTCCAGAGGCGAGCCACTTGCAAGGAGAAAGAATTAGACATAAAACCAGTACGGTGAAGAGGAATAGAAAGGGCAAGATTGCCGGAAGAGCGAAAATTACGGTTACGAGTGGATTCAACATAGCAGAAAAATGATTTCAGGTATTCAGGAGCTTGTGGATCATTGAGTATTGAAAAGAGAGTGCAGAGCATACGAATATTGCGTCGTTGACGGATGGGAAACCAGCCAAGCTGAGAGCGATAAGAAGAAATGTGATCATATTTACGGAGACAGAAAATAAAGCGAATACAATTATTAAGAAGTCGATCGAACTTATCAAGAAGATCCTCATTTAAGTCCGGATAACAAACATCACCATAATCAATTATGGGTAGTAATAGTGTATTTACAAGCAATACCTTAGTTTTGATAGGCAAGAAATTTTTCAGTTTGTTGAGAGCATGAAGCGAGCCAATGACTTTCCGGCTAATTTCACCTACCTTCACCCTCCAGCTCAGTGTGCTATCTAAGTGAACACCTAAATCCTTAACACTAGAACTAAAAGGAATAGGCGTTCCGTTGAAATTTACAGGAGTTACAGAATCCCGGTCAAGTTTAGCAAGCTGACGAGAGCTGCCAATGATAATAGCCTGACACTTTGAGGGGTTTACAAACAGACCAAATTTCTCAGACCATTGTTGGATGTGTAAGAGATCCAGGTTTAATTTGTTAATTGTATCAGTAATATCAGGCACTTTACATTGGTCGTAAAGTTGCAAATCATCAGCATACAGATAGTAAGAACAGCGAAGACCAGGAGTGATAAAGTTTGTATTGAGATCAAACATTTTTTTGAGCGCGGGACTTGAAACTTTGTATAAGGGCATATTATTAGAATATAAGAAAAGTTATTTCAGCGTTTTTGAAAATTCAGCCCAGAAGGTGGTGAAAAAGGGGTTGAAAATTTGTTTGAAGATCAAAAAATTGTTTTAGTGCGGGACTTACCTAATTTCATAATGATTAATTAGAACAATTTAGCCGAAAACAAAACTAAAAAGAGGCCAAGAGCGAGTCGAACTCGCAAACGAAGTTCGGTACCATTACGTATTAAATGGCAAACAAAATACGTTTGTTGTATTGGAGCAGCACTTCAATATTTATTATTAGTTATTATTTATTGAAATACAGTAACCAACATCAAAGTCCACTTGACTTAAATCTCATACAACTTGCAAAAAAGAAAAGTAATTTCAACATAGCTTCGATCTGAAAATAATACAATAAATATGTGAAATGTTCAAGATAAGATTCCACGCGGACGAAGTCGCGGGCAACACAGCTAGTACATACATAAATACATACGACGACATACATTAATGAATTACCTCCGAAACGGTAAATATCACACGTAATGGCTTAAAGCATCATCGATGCGGAGGACTGAGCGTAGAGAGTGACACTACCACTCCCATTTTCTTTTCTTCAATCGACTATCCTCTGACCTCAGAGGATAGTCCCTGATTCAACGCCCCCGGTAAGGTTTCTCTCACTAGTATTTATGTACACGGAGCCGCCACTTCCCAACAGCTCGCCAAAAGCTGCTACTATCTACTAATACCAGACGAAGCGATGGGGTCGTTACATCCCTATACCAATTTATATGTTGATAATATAGCTTGATATTGTAGACATACCTACATTCTTTATTTTCTCAATTTAATACCTTTTGTTTAGTTACATAACATTGCCATTTATATTCTGGTAGGAGTGATGGAACAAACAAATTCCACGGTCATCGATACGAGATAATGATCCTAACCATTTTATTAACCCCCAACGAAAAAAAGACGGGTGCTATAAGTTAACATGTGTATCTGTGTACGAGTATCTGTGTGTCTGTCTGTGGCATCGTAGCGCCCAAGCGGGTGGACCAATTTAAGTGTTATTTTTTTTTTATCGAAAGACTTTTTCGTCGAGATGTTTCTTTTCTATGTTTGGTGGAAGAAGAGCCAGTAGTTTCCAAGATATTCAGCTTTAATTGGAACAAGTGACAAGATCTCAGCTAATATTGAAGTCAATAATTCGAAATAATGGCTAAATGTTAAGTTTTACTAGCATTTTTCTATATGACTCACTAATTGAGGGTCTCATGATGACCACTGACCAGGTAGTTTTTAGTGGATCTCGGCCAATATTGAAGCCAAGGATTCAAAATTTTGGTTAAATGTTAAGAATTATTAGCATTTTCTATATCAGTCACTAAATGAGGGTGTCATGATGACCAGGTATTTGACATTTGTTAATGGATCTCAGCCAATATTGAAGCCAAGGATTCCAAATTATGGTTTAATGTTAAGTATTATTAGCATTTTTTATCACTTACTAAATGCAGGTCTCATGATGACCAGGTAGTTGTTAATGGATCTCAGCCAATATTGAAGCCAATCTTCTATACATATAAACGGAAAAGTCCTGACTGACTGACTGACTCATTCACTCATCAACGTAGAGCCGAAACTACTGAACCTAGGAAATTAAAATTTCTAGAATAGATCGATATACTATGCAGGCAAGGACTAAGAAGGGATATTTCGAAATTCATCCCTTAAGGGTGTCAAATTGGGGTTGAAAGTTTGTATGGAAATTGAGTAATTTTTGAGTTAGAGATATAAAACTTTGTTTAGAGATTCTCGATCTAAAAATAAGAAAACTGATTTCAGATTTTTTGAAAACTCATTCTTTGAAGGGGTTAAATGGGAGGTGAAAGTTTGTATGAGGAACTTGGGATTCTTTGAGTAAGAGTTGTAATATTTCATGTATAGCTTTTTCTATACAAAGTTAAAAAACGAATTTCAGCATTTTTGGATATTCATCCCCAAAAGGGGTTAAGTGGACAGTGAAACTTTGTATGAAAAACGTGGCCTTTTTGAGTAAGGGATGCATTATCCTTGGTGAAAACTCATCATCAACAACTCAGAATATGTATTTCAGCGTTTTTGAAAATTCACTCCTAATGGGGTTTAGAGCGAGGTGAAAATGTGTATGAAGAGCTTGGGGTAATTTGAGTAAGAGTGGTAATATTACGTGTACACATTTTTCTATACAAAGTAAGAAAACAAGTTTCAGTATTTTTGTACATTCATCTCCGAAAAGGATTAACTGGACAGTCAAACTTTCTATGAGAAACGGGACTTTTTTTGGAAGGGGTGCATTATTCTGCGTGTAGACTCTTCATCAAAACCTGAGAATATTGTTTACAGTGTTGTTAAAAGTTCAACCATTAATGGGATAAAGTGGAAGGTGAAATATTGTATGAAAAGCTTGGGGTTATTTTAGTAGGAGTGGTAATATACAGGTTCTTCTATGAAAATTAAGAAAACTGGTTTCAACATTTTTGGATATTCATCTCCGAAAGGGGTTAAATGGAAAGTGAAAACTAGTGAATGACAAACGTGGGCTTTTATGAGTACCTAAGGTGTGCATTTTCTTGAGTGTAGACTCATCATCAAAAAACTGGGAATATGAATTTCAGCGGTTTTGAAAATTCAACCCCTATTTGGGCACGCTGGGAGGAAAGAACTTGGCATTTTTTGAGTAAGAGTGATTATATTTCGGATATAGGTTAATCATTACAAATCACTGCAACAAACCTTTCACCATATGATTAAATGAAATGACAAAGTAAGAAAAAAAATACATGTTTTATTATTCATCTCCTAAGCAGGTTAAACTGAAGGTGATAACATTTTCATGTTAGGAATAAGAGATACGTGAGCTTTTTGTGGAATATTTATTCAAAACTGAGATAATAAACTGAAGCCTCTTTGTAATTACCCTTAAATTTATGTAAATTTAAGGGTAGGATTGTCTGAGTAAGAGTGAAATAATATCGTATAAAAAGAAATTAGCATTTTAGGGTTCCGTACCTCAAAAGGAAGAATCGCAACCCTCATAGGATCATTTCGTTGTCTGTCCGTCTATCGAAATAGATTGAAATTCAAACCAAATAAGTTCTCAGGACTAAATAGTCCCTTGAAGCTGTACCTAAAAAAGCCAAACTTCTAATTTAACTTTAAAAAAAAGATCCGGTTGTTTATGCCGCAAAAAACGTATATTCGATACTCTGAAGGAAATCAAAATTTATAAGGTCTGTGAAAATTTTCCGTTGACCTAAAAATATGAAATTTTGGTATATAATACCGTGTTATACTACAAGTAAGTACTTAAAGGTAAAAGGGCAAGGTCGTAAAATTGGCCTTATGCCACATAAAAGTAACATAAAAGTGTATGTAACAGAGTTACACATAAGTATCAGAAAAGATATGAAAAGGCAAATCTACAATGAAACGAAATTGTTCATTTCGAAATTGTAATTTTTTTATATTATTAAGTTTAAAACTCTTGTTGTTTAATGTAAATTTATAATACAATAGTGAGCTGGCCTTTATACCACTTTTATGTAACGTTACATAGAAAACCGATTCATATCGTTACATACGTTACATAAAAGTCACATACAAGCGCTCTATTTCGACATTAAAATCCCAATTACATGACACTGCAACGAAGGAAAAACCACGCACACAGCCTCTTAGCACTAATCTAACATTAATATTACTATGTAATTTCATCTTTGAACAATATAATGCACAGTTACCTTTAAAATCACCAAACAATGTGTTTTTGAAAAGTCCGCAAACACGACCGTTCCCTTTGAATAGGCGGCACACGACTTAATAAGGCCGGCAAAATAGCGGCGGTGCATAGACTACCTAACTAAAAAATATTGTTGTAATTAAATAAATTTGGATTCTTCTATATAATTGCCAAGTTTCAATTATAATTATGGTTACATAAAAAGTGTTACATAATAGCGTACAATACGATTACATTATGTTTTTTAATGAAATAAGCATTATTTTAACGTGCCATTTCGTTGCTAAGGTAGTCAAACTCTTCCATGATTAAGTAACATACGGAAAGCTTATTGAAATGCCCGATGAATAATACAAATCACAAAAAAAAAAACATTGTAAATAGGCAGGAGATAATTTTGCACACTTTTTAGGGTTCCGTACCTCAAAAGGAAAAAACGGAACCCTTATAGGATCACTTTGTTGTCCGTCTGTCCGTCCGTCCGTCTGTCAAGACCCTTTTTCTCAGGAACGCGTGGAGGTATGAAGCTGAAATTTATATCAATTACTCAGGTCTACTGTCCCTTGAAGCTGTGAAAAAATCAAACTTCTAAGCCAACGCAATCAAAAGATACAGCCGTTTATGCCGCAAATTTTCGACACTTGCAAGGGAATCAAAACCTACAGGGTGCTTCCCGTGAACTCAGAATCTTGAAATTTGGTACGAAGCAACGTCTTATAGCATAGATAAAGGAAAAATTACGAAAACCATAAATTTTTAGTTACATCACATAATATATTTTTTTTTAATAATTTTAAACTTACTACCCATTTCCTCATAAACGCGTAGAGGTATTAAATTGAAATTCATACCAAATACTCAGGTCTATAATACCTTTAAGCTGTAACAAAATCAAACTTCTATGTCAACGCAATCAAAAGAAACAGCAATTTAAGCTGCATATTTTGAAACTCGCAAGTACTCGCAAGGGAATCAAAACCTAAAGGGTACTTCCAGTCGACCTAGAATCTTGAAATTTGGCATGAAGCAACGTTTTATAGCACACATTTAAAGGAAAAATTCCGAAAACCTTAAATTTTTAGTTACATTACAAAATATATATTTTTTAATAAATATAAACTTATTACTTTTTTCCTCATGAACGCGTAGAGCTATCAAGTTGAAATTCGAACTTTGTAAACCTTGCAGGTTTGTACGGAACCCTCGGTGCGCGAGTCCGACTCGCACTTGGCCGGTTTTTTTTGTATTAGGGACGTTGTGATCACACATTATTAAAATACAAAAAAAATATTGACAGGCGATTTAACGTATCAGATGTTGCTTTTCCCAAAAGAAACATTGGAAAGAAATAATTTGAAGTATATTTTTTTTAAACTAACAGCACATTTTGTTACTGGCGAAATATTCCTTTTTTGGCGGCCTTACCCAAAAATCAGAAAACAATACATTTTGAATTAAATAAAAAGTAGTCTATATTTAAAGTACTTAAAACAGTTTTCCAACGGTAATGTTAAGTTTGTCGCTTAGTACATTTTATTTTTTCTTAAGCATTAGGTATGCACTGATTTTATAGTTCGTACGGAACCCTTGGTGCGCGAGTCCGACTAGCACTTGACCGGCTGTTTGTATTAACTGAGAATACTGAAAACGTTGCAGAAAGTTCCTATCCTTAAGGAAATTAAACGAAAGGAAAAGGTTTGTATGAGAAATGTCGTATTTTTTTAGTAAGACTTGAGTAACATAAAATGAAGATAAGAAAATGTTTACAATAAGTTTTTGAAGTCTCCATTAGGTATGAAGACTAAAATAAGAGAAGAGGAGTGTCAGGTAACTTGCGATCACAACTCACCTAGATTATTTCCGAAAAAGTGGAGTCAAAGCTTCTTTAGGTACGACGAAGACAGAAAAAGTAGCAACATTTTAATGGGAACATAGGATGTTATTGTCCTCAGTTGACCACAAAAATTTACAGGATCCCTTATTTTAATCGTTTTTTTTTTACAACAGCAAGTAAATTCATTATCAAGACCCAAATTGAGCCATACAAATACTCCTACATTCCGAACAATAACAGATGAATTATTTTTCTTTGCTTTTACTCATGTCACTCGGAGAGCTGGACTAAGATGTTAAGTTGTTTACGGCGTGATTAGAAATATATAAATGTACCTACCCAAAAATTTATGTATGCGCGCAGATTTTTATTAGTTTTTTATGGTGGCGAAATGGTTAACGCGCTGGACCGGCAATCCAGAGGTACTGGGTTCGATTCCCGGTCTCTTCCCCCAGGTAGCTCCTTTTTCAATTTTTCTTTAAGCTTTGATCTTTGTATTCATAGTTTATATATTTTCAATGTAATATACTTATAACTCGAAAGTAAACACTTGTTTTTGCTATATTCTTATTTTTATTAAAATATTGCTTAAAATTTTGTTTAGAAATACATAACTCGAACTTTCCATCGGTAATCAGCGTAATTAAATACGTAAAATAAAATATGAAACTGTTTATAACACGCACAATCAACTAGGTGTCCACTTCCAATACTTGAAACGTTTCTAATGTGTATAAACAAAAGCTTGATAAGTACCCCCATTGTTTGTGAGAATTTTAAATTGTTGACGTCCTTTTAAAAGAACGATAGTAACAAGTGGGTTAAGGAATTTAAACATTGACATTGTTGCCAGCTAGTCACATTGCAGCTAGCGTCTCCAGAATTCAGTAGTCGGTGAACATGCTGTGGCAGCTGGTGGTGGTGGCGGCGGCGTTAGGCTGGGCGTACTACAGATGGTCGAGGCGGCGGCTGTACCAACTCGCCAGGAAGATACCTTCTGGCCTAAAGGAGTACCCGATAGTTGGATATATGTATATATTTGGAGGCGGCGATGAAGGTAGTTCAGGCATTACCATACTGGTATGTATGTAGTGTTAATTGGTAATTTTAGAATTTCCAAATTTCATTTTATGATTTTTCAGATCAGATGAGAGGAATTCAGAAATTTGGTCAAACGGCAAATGGGCAAGGTAGACCAAGCTTATGGCTGGGCTATATTTTTTTATTTGTGAGTATCAATATCAACCGCTTTATGGTTCATCATGCGCCTATCCATACTATACTATACTATATACTATATAATATATACTATATACTATATATACTATATATATACTATATACTATCCATACTAATATTATAAATGCGAAAGTGTGTCTGTCTGTCTGTCTGTCTGTCTGTCTGTTACCTCTTCACGCTTAAACCGCTGAACCGATTTAGATGAAATTTGGTATATAGATAGTTTCAGTCCCGGGGAAGGACATAGGATACTTTTCATCCCGAATAAATTTAGTGTTCCCGTGGGATGAGCGGGTAACACCGCGGGGCACAGCTAGTAATATTATAAATGCGAAAGTGTGTCTATCTGTCTGTCTGTCTGTTACCTCTTCACGCTTAAGCCACTGAATCGATTTTGATGAAATTTGGCATGGAGATAGTTTAAGATCCGAGGAAGGATATAGGATAGTTTTCATCCTGGAAATTATCCCTAAAAAGATTGAAAAGTGAGTAAGTAATTCATGATGACATTGATGACCCTGTCGGAAATGTAATGATTAGACCAAAAGCACAATTGCTCTTACATTTGCTTAGGCGCTTTAAATAATCCCTTTTATTAATTAAGGTGATTAGGTGGATATCTATCGTGTTGTACGAGGTTGCTTCCATACTTCCAAGTTCCACGCGGACGTAGTCGCGGGCAAAAGCTAGTACATATATATGCTGGACAGTTCCATACGAATGAAAAGACAGTCACAATACTAACTAGGGTTTGGAACTTGCGAGAAATTTTACTATCGGATACAGAGGAGGTGCAATAGTGGCAATATTTTTGTCAATTAAGGGTAATTTTTTTATGTTTAATAGTTGTGTTTAGTTGTTGTGTCATTTAATTTACATTTAAACTTCAGTATGGGTAGGGTAATATAGTACTTAAATACTTCAATCAATTGAAACTCATTGGCAAAACATATTATTTAATAACGTATACACGGTGATATTTCTACTCAAACTAGCTTTTGCCCACGACTTCGTACGTATAGAACTCGTTAATTGATATTGAAAATAAAAAAAAACAACAATGAAACTTTCAGCCCTTTCAGGTATTCAATACTCGAATGAAATCTAGTTAATACTTAGTTTAGTTCTGGGCTATTCGGTGCAAGTCATGGACAAAATGCAAAACATCCTTATTATCAGGATTATTTATTACTGAGTTATTCGACGACGCGTTTGGCTCGGTTTGTAGACACCTGCCTACTGAGTCGGCGGTCCCGGGTTCGAATCCCGGCCGGGGCAAATATTTGTGCAAATATATTTTGTTCTTGGGTCATGGATGTTATCTATATATGTATTTATATATTATGTATATCGTCGTCGTCTAGTACCCATAGTACAAGCTTTGCAAGTTAAGCTAAGCAAGTTTGCGACTAGGTCGATTTGTGTAAGATTTGTCCCTTAATATTTATTTATTTATTATTTATTATTTACTACTTTATTTATACTCAGTTACCAAGCGGAGGTACATAATCAAAGCTTGTAGGTAATATTTCCAGATGATATGCGTATCGGAACGTGAAACCTACCTGAAGGGCTACTCCGATGTTTGAAATTTTACTTTCGTATAGTGCTATTCCATTCACTCAAATATACCTTGACAGGATTTCGAGAGGGATGGCACTATTCGACAGTCGAATTTTGAACACGGGAGTAGCCCTTCTGCAATCACTGGTTTGACATGTCTTGGCCTAGGGCTCGCGGTCGTGTCCGTGTTTCGTGTACCCGTAGCCGGATCTCCGTGTCCGTGTTACACGGCAACGGTTTTCTGGTCCGTTCGGCACGTGTAATTAGGCTACGTGTAATTAAGATACGTGTATCCGTGTAACACGGGTACACGTATCTTAATTACACGTAGATCCGATCCGCCCCGACGTTTAGTAAAGATTCGTTGCGATGTCTCTAAGAGCTACGAATGGAAATGTATAGTGAGTGAGACTCGTGCTTCTTAATTTGTCTTGTGAGTCGTAAATACTAACAAAATGTAGCAATTAAATAATTAAGCTGTGATCCTTATTGAAATGAACAGTTTAAATTTTTATTTTATTTTTTATACCAAACATTATGTTACAATAAGTTATATTATAATTCATATTTAGACGGGGCGGCTAAAATAACAGAAAGACACTGCGCGGAGTATAAAAGGTTGAAATGTAATAATTTGCTCATTTTTTAAATATCAATAAAACCAACAACAATCAACGTTCTTAGGGTAAACTATTTCATAGTTACTAATCGATCAGCCGTTTCAAAGCGTATTCTACTAATTAGACTATGAAAACTAGCGTATTTAATAAAATATGTACAAGATAATTGGCACTGCAATTTATTTAAACAACGCATTATTTATTATAATGTACCTATTGTTTAAATGTACTTACTCGTTCGATGTCGGGGTCGCGACAGCAGAATTCAAGTGAACTACTTTCAAATGCTTTCCTATAGATCCTGTAGTAGTACCACCACGTCACGAAAACTCATTGTTCACCCGATCAGACAAGGTACAAAAAGCTGTATCACCGACTCTGGTGGCATATGTCCACACCCAACTTCTCCTCATTATAACACTTTTAAAACATACAATACAACTAACCGCACATTAACAGCAACAAAATAACAAAGTAAAAAGTATTAGATAATATCTTTAAATTAACAACTACAGTAAGATTTGCAGTGTTGACCGACTGAGATCGTATTAGTGACTAATGAGTATGAGTTTTAAATTCTAAACCGCCCCCTCTAAATTATCTGAAAAATTATTTGTATTTGTATTAAAACAAGACAGCCCGACCACTTCTTTCAACTTTACGAACAAAAGGTATACGACGTAAAGCCCAAAGCTACTTATGAAATTATCAGTAAAATTACCACGGGTATATTAGAACGTCGCCGCCAATCCATTATTATCTTTATCTGCACGTGCAGTACAACTACTTCTTACCGACAAAAGGGTCACCATGGTAGGTAATAAAATAATAATGAATGACTCAATTGTCTTTTTCGCTTAACATAACCTAAAAAAAATTTTTTTTGAATTATATATTTATCAATATGTAAGTATAATGAAATTACATCAAAAGAATTAAAACCAAAACACCCGGTGGCGTCGGTCTATCGGTCGGTAGTTTTTACTCTCATAATAGATTATATTTAAATATTTATATTTTTATTCGTGCAATGCACGGCCGGGTGGCTAATTTTGTCTAAAACCACAATCGCTGGTTCTATATGTATAAAAATGAATAATGCCATTTATATTTAATAGTTAAATAGAACCATTTTTACTCAAAGCAATGCAAAAATATGTATATAACTCAAGTTTGATTCAAATTACAATAAATAAACCCCGTTCGTCCCGTACTCAACAATAGTCCTTAATTGTTGTAACTCAACCGGCCGGAGCGGATCGCTCCGACGAGTATTCAATACCCGAACGGAGCCGAAGCTCCGTGGATACGGATTCAAACGCAGACACGGCTACGTATCTCGGCGTGTCCGTGTTATTCGTGATCTTAGTACCGCCGGGGCTAAGGATACGGGGCTACGTTGCGGCGTGTAACACGGATATCAGGAGCCCTAAGTCTTGGCAGACGGGTATGTGACGTTTGTCAAATCAAATGTGATTTTTTCAAATTTGTAAAATTTCATGTATTTGATTCTTAAAATTACGCGATTAATCGAATTTTGTGGATACATGTTCCCATGTCACAAATTATTGTTTTTTTACAAAGAATAGTTTGGTATGCGTTTCGTGAAGGTCTATCATAGGTAGATTAGTTTACGTGAAAACGATGGCATGTAGGGAGTTGTTGCAACTACAATGATTTGCTCTCCATGCAAAGTTTAACGCCACAGACCATAAGAATACTATAGACTGGGTATTGGGCGGGGCACGCGTAACCGAGCTTAAGCCCACATTTCTAAATACATGTCAACGTGATGTCAACAGTCAATTAGTTACCGCACGAACGTGCTTGAGTAATAATGTGCCAAAAAATTAGAAATATGCCGAATTGTGCCATTATAATCGTCACAGGCGAGATCTGCATACTCAAAAAGATAC